>OX638314.1:9052184-9652184 GCA_951812415.1 Beris morrisii | reverse complement strand
ACTTTCACGGGCTTGCGTAGTATTCGCCTGAAACTCAAATTTAAGTTTTTTCTTTTTTCAGCCCATAAGAGGGTATAAATGGGTTGAACACGTTTTCACGAATTCCGTCATTGCTTTTAGAAGTGATAATAAATTGAATTAGTTTTTACTTTCTCATGTTGTCTTCATATTTATATATTAACCCCTTTCAGGATTTTTGGATATCCAACCCCCAAGTGGATGTAAAAAGGTTGCATATCTGACGATATATCGAATTCATTTTTACTTCCTAAGGTTTTACTATATGACCGCCAAAAAGTCAATTTCAGTATTGTTAGATATTCAATCCTAAGGGGTGTAAGGGGGTTGTGTGCTTTGCAAAGCTTCGACATATTTCTTAGGTTTGATGAGATATTAGATAGCTTTTCACTTCCACAAACTTTCTCAATTTTTGGATATTCAACCTCCAAGGGTTTGCATATGTTTTCACAAATTTTGCCATCCCTTAGTTCTGATGAGATAAAAACCAATTTCACGATTTTTCGAATTTCAAAAACCAAGAGGGTGTGAAGGGTTTGCTTACGTTTTCACAAATTTTTCAAAATCACTCGTATCCCATGAGATATCAAGTTTTTTCTTATGAAATCGTCTAAAAACCAGTTTCACAATTTTTCCGAAATTCAAACCCCAAAAGGAAGTAATGAGTGTGTATACGTTTTAACAATTCGTCATATCTCTTAACTCTGATAAGGCAGCAAATTCGTTTTTACTTTTATGGGCTTTTAGTGTACATAATATACCGAAATTCGAATAGTCTACACGGGCTTTTCCAATGTTTAATCGGCTAAAAATCTCTATTTTAAATATTTTACTTTCTTATTTTAATAATGAAGTATTGTTATCGATTTTTAAAAAAAAAAATTTTGCTACCCTGAAAATTTTTTTTCCACGCTTCATGACTAATAGACACCAAAAAAGCAAAAAAAAATTTCAGTCCGTCTGTGCGCCGTCCGCCGTACGCAAAACGTTTGAAAGCTTATAGCTCTCAAACTCTTTAAGTTATTAAGTTGAATTTTTTTTGTTGGTAGACTTAGCAGACTCCTTCAAGTGCCCACCTTTTGAGTGTAGGTGTTTAGAGGGGGGAGGTGGGGGAAGCGTTTTAGACGAAAAATTTTGGTTTCTAGATCTCAGTAACTGCTTAGGCTAGGAGGCTGAAACTTGGAATTTATATAGAGCATCGATAGTGGACCCATTTGCAAAAATGTTGCTGATATGGGTGAAGGGGTGTGGGAGTGGGGGGAATAATAATGCGTCCGAAAAGCTCGAAAGCCGAGATCGAAACATTCTAAAATCCATATCTCCTAAACGGTTAATGCCACGAAATTAAAACTTGATGAACATCAGTGGGTATATTAGACGAATAGATCGGAAGCAAATTTTTGTGAGGGGGCAGTGGCGAACGGAGGTGCGGGTCGAAAAATGTTAGATTACGATATCTCACGAACCAATTGCATGAGACAAATAAAATTTGGTTTCTGTATTAAGGTTGACAAATAAAGTTTTCTGAAAGTAAAAATTTTTAAGTGGGCTGTGGAGTATGAAAGTGGAGGGGATAAAAAATTTTCTAAAAAATCACGTATCATATCTCAAGAACAGTGTATGATAGATACTTAGAATTTTTACCAGAAGTAGGCCCAATAGACCCCTAGCAGGGGGTGTTGGTGTAGATGGTGAGGGTGGGGAAGGGTGAAGAAGAAAAAGTCCCGATTTTTATATCTCGAGAACCTGTAATGATATAAAGCTGAAGCTTGGTATTTGGATAGAACTATAGTAGTAGAATGTTGAAAAAATATAATTTTTTATAGGGTAGTATGGTACGGGGGTGGGGGGTGTTTTTCCTAACTATAGAACGGCTTATGTTAGAAAGTTGAAACTCGGTACATATATGTAAGTCAACTAGAAAAGTAATTTAAATTAAAAAAATTTCAAATATCCATTGGCGTACGGAAGGGGGGCAAACAAAATTATCAGGGAAAATGGAATGCATATATTTTTACGATTTTCATCATATCTATTAGGTCTTTCCAAATATTAAATTCATTTTTATTGTACGGATTCTTCATATAAATACCTAGAATGCGTTTTCATTATTTTCTGAAATTCGACCCCCACAGTTGTATAAAGGGGTTATATACATTTTCACGAATTCAGCCATATCCTACAGGTCTGATTAGATATCGAATAACTTTTTGCTTCCACGGGCTTGTTTAATAACCACCTAAAAGTCGTTTTCAAGTTTTTTCCTTTTTCAACCCCTAAGAGGGTATAAGCGGGTTGAACACGTTTTCACGAATTTCGTCATATCTCTTGGGAGTGATAAGACATGGGATTGGTTTTTACTTCCTCGGGCTTTCTTTACATATATCTAACAACTCATTTCAGGATTTTTTGATATTCAACCCCAAAGTGGGTGCAAGTGGGTTGCATATGTTTTTACAAATTCCTACATATTTCTTAGTTCTAATGAGATATCAAATTCATTTTTACTTCCTACGGCTTCCTACATAATCGTCAAAAGTTGATTTCAGTATTTTTAGATATTCATCTCTAATAGGACATAAGGCTTTCGACATATTTATTAGGATTGATGAGATATCAGATTTGTTTTCACTTCTACAGACTATTTATATAATCGCCTACAAACGCATTTCCGATTTCATGTAATGGCCCAAAACCAAATCACGAAAAACCTCCTAATCACGTAATAACTAGGTAGTATTAGACTACTACTTAGACTGCGTCCCAGAGTATGACCCAATTATGTAATTCATATGTTATATGTGACAGCGGCGTTTAATTATTCTATTGCGACCCCATTCTAACCGCTTCCCGAACCTTTTTTAGGTTATCAGTCACATAGTAACCTACACCGCGTCTCAGAATTAAACGCGTTCCGGACTTCTGCCCGAAAATAATAAAGTTGCGCCCAGACTGTTGGCAGATTTTTTTGTTGGAAGAAACCTCATAATCTTGAAACAACTGATGATATACTCCAACTTTGACCGCTCCCGAACTTTGACCCGAAAATAATAAAGTTTCGCCCAGACCATTGGCAGATTTTTTGAGTTATAGGGAGTTCCATAAATGCAGTTATGACATTTTTACAGAATTTTTGTATGGATATTTTTCATATGAATTCTTTCAGCTGAAACTATTGTAAAATTAACGTGTACAAAATTTCAAAGTCGTAACTTGAAGCGTTCTAAAGTTATCATTCAATATTGGCGAACACGTGTTTTAAGGACTTTTGTATGACAGCTACCCGAAGGGGTTGACGGAAGGCGCTAATTAATGAACTCGGTCTTGCTTTTGATATAAAACTAATTCCTGTAAAATTTTGAATCCCTGCTTTAACTCGTACTAGAGTTATAGTGGATTCTGTAACTTGCATACATTTTTGAAGGACTTTTGCTGGCTGCTACATGAAGGACTCATTCGATTTGCATCATATTCGGAACTTTCGCTTCAAACATTGTAAACTTTAAGTATGCTATATGCCAACTTGAAGCATTCGAGCAATAATTTTGAATACGTGTTTTAAGGACTCTTGTATGGGAGGTACCCGAAGGAGTGGAAGGATATCGCCCATTAACGAACTTAGTCTTTCAACTTCCTAGGCCAACGCGTTCTTGAGTTATCGTGCAAACGAACGGACGGACAGCAAACGGATTTGGGGTTTTTGGCCACAACTGAACACAAAATAATATATAACTTTTTTTCGTTCGAGGCTCTGTTCTATGCGTTACAAACTTTTCGGGCTGGATTAAACTTATAATACTCTATATGATTTCATCTAGAGTATAAAAATAAGATTAGATTTGAAGATAATAAAGGGTAAAGGACAAAATCGTTATCATTGAAAGAATATTAAAAAGATAAATTTCATTTGGTTCCTATATTGCGATAACATTCCCCTATAAAATAAGGCTTAATTTATTATTAGATGATAAAAAAAGCATAGATATGAATTTTCAGAGAGAACTGAAACACTATGCTAAAACTTACAAAAAACAATTTCAAAAAAAATTTTAATTATTGTTTTTCTTTACTAATTCATCAAGTATACAAAGTTTCAAAGGAATTAGCGATGGTAAGGTCAGAAATTTCGCCGTTTTTGGCAATTCTTCATGAAAAATGGCTTACGTTCGAAAATCTACATATATTTTCACGAATTTTATCCTATCTCTTAGATCTCAAAATACTTAATTTTACTTTACAAACCTTTTATGTAAACGACTAAAAACCATTTTCAGAAAATTTTAGATTTTCAACCCCTGAGAGGGAGGAAGACCGGCGAGTGGAGGAATTGTTACCGTTTTCACGAATTTCGCGATATCTGTTAGGCCTGATGACTGCTTTTTATGTACGCACCTAGAAGTGAGCTTCAAAATTTTTTGCAAACTTTTTATGTAAAGACCTAAAATTCAATTTCGGAAATTTTCACTATTCTACCCATAAGAGTGAGGGGAGAGTGGGTAAAGAGGCTGTAAGCATTTTCACACAATCTGATTTGATTTCTGATCTGATGATTGCTGCAAAACTTTCTGCGAAAGCGCATAGAAATCGTTTTTAGAAATTTTTGATATTCAAATGTGCATTTTTGGTGGTGGGGTTTAAGAGGTTTTACGAATTTTACGATATCTCTTAGGTCTAATTATGTAGGTGCCTACTTAATTTTACTGCTGCCTGGTTTTTATATATGCGTTTAGAAATTTGTTTTTGAAAATTTTGATATTAAGCCCCTAACAGTGGCGCCTTTCGCCTTTCTGTTTTAAACATTTTCACAAATATCGCGAAATCGTTTAGATCTGGTTCTGGTTAGGTAGCCAATTGGTTTTAACTTCAAACTGTTTTCTACGTGCTCACCAAGAAATTAATTTCAGGATTTTTCAGTACCCAACCACTACGAGGGTGTAAAGTGCTTGTACATATTTCACGAATTCCCGACATAACTGTTAGATGTGATAAGTTATCGAATTACTTTTAACTTTCACATGCTTCACCTGCGCCCAAAAAACTGTTTCATGATTTTATTGTATTCAAACCTTAAGTGGTTGTAATTAGGCTTGTGTAGTTCGCGAACGAACTAGTTCGGAAGAGCGTTCCCATAACTGAAATGAACGAACTAGTTCGCAGTCAGTCCCGCTCCTAGTTCGTTTGTATTCATTCATTGCCATTTGTAAGTCAGTGGTAGAATATTTGAATACTTGTAGACTGACGACCTTTTTGTTTTTGTTTTTAGCTCATCACATTCTATCAGACGACCTTTTTTTTTAGCTCATCACGTTGTACCAGACGAATTTTTTTTGGGTCACCACATTCTACTGCAATGACGCCTACGACTCGTTCCCAAACTTCACTGCCTTTCTCATCACTGAACTCCCGCGAACTAATGAACTAAAAGAACGAACTAGATCGCGACAGATCGGGAAGCGGAAATGATCGCTCACTATGGTGAACCAAAATGCGCAAGCCTAGTTGTAATGGGGTTGTAAGCGTTTTCACTAATTCTGCATATTTTTTTGGTCTAATGACGCTCTTGACGTAGAAAACGTTTTTGGGATTTTTATAAATTCATCCCCTAAACGAGTAGAATAAGTTTCCACGAATTCAGCCATATCTCCACGGCCTGATGAGATGTCGAATTGGTTTTTGTTTTTACTTCTTAGAAGTTTACAATTGCATAAAAATCATTTTCAGGATTTGATAGTCAAATGAGATAATTAACTCACGAATTCAGCCCCGACATAATATCGGTTTTGCTTTATAAAAATAAGTCTTATCGACAACCCCTAAAAGAGGTTTGCTTAAGAGATATGACGAATTGTTAAAACGTATACAAACCCATTACTTCCACTTTGGGTTTGAATTTGGAAAAAATTGTGAAACAGGTTTTTAGACGATTTCATAAGAAGCAACTTGATATCTCATGAGCCACGAGTGATTTTGAAAAATTTGTGAAAGCGTAAGCAAACCCTTCACACCCCCTTGGTTCTTGAAATTCGAAAAATCGTGAAATTGGTGTTTAGGTCATTGCATCAAATGCCGTAATAACCAATTTTATATCTCATCAGAATTAAGGGACCCTTGGGGGTTGAATATCGAAAAATTGAGAAATGGGTTTGCAGGCGATTATATAAAAAGCCTGTGGAAGTGAAAAGCGATCTAATATCTCATCAAACCTAAGAAATAGGTCGAAGCTTTGAAAAGCATACATAGGATCGAATATCTAAAAATTGTGAAATTGACTTTTTGGCGCTTATATAGGAAACCTTAGGAAGTAAAAATGAATTCGATATATCATCAGATCTAAGCAATATGCAGGAATCTGTGAAAACATATGCAACTTCCTTACACCCACTTGGGGGTTGAATATCCAAAAATCTTGATAGGAGTTAATAAATACATATGAAGACAGCACGAGAAAGGAAAAACCAATTCAATTACTTATCACATCTAAAGGATATGACGGAATTCGTGAAAACGTTTTCAACCCTTTTCTACCCTCTTTGGGGCTGAAAAAGGAAAAAACTTAAAAACGCGTTATAGGCGGTTACTACGCAAGCACGTGAAAATGAAAAGATATTCGATATCTGACCTGAGGGATATGACAGAATTCGTGAAAAAGTATACAACTCCTTTACACCCTCTTTGGGGTCAAATTTCTTAAAATCCTGAAAACACTTTCTAGGTATTTATATGAAGAAGTCGTAGAATAAAAATGAATTCAATATTTGGGAAGACCTAATAGATATGATGAAAATCGTGAAAATATATGCGTTCCCTTTTCACTAATCATTTTTTTTGCCCCCTTCCGAACGCCAATGCATATTCGAAATTTTTTTGTATCTAAATTACTTTTCTGGTTGATTTACATACACATACCGAGTTTCAACTTTCTAGCATAAGCCATTCTATAGTTAGGAAAAACACCCCCCCACCCTCCGTACCATACTACTCTAATAAAAAATTATATTTCTCCAACATGCTACTACTACACGTCTATCCAAATACCAAGTTTCAGTTTTATATCATTATAGGTTCTTGAGATATAAAAATCGGAACTTTTTCTTGTACCCCCTCCCCACCCTCATTCTCTACACCCTTGCCACTAAAAATTTTTTTTATAGGGGTCTATTGGGTCTACTTCTAGTAAAAATTCTAAGATTCTGTCTTGAGATATGAGACGTGATTTTTTAGAAAAATTGTTATCCCCTCCACTTCCATGCTCCACCTTCCTATTAAAAAATTTTACTTTCAGCAAACTTTATTTATCAACGTTAATACAGCAACCGAATTTTATTTTTGTAGTGTAATTGGTTCGTGAGATATAGTAATCTAAAGTTTTTCACCCCCACCCCCGCACGCCACTGTCCCACTCAAAAATGTGTTTCCGATCTATTCTCCTAGTATACCTACAGATGTTCATTAAGTTTTAATTTCGTGACATTAACAGTTGAGGAGATATGGATTTTAGAATGTCTCAATTTCGGATTTCGAGCGTCTCGGACGCATTATTTTTCCCCCCACTCCTTCACCCTTTTACCCATATAGGAAATTTTTTTGCAAATGGATCCACTATTGAAGCTCTATATAAATTCCGAGTTTCAGCTTCCTAGCATAAGCGGTTGCTGAGATCTAGAAACCAAAATTTTCGGTCTAAAACTCTTCCCCCACCACCCTCTCACACATTCAAACAATTTTGCGTACACCGGTAGACTTATGGCGTACGGCGGACAGACGGATTGAACATTTTTTTTGCTTTTTTCGTGGCTACTAGTCATGAAACGTGAAAAAATTTTCAGGGTAGCAATTTTTTTTTTTTTAAAATCGATCACAATACTGTATTATTGAAATAATAAAGTAAAATCAGCTTAAAATGTTTAACTTACTAGAAATTTATGGTACTCGTTACAGACACTGCATCTCCATCTTCAAGTTCGATGCTCCATTATCCGATTTCGACCAAAGTTTAAAGTTTGGCACTATTTTAATGTTTGGAATTGAAATACATATGTCGAACTATCGTTAATTTTACTCCCCGTATTCCGACGATGTTAAATTGTGTAAAAGCTGAAAAGGATTTCTTACAATTTTACAAGAATTGGAAAAAAAAGTCATTTACCTCTGTTATGTTGGTAAATTTCGTATCGCCCAAAACCGATCGCTTCGCCTAGCAAAATTTGAACGCTTCGATAACACGATGATACGTAAGTTTAGTAGCGTTAACTGTCGACAAACTCTCTGCAGTGAAATTGTAGCCTTGCAAAATGTTCATAATTAGCGTAGTATGGTACTGCTACCGCTTAGTAATATATCCTTTCAAACCTACTGGACCTACGTCTCAGTCAACTTTGAACGATGTCAAATATTTGGCTTCGGATATGTGGTTCCTTGTGCGATGGATTAGTGTGTGCGGTAAAAATCTGCAGTTCGCTTGTCTCATATGTCGCACTGGAAAATGAAATTTGGTTTTTTTCTTAAATAAGTACAATTTAAATATTCACGAAATTTTACATGATTACTTGTTTTTCAAGTCCTATAAAAAAGAACTGGATGAAATAATGCAATGCCAATGGCACAACAATCGAACCTAATAAATCAGAGGGTTTTTTTAACGAAATAAATAACTTGACAATGATTTACCCTATACTTTCACCACTTACCCAACTCATGATAACACTAGTGATTGGTGTAGAGCAAGAATAGAACTGATGGAACAACCATCAAAAAACTAGCACAAAAACAAAAAAAATATTTTCTTAAGGTATTTATTTTCGATTTTGTTGAAAAATATCGATTATTTTTTAATAACAAACCTCTGTTCTTGCATAAACTTAATTATGTCAAATTTGAGCCCCATTAAACGCGTTTTAGAATATATGAATGTAAGCGTCAAGCAATTTTTGAGAATATTCATGTGGAAGCTCAGAGATTTTATGGATTCTCATTCGTATACTTCTAAAAGCAATAAATAAGATAAAATATTTCAAACTTTCAGGATCTCTTCGTAATCATTCTATAAATGCCTCCAGCATTAAAACGACTTTGGTATAGGAGTTAAATATAAAAAGCAGGGATTTTGAAAAGTTATTTCACAACTAAACGATCCGTGAAATAAATGCACACATTTTTCAAACTCTTTTGTACGGGAGCTACCCGAAGAAATAGAAAGTATTGAATATTAAGATATCGAACAGCATACTTCAGTAATTAAGTGTTGCTGTTTTTACAGTTAAGTCTATTTCATTTGAATTAAATGATGATATTAAAAAAATATCGAGAACAGGACATCATTTTTTTCTTGATGCTTTAAGGAGGTGCAAATAATACTTAGAATCTATTTCAGGGTCGGTTAAATCTGAACCAGGCTGCGATATTTTCAATTCATTGCGAAAGGACTTAAAAAAATAAAATAAATTAAGAAATAAATAAAATTAAATAGATTATAAAATATGCATCATACCTCATGTAAGTCCTTTTTAACTTTCCTATACATGTATTTCGAGAGCGTAAAGCCATTCTCGTAAACTTTAATCGAAGGCTCTACGATTTCCTTCCAAGTCTTCGAAGCGAATTTCCGATAGGCCTCCCAGTATCCTAGAACTTCGCCGGGAACTGCAATGGCCAAAGGACTTGCCATCGAGGCACTCGGTTTCGACTGGTACCGGCTTTCGGTGCTAGTTTGCAGCATCGATCGTGTACGCCTTGTTCTCGGCCTTGATGAAGACGTTCATCAGGAATCCACCATCCAATCCTAGGCTGTGCATTGTTATAATCCCATTGCAGAGAAGCGTGACCAAAGCCGAGTCCATAACATTTTCACCACGATTGAAAATGTCGCTAAATTGTTATAATTGTTGTTAGTCGATTTTGTATCAATTTTTTAAATTCTTGCTAGAAATACCGTCCAATTTTGCTGCAAGCATCACTTTCCGAACAAACAGCACCGTGCTTCAATAGATGGAGAATTAAAGACGATGAAGCCTTGGAATGGTCGGAAACTAAAATGAATATTTGTTTTTTAAAGAGTTTAAGAACTCTACGAAATAAGTTTAGTTTACCGATTGTTATTAGCAAATTAACTTAAAATAGTATAAATCTAGGAGCGAATCAATTGCGGGTTGGACGTCTGAACTTACAACTTAGAGAAAGTATATAAGAAGCAGTCGATAAGCTGCGGTGTTGTATTACCGTACGAGCATCGCACAAATTTGGAGTTGGAACATTCGATACTCGATAATTACTTATTTTCAACTATTAAACATTTTTATTAAATCTTTAAGTAACTGTCTTTTACGAGGAAATCAGCGACTAGGCACTTTGTTTTGACTTTAAGAGTCATCTAATCGGAAAACTCGATATGCGCAATCTCAACAACTGGGAAAATTATTTTCGATAGTGTGGTGGGTTGAAGAAAAGCTCTACTTTTCCGAAGTGCATGAGATGGAATTTTTGCTTTCGTTAAGCAAAAGTGGAAAAGTTCTCAGCTTTCGTTTCGAAATTTTTATAGCGTTTTTATTATGAAATTTTCCACATTTGGGCTTTAAGGCTGGTGCAAACAAACTTGTTTGTTGTTGGCACAACTTTAATCACATCGAACTTTTAATAATGTCCACGTTGCACATTACTAAAACCACTAAACCAATAGTTACAGTCGATTGATTGGTCCTATTTAATGTTTGGATAATTAAAGCCACTTAAACACCGTTTAAAAAAAGTATACGGGTATCACGTAGATATTGTATTCAGAGACCCGAAAACCATGCTGACATAAAATAAAATCACAAAACTGTGAATAGGTTCTTAAAAAAATTAATGAGCGATATATTCAAAGTATGGAAAGATTTCGGAAAACAACATTATCAACATTTTACTTTATTATTTTATAATAATAAAGTATTGTGATCGTCCTGAAATTTCAAAAAAAATTTGCTACCCTGAAATTGGGATGGGGTTGAAAAACTTTGGATTGCAATATCTCCCGAACCAATTGTGCCAGGAAGATAAGATTTGGTTTCTGTATATAGAATTACCAGTGGAGTCTAGTAAATGTAAAATTTTTGAGGGGGGTGGTGAAACGCGGAAGTGGTGGGAAAGGCATTTTTCAAATAATTAAATTTTTATATCTCAAGAACGCTATCATATATGATCTTGAAAATTTTACAGGAGTTAAGAACAGTAGACCTCTAGCGGGGAAAAGAATTTTGAGGGTGTGGTTGTAGGGTGTGGTTGTAGGGTGGGATTGTGGGAGGGGGTGGAAATGAAAAAATTCAGATTTTTATTTCTCGAAAACCGCAAAGGAAAGAACTAAAAATTGACAAATGTATAGAGCCACTATAGAGACACCCAAGAAAAACAAAAAAATTTGCCAACAGTCTAGGCGCAACTTTATTATTTTATGGGTAGAAGTCCGAAACGTGTTTAATGATGAGATGCGGTGTTGGGTACTATGCGACTGACAACCTAAGAAATAACCAGAAGGCTTTTTGGAACGTTATTTTTTTAATCAATTTTTTTCTGAGATGTATCTATAGTGGTTCTATATAATCCTAAATTTTTAGCTTTCCATTCATTACAGTTTTCGAGAAATAAAAATCAGAATTTTTTCCCTTTCTATCCCTTTTCACCATCAAACCCTACACCCCCACCGCTAAATTTTTTTTCCCTACTAGAGTTACATATGCATACATATACCATACACATACATAGTCATATAAGATAAGAATAAAACATAAGATTAGCCATGACTCACAAAAGTGTCCAAATAAGATAAGAATAAAACATAAGATTATCCATGACTCATAAAAGTGTCCAAATATACATAATCATATAGAATAAGATAAGAATAAGACATAATTTAAGAATCAATGTACACATCTCAAACAGATATGTTTTAATTATTTAAGATATGTATTGACGATCATTTGTGAAACAGATCAAAGTACAAGCCTGATTGAAATGCAAAGAACGCTCTATAAAAGGGAATGCAAGTCAGTCAGCAGGCGAGTTATATTTGGAGAGCTCTGAAGAGATGTGTAAGATTGTGCGTTACATTTAATAAAACAAATTTAAAAATAAAATTCTAGATGTCTTCCGATCCCAACTCCTGTAAAATTTTCAAGATCATATCCGATACGGTTTCTGAGATATAAAAATGACATTTTTACAGAAATTGCTATCAGACAGAAGACAGGACGAGAAAGTAAAAAACAATTCAATTTCTTATCACTTCTAAAAGATATGACGAAATTCGTGAAAACGTGTTCAACCCTTTTATACCCTCTTTGGGGCTGAAAAAGGAAAAAACTTAAAAATGAGTTTTAGGCGATTGTAACGCAAGCCCATGAAAGTGAAAAGATATTCGATATCGATCAGACCTGGGGGATACGACAGAATTCGTGAAAAAGTATACAACCCTTTTACACCCTCTTAGGGGTCGAATTTAAAAAAAATCCTAAGCGCCTTTTTTGGGTATTTATATGAAGAAGCCGTAGAATAAAAAATGAATTCAATATTTGGAAAGACCCACAATATATGACGAAAATCGTGAAAATATATGCAATCTATTTTCACTGATCATTTGTTTCGCCCCCTTCCGAACGCCAATGGATATTTGAAATTTTTTTTTAACTATTTCACTTTTTTAGTTGATTTACAATTCCAAGTTTCAACTTTATAGCAAAAGCTGTTCTATAGGTAGGAAAAACACCCCCCATCCCCGTACCATACCACGCCTATAAAAAATTATATTTTTCCAATATGCTACTACTATAGTTCTGTCTAAATACCAAGCTTCACTTTTAAATCATTATAGGTTCTCGAGATATAAAAATCGCAATACTTTCTTTTTCACCACTGCCACTGCCCTTACTCAAAAATTTGTTTCGGATCTATTCTCCTAGTATACCTACAGATGTTCATTAAGTTGTAATTTCATGACATTAAGAGTTTAGGAGATATAGATTTTAGAATGTCTTAATCTCGGCTTTCGAGCGTCTCGGACGCACTATTTTTCCCCGAACTCCTTCACTCCTTCATCCATATCGCCATTTTTTTTGCAAATGGGTCCACTACTGAAGCTCTTTATATATTTCAAGTTTCAGCTTCGTAGCATAAACGGTTTCTAAGATCTAGAAACCAACATTTTCCGTCTAAAACGCTTCACCCACATCTCTCCTCACACTCCCACCTCTCTGAATTTGGTCACTTCAAGGGGCCTAGCCAGTCTACCCACGAAAAAAAATCAGCTTAATAGCCTTCAAACAATTTTGCGTACACTGGTCGACGTACGGCGCACGGCGGACAGACGGACTGACATTTTTCTTGCTTTTTTCGTGTCTACTAGTCATGAAACGTGAAAAAAAATTGGTCAGGGTAGCAAATATTTTTTTTAAAAATTGATCACAATTCTGTATTATTGAAATAATAAAGTAAAAAATCTGCCAATGGTCTGGGCGAAACTTTATTATTTTTCGGGTCAAAGTTTGGGAGCGGTCAAAGTCGGAGTATATCATGAGTTGTTTCGAGATTATGACGTTTCTTGGAAATTTAATTTTGTTCTTAAAATAGAAATATTTAAAATAGAGATTGTAATTTAAAATAGACATTGAAAAACGCCGTGTGGATAATTCAAATTTCGGTGTATCATGTACACTAAAAGCCCATAGAAGTAAAAACGAATTTGTTGCCTTATCAGACTTAAGAGATATGACGAATTGTTAAAACGCATACAAACCCATTACTTCCACTTGGGGTTTGAATTTCGAAAAAATTGTGAAACAGGTTTTTAGACGATTTCATAAGAAGAAACTTGATATCTCATGAAACACAAGGGATTTTGAAAAATTTGTGAAAACGTAAGCAAACCTTTACACCCCCTTGGTTCTTGAAATTCGAAAAATCGTGAAATTGGTTTTTTGGTCATTACATGAAATGCCGTAATAACCAATTTTATATCTCATCAGAACTAAGGGATGGCAAAAATTGTGAAAAGATATGCAAACCCTTGGAGGTTGAATATCCAAAAATTGAGAAATTTGTTTGTAGGCGATTACATAAAAAGTCTGTGGAAGTTAAAAGCGATCTAATATTTCATCAAACCTAAGAAATATGTCGAAGCTTTGAAAAGCATACAACCCTCTTACACCCCTTAGGATCGAATATCTAAGAGTACTGGGATTGAATATTGACGCTTATATAGGAAACCTTAGGAAGTAAAAATGGATTCGATATATCATCAGATCTGAGCAATATGTAGGAATCTGTGAAAACATATGCAACCTCCTTACACCCGCTTGGGGGTTGAATATCCAAAAATCCTTAAAGGAGTTAATAAATAAATATGAAGACAGCACGAGAAAGTAGGAACCAATTCAATTTCTTATCACTTCTAAAAGAAATGACGGAACTCGTGAAAACGTGTTCAACCCGTTTATTGGGGGCTGAAAAAGGAAAAAACTTAAAAACAAGTTTTAGGCGATTATTACGCAAACCCATGAAAGTGAAAAGATATTCAATATCGATCAGACCTGGAGGATACGGCAGAATTCGCGAAAAAGTGTACAACCCCTATACACCCCCTTAGAAGTCGAATTTCAAGAAATCCTGAAAACACTTTCTAGGTATTTATATGAAGAAACCATAGAATAAAAATGAATTCAATATTTGTTTAGACCTAATAGATATGACAAAAATCGTGAAAAAATATGCATTCCATTTTCACTAATCATTTTTTTTGTCCACCCTCCAAACGCCAATGGATATTTTACATTTTTTTTTATTTAAATTACTTGTCTACTTAATTTACATATACGTACCGAGTTTCAACTTTGTACCATGAGCCGTTCTATAGATAGTGTTGCCGAACATGGTAGTACTGCTCGTAGTTCTAAAAAACAAATTGGAATTGAAACATACCAAACGCAGAACAGGTACCGTTTGAGTTTCTTTCTTTTCTTCTCTTCACTTTGGATGCGGCACGAGGCACGAGAAAAAACTGCGCATCATAATTTATTTAAAACGAGAAAACTAACTTAAATTTTAACTTAAATTCTAATAATCTAATAATAATTAAACACTAAACGTAACTAAACTCAAACTATATCTAATTGAAATTGTAACCAATTAATTTAAATTTATCCAACTTCAAGGATAAATTTAATCTCACTCTCCCATCCGGACAATAAAGAGGTTAAATTATCGGAAACGAAGTTACGTATTTGAATTGAATTCTAAAAATCTGACCTAAGTCAACAGATAGGAAAAACACCCCTCAACCCCGTACCATACTACCCCCTTAATAAATTATATTTTTCCAACATGCTACTACTATAGCTCTATCTAAATACCAAGTTTCAGATTTCTATTATTATAGGTCCTCGAGATATAAAAATCGGAACTTTTTCCTCTTCACCCTCGCCCACCCGCACCCTCTAAGCCCACACCACCAAAATTTTTACTTTGTTATTTTTTAGTAAACGCAAAATCGTTTGAAGGCGCGTAGCTCCCAAACCCGTTAAGATATTAACATGATATTTTTATGGTGGGTAGATTGAGTGAATCCCTACGACTGGTAGCTTTTGAATGGGTGGTGGTATAAGGGAGGAGGAGAGCTGAGCGTCTTAGACGAAAAATTTTGGTTTCTAGATCTCATTAACCACTTATGGTACGAGGCTGAAACTTGGAACTTATGTAGTACTATGATAGTGGACTCATTTGCAAAAAATGGTTGATAGGGGTTGAGGGGTATGGAAGTGGGGGTGAAAACAATGAGTCTGAAACGCATGAAGCCGGGATTGAAACATTCTAAAATCGATATATCCTAAACAATTCATAACAGAAGATTGAAACTTTGTTGTTGTCCTTAGGAATACTTCAGGATGAAATAAGGGGTAACATTTTTAAGGAGGGTGGTGGGGTGTGAGGGAGGGGGGTGAAAAACTTTGGATTACAATATCTTCGGAACCAATTACACCAAGAAGATAAAATTCTGTTTCTGTATATGGGATCACAAGAGCAGTCTACTGAAAGTAAATTTTTTGTGGGGGGCAGGTGGAGCACGAAAGTGGGGAGACAGCAATTTCTCAAAAAATTTAATTTTTATATCTCAGAAACCGTATCAGATATGATCCTGAAAATTTTACAGGAGTTGGGGTGTAGGGAAAAAATGTCGGGGGCGATGGTGAAAGGGGGTAGAAAGGAACACATTCTGCTTTTTATTTCTCGATAACCGTAATGAATAGAAAGCTAAAAATTTAGGGTTATATAGAGCCACTATAAAGACATCCTAGGAAAAATTTAAATTCAAATTTTTGATAGGTAGCATGGTACGGGGGTTAGGGGTGGTTTTTTATATCTCAGAAACGGCTTATGCTAGAAAGTTGGAACTTAGTACGTGTATGTAGATGTGCTATTAGAGTAATTGAAGCAAAAAAATTGTTCAGATTTTTATTGGCGTTCAGAGGTTAATTAAAAAAAATTTCCGTTTTCACGAATTTCGTTAAAATTTTTAGACATGTCTAGCTATCAAAGCAGTTTTACTTCTGCGGGCTATTTTTTGTATATAAGCGCTTGGAAACGTTCTTAAAATTTTTCGATATCCAACCCATAAGGGGGTGTAAAGTAGTTCTGTACATATTTACGAATTCTGATATATTTCTTAGGTATGTTGAGATTTCGAATTCACTTTTACTTCTATAAGCTTTAAACATGGTCGGAGAAGAAATCGATTTAAGTATTTTTCCCTATTAAACCCTCTGGGGGTATTGTTCATGTTTTCACTGATTCCGAAAATCTCTTAGGATTAATGTGATCGAATTCGCATTTACTTCTTTGGAATATTCTATGGATAAAAACAATACGTAAGTAAATAAAAAAAATCTGCCAACAGTTTTTTAGGTTGTCAGTCGCATAATAACTTACACCGCATCTCAGCATTAAACACGTTTCGGACTTTTACCCATCAAATTATAAAGTTACGCCCAGACTGTTGGCAGATTGTTTTTTCTGCTACGAGTTTATTAGACCCTCTTCCGGTAAAAATTTTAAGCATCTATCTTATAATGTCCTTGAGATATGAGAAGTAAACTTCATTTGTCAACCTTTATACACGTACCGAATTTTATTTTTCTAGTGCAATTGGTTCGTGAGAGATCGTCATCTAAAGTTTTTCATCCCCCACCCTTGTACGCCACTGCCCCCACTCAACAAGTTGATTCCGATCTATTCTCCTAGTATACCTACAGATGTTCATTAAGTTTCAATTTTGTGACATTAACTGTTTAGGAGATATGGATTTTAGAATGTGTCGATCTCGGCTTTCTTGCGTTTCGGACGCATTATTTCCCCCCCCCCCCCTCTCACACCCCTTCATTCATATCAACAATTTTTATGCAAATGGGTCCACTATCAAAGCTCTACACACCTTCCAAGTTTCAGCTTCCTACCATAAGCGGTTGCTACGATCTAGAAACCAAAATTTTCCGTTTAAAACGCTTCCCGCACTTTCCCCCTCACACTCCCACCCTTCAAAATATGGTCACTTCAAGGAGCCTACGTCTATTCATAAAAAAAATTTTAATTTAATATCTCAAAGGGTTTGGGAGCTACGAGCCTTCAAACGATTTTGGGTACGGCGTGCGGCGGACAGACGGACTGAAATTTTTTTTGCGTTTTTCGTGTCTACTAGTTCAGGGTAGCAATTTTTTTTTTTTAAAAATCGATCACAATACCGTATTATGGAAATAATAAAGTAAAAATAGTCTTGTCTAGTATCAGTTCGACGTAGTTCAGTGACGATTTGAATTCGCTTTGGTTGAGTCTGTAAGTCCGATTGTTCCGTGTTTGAAAAGCCTTCTCCCCGCACCTCTAAGTATCTGGGTTCTCTTCGATCCACCACTAGAGTGTTTAGGGCAAGGGGATCTGTACGAAGTAGCCAATCACCTCATTGTCACAAAACATCCTCAGCGAGGTTGGGGCCGTTCACCAGGCTTTTGAAAAACTTTTCTGCATCGGTTCTTTTCCGAAGAAATTCGCCGACCAAAATTAAAATTTTCAACCAATACCAGGCAGGAGATGGGGCCTCAAAAAAAAAAATAAAAAATGTCCAGTCAGTCAGTATTTTTCGTTCTTACCGTAATCCTCCTCGTAAACGATCGCAACCTTTGTCCAATTCAAAAAAACCATCAAGTCGCTAGGCGCGATTCATGTGATGCTGCGACGGATGTAAATTAATCGAAAACTCCTTAACGGGCGAGTCGAGATCGATCCGGGCCTCGATATGTGGCAAATCTAACGCTTCGCAAATCGACTGTATGTAAGCGCCGAGAAGCGGATCGGACGGACCAAAAATCGCCTGAATTCCATACTCCATCTGGCGGCAAACTGTTTCAAATGAAATTCCGTTAGTTTCGAACTAAAAATTCGCGTTGCGTCGCGCGTAACCTTTTTTCGATGTTCGAAACGAACAGTCGCGCGGCACGTACTCGATATCGTACATCAGTTGAGTTTTCGGCAACGGGCTCTTGTCCTTGTTGATCTTGTAGACGGCGTACTTGAAGCTCGGTACTGCTGCCCTTCTGGTCTTCCATGAAAATCGCACCTGAAAAGAGCACCCCGATTAGCCATTTTGCGCTACGGGATCGGCTTCGTTACCGGCGGGGGAACTGGGGGGGAGCAATACTTACCGATTTTTATAACGGGCGGTAAGGCCGGCACGCCCGCAATTAACGTCAAGAAGCAAATCAGCTTCAGCCAGTGTAAAATTTTTCGTGGCGATTTCGAAGCCCCAAACAGGCCGACATCGAAGTTTCCGGCACGACGAAGCGGTCGCGCTTCGGTGGCGGAAACAATAGCAGCGTTTTCGAATCGATTAGTTCCGATGTGACGTTCTCAAACGAAATCAATCATTTTGCTGGCGGCGCCCACGCAAGGAGGGACCACTTTTCTCTGGAAGAAACGCACCCACGCACAATCTTTCAACCCCCGCTTTTTACGTATCAGCTGCGGATCGTTTTCGTCTCGTTTGCATTTCACATTTTCCGTAAAACTGAAAATGTCGTTTCAAAATTCGTTTTCTCGATTAGCCTAGGATTTTTTTTCGGCGCTCTACCCTTCACCCACCCGGACTCCGGTTTTCACAGTAAACAACGACAAATTCGCGACTCCTCCAAAAGTTTGCAATGTTTTTTTGTCGCCGGAAATTCCCGAACTGAAAAACTGAAAACAAACTCACTTCAGGTACGAGCTAAATGAAATAAAGAAAAAAAAAACGGAATTAAAGTGACATGTTTAATGAACCACAGACCACCAGGTACGCGAGATTAAAAGGTCCTTAGCTGAAAACTGAAACAGGCCGAGCGGCACTTGCCACCGCCCCCTCCCCCACACAGTTTGCAACGCGAATTTCACTCTGGGTTTTGCGGATTTTGCGCAATCCGAAATTTTGGTGTGCGCAGGGTCATGCATGTGGCACGTTATTTGTTCTGAGTGTTGCACACGTAGGTTAGATTCAGGATGCACACCCCCCCCCCCCAAGCGCTTCCTTCGCTTCGAAAATCGAAAAACCGTGCCGGCCAAAAAGTCATGCACATCGAATTGTACTAGCATAGGAAAACCTCAACAATATCGCCACTACCGCCTGATAGTTTATCGCTGCCAATTCAAGACTATCTAATTTCATCGGACGAAGATGATCTAAGTAAATCCGATTATGATATTTCCTTAATTGAAAAAATCGTCCATGGTGATAAAATAGTCGATGAATTTGACGCCATAAGTAAGGAAAAACTATTATAACGAGCACTACCTATTAAGGATCGAATAGACTACAAGAAACGTATAAAACTTGATGACAAGAAACGCGTAGAAAGCAATAAGGGGTAAGTTTATTCCAGACCAATAAGTAGCAATTTGATCACACTATTATTCTTGTCACTCCAGAAACAACAGTGATAAACCTACTAAACCTCGAAAATCGACTGGCGAGACCGGAAACACTAAATACCAAGCACGCAAAGCTCGAGAAAAATTCCGGGCAAAATGAACGAAAAAGCAAGCGAGTTTGCGCTGGAAATTCTTAAAGAGCGACAATTGATAACAGTGCGAAAAGAAAAGCAGAATTTGAAGAAGCAAGCAGATGGCAGAACGAGTGCGAGGTTGTAATAGTTTTTATATATTTTTTATTAAAGTTGTCTAAATTTTTGGATTTCGGAGTTTTTATTTTAGAAAGATTTTAATCTTGTTCGGACGTAGAGTAGAACACGGGAGATAAACCCTTGACTGCGAGGGGTACAAAGAATAAGTTCTGGCTGCAAGTAACGGCTATCGCACAGAATTTTATTTCCCATCGGAAGGTCACACAGAAAGATCTCAATACTAAAAGCAGCAGATCAACCACGCATTGTGGTGTACATAATCAGATGAAATTAAAATTGAGAATATGGTGGCACTTACTCAAGACGGTAAATTACTTACAACGCCCGTGAATCAACCGAAGACGGTGGCGGCAAACGAAGACTTCTTTTCACCTTCAGTGGTATTTTTCTTGCGATTTTTTTGAGACGGGATCGTCGGTTTGTGGTCGACTCGTCAGCTTTTCTGGCTGCCCGAACGTGTCGCTGTGACGACGAAGCATGAGAAATTTATTAAATGGCTGAAAAGCGGCTTTTTTTCAGCATCGTTGCCATGTTTTTACGTTTTATGAGAAGTTTACGACGGTGTCGGCAAGTTTTGGTTGATTTTTTTCTTTTTTTGTGTGTAAACGGCAAAATTGTGATGTCAGAAAAGAAGGCTAATTGGTCAGGGGAAACAGGATCAGGTGGAGGTTCTTGCTCAGCTTCGATCAGGGTATATCGAACTGTGTTCGATATGATCGAGATCAGCGTGGGTGTAATTGGGCATGCATTGCAGCTCCAAAGAGTCGGAAAAGCATTTCGCCTTGTCCTCGTCCGAATACACTATAGTGGGTGTTGTTATATTTGGAAATAACAATTGGATTAAATATAACTAACATATATTGGACAATGAAAAGGATAGTAGGGTAAATCCGAGTGATTTCGCACCTCGTAAGTTTGAGCAACATCTTTGTTAGTTTTTTTAGTTTTGATTTTCATGTATTTTCGGTTTTGTGTTCATAGGTTTATACCGAGTTAAAATTTTTTCAGCAATTAGATATTCTGCAATAAGCTGCTAATAATAGTGTATTTTCGCGATCATATTGACATTTAAAATTTAAATACCGCAATGTTTTCTTTAGCTTAACTTTACCGAATATAGCTATAAATCTCTATTCGATGATCATTTCATGAAGATTGTTCTCCAACAAGCACCAGCTCGATATGATACAGTAGATATTAGTAATATTCATATATTAGTTTAGATATTATAATACCGCGTAATGAATATATTCGTATTAGGTGATATCACCATATATCGGTATGGACCCATCACTAACCACTGTGAGAGAGGTACCATGGAGTTTTTCACCACCAAAAAACAGTCAAAATTTGCGACTCTTCTTTTGCCTCTCCTGGCCAGCAAATTTTTAAATTTTTTAAATCTGTTTGCTGATTTGAAAAGGAGACTTGCGTACCTTTAACTTAAGTGGTCACTTGTCACAATCAGAAAACTGAGAGAGAGGTACCATGGAGTTTTTCACCACCAAAAAACAGTCAAAATTTGCGACTCTTTTTTTGCCTCTCCTGGCCGCAAATTTTTGAATTTTTTAAATCTCTTTGCTGATTTAAAAAGGAGACTCGCGTACCTTTAATTTAAGTGGTCACTTGTCAAAATCGGACCACTGTGAGAGAGGTACCATGGAGTTTTTCACCACCAAAAAACAGTCAAAATTTGCGACTTTTCTTTTGCCTCTCCTGGCCGCAAATTTTTAAATTTTTTAAATCTGTTTGCTGATTTGAAAAGGAGACTTGCGTACCTTTAACTTAAGTGGTCACTTGTCACAATCTGAAAACTGTGAGAGAGGTACCATGGAGTTTTTCACCACCAAAAAACAGTCAAAATTTGCGACTCTTCTTTTGCCTCTCCTGGCCGCAAATTTTTGAATTTTTTAAATCTCTGTGCTGATTTAAAAAGGAGACTCGCGTACCTTTAATTTAAGTGGTCACTTGTCAAAATCGGACCACTGTGAGAGAGGTACCATGGAGTTTTTCACCACCAAAAAACAGTCAAAATTTGCGACTCTTCTTTTGCCTCTCCTGGCCGCAAATTTTTAAATTTTTTAAATCTGTTTGCTGATTTGAAAAGGAGACTTGCGTACCTTTAATTTGAGTGGCCACTTGTCAAAATCGGACCACTGTGAGAGAAGTACCATGAAGTTTTTCACCACCAAAAAACAGTCAAAATTTGCGACTCTTCTTTTGCCTCTCCTGGCCGCAAATTTTTAAATTTTTTAAATCTGTTTGCTGATTTGAAAAGGAGACTTGCGTACCTTTAACTTAAGTGGTCACTTGTCACAATCTGAAAACTGTGAGAGAGGTACCATGGAGTTTTTCACCACCAAAAAACAGTCAAAATTTGCGACTTTTCTTTTGCCTCTCCTGGCCGCAAATTTTCAAACTTTTTAAATCTGTTTGCTGATTTGAAAAGGAGACTCGCGTACCTTTAATTTAAGTGGTCACTTGTCAAAATCGGACCACTGTGAGAGAAGTACCATGGAGTTTTTCACCACCAGAAAACAGTCAAAATTTGCGACTCTTCTTTTGCCTCTCCTGGCCGCAAATTTTTAAACTTTTTAAATCTGTTTGCTGATTTGTAAAGGAGACTTGTGTACCTTTAATCTAAGTGGTCACCTGTCAAAATCGGACCACTGTGAGAAAAGTACCATGGAGTTTTTCACCACCAAAAAACAGTCAAAATTTGCGACTTTTCTTTTGCCTCTCCTGGCCGCAAATTTTTGAATTTTTTAAATTTCTTTGCTGATTTTAAAAGGAGACTCGCGTACCTTTAATATAAGTGGTCACCTGTCAAAATCGGACCCTTGCGAGAGAAGTAGCATGGAGTTTTTCACCACCAAAAAACAGTCAAAATTTGCGACTCTTCTTTTGCCTCTCCTGGCCGCAAATTTTTGAATTTTTTAAATCTCTGTGCTGATTTAAAAAGGAGACTCGAGTACCTTTAATTTAAGTGGTCACTTGTCAAAATCGGACCACTGTGAGAGAGGTACCATGGAGTTTTTCACCACAAAAAAACAGTCAAAATTTGCGACTCTTCTTTTGCCTCTCCTAGCCGCACATTTTTGAATTTTTTAAATCTCTGTGCTGATTTAAAAAGGAGACTCGCGTACCTTTAATTTAAGTGGTCACTTGTCAAAATCGGACCACTGTGAGAGAGGTACCATGGAGTTTTTCACCACCAAAAAACAGTCAAAATTTGCGACTCTTCTTTTGTCTCTCCTGGCCACAAATTTTTGAATTTTTTAAATTTCTTTTCTGATTTGAAAAGGAGACTCGCGTACCTTTAATTTAAGTTGTCACTTGTCAAAATCGGACCACTATGAGAGAGGTACCATGGAGTTTTTCACCACCAAAAAACAGTCAAAATTTGCGACTTTTCTTTTGCCTCTCCTGGCCGCAAATTTTAAAACTTTTTAAATCTGTTTGCTGATTTGAAAAGGAGACTCGCGTACCTTTAATTTAAGTGGTCACTTGTCAAAATCGGACCACTGTGAGAGAAGTACCATGGAGTTTTTCACCACCAGAAAACAGTCAAAATTTGCGACTCTTCTTTTGCCTCTCCTGGCCGCAAATTTTTAAACTTTTTAAATCTGTTTGCTTATTTGAAAAGGAGACTCGCGTACCTTTAATATAAGTGGTCACCTGTCAAAATCGGACCACTTTGAGAGAGGTACCACGGAGTTTTTCGCCACCAAAAAACAGTCAAAATTTGCGACTCTTCTTTTGTCTCTCCTGGCCGCAAATTTTTGAATTTTTTAAATTTCTTTGCTGATTTGAAAAGGAGACTTGCGTACCTTTAACTTAAGTGGTCACTTGTCACAATCAGAAAACTGTGAGAGAGGTACCATGGAGTTTTTCACCACCAAAAAACAGTCAAAATTTGCGACTCTTCTTTTGCCTCTCCTGGCCGCAAATTTTTAAATTTTTTAAATCTGTTTGCTGATTTGAAAAGGAGACTTGCGTACCTTTAACTTAAGTGGTCACTTGTCACAATCTGAAAACTGTGAGAGAGGTACCATGGAGTTTTTCACCACCAAAAAACAGTCAAAATTTGCGACTCTTCTTTTGCCTCTCCTGGCCGCAAATTTTTAAATTTTTTAAATCTGTTTGCTGATTTGAAAAGGAGACTTGCGTACCTTTAACTTAAGTGGTCACTTGTCACAATCTGAAAACTGTGAGAGAGGTACCATGGAGTTTTTCACCACCAAAAAACAGTCAAAATTTGCGACTTTTCTTTTGCCTCTCCTGGCCGCAAATTTTCAAACTTTTTAAATCTGTTTGCTGATTTGAAAAGGAGACTCGCGTACCTTTAATTTAAGTGGTCACTTGTCAAAATCGGACCACTGTGAGAGAAGTACCATGGAGTTTTTCACCACCAGAAAACAGTCAAAATTTGCGACTCTTCTTTTGCCTCTCCTGGCCGCAAATTTTTAAACTTTTTAAATCTGTTTGCTGATTTGTAAAGGAGACTCGCGTACCTTTAATTTAAGTGGTCACCTGTCAAAATCGGACCACTTTGAGAGAGGTACCACGGAGTTTTCGCCACCAAAAAACAGTCAAAATTTGCGACTTTTCTTTTGCCTCTCCTGGCCGCAAATTTTTAAACTTTTTAAATCTGTTTGCTGATTTGAAAAGGAGACTTGTGTACCTTTAATCTAAGTGGTCACCTGTCAAAATCGGACCACTGTGAGAAAAGTACCATGGAGTTTTTCACCACCAAAAAACAGTCAAAATTTGCGACTTTTCTTTTGCCTCTCCTGGCCGCAAATTTTTGAATTTTTTAAATTTCTTTGCTGATTTTAAAAGGAGACTCGCGTACCTTTAATATAAGTGGTCACCTGTCAAAATCGGACCCTTGCGAGAGAAGTAGCATGGAGTTTTTCACCACCAAAAAACAGTCAAAATTTGCGACTCTTCTTTTGCCTCTCCTGGCCGCAAATTTTTGAATTTTTTAAATCTCTGTGCTGATTTAAAAAGGAGACTCGAGTACCTTTAATTTAAGTGGTCACTTGTCAAAATCGGACCACTGTGAGAGAGGTACCATGGAGTTTTTCACCACAAAAAAACAGTCAAAATTTGCGACTCTTCTTTTGCCTCTCCTAGCCGCACATTTTTGAATTTTTTAAATCTCTGTGCTGATTTAAAAAGGAGACTCGCGTACCTTTAATTTAAGTGGTCACTTGTCAAAATCGGACCACTGTGAGAGAGGTACCATGGAGTTTTTCACCACCAAAAAACAGTCAAAATTTGCGACTCTTCTTTTGTCTCTCCTGGCCACAAATTTTTGAATTTTTTAAATTTCTTTTCTGATTTGAAAAGGAGACTCGCGTACCTTTAATTTAAGTGGTCATTTGTCAAAATCGGACCACTGTGAGAGAAGTACCATGGAGTTTTTCACCACCAGAAAACAGTCAAAATTTGCGACTCTTCTTTTGCCTCTCCTGGCCGCAAATTTTTAAACTTTTTAAATCTGTTTGCTTATTTGAAAAGGAGACTCGCGTACCTTTAATTTAAGTGGTCACCTGTCAAAATCGGACCACTTTGAGAGAGGTACCACGGAGTTTTTCGCCACCAAAAAACAGTCAAAATTTGCGACTCTTCTTTTGTCTCTCCTGGCCGCAAATTTTTGAATTTTTTAAATTTCTTTGCTGATTTGAAAAGGAGACTTGCGTACCTTTAACTTAAGTGGTCACTTGTCACAATCAGAAAACTGTGAGAGAGGTACCATGGAGTTTTTCACCACCAAAAAACAGTCAAAATTTGCGACTCTTCTTTTGCCTCTCCTGGCCGCAAATTTTTGAATTTTTTAAATCTCTGTGCTGATTTAAAAAGGAGACTCGAGTACCTTTAATTTAAGTGGTCACTTGTCAAAATCGGACCACTGTGAGAGAGGTACCATGGAGTTTTTCACCACAAAAAAACAGTCAAAATTTGCGACTCTTCTTTTGCCTCTCCTAGCCGCACATTTTTGAATTTTTTAAATCTCTGTGCTGATTTAAAAAGGAGACTCGCGTACCTTTAATTTAAGTTGTCACTTGTCAAAATCGGACCACTATGAGAGAGGTACCATGGAGTTTTTCACCACCAAAAAACAGTCAAAATTTGCGACTTTTCTTTTGCCTCTCCTGGCCGCAAATTTTAAAACTTTTTAAATCTGTTTGCTGATTTGAAAAGGAGACTCGCGTACCTTTAATTTAAGTGGTCACTTGTCAAAATCGGACCACTGTGAGAGAAGTACCATGGAGTTTTTCACCACCAGAAAACAGTCAAAATTTGCGACTCTTCTTTTGCCTCTCCTGGCCGCAAATTTTTAAACTTTTTAAATCTGTTTGCTTATTTGAAAAGGAGACTCGCGTACCTTTAATTTAAGTGGTCACCTGTCAAAATCGGACCACTTTGAGAGAGGTACCACGGAGTTTTTCGCCACCAAAAAACAGTCAAAATTTGCGACTCTTCTTTTGTCTCTCCTGGCCGCAAATTTTTGAATTTTTTAAATTTCTTTGCTGATTTGAAAAGGAGACTTGCGTACCTTTAACTTAAGTGGTCACTTGTCACAATCAGAAAACTGTGAGAGAGGTACCATGGAGTTTTTCACCACCAAAAAACAGTCAAAATTTGCGACTCTTCTTTTGCCTCTCCTGGCCGCAAATTTTTGAATTTTTTAAATCTCTGTGCTGATTTAAAAAGGAGACTCGCGTACCTTTAATTTAAGTGGTCACTTGTCAAAATCGGACCACTGTGAGAGAGGTACCATGGAGTTTTTCACCACCAAAAAACAGTCAAAATTTGCGACTCTTCTTTTGTCTCTCCTGGCCGCAAATTTTTGAATTTTTTAAATTTCTTTGCTGATTTGAAAAGGAGACTCGCGTACCTTTAATTTAAGTGGTCACCTGTCAATATCGGACCCTTGCGAGAGAAGTAGCATGGAGTTTTTCACCACCAAAAAACAGTCAAAATTTGCGACTCTTCTTTTGCCTCTCCTGGCCGCAAATTTTCAAACTTTTTAAATCTGTTTGCTGATATGAAAAGGAGACTCGCGTACCTTTAATTTAAGTGGTCACTTGTCAAAATCGGACCACTGTGAGAGAGGTACCATGGAGTTTTTCACCACCAAAAAACAGTCAAAATTCGCATTTCTTCTTTTGCCTCTCCTGGCCGCAAATTTTTAAAGTTTTTAAATCTCTTTGCTGATTTAATAAGGAGACTCGCGTACCTTTAATTTAAGTGGTCACTTGTAAAAATCGGAGTACTGTGAGAGAGGTACCATGGAGTTTTTCACCACCAAAAAACAGTCAAAATTAGCGACTCTTCTTTTGCCTCTCCTGGCCGCAAATTTTTAAACTTTTTAAATCTGTTTGCTGATTTGAAAAGGAGACTCGCGTACCTTTAATTTAAGTGGTCACCTGTCAAAATCGGACCACTGTGAGAGAGGTACCATGGAGTTTTCACCACCAAAAAACAGTCAAAATTCGCGTTTCTTCTTTTGCCTCTCCTGGCCACAAATTTTTAAACTTTTTAAATCTCTTTGCTGATTTAATAAGGAGACTCGCGTACCTTTAATATAAGTGGTCACTTGTCGAAATCGGACCACTGTGAGAGAGGTACCATGGAGTTTTTCACCACCAAAAAACAGTCAAAATTAGCGACTCTTCTTTTGCCTCTCCTGGCCACAAATTTTTGAATATTTTAAATTTCTTTTCTGATTTGAAAAGGAGACTCGCGTACCTTTAATTTAAGTGGTCACTTGTCAAAATCGGACCATTGTGAGAGAGGTACCATGGAGTTTTTCACCACCAAAAAACAGTCAAAATTAGCGACTCTTCTTTTGCCTCTCCTGTCCACAAATTTTTGAATTTTTTAAATTTCTTTTCTGATTTGAAAAGGAGACTCGCGTAGCTTTAATTTAAGTGGTCACTTGTCAAAATCGGACCACTGTGAGAGAGGTACCATGGAGTTTTTCACCACCAAAAAACAGTCAAAATTAGCGCCTCTTCTTTTGCCTCTCTTGGCCACAAATTTTTGAATTTTTTAAATTTCTTTTCTGATTTGAAAAGAAGACTCGCGTAGCTTTAATTTAAGTGGTCACTTGTCAAAATCGGACCACTGTGAGAGAGGTACCATGGAGTTTTTCACCACCAAAAAATAGTCAAAATTTGCGACTTTTGTTTTGCCTCTCCTGGCCGCAAATTTTTAAATTTTTTAAATTTGTTTGCTGATTTGAAAAGGAGACTCGCGTAGCTTTAATTTAAGTGGTCACTTGTAAAAATCGGAATACTGTGAGAGAGGTACCATGGAGTTTTTCACCACCAAAAAACAGTCAAAATTTGCGACTCTTCTTTTGCCTCTCCTGGCCACAAATTTTTGAATTTTTTAAATTTCTTTTCTGATTTGAAAAGGAGACTCGCGTACCTTTAATTTAAGTGGTCACTTGTCAAAATCGGACCACTGTGAGAGAGGTACCATGGAGTTTTTCACCACCAAAAAACAGTCAAAATTAGCGACTCTTCTTTTGCCTCTCTTGGCCACAAATTTTTGAATTTTTTAAATTTCTTTTCTGATTTGAAAAGGAGACTCGCGTAGCTTTAATTTAAGTGGTCACTTGTCAAAATCGGACCACTGTGAGAGAGGTACCATGGAGTTTTTCACCACCAAAAAACAGTCAAAATTTGCGACTCTTCTTTTGCCTCTCCTGGCCACAAATTTTTAAACTTTTTAAATCTCTTTGCTGATTTAATAAGGAGACTCGCGTACCTTTAATTTAAGTGGTCACTTGTCGAAATCGGACCACTGTGAGAGAGGTACCATGGAGTTTTTCACCACCAAAAAACAGTCAAAATTAGCGACTCTTCTTTTGCCTCTCCTGGCCACAAATTTTTGAATTTTTTAAATTTCTTTTCTGATTTGAAAAGGAGACTCGCGTACCTTTAATTTAAGTGGTCACTTGTCAAAATCGGACCACTGTGAGAGAGGTACCATGGAGTTTTTCACCACCAAAAAACAGTCAAAATTAGCGACTCTTCTTTTGCCTCTCTTGGCCACAAATTTTTGAATTTTTTAAATTTCTTTTCTGATTTGAAAAGAAGACTCGCGTAGCTTTAATTTAAGTGGTCACTTCTCAAAATCGGACCACTGTGAGAGAGGTACCATGGAGTTTTTCACCACCAAAAAATAGTCAAAATTTGCGACTTTTGTTTTGCCTCTCCTGGCCGCAAATTTTTAAATTTTTTAAATTTGTTTGCTGATTTGAAAAGGAGACTCGCGTAGCTTTAATTTAAGTGGTCACTTGTAAAAATCGGAATACTGTGAGAGAGGTACCATGGAGTTTTTCACCACCAAAAAACAGTCAAAATTTGCGACTCTTCTTTTGCCTCTCCTGGCCACAAATTTTTGAATTTTTTAAATTTCTTTTCTGATTTGAAAAGGAGACTCGCGTACCTTTAATTTAAGTGGTCACTTGTCAAAATCGGACCACTGTGAGAGAGGTACCATGGAGTTTTTCACCACCAAAAAACAGTCAAAATTAGCGACTCTTCTTTTGCCTCTCTTGGCCACAAATTTTTGAATTTTTTAAATTTCTTTTCTGATTTGAAAAGGAGACTCGCGTAGCTTTAATTTAAGTGGTCACTTGTCAAAATCGGAATACTGTGAGAGAGGTACCATGGAGTTTTTCACCACCAAAAAACAGTCAAAATTTGCGACTCTTCTTTTGCCTCTCCTGGCCGCAAATTTTTAAACTTTTTAAATCTCACCTGTCAAAATCGGACCACTGTGAGAGAGGTACCATGGAGTTTTCACCACCAAAAAACAGTCAAAATTCGCGTTTCTTCTTTTGCCTCTCCTGGCCACAAATTTTTAAACTTTTTAAATCTCTTTGCTGATTTAATAAGGAGACTCGCGTAGCTTTAATTTAAGTGGTCACTTGTCGAAATCGGACCACTGTGAGAGAGGTACCATGGAGTTTTCCACCACCAAAAAACAGTCAAAATTAGCGACTCTTCTTTTGCCTCTCCTGGCCACAAATTTTTGAATTTTTTAAATTTCTTTTCTGATTTGAAAAGGAGACTCGCGTACCTTTAATTTAAGTGGTCACTTGTCAAAATCGGACCACTGTGAGAGAGGTACCATGGAGTTTTTCACCACCAAAAAACAGTCAAAATTAGCGACTCTTCTTTTGCCTCTCCTGGCCACAAATTTTTTGAATTTTTTAAATTTGTTTGCTGATTTGAAAAGGAGACTCGCGTAGCTTTAATTTAAGTGGTCACTTGTAAAAATCGGAATACTGTGAGAGAGGTACCATGGAGTTTTTCACCACCAAAAAACAGTCAAAATTAGCGACTCTTCTTTTGCCTCTCCTGGCCACAAATTTTTGAATTTTTTAAATTTCTTTTCTGATTTGAAAAGGAGACTCGCGTACCTTTAATTTAAGTGGTCACTTGTCAAAATCGGACCACTGTGAGAGAGGTACCATGGAGTTTTTCACCACCAAAAAACAGTCAAAATTAGCGACTCTTCTTTTGCCTCTCCTGGCCACAAATTTTTGAATTTTTTAAATTTCTTTTCTGATTTGAAAAGGAGACTCGCGTACCTTTAATTTAAGTGGTCACTTGTCAAAATCGGACCACTGTGAGAGAGGTACCATGGAGTTTTTCACCACCAAAAAACAGTCAAAATTAGCGACTCTTCTTTTGCCTCTCCTGGCCACAAATTTTTGAATTTTTTAAATTTGTTTGCTGATTTGAAAAGGAGACTCGCGTAGCTTTAATTTAAGTAGTCACTTGTAAAAATCGGAATACTGTGAGAGAGGTACCATGGAGTTTTTCACCACCAAAAAACAGTCAAAATTAGCGACTCTTCTTTTGCCTCTCTTGGCCACAAATTTTTGAATTTTTTAAATTTCTTTTCTGATTTGAAAAGGAGACTCGCGTAGCTTTAATTTAAGTGGTCACTTGTCAAAATCGGACCACTGTGAGAGAGGTACCATGGAGTTTTTCACCACCAAAAAACAGTCAAAATTTGCGACTCTTCTTTTGCCTCTCCTGGCCGCAAATTTTTAAACTTTTTAAATCTCTTTGCTGATTTAAAAATTAGACTCGCGTACCTTTAATTTAAGTGGTCACTTGTCAAAATCGGACCACTGTGAGAGAGGTACCATGGAGTTTTTCACCACCAAAAAACTGTCAAAATTAGCGACTTTTCTTTTGCCTCTCCTGGCCACAAATTTTTGAATTTTTTTAATTTCTTTTCTGATTTGAAAAGGAGACTCGCGTAGCTTTAATTTAAGTGGTCACTTGTCAAAATCGGACCACTGTGAGAGAGGTACCATGGAGTTTTTCACCACCAAAAAATAGTCAAAATTTGCGACTTTTGTTTTGCCTCTCCTGGCCGCAAATTTTTAAATTTTTTAAATTTGTTTGCTGATTTGAAAAGGAGACTCGCGTAGCTTTAATTTAAGTGGTCACTTGTAAAAATCGGAATACTGTGAGAGAGGTACCATGGAGTTTTTCACCACCAAAAAACAGTCAAAATTTGCGACTCTTCTTTTGCCTCTCCTGGCCACAAATTTTTGAATTTTTTAAATTTCTTTTCTGATTTGAAAAGGAGACTTGCGTACCTTTAATTTAAGTGGTCACTTGTCAAAATCGGACCACTGTGAGAGAGGTACCATGGAGTTTTTCACCACCAAAAAACAGTCAAAATTAGCGACTCTTCTTTTGCCTCTCTTGGCCACAAATTTTTGAATTTTTTAAATTTCTTTTCTGATTTGAAAAGGAGACTCGCGTAGCTTTAATTTAAGTGGTCACTTGTCAAAATCGGACCACTGTGAGAGAGGTACCATGGAGTTTTTCACCACCAAAAAACAGTCAAAATTTGCGACTCTTCTTTTGCCTCTCCTGGCCGCAAATTTTTAAACTTTTTAAATCTGTTTGCTGATTTGAAAAGGAGACTCGCGTACCTTTAATTTAAGTGGTCACTTGTCAAAATCGGACCACTGTGAGAGAGGTACCATGGAGTTTTTCACCACCAAAAAACAGTCAAAATTTGCGACTCTTCTTTTGCCTCTCCTGGCCACAAATTTTTGAATTTTTTAAATTTCTTTTCTGATTTGAAAAGGAGACTCGCGTACCTTTAATTTAAGTTGTCACTTGTCAAAATCGGACCACTGTGAGAGAGGTACCATGGAGTTTTTCACCACCAAAAAACAGTCAAAATTTGCGGCTCTTCTTTTGCCTCTCCTGGCCGCAAATTTTTAAACTTTTTAAATCTGTTTGCTGATTTGAAAAGGAGACTCGCGTACTTTTAATGTAAGTTGTCACTTGTCAAAATCGGACCACTGTGAGAGAAGTACCATGGAGTTTTTCACTACCAAAAAACCGTCAAAATTTGCGACTCTTCTTTTGCCTCTCCTGGCCGCAAATTTTTGAATTTTTTAAATCTCTTTGCTGATTTAATAAGGAGACTCGCGTACCTTTAATTTAAGTGGTCACTTGTCAAAATCGGACCACTGTGAGAGAGGTACCATGGAGTTTTTCACCACCAAAAAACAGTCAAAATTTGTGACTTTTCTTTTGCCTCTCCTGGCCACAAATTTTAAAACTTTTTAAATCTGTTTGCTGATTTGAAAAGGAGACTCGCGTACCTTTAATTTAAGTGGTCACTTGTCAAAATCGGACCTTTGTGAGAGAAGTACCATGGAGTTTTTCACCACCAGAAAACAGTCAAAATTTGCGACTCTTCTTTTGCCTCTCCTGGCCGCAAATTTTTAAACTTTTTAAATCTGTTTGCTGATTTGAAAAGGAGACTCGCGTACCTTTAATTTAAGTGGTCACCTGTCAAAATCGGACCACTTTGAGAGAGGTACCACGGAGTTTTTCGCCACCAAAAAACAGTCAAAATTTGCGACTTTTCTTTTGCCTCTCCTGGCCGCAAATTTTTAAACTTTTTAAATCTGTTTGCTGATTTGAAAAGGAGACTTGTGTACCTTTAATCTAAGTGGTCACCTGTCAAAATCGGACCACTGTGAGAGAAGTACCATGGAGTTTTTCACCACCAAAAAACAGTCAAAATTTGCGACTTTTCTTTTGCCTCTCCTGGCCGCAAATTTTTGAATTTTTTAAATTTCTTTTCTGATTTGAAAAGGAGACTCGCGTACCTTTAATTTAAGTGGTCACCTGTCAAAATCGGACCCTTGCGAGAGAAGTAGCATGGAGTTTTTCACCACCAAAAAACAGTCAAAATTTGCGACTCTTCTTTTGCCTCTCCTGGCCGCAAATTTTTGAATTTTTTAAATCTCTGTGCTGATTTAAAAAGGAGACTCGCGTACCTTTAATTTAAGTGGTCACTTGTCAAAATCGGACCACTGTGAGAGAGGTACCATGGAGTTTTTCACCACCAAAAAATAGTCAAAATTTGCGACTTTTGTTTTGCCTCTCCTGGCCGCAAATTTTTAAATTTTTTAAATTTGTTTGCTGATTTGAAAAGGAGACTCGCGTAGCTTTAATTTAAGTGGTCACTTGTAAAAATCGGAATACTGTGAGAGAGGTACCATGGAGTTTTTCACCACCAAAAAACAGTCAAAATTTGCGACTCTTCTTTTGCCTCTCCTGGCCATAAATTTTTGAATTTTTTAAATTTCTTTTCTGATTTGAAAAGGAGACTCGCGTACCTTTAATTTAAGTGGTCACTTGTCAAAATCGGACCACTGTGAGAGAGGTACCATGGAGTTTTTCACCACCAAAAAACAGTCAAAATTAGCGACTCTTCTTTTGCCTCTCTTGGCCACAAATTTTTGAATTTTTTAAATTTCTTTTCTGATTTGAAAAGGAGACTCGCGTAGCTTTAATTTAAGTGGTCACTTGTCAAAATAGGACCACTGTGAGAGAGGTACCATGGAGTTTTTCACCACCAAAAAACAGTCAAAATTTGCGACTCTTCTTTTGCCTCTCCTGGCCGCAAATTTTTAAACTTTTTAAATCTCTTTGCTGATTTAAAAATTAGACTCGCGTACCTTTAATTTAAGTGGTCACTTGTCAAAATCGGACCACTGTGAGAGAGGTACCATGGAGTTTTTCACCACCAAAAAACAGTCAAAATTTGCGACTTTTCTTTTGCCTCTCCTGGCCGCAAATTTTAAAACTTTTTAAATCTGTTTGCTGATTTGAAAAGGAGACTCGCGTACCTTTAATTTAAGTGGTCACTTGTCAAAATCGGACCTTTGTGAGAGAAGTACCATGGAGTTTTTCACCACCAGAAAACAGTCAAAATTTGCGACTCTTCTTTTGCCTCTCCTGGCCGCAAATTTTTAAACTTTTTAAATCTGTTTGCTGATTTGAAAAGGAGACTCGCGTACCTTTAATTTAAGTGGTCACTTGTCAAAATCGGACCACTTTGAGAGAGGTACCACGGAGTTTTTCGCCACCAAAAAACAGTCAAAATTTGCGACTTTTCTTTTGCCTCTCCTGGCCGCAAATTTTTAAACTTTTTAAATCTGTTTGCTGATTTGAAAAGGAGACTTGTGTACCTTTAATCTAAGTGGTCACCTGTCAAAATCGGACCACTGTGAGAGAAGTACCATGGAGTTTTTCACCACCAAAAAACAGTCAAAATTTGCGACTTTTCTTTTGCCTCTCCTGGCCGCAAATTTTTGAATTTTTTAAATTTCTTTTCTGATTTGAAAAGGAGACTCGCGTACCTTTAATTTAAGTGGTCACCTGTCAAAATCGGACCCTTGCGAGAGAAGTAGCATGGAGTTTTTCACCACCAAAAAACAGTCAAAATTTGCGACTCTTCTTTTGCCTCTCCTGGCCGCAAATTTTTGAATTTTTTAAATCTCTGTGCTGATTTAAAAAGGAGACTCGCGTACCTTTAATTTAAGTGGTCACTTGTCAAAATCGGACCACTGTGAGAGAGGTACCATGGAGTTTTTCACCACCAAAAAACAGTCAAAATTTGTGACTCTTCTTTTGCCTCTCCTGGCCACAAATTTTTGAATTTTTTAAATTTCTTTTCTGATTTGAAAAGGAAACTCGCGTACCTTTAATTTAAGTGGTCACTTGTAAAAATCGGAATACTGTGAGAGAGGTACCATGGAGTTTTTCACCACCAAAAAACAGTCAAAATTTGCGACTCTTCTTTTGCCTCTCCTGGCCGCAAATTTTTAAACTTTTTAAATCTGTTTGCTGATTTGAAAAGGAGACTCGCGTACCTTTAATTTAAGTGGTCACCTGTCAAAATCGGACGACTGTGAGAGAGGTACCATGGAGTTTTTCACCACCAAAAAACAGTCAAAATTCGCATTTCTTCTTTTGCCTCTCCTGGCCGCAAATTTTTAAACTTTTTAAATCTCTTTGCTGATTTAATAAGGAGACTCGCGTACCTTTAATTTAAGTGGTCACTTGTAAAAATCGGAATACTGTGAGAGAGGTACCATGGAGTTTTTCACCACCAAAAAACAGTCAAAATTTGCGACTCTTCTTTTGCCTCTCCTGGCCGCAAATTTTTAAACTTTTTAAATCTGTTTGCTGATTTGAAAAGGAGACTCGCGTACCTTTAGTTTAAGTGGTCACCTGTCAAAATCGGACCACTGTGAGAGAGGTACCATGGAGTTTTTCACCACCAAAAAACAGTCAAAATTCGCGTTTCTTCTTTTGCCTCTCCTGGCCGCAAATTTTTAAATTTTTTAAATTTGTTTGCTGATTTGAAAAGGAGACTCGCGTAGCTTTAATTTAAGTGGTCACTTGTAAAAATCGGAATACTGTGAGAGAGGTACCATGGAGTTTTTCACCACCAAAAAACAGTCAAAATTTGCGACTCTTCTTTTGCCTCTCCTGGCCATAAATTTTTGAATTTTTTAAATTTCTTTTCTGATTTGAAAAGGAGACTCGCGTACCTTTAATTTAAGTGGTCACTTGTCAAAATCGGACCACTGTGAGAGAGGTACCATGGAGTTTTTCACCACCAAAAAACAGTCAAAATTAGCGACTCTTCTTTTGCCTCTCTTGGCCACAAATTTTTGAATTTTTTAAATTTCTTTTCTGATTTGAAAAGGAGACTCGCGTAGCTTTAATTTAAGTGGTCACTTGTCAAAATAGGACCACTGTGAGAGAGGTACCATGGAGTTTTTCACCACCAAAAAACAGTCAAAATTTGCGACTCTTCTTTTGCCTCTCCTGGCCGCAAATTTTTAAACTTTTTAAATCTCTTTGCTGATTTAAAAATTAGACTCGCGTACCTTTAATTTAAGTGGTCACTTGTCAAAATCGGACGACTGTGAGAGAGGTACCATGGAGTTTTTCACCACCAAAAAACAGTCAAAATTCGCATTTCTTCTTTTGCCTCTCCTGGCCGCAAATTTTTAAACTTTTTAAATCTCTTTGCTGATTTAATAAGGAGACTCGCGTACCTTTAATTTAAGTGGTCACTTGTAAAAATCGGAATACTGTGAGAGAGGTACCATGGAGTTTTTCACCACCAAAAAACAGTCAAAATTTGCGACTCTTCTTTTGCCTCTCCTGGCCGCAAATTTTTAAACTTTTTAAATCTGTTTGCTGATTTGAAAAGGAGACTCGCGTACCTTTAATTTAAGTGGTCACCTGTCAAAATCGGACGACTGTGAGAGAGGTACCATGGAGTTTTTCACCACCAAAAAACAGTCAAAATTCGCGTTTCTTCTTTTGCCTCTCCTGGCCGCAAATTTTTAAACTTTTTAAATCTCTTTGCTGATTTAATAAGGAGACTCGCGTACCTTTAATTTAAGTGGTCACTTGTCAAAATCGGACCACTGTGAGAGAGGTACCATGGAGTTTTTCACCACCAAAAAACAGTCAAAATTAGCGACTCTTCTTTTGCCTCTCCTGGCCACAAATTTTTGAATTTTTTAAATTTCTTTTCTGATTTGAAAAGGAGACTCGCGTAGCTTTAATTTAAGTGGTCACTTGTCAAAATCGGACCACTGTGAGAGAGGTACCATGGAGTTTTTCACCACCAAAAAACAGTCAAAATTTGCGACTCTTCTTTTGCCTCTCCTGGCCGCAAATTTTTAAACTTTTTAAATCTCTTTGCTGATTTAAAAATTAGACTCGCGTACCTTTAATTTAAGTGGTCACTTGTCAAAATCGGACCACTGTGAGAGAGGTACCATGGAGTTTTTCACCACCAAAAAACAGTCAAAATTTGCGGCTCTTCTTTTGCCTCTCCTGGCCACAAATTTTTGAATTATTTAAATTTCTTTTCTGATTTGAAAAGAAGACTCGCGTACCTTTAATTTAAGTGGTCACTTGTCAAAATCGGACCACTGTGAGAGAGGTACCATGGAGTTTTTCACCACCAAAAAATAGTCAAAATTTGCGACTTTTGTTTTGCCTCTCCTGGCCGCAAATTTTTAAATTTTTTAAATTTGTTTGCTGATTTGAAAAGGAGACTCGCGTAGCTTTAATTTAAGTGGTCACTTGTAAAAATCGGTATACTGTGAGAGAAGTAACATGGAGTTTTTCACCACCAAAAAACAGTCAAAATTTGCGACTCTTCTTTTGCCTCTCCTGGCCGCAAATTTTTAAACTTTTTAAATCTGTTTGCTGATTTGAAAAGGAGACTCGCGTACCTTTAATTTAAGTGGTCACCTGTCAAAATCGGACGACTGTGAGAGAGGTACCATGGAGTTTTTCACCACCAAAAAACAGTCAAAATTCGCATTTCTTCTTTTGCCTCTCCTGGCCGCAAATTTTTAAACTTTTTAAATCTCTTTGCTGATTTAATAAGGAGACTCGCGTACCTTTAATTTAAGTGGTCACTTGTATAAATCGGAATACTGTGAGAGAGGTACCATGGAGTTTTTCACCACCAAAAAACAGTCAAAATTTGCGACTCTTCTTTTGCCTCTCCTGGCCGCAAATTTTTAAACTTTTTAAATCTGTTTGCTGATTTGAAAAGGAGACTCGCGTACCTTTAGTTTAAGGGGTCACCTGTCAAAATCGGACCACTGTGAGAGAGGTACCATGGAGTTTTCACCACCAAAAAACAGTCAAAATTCGCGTTTCTTCTTTTGCCTCTCCTGGCCGCAAATTTTTAAACTTTTTAAATCTCTTTGCTGATTTAATAAGGAGACTCGCGTACCTTTAATTTAAGTGGTCACTTGTCAAAATCGGACCACTGTGAGAGAGGTACCATGGAGTTTTTCACCACCAAAAAACAGTCAAAATTAGCGACTCTTCTTTTGCCTCTCCTGGCCACAAATTTTTGAATTTTTTAAATTTCTTTTCTGATTTGAAAAGGAGACTCGCGTAGCTTTAATTTAAGTGGTCACTTGTCAAAATCGGACCACTGTGAGAGAGGTACCATGGAGTTTTTCACCACCAAAAAACAGTCAAAATTTGCGACTCTTCTTTTGCCTCTCCTGGCCGCAAATTTTTAAACTTTTTAAATCTCTTTGCTGATTTAAAAATTAGACTCGCGTACCTTTAATTTAAGTGGTCACTTGTCAAAATCGGACCACTGTGAGAGAGGTACCATGGAGTTTTTCACCACCAAAAAACAGTCAAAATTTGCGGCTCTTCTTTTGCCTCTCCTGACCACAAATTTTTGAATTATTTAAATTTCTTTTCTGATTTGAAAAGGAGACTCGCGTACCTTTAATTTAAGTGGTCACTTGTCAAAATCGGACCACTGTGAGAGAGGTACCATGGAGTTTTTCACCACCAAAAAATAGTCAAAATTTGCGACTTTTGTTTTGCCTCTCCTGGCCGCAAATTTTTAAATTTTTTAAATTTGTTTGCTGATTTGAAAAGGAGACTCGCGTAGCTTTAATTTAAGTGGTCACTTGTAAAAATCGGAATACTGTGAGAGAAGTACCATGGAGTTTTTCACCACCAAAAAACAGTCAAAATTTGCGACTCTTCTTTTGCCTCTCCTGGCCGCAAATTTTTAAACTTTTTAAATCTGTTTGCTGATTTGAAAAGGAGACTCGCGTACCTTTAATTTAAGTGGTCACTTGTAAAAATCGGAATACTGTGAGAGAGGTACCATGGAGTTTTTCACCACCAAAAAACAGTCAAAATTTGCGACTCTTCTTTTGCCTCTCCTGGCCACAAATTTTTGAATTTTTTAAATTTCTTTTCTGATTTGAAAAGGAGACTCGCGTACCTTTAATTTAAGTGGTCACTTGTCAAAATCGGACCACTGTGAGAGAGGTACCATGGAGTTTTTCACCACCAAAAAACAGTCAAAATTAGCGACTCTTCTTTTGCCTCTCTTGGCCACAAATTTTTGAATTTTTTAAATTTCTTTTCTGATTTGAAAAGGAGACTCGCGTAGCTTTAATTTAAGTGGTCACTTGTCAAAATAGGACCACTGTGAGAGAGGTACCATGGAGTTTTTCACCACCAAAAAACAGTCAAAATTTGCGACTCTTCTTTTGCCTCTCCTGGCCGCAAATTTTTAAACTTTTTAAATCTCTTTGCTGATTTAAAAATTAGACTCGCGTACCTTTAATTTAAGTGGTCACTTGTCAAAATCGGACCACTGTGAGAGAGGTACCATGGAGTTTTTCACCACCAAAAAACAGTCAAAATTTGCGACTTTTCTTTTGCCTCTCCTGGCCGCAAATTTTAAAACTTTTTAAATCTGTTTGCTGATTTGAAAAGGAGACTCGCGTACCTTTAATTTAAGTGGTCACTTGTCAAAATCGGACCTTTGTGAGAGAAGTACCATGGAGTTTTTCACCACCAGAAAACAGTCAAAATTTGCGACTCTTCTTTTGCCTCTCCTGGCCGCAAATTTTTAAACTTTTTAAATCTGTTTGCTGATTTGAAAAGGAGACTCGCGTACCTTTAATTTAAGTGGTCACCTGTCAAAATCGGACCACTTTGAGAGAGGTACCACGGAGTTTTTCGCCACCAAAAAACAGTCAAAATTTGCGACTTTTCTTTTGCCTCTCCTGGCCGCAAATTTTTAAACTCTTTAAATCTGTTTGCTGATTTGAAAAGGAGACTTGTGTACCTTTAATCTAAGTGGTCACCTGTCAAAATCGGACCACTGTGAGAGAGGTACCATGGAGTTTTTCACCACCAAAAAACAGTCAAAATTTGCGACTTTTCTTTTGCCTCTCCTGGCCGCAAATTTTTGAATTTTTTAAATTTCTTTTCTGATTTGAAAAGGAGACTCGCGTACCTTTAATTTAAGTGGTCACCTGTCAAAATCGGACCCTTGCGAGAGAAGTAGCATGGAGTTTTTCACCACCAAAAAACAGTCAAAATTTGCGACTCTTCTTTTGCCTCTCCTGGCCGCAAATTTTTGAATTTTTTAAATCTCTGTGCTGATTTAAAAAGGAGACTCGCGTACCTTTAATTTAAGTGGTCACTTGTCAAAATCGGACCACTGTGAGAGAGGTACCATGGAGTTTTTCACCACCAAAAAACAGTCAAAATTTGCGACTCTTCTTTTGCCTCTCCTGGCCACAAATTTTTGAATTTTTTAAATTTCTTTTCTGATTTGAAAAGGAAACTCGCGTACCTTTAATTTAAGTGGTCACTTGTAAAAATCGGAATACTGTGAGAGAGGTACCATGGAGTTTTTCACCACCAAAAAACAGTCAAAATTTGCGACTCTTCTTTTGCCTCTCCTGGCCGCAAATTTTTAAACTTTTTAAATCTGTTTGCTGATTTGAAAAGGAGACTCGCGTACCTTTAGTTTAAGTGGTCACCTGTCAAAATCGGACCACTGTGAGAGAGGTACCATGGAGTTTTCACCACCAAAAAACAGTCAAAATTCGCGTTTCTTCTTTTGCCTCTCCTGGCCGCAAATTTTTAAACTTTTTAAATCTCTTTGCTGATTTAATAAGGAGACTCGCGTACCTTTAATTTAAGTGGTCACTTGTCAAAATCGGACCACTGTGAGAGAGGTACCATGGAGTTTTTCACCACCAAAAAACAGTCAAAATTAGCGACTCTTCTTTTGCCTCTCCTGGCCACAAATTTTTGAATTTTTTAAATTTCTTTTCTGATTTGAAAAGGAGACTCGCGTAGCTTTAATTTAAGTGGTCACTTGTCAAAATCGGACCACTGTGAGAGAGGTACCATGGAGTTTTTCACCACCAAAAAACAGTCAAAATTTGCGACTCTTCTTTTGCCTCTCCTGGCCGCAAATTTTTAAACTTTTTAAATCTCTTTGCTGATTTAAAAATTAGACTCGCGTACCTTTAATTTAAGTGGTCACTTGTCAAAATCGGACCACTGTGAGAGAGGTACCATGGAGTTTTTCACCACCAAAAAACAGTCAAAATTTGCGGCTCTTCTTTTGCCTCTCCTGGCCACAAATTTTTGAATTATTTAAATTTCTTTTCTGATTTGAAAAGAAGACTCGCGTACCTTTAATTTAAGTGGTCACTTGTCAAAATCGGACCACTGTGAGAGAGGTACCATGGAGTTTTTCACCACCAAAAAATAGTCAAAATTTGCGACTTTTGTTTTGCCTCTCCTGGCCGCAAATTTTTAAATTTTTTAAATTTGTTTGCTGATTTGAAAAGGAGACTCGCGTAGCTTTAATTTAAGTGGTCACTTGTAAAAATCGGTATACTGTGAGAGAAGTACCATGGAGTTTTTCACCACCAAAAAACAGTCAAAATTTGCGACTCTTCTTTTGCCTCTCCTGGCCGCAAATTTTTAAACTTTTTAAATCTGTTTGCTGATTTGAAAAGGAGACTCGCGTACCTTTAATTTAAGTGGTCACCTGTCAAAATCGGACGACTGTGAGAGAGGTACCATGGAGTTTTTCACCACCAAAAAACAGTCAAAATTCGCATTTCTTCTTTTGCCTCTCCTGGCCGCAAATTTTTAAACTTTTTAAATCTCTTTGCTGATTTAATAAGGAGACTCGCGTACCTTTAATTTAAGTGGTCACTTGTATAAATCGGAATACTGTGAGAGAGGTACCATGGAGTTTTTCACCACCAAAAAACAGTCAAAATTTGCGACTCTTCTTTTGCCTCTCCTGGCCGCAAATTTTTAAACTTTTTAAATCTGTTTGCTGATTTGAAAAGGAGACTCGCGTACCTTTAGTTTAAGGGGTCACCTGTCAAAATCGGACCACTGTGAGAGAGGTACCATGGAGTTTTCACCACCAAAAAACAGTCAAAATTCGCGTTTCTTCTTTTGCCTCTCCTGGCCGCAAATTTTTAAACTTTTTAAATCTCTTTGCTGATTTAATAAGGAGACTCGCGTACCTTTAATTTAAGTGGTCACTTGTCAAAATCGGACCACTGTGAGAGAGGTACCATGGAGTTTTTCACCACCAAAAAACAGTCAAAATTAGCGACTCTTCTTTTGCCTCTCCTGGCCACAAATTTTTGAATTTTTTAAATTTCTTTTCTGATTTGAAAAGGAGACTCGCGTAGCTTTAATTTAAGTGGTCACTTGTCAAAATCGGACCACTGTGAGAGAGGTACCATGGAGTTTTTCACCACCAAAAAACAGTCAAAATTTGCGACTCTTCTTTTGCCTCTCCTGGCCGCAAATTTTTAAACTTTTTAAATCTCTTTGCTGATTTAAAAATTAGACTCGCGTACCTTTAATTTAAGTGGTCACTTGTCAAAATCGGACCACTGTGAGAGAGGTACCATGGAGTTTTTCACCACCAAAAAACAGTCAACATTTGCGGCTCTTCTTTTGCCTCTCCTGACCACAAATTTTTGAATTATTTAAATTTCTTTTCTGATTTGAAAAGAAGACTCGCGTACCTTTAATTTAAGTGGTCACTTGTCAAAATCGGACCACTGTGAGAGAGGTACCATGGAGTTTTTCACCACCAAAAAACAGTCAAAATTTGCGACTCTTCTTTTGCCTCTCCTGGCCACAAATTTTTGAATTTTTTAAATTTCTTTTCTGATTTGAAAAGGAGACTCGCGTAGCTTTAATTTAAGTGGTCACTTGTCAAAATCGGACCACTGTGAGAGAGGTACCATGGAGTTTTTCACCACCAAAAAACAGTCAAAATTTGCGACTCTTCTTTTGCCTCTCCTGGCCACAAATTTTTGAATTTTTTAAATTTCTTTTCTGATTTGAAAAGGAGACTCGCGTAGCTTTAATTTAAGTGGTCACTTGTCAAAATCGGACCACTGTGAGAGAGGTACCATGGAGTTTTTCACCACCAAAAAACAGTCAAAATTTGCGACTCTTCTTTTGCCTCTCCTGGCCGCAAATTTTTAAACTTTTTAAATCTCTTTGCTGATTTAAAAATTAGACTCGCGTACCTTTAATTTAAGTGGTCACTTGTCAAAATCGGACCACTGTGAGAGAGGTACCATGGAGTTTTTCACCACCAAAAAACAGTCAAAATTTGCGACTCTTCTTTTGCCTCTCCTGGCCGCAAATTTTTAAACTTTTTAAATCTCTTTGCTGATTTAAAAATTAGACTCGCGTACCTTTAATTTAAGTGGTCACCTGTCAAAATCGGACCACTGTGACAGAAGTACCATGGAGTTTTTCACCACCAAAAAACAGTCAAAATTTGCGACTCTTCTTTTGCCTCTCCTGGCCGCAAATTTTTAAACTTTTGAAATCTGTTTGCTGATTTAATAAGGAGACTCGCGTACCTTTAATTTAAGTGGTCACTTGTCAAAATCGGACCACTGTGAGAGAGGTACCATGGAGTTTTTCACCACCAAAAAACAGTCAAAATTTGCGACTCTTCTTTTGCCTTTCCTGGCCACAAATTTTTGAATTTTTTAAATTTCTTTTCTGATTTGAAAAGGAGACTCGCGTAGCTTTAATTTAAGTGGTCACTTGTCAAAATCGGACCACTGTGAGAGAGGTACCATGGAGTTTTTCACCACCAAAAAACAGTCAAAATTTGCGACTCTTCTTTTGCCTCTCCTGGCCACAAATTTTTGAATTTTTTAAATTTCTTTTCTGATTTGAAAAGAAAACTCGCGTACCTTTAATTTAAGTGGTCACTTGTAAAAATCGGAATACTGTGAGAGAGGTACCATGGAGTTTTTCACCACCAAAAAACAGTCAAAATTTGCGACTCTTCTTTTGCCTCTCCTGGCCGCAAATTTTTAAACTTTTTAAATCTGTTTGCTGATTTGAAAAGGAGACTCGCGTACTTTTAATGTAAGTGGTCACTTGTCAAAATCGGACCACTGTGAGAGAAGTACCATGGAGTTTTTCACCACCAAAAAACAGTCAAAATTTGCGACTCTTCTTTTGCCTCTCCTGGCCGCAAATTTTTGAATTTTTTAAAGCTCTTTGCTGATTTAATAAGGAGACTCGCGTACCTTTAATTTAAGTGGTCACTTGTCAAAATCGGACCACTGTGAGAGAGGTACCATGGAGTTTTTCATCACCAAAAAACAGTCAAAATTTGCGACTCTTCTTTTGCCTCTCCTGGCCACAAATTTTTGAATTTTTTAAATTTCTTTTCTGATTTGAAAAGGAGACTCGCGTAGCTTTAATTTAAGTGGTCACTTGTCAAAATCGGACCACTGTGAGAGAGGTACCATGGAGTTTTTCACCACCAAAAAACAGTCAAAATTTGCGACTCTTCTTTTGCCTCTCCTGGCCACAAATTTTTGAATTTTTGAAATTTCTTTCCTGATTAGAAAAGGAGACTCGCGTAGCTTTAATTTAAGTGGTCACTTGTCAAAATCGGACCACTGTGAGAGAGGTACCATGGAGTTTTTCACCACCAAAAAATAGTCAAAATTTGCGACTTTTGTTTTGCCTCTCCTGGCCGCAAATTTTTAAATTTTTTAAATTTGTTTGCTGATTTGAAAAGGAGACTCGCGTAGCTTTAATTTAAGTGGTCACTTGTAAAAATCGGAATACTGTGAGAGAGGTACCATGGAGTTTTTCACCACCAAAAAACAGTCAAAATTTGCGACTCTTCTTTTGCCTCTCCTGGCCGCAAATTTTTAAACTTTTTAAATCTGTTTGCTGATTTGAAAAGGAGACTCGCGTACTTTTACTGTAGGTGGTCACTTGTCAAAATCGGACCACTGTGAGAGAAGTACCATGGAGTTTTTCACCACCAAAAAACCGTCAAAATTTGCGACTCTTCTTTTGCCTCTCCTGGCCGCAAATTTTTGAATTTTTTAAATCTCTTTGCTGATTTAATAAGGAGACTCGCGTACCTTTAATTTAAGTGGTCACTTGTCAAAATCGGACCACTGTGAGAGAGGTACCATGGAGTTTTTCACCACCAAAAAACAGTCAAAATTTGCGGCTCTTCTTTTGCCTCTCCTGGCCACAAATTTTTGAATTTTTCTTTTCTGATTTGAAAAGAAGACTCGCGTACCTTTAATTTAAGTGGTCACTTGTCAAAATCGGACCACTGTGAGAGAGGTACCATGGAGTTTTTCACCACCAAAAAACAGTCAAAATTTGCGACTTTTCTTTTGCCTCTCCTGGCCACAAATTTTTGAATTTTTTAAATTTCTTTTCTGATTTGAAAAGAAGACTCGCGTAGCTTTAATTTAAGTGGTCACTTGTAAAAATCGGAATACTGTGAGAGAGGTACCATGGAGTTTTTCACCACCAAAAAACAGTCAAAATTTGCGACTCTTCTTTTGCCTCTCCTGGCCGCAAATTTTTAAACTTTTTAAATCTGTTTGCTGATTTGAAAAGGAGACTCGCGTACCTTTAATTTAAGTGGTCACCTGTCAAAATCGGACCACTGTGACAGAAGTACCATGGAGTTTTTCACCACCAAAAAACAGTCAAAATTTGCAACTCTTCTTTTGCCTCTCCTGGCCGCAAATTTTTAAACTTTTTAAATCTGTTTGCTGATTTGAAAAGGAGACCCGCGTACTTTTAATGTAAGTGGTCACTTGTCAAAATCGGACCACTGTGAGAGAAGTACCATGCAGTTTTTCACCACCAAAAAACAGTCAAAATTTGCGACTCTTCTTTTGCCTCTCCTGGCCACAAATTTTTGAATTTTTTAAATTTCTTTTCTGATTTGAAAAGGAGACTCGCGTACCTTTAATTTAAGTGGTCACCTGTTAAAATCGAACCCTTGTGAGAGAAGTACCATGGAGTTTTTCACCACCAAAAAACAGTCAAAATTTGCGACTCTTCTTTTGCCTCTCCTGGCCACAAATTTTTGAATTTTTTAAATCTCTTTGCTGATTTAATAAGGAGACTCGGGTACCTTTAATTTAAGTGGCCACTTGTCAAAATCGGACCACTGTGAGAGAGGTACTATGGAGTTTTTCACCACCAAAAAACAGTCAAAATTCGCGTTTCTTCTTTTGCCTCTCCTGGCCGCAAATTTTTAAACTTTTTAAATCTCTTTGCTGATTTAATAAGGAGACTCGCGTACCTTTAATTTAAGTGGTCACTTGTCAAAATCGGACCACTGTGAGAGAGGTACCATGGAGTTTTTCACCACCAAAAAACAGTCAAAATTTGCGACTCTTCTTTGGCCTCTCCTGGCCACAAATTTTTGAATTTTTTAAATCTCTTTGCTGATTTAATAAGGAGACTCGCGTACCTTTAATTTAAGTGGTCACTTGTCAAAATCGGACCACTGTGAGAGAGGTACCATGGAGTTTTTCACCACCAAAAAACAGTCAAAATTTGCGACTCTTCTTTTGCCTCTCCTGGCCACAAATTTTTGAATTTTTTAAATTTCTTTCCTGATTTGAAAAGGAGACTCGCGTAGCTTTAATTTAAGTGGTCACTTGTCAAAATCGGACCACTGTGAGAGAGGTACCATGGAGTTTTTCACCACCAAAAAATAGTCAAAATTTGCGACTTTTGTTTTGCCTCTCCTGGCCGCAAATTTTTAAATTTTTTAAATTTGTTTGCTGATTTGAAAAGGAGACTCGCGTAGCTTTAATTTAAGTGGTCACTTGTAAAAATCGGAATACTGTGAGAGAGGTACCATGGAGTTTTTCACCACCAAAAAACAGTCAAAATTTGCGACTCTTCTTTTGCCTCTCCTGGCCGCAAATTTTTGAATTTTTTAAAGCTCTTTGCTGATTTAATAAGGAGACTCGCGTACCTTTAATTTAAGTGGTCACTTGTCAAAATCGGACCACTGTGAGAGAGGTACCATGGAGTTTTTCATCACCAAAAAACAGTCAAAATTTGCGACTCTTCTTTTGCCTCTCCTGGCCACAAATTTTTGAATTTTTTAAATTTCTTTTCTGATTTGAAAAGGAGACTCGCGTAGCTTTAATTTAAGTGGTCACTTGTCAAAATCGGACCACTGTGAGAGAGGTACCATGGAGTTTTTCACCACCAAAAAACAGTCAAAATTTGCGACTCTTCTTTTGCCTCTCCTGGCCACAAATTTTTGAATTTTTTAAATTTGTTTCCTGATTTGAAAAGGAGACTCGCGTAGCTTTAATTTAAGTGGTCACTTGTAAAAATCGGAATACTGTGAGAGAGGTACCATGGAGTTTTTCACCACCAAAAAACAGTCAAAATTTGCGACTCTTCTTTTGCCTCTCCTGGCCGCAAATTTTTAAACTTTTTAAATCTGTTTGCTGATTTGAAAAGGAGACTTGCGTACTTTTAATGTAAGTGGTCACTTGTCAAAATCGGACCACTGTGAGAGAAGTACCATGGAGTTTTTCACCACCAAAAAACAGTCAAAATTTGCGACTCTTCTTTTGCCTCTCCTGGCCGCAAATTTTTAAACTTTTTAAATCTGTTTGCTGATTTGAAAAGGAGACTCGCGTACCTTTAATTTAAGTGGTCACTTGTCAAAATCGGACCACTGTGAGAGAGGTACCATGGAGTTTTTCACCACCAAAAAACAGTCAAAATTTGCGGCTCTTCTTTTGCCTCTCCTGGCCACAAATTTTTGAATTATTTAAATTTCTTTTCTGATTTGAAAAGAAGACTCGCGTACCTTTAATTTAAGTGGTCACTTGTCAAAATCGGACCACTGTGAGAGAGGTACCATGGAGTTTTTCACCACCAAAAAACAGTCAAAATTTGCGACTCTTCTTTTGCCTCTCCTGGCCACAAATTTTTGAATTTTTTAAATTTGTTTCCTGATTTGAAAAGGAGACTCGCGTAGCTTTAATTTAAGTGGTCACTTGTAAAAATCGGAATACTGTGAGAGAGGTACCATGGAGTTTTTCACCACCAAAAAACAGTCAAAATTTGCGACTCTTCTTTTGCCTCTCCTGGCCGCAAATTTTTAAACTTTTTAAATCTCTTTGCTGATTTAAAAATTAGACTCGCGTACCTTTAATTTAAGTGGTCACTTGTCAAAATCGGACCACTGTGAGAGAGGTACCATGGAGTTTTTCACCACCAAAAAACAGTCAAAATTTGCGACTCTTCTTTTGCCTCTCCTGGCCACAAATTTTTGAATTTTTTAAATTTGTTTCCTGATTTGAAAAGGAGACTCGCGTAGCTTTAATTTAAGTGGTCACTTGTAAAAATCGGAATACTGTGAGAGAGGTACCATGGAGTTTTTCACCACCAAAAAACTGTCAAAATTTGCGACTCTTCTTTTGCCTCTCCTGGCCGCAAATTTTTAAACTTTTTAAATCTCTTTGCTGATTTAAAAATTAGACTCGCGTACCTTTAATTTAAGTGGTCACTTGTCAAAATCGGACCACTGTGAGAGAGGTACCATGGAGTTTTTCATCACCAAAAAACAGTCAAAATTTGCGACTCTTCTTTTGCCTCTCCTGGCCACAAATTTTTGAATTTTTTAAATTTCTTTTCTGATTTGAAAAGGAGACTCGCGTAGCTTTAATTTAAGTGGTCACTTGTCAAAATCGGACCACTGTGAGAGAGGTACCATGGAGTTTTTCACCACCAAAAAACAGTCAAAATTTGCGACTCTTCTTTTGCCTCTCCTGGCCACAAATTTTTGAATTTTTTAAATTTGTTTCCTGATTTGAAAAGGAGACTCGCGTAGCTTTAATTTAAGTGGTCACTTGTAAAAATCGGAATACTGTGAGAGAGGTACCATGGAGTTTTTCACCACCAAAAAACAGTCAAAATTTGCGACTCTTCTTTTGCCTCTCCTGGCCGCAAATTTTTAAACTTTTTAAATCTCTTTGCTGATTTAAAAATTAGACTCGCGTACCTTTAATTTAAGTGGTCACTTGTCAAAATCGGACCACTGTGAGAGAGGTACCATGGAGTTTTTCACCACCAAAAAACAGTCAAAATTTGCGGCTCTTCTTTTGCCTCTCCTGGCCACAAATTTTTGAATTATTTAAATTTCTTTTCTGATTTGAAAAGAAGACTCGCGTACCTTTAATTTAAGTGGTCACTTGTCAAAATCGGACCACTGTGAGAGAGGTACCATGGAGTTTTTCACCACCAAAAAATAGTCAAAATTTGCGACTTTTGTTTTGCCTCTCCTGGCCGCAAATTTTTAAATTTTTTTAATTTGTTTGCTGATTTGAAAAGGAGACTCGCGTAGCTTTAATTTAAGTGGTCACTTGTAAAAATCGGAATACTGTGAGAGAGGTACCATGGAGTTTTTCACCACCAAAAAACAGTCAAAATTTGCGACTCTTCTTTTGCCTCTCCTGGCCACAAATTTTTGAATTTTTTAAATTTCTTTTCTGATTTGAAAAGGAGACTCGCGTGGCTTTAATTTAAGTGGTCACTTGTCAAAATCGGACCACTGTGAGAGAGGTACCATGGAGTTTTTCACCACCAAAAAACAGTCAAAATTTGCGACTCTTCTTTTGCCTCTCCTGGCCGCAAATTTTTAAACTTTTTAAATCTCTTTGCTGATTTAAAAATTAGACTCGCGTACCTTTAATTTAAGTGGTCACTTGTCAAAATCGGACCACTGTGAGAGAGGTACCATGGAGTTTTTCACCACCAAAAAATAGTCAAAATTTGCGACTTTTGTTTTGCCTCTCCTGGCCGCAAATTTTTAAATTTTTTAAATTTGTTTGCTGATTTGAAAAGGAGACTCGCGTAGCTTTAATTTAAGTGGTCACTTGTAAAAATCGGAATACTGTGAGAGAAGTACCATGGAGTTTTTCACCACCAAAAAACAGTCAAAATTTGCGACTCTTCTTTTGCCTCTCCTGGCCGCAAATTTTTAAACTTTTTAAATCTGTTTGCTGATTTGAAAAGGAGACTCGCGTACCTTTAATTTAAGTGGTCACTTGTCAAAATCGGACCACTGTGAGAGAGGTACCATGGAGTTTTTCATCACCAAAAAACAGTCAAAATTTGCGACTCTTCTTTTGCCTCTCCTGGCCACAAATTTTTGAATTTTTTAAATTTCTTTTCTGATTTGAAAAGGAGACTCGCGTACCTTTAATTTAAGTGGTCACCTGTTAAAATCGAACCCTTGTGAGAGAAGTACCATGGAGTTTTTCACCACCAAAAAACAGTCAAAATTTGCGACTCTTCTTTTGCCTCTCCTGGCCACAAATTTTTGAATTTTTTAAATCTCTTTGCTGATTTAATAAGGAGACTCGGGTACCTTTAATTTAAGTGGCCACTTGTCAAAATCGGACCACTGTGAGAGAGGTACCATGGAGTTTTTCACCACCAAAAAACAGTCAAAATTTGCGACTCTTCTTTGCCTCTCCTGGCCACAAATTTTTGAATTTTTGAAATTTCTTTCCTGATTAGAAAAGGAGACTCGCGTAGCTTTAATTTAAGTGGTCACTTGTCAAAATCGGACCACTGTGAGAGAGGTACCATGGAGTTTTTCACCACCAAAAAATAGTCAAAATTTGCGACTTTTGTTTTGCCTCTCCTGGCCGCAAATTTTTAAATTTTTTAAATTTGTTTGCTGATTTGAAAAGGAGACTCGCGTAGCTTTAATTTAAGTGGTCACTTGTAAAAATCGGAATACTGTGAGAGAGGTACCATGGAGTTTTTCACCACCAAAAAACAGTCAAAATTTGCGACTCTTCTTTTGCCTCTCCTGGCCGCAAATTTTTAAACTTTTTAAATCTGTTTGCTGATTTGAAAAGGAGACTCGCGTACTTTTACTGTAGGTGGTCACTTGTCAAAATCGGACCACTGTGAGAGAAGTACCATGGAGTTTTTCACCACCAAAAAACCGTCAAAATTTGCGACTCTTCTTTTGCCTCTCCTGGCCGCAAATTTTTGAATTTTTTAAATCTCTTTGCTGATTTAATAAGGAGACTCGCGTACCTTTAATTTAAGTGGTCACTTGTCAAAATCGGACCACTGTGAGAGAGGTACCATGGAGTTTTTCACCACCAAAAAACAGTCAAAATTTGCGGCTCTTCTTTTGCCTCTCCTGGCCACAAATTTTTGAATTTTTTAAATTTCTTTTCTGATTTGAAAAGAAGACTCGCGTACCTTTAATTTAAGTGGTCACTTGTCAAAATCGGACCACTGTGAGAGAGGTACCATGGAGTTTTTCACCACCAAAAAACAGTCAAAATTTGCGACTTTTCTTTTGCCTCTCCTGGCCACAAATTTTTGAATTTTTTAAATTTCTTTTCTGATTTGAAAAGAAGACTCGCGTAGCTTTAATTTAAGTGGTCACTTGTAAAAATCGGAATACTGTGAGAGAGGTACCATGGAGTTTTTCACCACCAAAAAACAGTCAAAATTTGCGACTCTTCTTTTGCCTCTCCTGGCCGCAAATTTTTAAACTTTTTAAATCTGTTTGCTGATTTGAAAAGGAGACTTGCGTACCTTTAATTTAAGTGGTCACCTGTCAAAATCGGACCACTGTGACAGAAGTACCATGGAGTTTTTCACCACCAAAAAACAGTCAAAATTTGCAACTCTTCTTTTGCCTCTCCTGGCCGCAAATTTTTAAACTTTTTAAATCTGTTTGCTGATTTGAAAAGGAGACCCGCGTACTTTTAATGTAAGTGGTCACTTGTCAAAATCGGACCACTGTGAGAGAAGTACCATGCAGTTTTTCACCACCAAAAAACAGTCAAAATTTGCGACTCTTCTTTTGCCTCTCCTGGCCACAAATTTTTGAATTTTTTAAATTTCTTTTCTGATTTGAAAAGGAGACTCGCGTACCTTTAATTTAAGTGGTCACCTGTTAAAATCGAACCCTTGTGAGAGAAGTACCATGGAGTTTTTCACCACCAAAAAACAGTCAAAATTTGCGACTCTTCTTTTGCCTCTCCTGGCCACAAATTTTTGAATTTTTTAAATCTCTTTGCTGATTTAATAAGGAGACTCGGGTACCTTTAATTTAAGTGGCCACTTGTCAAAATCGGACCACTGTGAGAGAGGTACTATGGAGTTTTTCACCACCAAAAAACAGTCAAAATTCGCGTTTCTTCTTTTGCCTCTCCTGGCCGCAAATTTTTAAACTTTTTAAATCTCTTTGCTGATTTAATAAGGAGACTCGCGTACCTTTAATTTAAGTGGTCACTTGTCAAAATCGGACCACTGTGAGAGAGGTACCATGGAGTTTTTCACCACCAAAAAACAGTCAAAATTTGCGACTCTTCTTTGGCCTCTCCTGGCCACAAATTTTTGAATTTTTTAAATCTCTTTGCTGATTTAATAAGGAGACTCGCGTACCTTTAATTTAAGTGGTCACTTGTCAAAATCGGACCACTGTGAGAGAGGTACCATGGAGTTTTTCACCACCAAAAAACAGTCAAAATTTGCGACTCTTCTTTTGCCTCTCCTGGCCACAAATTTTTGAATTTTTTAAATTTCTTTCCTGATTTGAAAAGGAGACTCGCGTAGCTTTAATTTAAGTGGTCACTTGTCAAAATCGGACCACTGTGAGAGAGGTACCATGGAGTTTTTCACCACCAAAAAATAGTCAAAATTTGCGACTTTTGTTTTGCCTCTCCTGGCCGCAAATTTTTAAATTTTTTAAATTTGTTTGCTGATTTGAAAAGGAGACTCGCGTAGCTTTAATTTAAGTGGTCACTTGTAAAAATCGGAATACTGTGAGAGAGGTACCATGGAGTTTTTCACCACCAAAAAACAGTCAAAATTTGCGACTCTTCTTTTGCCTCTCCTGGCCGCAAATTTTTGAATTTTTTAAAGCTCTTTGCTGATTTAATAAGGAGACTCGCGTACCTTTAATTTAAGTGGTCACTTGTCAAAATCGGACCACTGTGAGAGAGGTACCATGGAGTTTTTCATCACCAAAAAACAGTCAAAATTTGCGACTCTTCTTTTGCCTCTCCTGGCCACAAATTTTTGAATTTTTTAAATTTCTTTTCTGATTTGAAAAGGAGACTCGCGTAGCTTTAATTTAAGTGGTCACTTGTCAAAATCGGACCACTGTGAGAGAGGTACCATGGAGTTTTTCACCACCAAAAAACAGTCAAAATTTGCGACTCTTCTTTTGCCTCTCCTGGCCACAAATTTTTGAATTTTTTAAATTTGTTTCCTGATTTGAAAAGGAGACTCGCGTAGCTTTAATTTAAGTGGTCACTTGTAAAAATCGGAATACTGTGAGAGAGGTACCATGGAGTTTTTCACCACCAAAAAACAGTCAAAATTTGCGACTCTTCTTTTGCCTCTCCTGGCCGCAAATTTTTAAACTTTTTAAATCTGTTTGCTGATTTGAAAAGGAGACTTGCGTACTTTTAATGTAAGTGGTCACTGTCAAAATCGGACCACTGTGAGAGAAGTACCATGGAGTTTTTCACCACCAAAAAACAGTCAAAATTTGCGACTCTTCTTTTGCCTCTCCTGGCCGCAAATTTTTAAACTTTTTAAATCTGTTTGCTGATTTGAAAAGGAGACTCGCGTACCTTTAATTTAAGTGGTCACTTGTCAAAATCGGACCACTGTGAGAGAGGTACCATGGAGTTTTCACCACCAAAAAACAGTCAAAATTCGCGTTTCTTCTTTTGCCTCTCCTGGCCGCAAATTTTTAAACTTTTTAAATCTCTTTGCTGATTTAATAAGGAGACTCGCGTACCTTTAATTTAAGTGGTCACTTGTCAAAATCGGACCACTGTGAGAGAGGTACCATGGAGTTTTTCACCACCAAAAAACAGTCAAAATTAGCGACTCTTCTTTTGCCTCTCCTGGCCACAAATTTTTGAATTTTTTAAATTTCTTTTCTGATTTGAAAAGGAGACTCGCGTAGCTTTAATTTAAGTGGTCACTTGTCAAAATCGGACCACTGTGAGAGAGGTACCATGGAGTTTTTCACCACCAAAAAACAGTCAAAATTTGCGACTCTTCTTTTGCCTCTCCTGGCCGCAAATTTTTAAACTTTTTAAATCTCTTTGCTTATTTAAAAATTAGACTCGCGTACCTTTAATTTAAGTGGTCACTTGTCAAAATCGGACCACTGTGAGAGAGGTACCATGGAGTTTTTCACCACCAAAAAACAGTCAAAATTTGCGGCTCTTCTTTTGCCTCTCCTGGCCACAAATTTTTGAATTATTTAAATTTCTTTTCTGATTTGAAAAGAAGACTCGCGTACCTTTAATTTAAGTGGTCACTTGTCAAAATCGGACCACTGTGAGAGAGGTACCATGGAGTTTTTCACCACCAAAAAATAGTCAAAATTTGCGACTTTTGTTTTGCCTCTCCTGGCCGCAAATTTTTAAATTTTTTTAATTTGTTTGCTGATTTGAAAAGGAGACTCGCGTAGCTTTAATTTAAGTGGTCACTTGTAAAAATCGGAATACTGTGAGAGAGGTACCATGGAGTTTTTCACCACCAAAAAACAGTCAAAATTTGCGACTCTTCTTTTGCCTCTCCTGGCCACAAATTTTTGAATTTTTTAAATTTCTTTTCTGATTTGAAAAGGAGACTCGCGTAGCTTTAATTTAAGTGGTCACTTGTCAAAATCGGACCACTGTGAGAGAGGTACCATGGAGTTTTTCACCACCAAAAAACAGTCAAAATTTGCGACTCTTCTTTTGCCTCTCCTGGCCGCAAATTTTTAAACTTTTTAAATCTCTTTGCTGATTTAAAAATTAGACTCGCGTACCTTTAATTTAAGTGGTCACTTGTCAAAATCGGACCACTGTGAGAGAGGTACCATGGAGTTTTTCACCACCAAAAAATAGTCAAAATTTGCGACTTTTGTTTTGCCTCTCCTGGCCGCAAATTTTTAAATTTTTTAAATTTGTTTGCTGATTTGAAAAGGAGACTCGCGTAGCTTTAATTTAAGTGGTCACTTGTAAAAATCGGAATACTGTGAGAGAAGTACCATGGAGTTTTTCTCCACCAAAAAACAGTCAAAATTTGCGACTCTTCTTTTGCCTCTCCTGGCCGCAAATTTTTAAACTTTTTAAATCTGTTTGCTGATTTGAAAAGGAGACTCGCGTACCTTTAATTTAAGTGGTCACCTGTCAAAATCGGACCACTGTGACAGAAGTACCATGGAGTTTTTCACCACCAAAAAACAGTCAACATTTGCGACTCTTCTTTTGCCTCTCCTGGCCGCAAATTTTTAAACTTTTTAAATCTGTTTGCTGATTTGATAAGGAGACTCGCGTACCTTTAATTTAAGTGGTCACTTGTCAAAATCGGACCACTGTGAGAGAAGTACCATGGAGTTTTTCACCACCAAAAAACCGTCAAAATTTGCGACTCTTCTTTTGCCTCTCCTGGCCACAAGTTTTTGAATTTTTTAAATCTCTTTGCTGATTTAATAAGGAGACTCGCGTACCTTTAATTTAAGTGGTCACTTGTCAAAATCGGACCACTGTGAGAGAGGTACCATGGAGTTTTTCACCACCAAAAAACAGTCAAAATTTGCGACTCTTCTTTTGCCTCTCCTGGCCACAAATTTTTGAATTTTTTAAATTTCTTTTCTGATTTGAAAAGGAGACTCGCGTAGCTTTAATTTAAGTGGTCACTTGTCAAAATCGGACCACTGTGAGAGAGGTACCATGGAGTTTTTCACCACCAAAAAACAGTCAAAATTTGCGACTCTTCTTTTGCCTCTCCTGGCCGCAAATTTTTAAACTTTTTAAATCTGTTTGCTGATTTGAAAAGGAGACTCGCGTACCTTTAGTTTAAGTGGTCACCTGTCAAAATCGGACCACTGTGAGAGAGGTACCATGGAGTTTTCACCACCAAAAAACAGTCAAAATTCGTGTTTCTTCTTTTGCCTCTCCTGGCCGCAAATTTTTAAACTTTTTAAATCTCTTTGCTGATTTAATAAGGAGACTCGCGTACCTTTAATTTAAGTGGTCACTTGTCAAAATCGGACCACTGTGAGAGAGGTACCATGGAGTTTTTCACCACCAAAAAACAGTCAAAATTAGCGACTCTTCTTTTGCCTCTCCTGGCCGCAAATTTTTAAACTTTTTAAATCTCTTTGCTGATTTAAAAATTAGACTCGCGTAGCTTTAATTTAAGTGGTCACTTGTAAAAATCGGAATACTGTGAGAGAGGTACCATGGAGTTTTTCACCACCAAAAACCAGTCAAAATTTGCGACTCTTCTTTTGCCTCTCCTGGCCACAAATTTTTGAATTTTTTAAATTTCTTTTCTGATTTGAAAAGAAGACTCGCGTAGCTTTAATTTAAGTGGTCACTTGTCAAAATCGGACCACTGTGAGAGAGGTACCATGGAGTTTTTCACCACCAAAAAACAGTCAAAATTTGCGACTCTTCTTTTGCCTCTCCTGGCCGCAAATTTTTAAACTTTTTAAATCTCTTTGCTGATTTAAAAATTAGACTCGCGTACCTTTAATTTAAGTGGTCACTTGTCAAAATCGGACCACTGTGAGAGAGGTACCATGGAGTTTTTCACCACCAAAAAATAGTCAAAATTTGCGACTTTTGTTTTGCCTCTCCTGGCCGCAAATTTTTAAATTTTTTAAATTTGTTTGCTGATTTGAAAAGAAGACTCGCGTAGCTTTAATTTAAGTGGTCACTTGTAAAAATCGGAATACTGTGAGAGAAGTACCATGGAGTTTTTCACCACCAAAAAACAGTCAAAATTTGCGACTCTTCTTTTGCCTCTCCTGGCCGCAAATTTTTAAACTTTTTAAATCTGTTTGCTGATTTGAAAAGGAGACTCGCGTACCTTTAATTTAAGTGGTCACCTGTCAAAATCGGACCACTGTGACAGAAGTACCATGGAGTTTTTCACCACCAAAAAACAGTCAAAATTTGCGACTCTTCTTTTGCCTCTCCTGGCCGCAAATTTTTAAACTTTTTAAATCTGTTTGCTGATTTAATAAGGAGACTCGCGTACCTTTAATTTAAGTGGTCACTTGTCAAAATCGGACCACTGTGAGAGAGGTACCATGGAGTTTTTCACCACCAAAAAACAGTCAAAATTTGCGACTCTTCTTTTGCCTTTCCTGGCCACAAATTTTTGAATTTTTAAAATTTCTTTTCTGATTTGAAAAGGAGACTCGCGTAGCTTTAATTTAAGTGGTCACTTGTCAAAATCGGACCACTGTGAGAGAGGTACCATGGAGTTTTTCACCACCAAAAAACAGTCAAAATTTGCGACTCTTCTTTTGCCTCTCCTGGCCACAAATTTTTGAATTTTTTAAATTTCTTTTCTGATTTGAAAAGAAAACTCGCGTACCTTTAATTTAAGTGGTCACTTGTAAAAATCGGAATACTGTGAGAGAGGTACCATGGAGTTTTTCACCACCAAAAAACAGTCAAAATTTGCGACTCTTCTTTTGCCTCTCCTGGCCGCAAATTTTTAAACTTTTTAAATCTGTTTGCTGATTTGAAAAGGAGACTCGCGTACTTTTAATGTAAGTGGTCACTTGTCAAAATCGGACCACTGTGAGAGAAGTACCATGGAGTTTTTCACCACCAAAAAACAGTCAAAATTTGCGACTCTTCTTTTGCCTCTCCTGGCCGCAAATTTTTGAATTTTTTAAAGCTCTTTGCTGATTTAATAAGGAGACTCGCGTACCTTTAATTTAAGTGGTCACTTGTCAAAATCGGACCACTGTGAGAGAGGTACCATGGAGTTTTTCATCACCAAAAAACAGTCAAAATTTGCGACTCTTCTTTTGCCTCTCCTGGCCACAAATTTTTGAATTTTTTAAATTTCTTTTCTGATTTGAAAAGGAGACTCGCGTAGCTTTAATTTAAGTGGTCACTTGTCAAAATCGGACCACTGTGAGAGAGGTACCATGGAGTTTTTCACCACCAAAAAACAGTCAAAATTTGCGACTCTTCTTTTGCCTCTCCTGGCCACAAATTTTTGAATTTTTTAAATTTCTTTCCTGATTTGAAAAGGAGACTCGCGTAGCTTTAATTTAAGTGGTCACTTGTCAAAATCGGACCACTGTGAGAGAGGTACCATGGAGATTTTCACCACCAAAAAATAGTCAAAATTTGCGACTTTTGTTTTGCCTCTCCTGGCCGCAAATTTTTAAATTTTTTAAATTTGTTTGCTGATTTGAAAAGGAGACTCGCGTAGCTTTAATTTAAGTGGTCACTTGTAAAAATCGGAATACTGTGAGAGAGGTACCATGGAGTTTTTCACCACCAAAAAACAGTCAAAATTTGCGACTCTTCTTTTGCCTCTCCTGGCCGCAAATTTTTAAACTTTTTAAATCTGTTTGCTGATTTGAAAAGGAGACTCGCGTACTTTTAATGTAAGTGGTCACTTGTCAAAATCGGACTACTGTGAGAGAAGTACCATGGAGTTTTTCACCACCAAAAAACCGTCAAAATTTGCGACTCTTCTTTTGCCTCTCCTGGCCACAAATTTTTGAATTTTTTAAATTTCTTTTCTGATTTGAAAAGGAGACTCGCGTAGCTTTAATTTAAGTGGTCACTTGTCAAAATCGGACCACTGTGAGAGAGGTACCATGGAGTTTTTCACCACCAAAAAACAGTCAAAATTTGCGACTCTTCTTTTGCCTCTCCTGGCCGCAAATTTTTAAACTTTTTAAATCTGTTTGCTGATTTGAAAAGGAGACTCGCGTACTTTTAATGTAAGTGGTCACTTGTCAAAATCGGACCACTGTGAGAGAGGTACCATGGAGTTTTTCACCACCAAAAAACAGTCAAAATTTGCGACTCTTCTTTTGCCTCTCCTGGCCACAAATTTTTGAATTTTTTAAATTTCTTTTCTGATTTGAAAAGGAGACTCGCGTAGCTTTAATTTAAGTGGTCACTTGTCAAAATCGGACCACTGTGAGAGAGGTACCATGGAGTTTTTCACCACCAAAAAACAGTCAAAATTTGCGACTCTTCTTTTGCCTCTCCTGGCCGCAAATTTTTAAACTTTTTAAATCTGTTTGCTGATTTGAAAAGGAGACTCGCGTACCTTTAGTTTAAGTGGTCACCTGTCAAAATCGGACCACTGTGAGAGAGGTACCATGGAGTTTTCACCACCAAAAAACAGTCAAAATTCGTGTTTCTTCTTTTGCCTCTCCTGGCCGCAAATTTTTAAACTTTTTAAATCTCTTTGCTGATTTAATAAGGAGACTCGCGTACCTTTAATTTAAGTGGTCACTTGTCAAAATCGGACCACTGTGAGAGAGGTACCATGGAGTTTTTCACCACCAAAAAACAGTCAAAATTAGCGACTCTTCTTTTGCCTCTCCTGGCCGCAAATTTTTAAACTTTTTAAATCTCTTTGCTGATTTAAAAATTAGACTCGCGTAGCTTTAATTTAAGTGGTCACTTGTAAAAATCGGAATACTGTGAGAGAGGTACCATGGAGTTTTTCACCACCAAAAACCAGTCAAAATTTGCGACTCTTCTTTTGCCTCTCCTGGCCACAAATTTTTGAATTTTTTAAATTTCTTTTCTGATTTGAAAAGAAGACTCGCGTAGCTTTAATTTAAGTGGTCACTTGTCAAAATCGGACCACTGTGAGAGAGGTACCATGGAGTTTTTCACCACCAAAAAACAGTCAAAATTTGCGACTCTTCTTTTGCCTCTCCTGGCCGCAAATTTTTAAACTTTTTAAATCTCTTTGCTGATTTAAAAATTAGACTCGCGTACCTTTAATTTAAGTGGTCACTTGTCAAAATCGGACCACTGTGAGAGAGGTACCATGGAGTTTTTCACCACCAAAAAATAGTCAAAATTTGCGACTTTTGTTTTGCCTCTCCTGGCCGCAAATTTTTAAATTTTTTAAATTTGTTTGCTGATTTGAAAAGGAGACTCGCGTAGCTTTAATTTAAGTGGTCACTTGTAAAAATCGGAATACTGTGAGAGAAGTACCATGGAGTTTTTCACCACCAAAAAACAGTCAAAATTTGCGACTCTTCTTTTGCCTCTCCTGGCCGCAAATTTTTAAACTTTTTAAATCTGTTTGCTGATTTGAAAAGGAGACTCGCGTACCTTTAATTTAAGTGGTCACCTGTCAAAATCGGACCACTGTGACAGAAGTACCATGGAGTTTTTCACCACCAAAAAACAGTCAAAATTTGCGACTCTTCTTTTGCCTCTCCTGGCCGCAAATTTTTAAACTTTTTAAATCTGTTTGCTGATTTAATAAGGAGACTCGCGTACCTTTAATTTAAGTGGTCACTTGTCAAAATCGGACCACTGTGAGAGAGGTACCATGGAGTTTTTCACCACCAAAAAACAGTCAAAATTTGCGACTCTTCTTTTGCCTTTCCTGGCCACAAATTTTTGAATTTTTAAAATTTCTTTTCTGATTTGAAAAGGAGACTCGCGTAGCTTTAATTTAAGTGGTCACTTGTCAAAATCGGACCACTGTGAGAGAGGTACCATGGAGTTTTTCACCACCAAAAAACAGTCAAAATTTGCGACTCTTCTTTTGCCTCTCCTGGCCACAAATTTTTGAATTTTTTAAATTTCTTTTCTGATTTGAAAAGAAAACTCGCGTACCTTTAATTTAAGTGGTCACTTGTAAAAATCGGAATACTGTGAGAGAGGTACCATGGAGTTTTTCACCACCAAAAAACAGTCAAAATTTGCGACTCTTCTTTTGCCTCTCCTGGCCGCAAATTTTTAAACTTTTTAAATCTGTTTGCTGATTTGAAAAGGAGACTCGCGTACTTTTAATGTAAGTGGTCACTTGTCAAAATCGGACCACTGTGAGAGAAGTACCATGGAGTTTTTCACCACCAAAAAACAGTCAAAATTTGCGACTCTTCTTTTGCCTCTCCTGGCCGCAAATTTTTGAATTTTTTAAAGCTCTTTGCTGATTTAATAAGGAGACTCGCGTACCTTTAATTTAAGTGGTCACTTGTCAAAATCGGACCACTGTGAGAGAGGTACCATGGAGTTTTTCATCACCAAAAAACAGTCAAAATTTGCGACTCTTCTTTTGCCTCTCCTGGCCACAAATTTTTGAATTTTTTAAATTTCTTTTCTGATTTGAAAAGGAGACTCGCGTAGCTTTAATTTAAGTGGTCACTTGTCAAAATCGGACCACTGTGAGAGAGGTACCATGGAGTTTTTCACCACCAAAAAACAGTCAAAATTTGCGACTCTTCTTTTGCCTCTCCTGGCCACAAATTTTTGAATTTTTTAAATTTCTTTCCTGATTTGAAAAGGAGACTCGCGTAGCTTTAATTTAAGTGGTCACTTGTCAAAATCGGACCACTGTGAGAGAGGTACCATGGAGATTTTCACCACCAAAAAATAGTCAAAATTTGCGACTTTTGTTTTGCCTCTCCTGGCCGCAAATTTTTAAATTTTTTAAATTTGTTTGCTGATTTGAAAAGGAGACTCGCGTAGCTTTAATTTAAGTGGTCACTTGTAAAAATCGGAATACTGTGAGAGAGGTACCATGGAGTTTTTCACCACCAAAAAACAGTCAAAATTTGCGACTCTTCTTTTGCCTCTCCTGGCCGCAAATTTTTAAACTTTTTAAATCTGTTTGCTGATTTGAAAAGGAGACTCGCGTACTTTTAATGTAAGTGGTCACTTGTCAAAATCGGACTACTGTGAGAGAAGTACCATGGAGTTTTTCACCACCAAAAAACCGTCAAAATTTGCGACTCTTCTTTTGCCTCTCCTGGCCGCAAATTTTTGAATTTTTTAAATCTCTTTGCTGATTTAATAAGGAGACTCGCGTACCTTTAATTTAAGTGGTCACTTGTCAAAATCGGACCACTGTGAGAGAGGTACCATGGAGTTTTTCACCACCAAAAAACAGTCAAAATTTGCGACTCTTCTTTTGCCTCTCCTGGCCACAAATTTTTGAATTTTTTAAATTTCTTTTCTGATTTGAAAAGGAGACTCGCGTAGCTTTAATTTAAGTGGTCACTTGTCAAAATCGGACCACTGTGAGAGAGGTACCATGGAGTTTTTCACCACCAAAAAACAGTCAAAATTTGCGACTCTTCTTTTGCCTCTCCTGCCCGCAAATTTTTAAACTTTTTAAATCTCTTTGCTGATTTAAAAATTAGACTCGCGTACCTTTAATTTAAGTGGTCACTTGTCAAAATCGGACCACTGTGAGAGAGGTACCATGGAGTTTTTCACCACCAAAAAACAGTCAAAATTTGCGGCTCTTCTTTTGCCTCTCCTGGCCACAAATTTTTGAATTTTTCTTTTCTGATTTGAAAAGAAGACTCGCGTACCTTTAATTTAAGTGGTCACTTGTCAAAATCGGACCACTGTGAGAGAGGTACCATGGAGTTTTTCACCACCAAAAAACAGTCAAAATTTGCGACTCTTCTTTTGCCTCTCCTGGCCACAAATTTTTGAATTTTTTAAATTTCTTTTCTGATTTGAAAAGAAGACTCGCGTAGCTTTAATTTAAGTGGTCACTTGTAAAAATCGGAATACTGTGAGAGAGGTACCATGGAGTTTTTCACCACCAAAAAACAGTCAAAATTTGCGACTCTTCTTTTGCCTCTCCTGGCCACAAATTTTTGAATTTTTTAAATTTCTTTTCTGATTTGAAAAGGAGACTCGCGTACCTTTAATTTAAGTGGTCACCTGTTAAGATCGAACCCTTGTGAGAGAAGTACCATGGAGTTTTTCACCACCAAAAAACAGTCAAAATTTGCGACTCTTCTTTTGCCTCTCCTGGCCACAAATTTTTGAATTTTTTAAATCTCTTTGCTGATTTAATAAGGAGACTCGGGTACCTTTAATTTAAGTGGCCACTTGTCAAAATCGGACCACTGTGAGAGAGGTACCATGGAGTTTTTCACCACCAAAAAACAGTCAAAATTCGCGTTTCTTCTTTTGCTTCTCCTGGCCGCAAATTTTTAAACTTTTTAAATCTCTTTGCTGATTTAATAAGGAGACTCGCGTACCTTTAATTTAAGTGGTCACTTGTCAAAATCGGACCACTGTGAGAGAGGTACCATGGAGTTTTTCACCACCAAAAAACAGTCAAAATTTGCGACTCTTCTTTTGCCTCTCCTGGCCACAAATTTTTGAATTTTTTAAATTTCTTTCCTGATTTGAAAAGGAGACTCGCGTAGCTTTAATTTAAGTGGTCACTTGTCAAAATCGGACCACTGTGAGAGAGGTACCATGGAGATTTTCACCACCAAAAAATAGTCAAAATTTGCGACTTTTGTTTTGCCTCTCCTGGCCGCAAATTTTTAAATTTTTTAAATTTGTTTGCTGATTTGAAAAGGAGACTCGCGTAGCTTTAATTTAAGTGGTCACTTGTCAAAATCGGACCACTGTGAGAGAAGTACCATGGAGTTTTTCACCACCAAAAAACCGTCAAAATTTGCGACTCTTCTTTTGCCTCTCCTGGCCGCAAATTTTTGAATTTTTTAAATCTCTTTGCTGATTTAATAAGGAGACTCGCGTACCTTTAATTTAAGTGGTCACTTGTCAAAATCGGACCACTGTGAGAGAGGTACCATGGAGTTTTTCACCACCAAAAAACAGTCAAAATTTGCGACTCTTCTTTTGCCTCTCCTGGCCACAAATTTTTGAATTTTTTAAATTTCTTTTCTCATTTGAAAAGGAGACTCGCGTAGCTTTAATTTAAGTGGTCACTTGTCAAAATCGGACCACTGTGAGAGAGGTACCATGGAGTTTTTCACCACCAAAAAACAGTCAAAATTTGCGACTCTTCTTTTGCCTCTCCTGGCCGCAAATTTTTAAACTTTTTAAATCTCTTTGCTGATTTAATAAGGAGACTCGCGTACCTTTAATTTAAGTGGTCACTTGTCAAAATCGGACCACTGTGAGAGAGGTACCATGGAGTTTTTCACCACCAAAAAACAGTCAAAATTTGCGACTCTTCTTTTGCCTCTCCTGGCCACAAATTTTTGAATTTTTTAAATTTCTTTTCTCATTTGAAAAGGAGACTCGCGTAGCTTTAATTTAAGTGGTCACTTGTCAAAATCGGACCACTGTGAGAGAGGTACCATGGAGTTTTTCACCACCAAAAAACAGTCAAAATTTGCGACTCTTCTTTTGCCTCTCCTGGCCACAAATTTTTGAATTTTTTAAATTTCTTTTCTCATTTGAAAAGGAGACTCGCGTAGCTTTAATTTAAGTGGTCACTTGTCAAAATCGGACCACTGTGAGAGAGGTACCATGGAGTTTTTCACCACCAAAAAACAGTCAAAATTTGCGGCTCTTCTTTTGCCTCTCCTGGCCACAAATTTTTGAATTTTTCTTTTCTGATTTGAAAAGAAGACTCGCGTACCTTTAATTTAAGTGGTCACTTGTCAAAATCGGACCACTGTGAGAGAGGTACCATGGAGTTTTTCACCACCAAAAACAGTCAAAATTTGCGACTCTTCTTTTGCCTCTCCTGGCCACAAATTTTTGAATTTTTTAAATTTCTTTTCTGATTTGAAAAGAAGACTCGCGTAGCTTTAATTTAAGTGGTCACTTGTAAAAATCGGAATACTGTGAGAGAGGTACCATGGAGTTTTTCACCACCAAAAAACAGTCAAAATTTGCGACTCTTCTTTTGCCTCTCCTGGCCACAAATTTTTGAATTTTTTAAATTTCTTTTCTGATTTGAAAAGGAGACTCGCGTACCTTTAATTTAAGTGGTCACCTGTTAAAATCGAACCCTTGTGAGAGAAGTACCATGGAGTTTTTCACCACCAAAAAACAGTCAAAATTTGCGACTCTTCTTTTGCCTCTCCTGGCCACAAATTTTTGAATTTTTTAAATCTCTTTGCTGATTTAATAAGGAGACTCGGGTACCTTTAATTTAAGTGGCCACTTGTCAAAATCGGACCACTGTGAGAGAGGTACCATGGAGTTTTTCACCACCAAAAAACAGTCAAAATTCGCGTTTCTTCTTTTGCCTCTCCTGGCCGCAAATTTTTAAACTTTTTAAATCTCTTTGCTGATTTAATAAGGAGACTCGCGTACCTTTAATTTAAGTGGTCACTTGTCAAAATCGGACCACTGTGAGAGAGGTACCATGGAGTTTTTCACCACCAAAAAACAGTCAAAATTTGCGACTCTTCTTTTGCCTCTCCTGCCCGCAAATTTTTGAATTTTTTAAATCTCTTTGCTGATTTAATAAGGAGACTCGCGTACCTTTAATTTAAGTGGTCACTTGTCAAAATCGGACCACTGTGAGAGAGGTACCATGGAGTTTTTCACCACCAAAAAACAGTCAAAATTTGCGACTCTTCTTTTGCCTCTCCTGGCCACAAATTTTTGAATTTTTTAAATTTCTTTCCTGATTTGAAAAGGAGACTCGCGTAGCTTTAATTTAAGTGGTCACTTGTAAAAATCGGAATACTGTGAGAGAGGTACCATGGAGTTTTTCACCACCAAAAAACAGTCAAAATTTGCGACTCTTCTTTTGCCTCTCCTGGCCGCAAATTTTTAAACTTTTTAAATCTGTTTGCTGATTTGAAAAGGAGACTCGCGTACCTTTAATTTAAGTGGTCACCTGTCAAAATCGGACCACTGTGACAGAAGTACCATGGAGTTTTTCACCACCAAAAAACAGTCAAAATTTGCGACTCTTCTTTTGCCTCTCCTGGCCGCAAATTTTTAAACTTTTTAAATCTGTTTGCTGATTTGAAAAGGAGACTCGCGTACTTTTAATGTAAGTGGTCACTTGTCAAAATCGGACCACTGTGAGAGAAGTACCATGGAGTTTTTCACCACCAAAAAACCGTCAAAATTTGCGACTCTTCTTTTGCCTCTCCTGGCCGCAAATTTTTGAATTTTTTAAATCTCTTTGCTGATTTAATAAGGAGACTCGAGTACCTTTAATTTAAGTGGTCACTTGTCAAAATCGGACCACTGTGAGAGAGGTACCATGGAGTTTTTCACCACCAAAAAACAGTCAAAATTTGCGACTCTTCTTTTGCCTCTCCTGGCCACAAATTTTTGAATTTTTTAAATTTCTTTTCTGATTTGAAAAGGAGACTCGCGTACCTTTAATTTAAGTGGTCACTTGTAAAAATCGGAATACTGTGAGAGAGGTACCATGGAGTTTTTCACCACCAAAAAACAGTCAAAATTTGCGACTCTTCTTTTGCCTCTCCTGGCCGCAAATTTTTAAACTTTTTAAATCTGTTTGCTGATTTGAAAAGGAGACTCGCGTACTTTTAATGTAAGTGGTCACTTGTCAAAATCGGACCACTGTGAGAGAAGTACCATGGAGTTTTTCACCACCAAAAAACAGTCAAAATTTGCGACTCTTCTTTTGCCTCTCCTGGCCGCAAATTTTTGAATTTTTTAAAGCTCTTTGCTGATTTAATAAGGAGACTCGCGTACCTTTAATTTAAGTGGTCACTTGTCAAAATCGGACCACTGTGAGAGAGGTACCATGGAGTTTTTCATCACCAAAAAACAGTCAAAATTTGCGACTCTTCTTTTGCCTCTCCTGGCCACAAATTTTTGAATTTATTAAATTTCTTTTCTGATTTGAAAAGGAGACTCGCGTAGCTTTAATTTAAGTGGTCACTTGTCAAAATCGGACCACTGTGAGAGAGGTACCATGGAGTTTTTCACCACCAAAAAACAGTCAAAATTTGCGACTCTTCTTTTGCCTCTCCTGGCCACAAATTTTTGAATTTTTTAAATTTCTTTCCTGATTTGAAAAGGAGACTCGCGTAGCTTTAATTTAAGTGGTCACTTGTCAAAATCGGACCACTGTGAGAGAGGTACCATGGAGATTTTCACCACCAAAAAATAGTCAAAATTTGCGACTTTTGTTTTGCCTCTCCTGGCCGCAAATTTTTAAATTTTTTAAATCTGTTTGCTGATTTGAAAAGGAGACTCGCGTACTTTTAATGTAAGTGGTCACTTGTCAAAATCGGACCACTGTGAGAGAGGTACCATGGAGTTTTTCACCACCAAAAAACCGTCAAAATTTGCGACTCTTCTTTTGCCTCTCCTGGCCGCAAATTTTTGAATTTTTTAAATCTCTTTGCTGATTTAATAAGGAGACTCGAGTACCTTTAATTTAAGTGGTCACTTGTCAAAATCGGACCACTGTGAGAGAGGTACCATGGAGTTTTTCACCACCAAAAAACAGTCAAAATTTGCGACTCTTCTTTTGCCTCTCCTGGCCACAAATTTTTGAATTTTTTAAATTTCTTTTCTGATTTGAAAAGGAGACTCGCGTACCTTTAATTTAAGTGGTCACTTGTAAAAATCGGAATACTGTGAGAGAGGTACCATGGAGTTTTTCACCACCAAAAAACAGTCAAAATTTGCGACTCTTCTTTTGCCTCTCCTGGCCGCAAATTTTTAAACTTTTTAAATCTGTTTGCTGATTTGAAAAGGAGACTCGCGTACTTTTAATGTAAGTGGTCACTTGTCAAAATCGGACCACTGTGAGAGAAGTACCATGGAGTTTTTCACCACCAAAAAACAGTCAAAATTTGCGACTCTTCTTTTGCCTCTCCTGGCCGCAAATTTTTGAATTTTTTAAAGCTCTTTGCTGATTTAATAAGGAGACTCGCGTACCTTTAATTTAAGTGGTCACTTGTCAAAATCGGACCACTGTGAGAGAGGTACCATGGAGTTTTTCATCACCAAAAAACAGTCAAAATTTGCGACTCTTCTTTTGCCTCTCCTGGCCACAAATTTTTGAATTTATTAAATTTCTTTTCTGATTTGAAAAGGAGACTCGCGTAGCTTTAATTTAAGTGGTCACTTGTCAAAATCGGACCACTGTGAGAGAGGTACCATGGAGTTTTTCACCACCAAAAAACAGTCAAAATTTGCGACTCTTCTTTTGCCTCTCCTGGCCACAAATTTTTGAATTTTTTAAATTTCTTTCCTGATTTGAAAAGGAGACTCGCGTAGCTTTAATTTAAGTGGTCACTTGTCAAAATCGGACCACTGTGAGAGAGGTACCATGGAGATTTTCACCACCAAAAAATAGTCAAAATTTGCGACTTTTGTTTTGCCTCTCCTGGCCGCAAATTTTTAAATTTTTTAAATTTGTTTGCTGATTTGAAAAGGAGACTCGCGTAGCTTTAATTTAAGTGGTCACTTGTAAAAATCGGAATACTGTGAGAGAGGTACCATGGAGATTTTCACCACCAAAAAATAGTCAAAATTTGCGACTTTTGTTTTGCCTCTCCTGGCCGCAAATTTTTAAATTTTTTAAATCTGTTTGCTGATTTGAAAAGGAGACTCGCGTACTTTTAATGTAAGTGGTCACTTGTCAAAATCGGACCACTGTGAGAGAAGTACCATGGAGTTTTTCACCACCAAAAAACCGTCAAAATTTGCGACTCTTCTTTTGCCTCTCCTGGCCGCAAATTTTTGAATTTTTTAAATCTCTTTGCTGATTTAATAAGGAGACTCGAGTACCTTTAATTTAAGTGGTCACTTGTCAAAATCGGACCACTGTGAGAGAGGTACCATGGAGTTTTTCACCACCAAAAAACAGTCAAAATTTGCGACTCTTCTTTTGCCTCTCCTGGCCACAAATTTTTGAATTTTTTAAATTTCTTTTCTGATTTGAAAAGGAGACTCGCGTACCTTTAATTTAAGTGGTCACTTGTAAAAATCGGAATACTGTGAGAGAGGTACCATGGAGTTTTTCACCACCAAAAAACAGTCAAAATTTGCGACTCTTCTTTTGCCTCTCCTGGCCGCAAATTTTTAAACTTTTTAAATCTGTTTGCTGATTTGAAAAGGAGACTCGCGTACTTTTAATGTAAGTGGTCACTTGTCAAAATCGGACCACTGTGAGAGAAGTACCATGGAGTTTTTCACCACCAAAAAACAGTCAAAATTTGCGACTCTTCTTTTGCCTCTCCTGGCCGCAAATTTTTGAATTTTTTAAAGCTCTTTGCTGATTTAATAAGGAGACTCGCGTACCTTTAATTTAAGTGGTCACTTGTCAAAATCGGACCACTGTGAGAGAGGTACCATGGAGTTTTTCATCACCAAAAAACAGTCAAAATTTGCGACTCTTCTTTTGCCTCTCCTGGCCACAAATTTTTGAATTTATTAAATTTCTTTTCTGATTTGAAAAGGAGACTCGCGTAGCTTTAATTTAAGTGGTCACTTGTCAAAATCGGACCACTGTGAGAGAGGTACCATGGAGTTTTTCACCACCAAAAAACAGTCAAAATTTGCGACTCTTCTTTTGCCTCTCCTGGCCACAAATTTTTGAATTTTTTAAATTTCTTTCCTGATTTGAAAAGGAGACTCGCGTAGCTTTAATTTAAGTGGTCACTTGTCAAAATCGGACCACTGTGAGAGAGGTACCATGGAGATTTTCACCACCAAAAAATAGTCAAAATTTGCGACTTTTGTTTTGCCTCTCCTGGCCGCAAATTTTTAAATTTTTTAAATTTGTTTGCTGATTTGAAAAGGAGACTCGCGTAGCTTTAATTTAAGTGGTCACTTGTAAAAATCGGAATACTGTGAGAGAGGTACCATGGAGTTTTTCACCACCAAAAAACAGTCAAAATTTGCGACTCTTCTTTTGCCTCTCCTGGCCGCAAATTTTTAAACTTTTTAAATCTGTTTGCTGATTTGAAAAGGAGACTCGCGTACTTTTAATGTAAGTGGTCACTTGTCAAAATCGGACTACTGTGAGAGAAGTACCATGGAGTTTTTCACCACCAAAAAACCGTCAAAATTTGCGACTCTTCTTTTGCCTCTCCTGGCCGCAAATTTTTGAATTTTTTAAATCTCTTTGCTGATTTAATAAGGAGACTCGCGTACCTTTAATTTAAGTGGTCACTTGTCAAAATCGGACCACTGTGAGAGAGGTACCATGGAGTTTTTCACCACCAAAAAACAGTCAAAATTTGCGACTCTTCTTTTGCCTCTCCTGGCCACAAATTTTTGAATTTTTTAAATTTCTTTTCTGATTTGAAAAGGAGACTCGCGTAGCTTTAATTTAAGTGGTCACTTGTCAAAATCGGACCACTGTGAGAGAGGTACCATGGAGTTTTTCACCACCAAAAAACAGTCAAAATTTGCGACTCTTCTTTTGCCTCTCCTGCCCGCAAATTTTTAAACTTTTTAAATCTCTTTGCTGATTTAAAAATTAGACTCGCGTACCTTTAATTTAAGTGGTCACTTGTCAAAATCGGACCACTGTGAGAGAGGTACCATGGAGTTTTTCACCACCAAAAAACAGTCAAAATTTGCGGCTCTTCTTTTGCCTCTCCTGGCCACAAATTTTTGAATTTTTCTTTTCTGATTTGAAAAGAAGACTCGCGTACCTTTAATTTAAGTGGTCACTTGTCAAAATCGGACCACTGTGAGAGAGGTACCATGGAGTTTTTCACCACCAAAAAACAGTCAAAATTTGCGACTCTTCTTTTGCCTCTCCTGGCCACAAATTTTTGAATTTTTTAAATTTCTTTTCTGATTTGAAAAGAAGACTCGCGTAGCTTTAATGTAAGTGGTCACTTGTCAAAATCGGACCACTGTGAGAGAGGTACCATGGAGTTTTTCACCACCAAAAAACAGTCAAAATTTGCGACTCTTCTTTTGCCTCTCCTGGCCACAAATTTTTGAATTTTTTAAATTTCTTTTCTGATTTGAAAAGGAGACTCGCGTACCTTTAATTTAAGTGGTCACCTGTTAAAATCGAACCCTTGTGAGAGAAGTACCATGGAGTTTTTCACCACCAAAAAACAGTCAAAATTTGCGACTCTTCTTTTGCCTCTCCTGGCCACAAATTTTTGAATTTTTTAAATCTCTTTGCTGATTTAATAAGGAGACTCGGGTACCTTTAATTTAAGTGGCCACTTGTCAAAATCGGACCACTGTGAGAGAGGTACCATGGAGTTTTTCACCACCAAAAAACAGTCAAAATTCGCGTTTCTTCTTTTGCTTCTCCTGGCCGCAAATTTTTAAACTTTTTAAATCTCTTTGCTGATTTAATAAGGAGACTCGCGTACCTTTAATTTAAGTGGTCACTTGTCAAAATCGGACCACTGTGAGAGAGGTACCATGGAGTTTTTCACCACCAAAAAACAGTCAAAATTTGCGACTCTTCTTTTGCCTCTCCTGGCCACAAATTTTTGAATTTTTTAAATTTCTTTCCTGATTTGAAAAGGAGACTCGCGTAGCTTTAATTTAAGTGGTCACTTGTGAAAATCGGACCACTGTGAGAGAGGTACCATGGAGTTTTTCACCACCAAAAAACAGTCAAAATTTGCGACTCTTCTTTTGCCTCTCCTGGCCGCAAATTTTTAAACTTTTTAAATCTCTTTGCTGATTTAATAAGGAGACTCGCGTATCTTTAATTTAAGTGGTCACTTGTCAAAATCGGACCACTGTGAGAGAGGTACCATGGAGTTTTTCACCACCAAAAAACAGTCAAAATTTGCGACTCTTCTTTTGCCTCTCCTGGCCACAAATTTTTGAATTTTTTAAATTTCTTTTCTCATTTGAAAAGGAGACTCGCGTAGCTTTAATTTAAGTGGTCACTTGTCAAAATCGGACCACTGTGAGAGAGGTACCATGGAGATTTTCACCACCAAAAAATAGTCAAAATTTGCGACTTTTGTTTTGCCTCTCCTGGCCGCAAATTTTTAAATTTTTTAAATTTGTTTGCTGATTTGAAAAGGAGATTCGCGTAGCTTTAATTTAAGTGGTCACTTGTCAAAATCGGACCACTGTGAGAGAAGTACCATGGAGTTTTTCACCACCAAAAAACCGTCAAAATTTGCGACTCTTCTTTTGCCTCTCCTGGCCGCAAATTTTTGAATTTTTTAAATCTCTTTGCTGATTTAATAAGGAGACTCGCGTACCTTTAATTTAAGTGGTCACTTGTCAAAATCGGACCACTGTGAGAGAGGTACCATGGAGTTTTTCACCACCAAAAAACAGTCAAAATTTGCGACTCTTCTTTTGCCTCTCCTGGCCACAAATTTTTGAATTTTTTAAATTTCTTTTCTCATTTGAAAAGGAGACTCGCGTAGCTTTAATTTAAGTGGTCACTTGTCAAAATCGGACCACTGTGAGAGAGGTACCATGGAGTTTTTCACCACCAAAAAACAGTCAAAATTTGCGACTCTTCTTTTGCCTCTCCTGGCCGCAAATTTTTAAACTTTTTAAATCTCTTTGCTGATTTAATAAGGAGACTCGCGTACCTTTAATTTAAGTGGTCACTTGTCAAAATCGGACCACTGTGAGAGAGGTACCATGGAGTTTTTCACCACCAAAAAACAGTCAAAATTTGCGACTCTTCTTTTGCCTCTCCTGGCCACAAATTTTTGAATTTTTTAAATTTCTTTTCTCATTTGAAAAGGAGACTCGCGTAGCTTTAATTTAAGTGGTCACTTGTCAAAATCGGACCACTGTGAGAGAGGTACCATGGAGTTTTTCACCACCAAAAAACAGTCAAAATTTGCGACTCTTCTTTTGCCTCTCCTGGCCACAAATTTTTGAATTTTTTAAATTTCTTTTCTCATTTGAAAAGGAGACTCGCGTAGCTTTAATTTAAGTGGTCACTTGTCAAAATCGGACCACTGTGAGAGAGGTACCATGGAGTTTTTCACCACCAAAAAACAGTCAAAATTTGCGGCTCTTCTTTTGCCTCTCCTGGCCACAAATTTTTGAATTTTTCTTTTCTGATTTGAAAAGAAGACTCGCGTACCTTTAATTTAAGTGGTCACTTGTCAAAATCGGACCACTGTGAGAGAGGTACCATGGAGTTTTTCACCACCAAAAAACAGTCAAAATTTGCGACTCTTCTTTTGCCTCTCCTGGCCACAAATTTTTGAATTTTTTAAATTTCTTTTCTGATTTGAAAAGAAGACTCGCGTAGCTTTAATTTAAGTGGTCACTTGTAAAAATCGGAATACTGTGAGAGAGGTACCATGGAGTTTTTCACCACCAAAAAACAGTCAAAATTTGCGACTCTTCTTTTGCCTCTCCTGGCCACAAATTTTTGAATTTTTTAAATTTCTTTTCTGATTTGAAAAGGAGACTCGCGTACCTTTAATTTAAGTGGTCACCTGTTAAAATCGAACCCTTGTGAGAGAAGTACCATGGAGTTTTTCACCACCAAAAAACAGTCAAAATTTGCGACTCTTCTTTTGCCTCTCCTGGCCACAAATTTTTGAATTTTTTAAATCTCTTTGCTGATTTAATAAGGAGACTCGGGTACCTTTAATTTAAGTGGCCACTTGTCAAAATCGGACCACTGTGAGAGAGGTACCATGGAGTTTTTCACCACCAAAAAACAGTCAAAATTCGCGTTTCTTCTTTTGCCTCTCCTGGCCGCAAATTTTTAAACTTTTTAAATCTCTTTGCTGATTTAATAAGGAGACTCGCGTACCTTTAATTTAAGTGGTCACTTGTCAAAATCGGACCACTGTGAGAGAGGTACCATGGAGTTTTTCACCACCAAAAAACAGTCAAAATTTGCGACTCTTCTTTTGCCTCTCCTGCCCGCAAATTTTTGAATTTTTTAAATCTCTTTGCTGATTTAATAAGGAGACTCGCGTACCTTTAATTTAAGTGGTCACTTGTCAAAATCGGACCACTGTGAGAGAGGTACCATGGAGTTTTTCACCACCAAAAAACAGTCAAAATTTGCGACTCTTCTTTTGCCTCTCCTGGCCACAAATTTTTGAATTTTTTAAATTTCTTTTCTCATTTGAAAAGGAGACTCGCGTAGCTTTAATTTAAGTGGTCACTTGTCAAAATCGGACCACTGTGAGAGAGGTACCATGGAGTTTTTCACCACCAAAAAACAGTCAAAATTTGCGGCTCTTCTTTTGCCTCTCCTGGCCACAAATTTTTGAATTTTTCTTTTCTGATTTGAAAAGAAGACTCGCGTACCTTTAATTTAAGTGGTCACTTGTCAAAATCGGACCACTGTGAGAGAGGTACCATGGAGTTTTTCACCACCAAAAAACAGTCAAAATTTGCGACTCTTCTTTTGCCTCTCCTGGCCACAAATTTTTGAATTTTTTAAATTTCTTTTCTGATTTGAAAAGAAGACTCGCGTAGCTTTAATTTAAGTGGTCACTTGTAAAAATCGGAATACTGTGAGAGAGGTACCATGGAGTTTTTCACCACCAAAAAACAGTCAAAATTTGCGACTCTTCTTTTGCCTCTCCTGGCCACAAATTTTTGAATTTTTTAAATTTCTTTTCTGATTTGAAAAGGAGACTCGCGTACCTTTAATTTAAGTGGTCACCTGTTAAAATCGAACCCTTGTGAGAGAAGTACCATGGAGTTTTTCACCACCAAAAAACAGTCAAAATTTGCGACTCTTCTTTTGCCTCTCCTGGCCACAAATTTTTGAATTTTTTAAATCTCTTTGCTGATTTAATAAGGAGACTCGGGTACCTTTAATTTAAGTGGCCACTTGTCAAAATCGGACCACTGTGAGAGAGGTACCATGGAGTTTTTCACCACCAAAAAACAGTCAAAATTCGCGTTTCTTCTTTTGCCTCTCCTGGCCGCAAATTTTTAAACTTTTTAAATCTCTTTGCTGATTTAATAAGGAGACTCGCGTACCTTTAATTTAAGTGGTCACTTGTCAAAATCGGACCACTGTGAGAGAGGTACCATGGAGTTTTTCACCACCAAAAAACAGTCAAAATTTGCGACTCTTCTTTTGCCTCTCCTGCCCGCAAATTTTTGAATTTTTTAAATCTCTTTGCTGATTTAATAAGGAGACTCGCGTACCTTTAATTTAAGTGGTCACTTGTCAAAATCGGACCACTGTGAGAGAGGTACCATGGAGTTTTTCACCACCAAAAAACAGTCAAAATTTGCGACTCTTCTTTTGCCTCTCCTGGCCACAAATTTTTGAATTTTTTAAATTTCTTTCCTGATTTGAAAAGGAGACTCGCGTAGCTTTAATTTAAGTGGTCACTTGTCAAAATCGGACCACTGTGAGAGAGGTACCATGGAGTTTTTCACCACCAAAAAATAGTCAAAATTTGCGACTTTTGTTTTGCCTCTCCTGGCCGCAAATTTTTAAATTTTTTAAATTTGTTTGCTGATTTGAAAAGGAGACTCGCGTAGCTTTAATTTAAGTGGTCACTTGTAAAAATCGGAATACTGTGAGAGAGGTACCATGGAGTTTTTCACCACCAAAAAACAGTCAAAATTTGCGACTCTTCTTTTGCCTCTCCTGGCCGCAAATTTTTAAACTTTTTAAATCTGTTTGCTGATTTGAAAAGGAGACTCGCGTACCTTTAATTTAAGTGGTCACCTGTCAAAATCGGACCACTGTGACAGAAGTACCATGGAGTTTTTCACCACCAAAAAACAGTCAAAATTTGCGACTCTTCTTTTGCCTCTCCTGGCCGCAAATTTTTAAACTTTTTAAATCTGTTTGCTGATTTGAAAAGGAGACTCGCGTACTTTTAATGTAAGTGGTCACTTGTCAAAATCGGACCACTGTGAGAGAAGTACCATGGAGTTTTTCACCACCAAAAAACCGTCAAAATTTGCGACTCTTCTTTTGCCTCTCCTGGCCGCAAATTTTTGAATTTTTTAAATCTCTTTGCTGATTTAATAAGGAGACTCGAGTACCTTTAATTTAAGTGGTCACTTGTCAAAATCGGACCACTGTGAGAGAGGTACCATGGAGTTTTTCACCACCAAAAAACAGTCAAAATTTGCGACTCTTCTTTTGCCTCTCCTGGCCACAAATTTTTGAATTTTTTAAATTTCTTTTCTGATTTGAAAAGGAGACTCGCGTAGCTTTAATTTAAGTGGTCACTTGTCAAAATCGGACCACTGTGAGAGAGGTACCATGGAGTTTTTCACCACCAAAAAACAGTCAAAATTTGCGACTCTTCTTTTGCCTTTCCTGGCCACAAATTTTTGAATTTTTTAAATTTGTTTGCTGATTTGAAAAGGAGCCTCGCGTAGCTTTAATTTAAGTGGTCACTTGTAAAAATCGGAATACTGTGAGAGAGGTACCATGGAGTTTTTCACCACCAAAAAACAGTCAAAATTTGCGACTCTTCTTTTGCCTCTCCTGGCCACAAATTTTTAAACTTTTTAAATCTGTTTGCTGATTTGAAAAGGAGACTCGCGTACCTTTAATTTAAGTGGTCACCTGTCAAAATCGGACCACTGTGACAGAAGTACCATGGAGTTTTTCACCACCAAAAAACAGTCAAAATTTGCGACTCTTCTTTTGCCTCTCCTGGCCGCAAATTTTTGAATTTTTTAAATCTGTTTGCTGATTTGAAAAGGAGCTTCGCGTACCTTTAATTTAAGTGGTCACTTGTAAAAATCGGAATACTGTGAGAGAGGTACCATGGAGTTTTTCACCACCAAAAAACAGTCAAAATTTGCGACTCTTCTTTTGCCTCTCCTGGCCGCAAATTTTTAAACTTTTTAAATCTGTTTGCTGATTTGAAAAGGAGACTCGCGTACTTTTAATGTAAGTGGTCACTTGTCAAAATCGGACCACTGTGAGAGAAGTACCATGGAGTTTTTCACCACCAAAAAACAGTCAAAATTTGCGACTCTTCTTTTGCCTCTCCTGGCCGCAAATTTTTGAATTTTTTAAAGCTCTTTGCTGATTTAATAAGGAGACTCGCGTACCTTTAATTTAAGTGGTCACTTGTCAAAATCGAACTACTGTGAGAGAGGTACCATGGAGTTTTTCACCACCAAAAAACAGTCAAAATTTGCGACTCTTCTTTTGCCTCTCCTGGCCACAAATTTTTGAATTTTTTAAATTTCTTTCCTGATTTGAAAAGGAGACTCGCGTAGCTTTAATTTAAGTGGTCACTTGTCAAAATCGGACCACTGTGAGAGAGGTACCATGGAGTTTTTCACCACCAAAAAATAGTCAAAATTTGCGACTTTTGTTTTGCCTCTCCTGGCCGCAAATTTTTAAATTTTTTAAATTTGTTTGCTGATTTGAAAAGGAGACTCGCGTAGCTTTAATTTAAGTGGTCACTTGTAAAAATCGGAATACTGTGAGAGAGGTACCATGGAGTTTTTCACCACCAAAAAACAGTCAAAATTTGCGACTCTTCTTTTGCCTCTCCTGGCCGCAAATTTTTAAACTTTTTAAATCTGTTTGCTGATTTGAAAAGGAGACTCGCGTACCTTTAATTTAAGTGGTCACCTGTCAAAATCGGACCATTGTGACAGAAGTACCATGGAGTTTTTCACCACCAAAAAACAGTCAAAATTTGCGACTCTTCTTTTGCCTCTCCTGGCCGCAAATTTTTAAACTTTTTAAATCTGTTTGCTGATTTGAAAAGGAGACTCGCGTACTTTTAATGTAAGTGGTCACTTGTCAAAATCGGACCACTGTGAGAGAAGTACCATGGAGTTTTTCACCACCAAAAAACCGTCAAAATTTGCGACTCTTCTTTTGCCTCTCCTGGCCGCAAATTTTTGAATTTTTTAAATCTCTTTGCTGATTTAATAAGGAGACTCGCGTACCTTTAATTTAAGTGGTCACTTGTCAAAATCGGACCACTGTGAGAGAGGTACCATGGAGTTTTTCACCACCAAAAAACAGTCAAAATTTGCGACTCTTCTTTTGCCTCTCCTGGCCACAAATTTTTGAATTTTTTAAATTTCTTTTCTGATTTGAAAAGGAGACTCGCGTAGCTTTAATTTAAGTGGTCACTTGTCAAAATCGGACCACTGTGAGAGAGGTACCATGGAGTTTTTCACCACCAAAAAACAGTCAAAATTTGCGACTCTTCTTTGGCTCTCCTGGCCGCAAATTTTTAAACTTTTTAAATCTCTTTGCTGATTTAAAAATTAGACTCGCGTACCTTTAATTTAAGTGGTCACTTGTCAAAATCGGAATACTGTGAGAGAGGTACCATGGAGTTTTTCACCACCAAAAAACAGTCAAAATTTGCGGCTCTTCTTTTGCCTCTCCTGGCCACAAATTTTTGAATTTTTTAAATCTCTTTGCTGATTTAATAAGGAGACTCGCGTACCTTTAATTTAAGTGGTCACTTGTCAAAATCGGACCACTGTGAGAGAGGTACCATGGAGTTTTTCACCACCAAAAAACAGTCAAAATTTGCGACTCTTCTTTTGCCTCTCCTGGCCACAAATTTTTGAATTTTTTAAATTTCTTTCCTGATTTGAAAAGGAGACTCGCGTAGCTTTAATTTAAGTGGTCACTTGTCAAAATCGGACCACTGTGAGAGAGGTACCATGGAGTTTTTCACCACCAAAAAATAGTCAAAATTTGCGACTCTTCTTTTGCCTCTCCTGGCCACAAATTTTTGAATTTTTTAAATTTCTTTTCTGATTTGAAAAGGAGACTCGCGTAGCTTTAATTTAAGTGGTCACTTGTCAAAATCGGACCACTGTGAGAGAGGTACCATGGAGTTTTTCACCACCAAAAAATAGTCAAAATTTGCGACTTTTGTTTTGCCTCTCCTGGCCGCAAATTTTTAAATTTTTTAAATTTGTTTGCTGATTTGAAAAGGAGACTCGCGTAGCTTTAATTTAAGTGGTCACTTGTAAAAATCGGAATACTGTGAGAGAGGTACCATGGAGTTTTTCACCACCAAAAAACAGTCAAAATTTGCGACTCTTCTTTTGCCTCTCCTGGCCGCAAATTTTTAAACTTTTTAAATCTGTTTGCTGATTTGAAAAGGAGACTCGCGTGCCTTTAATTTAAGTGGTCACCTGTCAAAATCGGACCATTGTGACAGAAGTACCATGGAGTTTTTCACCACCAAAAAACAGTCAAAATTTGCGACTCTTCTTTTGCCTCTCCTGGCCGCAAATTTTTAAACTTTTTAAATCTGTTTGCTGATTTGAAAAGGAGACTCGCGTACTTTTAATGTAAGTGGTCACTTGTCAAAATCGGACCACTGTGAGAGAAGTACGATGGAGTTTTTCACCACCAAAAAACCGTCAAAATTTGCGACTCTTCTTTTGCCTCTCCTGGCCGCAAATTTTTGAATTTTTTAAATCTGTTTGCTGATTTGAAAAGGAGACTCGCGTACCTTTAATTTAAGTGGTCACCTGTCAAAATCGGACCACTGTGACAGAAGTACCATGGAGTTTTTCACCACCAAAAAACAGTCAAAATTTGCGACTCTTCTTTTGCCTCTCCTGGCCGCAAATTTTTAAACTTTTTAAATCTGTTTGCTGATTTGAAAAGGAGACTCGCGTACTTTTAATGTAAGTGGTCACTTGTCAAAATCGGACCACTGTGAGAGAAGTACCATGGAGTTTTTCACCACCAAAAAACAGTCAAAATTTGCGACTCTTCTTTTGCCTCTCCTGGCCACAAATTTTTGAATTTTTTAAATTTCTTTTCTGATTTGAAAAGGAGACTCGCGTAGCTTTAATTTAAGTGGTCACTTGTCAAAATCGGACCACTGTGAGAGAGGTACCATGGAGTTTTTCACCACCAAAAAACAGTCAAAATTTGCGACTCTTCTTTTGCCTCTCCTGGCCACAAATTTTTGAATTTTTTAAATTTGTTTGCTGATTTGAAAAGGAGCTTCGCGTAGCTTTAATTTAAGTGGTCACTTGTAAAAATCGGATAACTGTGAGAGAGGTACCATGGAGTTTTTCACCACCAAAAAACAGTCAAAATTTGCGACTCTTCTTTTGCCTCTCCTGGCCACAAATTTTTAAACTTTTTAAATCTGTTTGCTGATTTGAAAAGGAGACTCGCGTACCTTTAATTTAAGTGGTCACCTGTCAAAATCGGACCACTGTGACAGAAGTACCATGGAGTTTTTCACCACCAAAAAACAGTCAAAATTTGCGACTCTTCTTTTGCCTTTCCTGGCCACAAATTTTTGAATTTTTTAAATTTCTTTTCTGATTTGAAAAGGAGACTCGCGTAGCTTTAATTTAAGTGGTCACTTGTCAAAATCGGACCACTGTGAGAGAGGTACCATGGAGTTTTTCACCACCAAAAAACAGTCAAAATTTGCGACTCTTCTTTTGCCTCTCCTGGCCACAAATTTTTGAATTTTTTAAATTTCTTTTCTGATTTGAAAAGAAAACTCGCGTACCTTTAATTTAAGTGGTCACTTGTAAAAATCGGAATACTGTGAGAGAGGTACCATGGAGTTTTTCACCACCAAAAAACAGTCAAAATTTGCGACTCTTCTTTTGCCTCTCCTGGCCGCAAATTTTTAAACTTTTTAAATCTGTTTGCTGATTTGAAAAGGAGACTCGCGTACTTTTAATGTAAGTGGTCACTTGTCAAAATCGGACCACTGTGAGAGAAGTACCATGGAGTTTTTCACCACCAAAAAACAGTCAAAATTTGCGACTCTTCTTTTGCCTCTCCTGGCCGCAAATTTTTGAATTTTTTAAAGCTCTTTGCTGATTTAATAAGGAGACTCGCGTACCTTTAATTTAAGTGGTCACTTGTCAAAATCGGACCACTGTGAGAGAGGTACCATGGAGTTTTTCATCACCAAAAAACAGTCAAAATTTGCGACTCTTCTTTTGCCTCTCCTGGCCACAAATTTTTGAATTTTTTAAATTTCTTTTCTGATTTGAAAAGGAGACTCGCGTAGCTTTAATTTAAGTGGTCACTTGTCAAAATCGAACCACTGTGAGAGAGGTACCATGGAGTTTTTCACCACCAAAAAACAGTCAAAATTTGCGACTCTTCTTTTGCCTCTCCTGGCCACAAATTTTTGAATTTTTTAAATCTCTTTGCTGATTTAATAAGGAGACTCGCGTACCTTTAATTTAAGTGGTCACTTGTCAAAATCGGACCACTGTGAGAGAGGTACCATGGAGTTTTTCACCACCAAAAAACAGTCAAAATTTGCGACTCTTCTTTTGCCTCTCCTGGCCACAAATTTTTGAATTTTTTAAATTTCTTTCCTGATTTGAAAAGGAGACTCGCGTAGCTTTAATTTAAGTGGTCACTTGTCAAAATCGGACCACTGTGAGAGAGGTACCATGGAGTTTTTCACCACCAAAAAATAGTCAAAATTTGCGACTCTTCTTTTGCCTCTCCTGGCCACAAATTTTTGAATTTTTTAAATTTCTTTTCTGATTTGAAAAGGAGACTCGCGTAGCTTTAATTTAAGTGGTCACTTGTCAAAATCGGACCACTGTGAGAGAGGTACCATGGAGTTTTTCACCACCAAAAAATAGTCAAAATTTGCGACTTTTGTTTTGCCTCTCCGGGCCGCAAATTTTTAAATTTTTTAAATTTGTTTGCTGATTTGAAAAGGAGACTCGCGTAGCTTTAATTTAAGTGGTCACTTGTAAAAATCGGAATACTGTGAGAGAGGTACCATGGAGTTTTTCACCACCAAAAAACAGTCAAAATTTGCGACTCTTCTTTTGCCTCTCCTGGCCGCAAATTTTTAAACTTTTTAAATCTGTTTGCTGATTTGAAAAGGAGACTCGCGTACCTTTAATTTAAGTGGTCACCTGTCAAAATCGGACCATTGTGACAGAAGTACCATGGAGTTTTTCACCACCAAAAAACAGTCAAAATTTGCGACTCTTCTTTTGCCTCTCCTGGCCGCAAATTTTTAAACTTTTTAAATCTGTTTGCTGATTTGAAAAGGAGACTCGCGTACTTTTAATGTAAGTGGTCACTTGTCAAAATCGGACCACTGTGAGAGAAGTACCATGGAGTTTTTCACCACCAAAAAACCGTCAAAATTTGCGACTCTTCTTTTGCCTCTCCTGGCCGCAAATTTTTGAATTTTTTAAATCTCTTTGCTGATTTAATAAGGAGACTCGCGTACCTTTAATTTAAGTGGTCACTTGTCAAAATCGGACCACTGTGAGAGAGGTACCATGGAGTTTTTCACCACCAAAAAACAGTCAAAATTTGCGACTCTTCTTTTGCCTCTCCTGGCCACAAATTTTTGAATTTTTTAAATTTCTTTTCTGATTTGAAAAGGAGACTCGCGTAGCTTTAATTTAAGTGGTCACTTGTCAAAATCGGACCACTGTGAGAGAGGTACCATGGAGTTTTTCACCACCAAAAAACAGTCAAAATTTGCGACTCTTCTTTGGCTCTCCTGGCCGCAAATTTTTAAACTTTTTAAATCTCTTTGCTGATTTAAAAATTAGACTCGCGTACCTTTAATTTAAGTGGTCACTTGTCAAAATCGGAATACTGTGAGAGAGGTACCATGGAGTTTTTCACCACCAAAAAACAGTCAAAATTTGCGGCTCTTCTTTTGCCTCTCCTGGCCACAAATTTTTGAATTTTTTAAATCTCTTTGCTGATTTAATAAGGAGACTCGCGTACCTTTAATTTAAGTGGTCACTTGTCAAAATCGGACCACTGTGAGAGAGGTACCATGGAGTTTTTCACCACCAAAAAACAGTCAAAATTTGCGACTCTTCTTTTGCCTCTCCTGGCCACAAATTTTTGAATTTTTTAAATTTCTTTCCTGATTTGAAAAGGAGACTCGCGTAGCTTTAATTTAAGTGGTCACTTGTCAAAATCGGACCACTGTGAGAGAGGTACCATGGAGTTTTTCACCACCAAAAAATAGTCAAAATTTGCGACTCTTCTTTTGCCTCTCCTGGCCACAAATTTTTGAATTTTTTAAATTTCTTTTCTGATTTGAAAAGGAGACTCGCGTAGCTTTAATTTAAGTGGTCACTTGTCAAAATCGGACCACTGTGAGAGAGGTACCATGGAGTTTTTCACCACCAAAAAATAGTCAAAATTTGCGACTTTTGTTTTGCCTCTCCTGGCCGCAAATTTTTAAATTTTTTAAATTTGTTTGCTGATTTGAAAAGGAGACTCGCGTAGCTTTAATTTAAGTGGTCACTTGTAAAAATCGGAATACTGTGAGAGAGGTACCATGGAGTTTTTCACCACCAAAAAACAGTCAAAATTTGCGACTCTTCTTTTGCCTCTCCTGGCCGCAAATTTTTAAACTTTTTAAATCTGTTTGCTGATTTGAAAAGGAGACTCGCGTACCTTTAATTTAAGTGGTCACCTGTCAAAATCGGACCATTGTGACAGAAGTACCATGGAGTTTTTCACCACCAAAAAACAGTCAAAATTTGCGACTCTTCTTTTGCCTCTCCTGGCCGCAAATTTTTAAACTTTTTAAATCTGTTTGCTGATTTGAAAAGGAGACTCGCGTACTTTTAATGTAAGTGGTCACTTGTCAAAATCGGACCACTGTGAGAGAAGTACGATGGAGTTTTTCACCACCAAAAAACCGTCAAAATTTGCGACTCTTCTTTTGCCTCTCCTGGCCGCAAATTTTTGAATTTTTTAAATCTGTTTGCTGATTTGAAAAGGAGACTCGCGTACCTTTAATTTAAGTGGTCACCTGTCAAAATCGGACCACTGTGACAGAAGTACCATGGAGTTTTTCACCACCAAAAAACAGTCAAAATTTGCGACTCTTCTTTTGCCTCTCCTGGCCGCAAATTTTTAAACTTTTTAAATCTGTTTGCTGATTTGAAAAGGAGACTCGCGTACTTTTAATGTAAGTGGTCACTTGTCAAAATCGGACCACTGTGAGAGAAGTACCATGGAGTTTTTCACCACCAAAAAACAGTCAAAATTTGCGACTCTTCTTTTGCCTCTCCTGGCCACAAATTTTTGAATTTTTTAAATTTCTTTTCTGATTTGAAAAGGAGACTCGCGTAGCTTTAATTTAAGTGGTCACTTGTCAAAATCGGACCACTGTGAGAGAGGTACCATGGAGTTTTTCACCACCAAAAAACAGTCAAAATTTGCGACTCTTCTTTTGCCTCTCCTGGCCACAAATTTTTGAATTTTTTAAATTTGTTTGCTGATTTGAAAAGGAGCTTCGCGTAGCTTTAATTTAAGTGGTCACTTGTAAAAATCGGATAACTGTGAGAGAGGTACCATGGAGTTTTTCACCACCAAAAAACAGTCAAAATTTGCGACTCTTCTTTTGCCTCTCCTGGCCACAAATTTTTAAACTTTTTAAATCTGTTTGCTGATTTGAAAAGGAGACTCGCGTACCTTTAATTTAAGTGGTCACCTGTCAAAATCGGACCACTGTGACAGAAGTACCATGGAGTTTTTCACCACCAAAAAACAGTCAAAATTTGCGACTCTTCTTTTGCCTTTCCTGGCCACAAATTTTTGAATTTTTTAAATTTCTTTTCTGATTTGAAAAGGAGACTCGCGTAGCTTTAATTTAAGTGGTCACTTGTCAAAATCGGACCACTGTGAGAGAGGTACCATGGAGTTTTTCACCACCAAAAAACAGTCAAAATTTGCGACTCTTCTTTTGCCTCTCCTGGCCACAAATTTTTGAATTTTTTAAATTTCTTTTCTGATTTGAAAAGAAAACTCGCGTACCTTTAATTTAAGTGGTCACTTGTAAAAATCGGAATACTGTGAGAGAGGTACCATGGAGTTTTTCACCACCAAAAAACAGTCAAAATTTGCGACTCTTCTTTTGCCTCTCCTGGCCGCAAATTTTTAAACTTTTTAAATCTGTTTGCTGATTTGAAAAGGAGACTCGCGTACTTTTAATGTAAGTGGTCACTTGTCAAAATCGGACCACTGTGAGAGAAGTACCATGGAGTTTTTCACCACCAAAAAACAGTCAAAATTTGCGACTCTTCTTTTGCCTCTCCTGGCCGCAAATTTTTGAATTTTTTAAAGCTCTTTGCTGATTTAATAAGGAGACTCGCGTACCTTTAATTTAAGTGGTCACTTGTCAAAATCGGACCACTGTGAGAGAGGTACCATGGAGTTTTTCATCACCAAAAAACAGTCAAAATTTGCGACTCTTCTTTTGCCTCTCCTGGCCACAAATTTTTGAATTTTTTAAATTTCTTTTCTGATTTGAAAAGGAGACTCGCGTAGCTTTAATTTAAGTGGTCACTTGTCAAAATCGAACCACTGTGAGAGAGGTACCATGGAGTTTTTCACCACCAAAAAACAGTCAAAATTTGCGACTCTTCTTTTGCCTCTCCTGGCCACAAATTTTTGAATTTTTTAAATTTCTTTCCTGATTTGAAAAGGAGACTCGCGTAGCTTTAATTTAAGTGGTCACTTGTCAAAATCGGACCACTGTGAGAGAGGTACCATGGAGTTTTTCACCACCAAAAAATAGTCAAAATTTGCGACTTTTGTTTTGCCTCTCCTGGCCGCAAATTTTTAAATTTTTTAAATTTGTTTGCTGATTTGAAAAGGAGACTCGCGTAGCTTTAATTTAAGTGGTCACTTGTAAAAATCGGAATACTGTGAGAGAGGTACCATGGAGTTTTTCACCACCAAAAAACAGTCAAAATTTGCGACTCTTCTTTTGCCTCTCCTGGCCGCAAATTTTTAAACTTTTTAAATCTGTTTGCTGATTTGAAAAGGAGACTCGCGTACCTTTAATTTAAGTGGTCACCTGTCAAAATCGGACCATTGTGACAGAAGTACCATGGAGTTTTTCACCACCAAAAAACAGTCAAAATTTGCGACTCTTCTTTTGCCTCTCCTGGCCGCAAATTTTTAAACTTTTTAAATCTGTTTGCTGATTTGAAAAGGAGACTCGCGTACTTTTAATGTAAGTGGTCACTTGTCAAAATCGGACCACTGTGAGAGAAGTACCATGGAGTTTTTCACCACCAAAAAACCGTCAAAATTTGCGACTCTTCTTTTGCCTCTCCTGGCCGCAAATTTTTGAATTTTTTAAATCTCTTTGCTGATTTAATAAGGAGACTCGCGTACCTTTAATTTAAGTGGTCACTTGTCAAAATCGGACCACTGTGAGAGAGGTACCATGGAGTTTTTCACCACCAAAAAACAGTCAAAATTTGCGACTCTTCTTTTGCCTCTCCTGGCCACAAATTTTTGAATTTTTTAAATTTCTTTTCTGATTTGAAAAGGAGACTCGCGTAGCTTTAATTTAAGTGGTCACTTGTCAAAATCGGACCACTGTGAGAGAGGTACCATGGAGTTTTTCACCACCAAAAAACAGTCAAAATTTGCGACTCTTCTTTGGCTCTCCTGGCCGCAAATTTTTAAACTTTTTAAATCTCTTTGCTGATTTAAAAATTAGACTCGCGTACCTTTAATTTAAGTGGTCACTTGTCAAAATCGGACCACTGTGAGAGAGGTACCATGGAGTTTTTCACCACCAAAAAACAGTCAAAATTTGCGGCTCTTCTTTTGCCTCTCCTGGCCACAAATTTTTGAATTTTTTAAATCTCTTTGCTGATTTAATAAGGAGACTCGCGTACCTTTAATTTAAGTGGTCACTTGTCAAAATCGGACCACTGTGAGAGAGGTACCATGGAGTTTTTCACCACCAAAAAACAGTCAAAATTTGCGACTCTTCTTTTGCCTCTCCTGGCCACAAATTTTTGAATTTTTTAAATTTCTTTCCTGATTTGAAAAGGAGACTCGCGTAGCTTTAATTTAAGTGGTCACTTGTCAAAATCGGACCACTGTGAGAGAGGTACCATGGAGTTTTTCACCACCAAAAAATAGTCAAAATTTGCGACTCTTCTTTTGCCTCTCCTGGCCACAAATTTTTGAATTTTTTAAATTTCTTTTCTGATTTGAAAAGGAGACTCGCGTAGCTTTAATTTAAGTGGTCACTTGTCAAAATCGGACCACTGTGAGAGAGGTACCATGGAGTTTTTCACCACCAAAAAACAGTCAAAATTTGCGACTCTTCTTTTGCCTCTCCTGGCCACAAATTTTTGAATTTTTTAAATTTGTTTGCTGATTTGAAAAGGAGCCTCGCGTAGCTTTAATTTAAGTGGTCACTTGTAAAAATCGGAATACTGTGAGAGAGGTACCATGGAGTTTTTCACCACCAAAAAACAGTCAAAATTTGCGACTCTTCTTTTGCCTCTCCTGGCCACAAATTTTTAAACTTTTTAAATCTGTTTGCTGATTTGAAAAGGAGACTCGCGTACCTTTAATTTAAGTGGTCACCTGTCAAAATCGGACCACTGTGACAGAAGTACCATGGAGTTTTTCACCACCAAAAAACAGTCAAAATTTGCGACTCTTCTTTTGCCTTTCCTGGCCACAAATTTTTGAATTTTTTAAATTTCTTTTCTGATTTGAAAAGGAGACTCGCGTAGCTTTAATTTAAGTGGTCACTTGTCAAAATCGGACCACTGTGAGAGAGGTACCATGGAGTTTTTCACCACCAAAAAACAGTCAAAATTTGCGACTCTTCTTTTGCCTCTCCTGGCCACAAATTTTTGAATTTTTTAAATTTCTTTCCTGATTTGAAAAGGAGACTCGCGTAGCTTTAATTTAAGTGGTCACTTGTCAAAATCGGACCACTGTGAGAGAGGTACCATGGAGTTTTTCACCACCAAAAAACAGTCAAAATTTGCGACTCTTCTTTTGCCTCTCCTGGCCACAAATTTTTAAACTTTTTAAATCTGTTTGCTGATTTGAAAAGGAGACTCGCGTACTTTTAATGTAAGTGGTCACTTGTCAAAATCGGACCACTGTGAGAGAAGTACCATGGAGTTTTTCACCACCAAAAAACAGTCAAAATTTGCGGCTCTTCTTTTGCCTCTCCTGGCCACAAATTTTTGAATTTTTTAAATCTCTTTGCTGATTTAATAAGGAGACTCGCGTACCTTTAATTTAAGTGGTCACTTGTCAAAATCGGACCACTGTGAGAGAGGTACCATGGAGTTTTTCACCACCAAAAAACAGTCAAAATTTGCGACTCTTCTTTTGCCTCTCCTGGCCACAAATTTTTGAATTTTTTAAATTTCTTTCCTGATTTGAAAAGGAGACTCGCGTAGCTTTAATTTAAGTGGTCACTTGTCAAAATCGGACCACTGTGAGAGAGGTACCATGGAGTTTTTCACCACCAAAAAATAGTCAAAATTTGCGACTCTTCTTTTGCCTCTCCTGGCCACAAATTTTTGAATTTTTTAAATTTCTTTTCTGATTTGAAAAGGAGACTCGCGTAGCTTTAATTTAAGTGGTCACTTGTCAAAATCGGACCACTGTGAGAGAGGTACCATGGAGTTTTTCACCACCAAAAAACAGTCAAAATTTGCGACTCTTCTTTTGCCTCTCCTGGCCACAAATTTTTGAATTTTTTAAATTTGTTTGCTGATTTGAAAAGGAGCCTCGCGTAGCTTTAATTTAAGTGGTCACTTGTAAAAATCGGAATACTGTGAGAGAGGTACCATGGAGTTTTTCACCACCAAAAAACAGTCAAAATTTGCGACTCTTCTTTTGCCTCTCCTGGCCACAAATTTTTAAACTTTTTAAATCTGTTTGCTGATTTGAAAAGGAGACTCGCGTACCTTTAATTTAAGTGGTCACCTGTCAAAATCGGACCACTGTGACAGAAGTACCATGGAGTTTTTCACCACCAAAAAACAGTCAAAATTTGCGACTCTTCTTTTGCCTCTCCTGGCCACAAATTTTTGAATTTTTTAAATTTCTTTCCTGATTTGAAAAGGAGACTCGCGTAGCTTTAATTTAAGTGGTCACTTGTCAAAATCGGACCACTGTGAGAGAGGTACCATGGAGTTTTTCACCACCAAAAAACAGTCAAAATTTGCGACTCTTCTTTTGCCTCTCCTGGCCACAAATTTTTGAATTTTTTAAATTTCTTTTCTGATTTGAAAAGAAAACTCGCGTACCTTTAATTTAAGTGGTCACTTGTAAAAATCGGAATACTGTGAGAGAGGTACCATGGAGTTTTTCACCACCAAAAAACAGTCAAAATTTGCGACTCTTCTTTAGCCTCTCCTGGCCGCAAATTTTTAAACTTTTTAAATCTGTTTGCTGATTTGAAAAGGAGACTCGCGTACTTTTAATGTAAGTGGTCACTTGTCAAAATCGGACCACTGTGAGAGAAGTACCATGGAGTTTTTCACCACCAAAAAACAGTCAAAATTTGCGACTCTTCTTTTGCCTCTCCTGGCCACAAATTTTTGAATTTTTTAAATTTCTTTTCTGATTTGAAAAGGAGACTCGCGTAGCTTTAATTTAAGTGGTCACTTGTCAAAATCGGACCACTGTGAGAGAGGTACCATGGAGTTTTTCACCACCAAAAAACAGTCAAAATTTGCGACTCTTCTTTTGCCTCTCCTGGCCACAAATTTTTGAATTTTTTAAATTTCTTTCCTGATTTGAAGAGGAGACTCGCGTACCTTTAATTTAAGTGGTCACTTGTCAAAATCGGACCACTGTGAGAGAGGTACCATGGAGTTTTTCACCACCAAAAAATAGTCAAAATTTGCGACTTTTGTTTTGCCTCTCCTGGCCGCAAATTTTTAAATTTTTTAAATTTGTTTGCTGATTTGAAAAGGAGACTCGCGTAGCTTTAATTTAAGTGGTCACTTGTAAAAATCGGAATACTGTGAGAGAGGTACCATGGAGTTTTTCACCACCAAAAAACAGTCAAAATTTGCGACTCTTCTTTTGCCTCTCCTGGCCGCAAATTTTTAAACTTTTTAAATCTGTTTGCTGATTTGAAAAGGAGACTCGCGTACCTTTAATTTAAGTGGTCACCTGTCAAAATCGGACCATTGTGACAGAAGTACCATGGAGTTTTTCACCACCAAAAAACAGTCAAAATTTGCGACTCTTCTTTTGCCTCTCCTGGCCGCAAATTTTTAAACTTTTTAAACCTGTTTGCTGATTTGAAAAGGAGACTCGCGTACTTTTAATGTAAGTGGTCTCTTGTCAAAATCGGACCACTGTGAGAGAAGTACCATGGAGTTTTTCACCACCAAAAAACCGTCAAAATTTGCGACTCTTCTTTTGCCTCTCCTGGCCGCAAATTTTTGAATTTTTTAAATCTGTTTGCTGATTTGAAAAGGAGACTCGCGTACCTTTAATTTAAGTGGTCACCTGTCAAAATCGGACCACTGTGACAGAAGTACCATGGAGTTTTTCACCACCAAAAAACAGTCAAAATTTGCGACTCTTCTTTTGCCTCTCCTGGCCGCAAATTTTTAAACTTTTTAAATCTGTTTGCTGATTTGAAAAGGAGACTCGCGTACTTTTAATGTAAGTGGTCACTTGTCAAAATCGGACCACTGTGAGAGAAGTACCATGGAGTTTTTCACCACCAAAAAACAGTCAAAATTTGCGACTCTTCTTTTGCCTCTCCTGGCCACAAATTTTTGAATTTTTTAAATTTCTTTTCTGATTTGAAAAGGAGACTCGCGTAGCTTTAATTTAAGTGGTCACTTGTCAAAATCGGACCACTGTGAGAGAGGTACCATGGAGTTTTTCACCACCAAAAAACAGTCAAAATTTGCGACTCTTCTTTTGCCTCTCCTGGCCACAAATTTTTGAATTTTTTAAATTTGTTTGCTGATTTGAAAAGGAGCTTCGCGTAGCTTTAATTTAAGTGGTCACTTGTAAAAATCGGAATACTGTGAGAGAGGTACCATGGAGTTTTTCACCACCAAAAAACAGTCAAAATTTGCGACTCTTCTTTTGCCTCTCCTGGCCACAAATTTTTAAACTTTTTAAATCTGTTTGCTGATTTGAAAAGGAGACTCGCGTACCTTTAATTTAAGTGGTCACCTGTCAAAATCGGACCACTGTGACAGAAGTACCATGGAGTTTTTCACCACCAAAAAACAGTCAAAATTTGCGACTCTTCTTTTGCCTTTCCTGGCCACAAATTTTTGAATTTTTTAAATTTCTTTTCTGATTTGAAAAGGAGACTCGCGTAGCTTTAATTTAAGTGGTCACTTGTCAAAATCGGACCACTGTGAGAGAGGTACCATGGAGTTTTTCACCACCAAAAAACAGTCAAAATTTGCGACTCTTCTTTTGCCTCTCCTGGCCACAAATTTTTGAATTTTTTAAATTTCTTTTCTGATTTGAAAAGAAAACTCGCGTACCTTTAATTTAAGTGGTCACTTGTAAAAATCGGAATACTGTGAGAGAGGTACCATGGAGTTTTTCACCACCAAAAAACAGTCAAAATTTGCGACTCTTCTTTTGCCTCTCCTGGCCGCAAATTTTTAAACTTTTTAAATCTGTTTGCTGATTTGAAAAGGAGACTCGCGTACTTTTAATGTAAGTGGTCACTTGTCAAAATCGGACCACTGTGAGAGAAGTACCATGGAGTTTTTCACCACCAAAAAACAGTCAAAATTTGCGACTCTTCTTTTGCCTCTCCTGGCCGCAAATTTTTGAATTTTTTAAAGCTCTTTGCTGATTTAATAAGGAGACTCGCGTACCTTTAATTTAAGTGGTCACTTGTCAAAATCGGACCACTGTGAGAGAGGTACCATGGAGTTTTTCATCACCAAAAAACAGTCAAAATTTGCGACTCTTCTTTTGCCTCTCCTGGCCACAAATTTTTGAATTTTTTAAATTTCTTTTCTGATTTGAAAAGGAGACTCGCGTAGCTTTAATTTAAGTGGTCACTTGTCAAAATCGGACCACTGTGAGAGAGGTACCATGGAGTTTTTCACCACCAAAAAACAGTCAAAATTTGCGACTCTTCTTTTGCCTCTCCTGGCCACAAATTTTTGAATTTTTTAAATTTCTTTCCTGATTTGAAAAGGAGACTCGCGTAGCTTTAATTTAAGTGGTCACTTGTCAAAATCGGACCACTGTGAGAGAGGTACCATGGAGTTTTTCACCACCAAAAAATAGTCAAAATTTGCGACTTTTGTTTTGCCTCTCCTGGCCGCAAATTTTTAAATTTTTTAAATTTGTTTGCTGATTTGAAAAGGAGACTCGCGTAGCTTTAATTTAAGTGGTCACTTGTAAAAATCGGAATACTGTGAGAGAGGTACCATGGAGTTTTTCACCACCAAAAAACAGTCAAAATTTGCGACTCTTCTTTTGCCTCTCCTGGCCGCAAATTTTTAAACTTTTTAAATCTGTTTGCTGATTTGAAAAGGAGACTCGCGTACCTTTAATTTAAGTGGTCACCTGTCAAAATCGGACCATTGTGACAGAAGTACCATGGAGTTTTTCACCACCAAAAAACAGTCAAAATTTGCGACTCTTCTTTTGCCTCTCCTGGCCACAAATTTTTGAATTTTTTAAATTTCTTTTCTGATTTGAAAAGAAGACTCGCGTACCTTTAATTTAAGTGGTCACTTGTCGAAATCGGACCACTGTGAGAGAGGTACCATGGAGTTTTTCACCACCAAAAAATAGTCAAAATTTGCGACTTTTGTTTTGACTCTCCTGGCCGCAAATTTTTAAATTTTTTAAATTTGTTTGCTGATTTGAAAAGGAGACTCGCGTAGCTTTAATTTAAGTGGTCACTTGTAAAAATCGGAATACTGTGAGAGAGGTACCATGGAGTTTTTCACCACCAAAAAACAGTCAAAATTTGCGACTCTTCTTTTGCCTCTCCTGGCCACAAATTTTTGAATTTTTTAAATTTCTTTCCTGATTTGAAAAGGAGACTCGCGTAGCTTTAATTTAAGTGGTCACTTGTCAAAATCGGACCACTGTGAGAGAGGTACCATGGAGTTTTTCACCACCAAAAAACAGTCAAAATTTGCGGCTCTTCTTTTGCCTCTCCTGGCCACAAATTTTTGAATTTTTTAAATCTCTTTGCTGATTTAATAAGGAGACTCGCGTACCTTTAATTTAAGTGGTCACTTGTCAAAATCGGACCACTGTGAGAGAGGTACCATGGAGTTTTTCACCACCAAAAAACAGTCAAAATTTGCGACTCTTCTTTTGCCTCTCCTGGCCACAAATTTTTGAATTTTTTAAATTTCTTTCCTGATTTGAAAAGGAGACTCGCGTAGCTTTAATTTAAGTGGTCACTTGTCAAAATCGGACCACTGTGAGAGAGGTACCATGGAGTTTTTCACCACCAAAAAATAGTCAAAATTTGCGACTCTTCTTTTGCCTCTCCTGGCCACAAATTTTTGAATTTTTTAAATTTCTTTTCTGATTTGAAAAGGAGACTCGCGTAGCTTTAATTTAAGTGGTCACTTGTCAAAATCGGACCACTGTGAGAGAGGTACCATGGAGTTTTTCACCACCAAAAAACAGTCAAAATTTGCGACTCTTCTTTTGCCTCTCCTGGCCACAAATTTTTGAATTTTTTAAATTTGTTTGCTGATTTGAAAAGGAGCCTCGCGTAGCTTTAATTTAAGTGGTCACTTGTAAAAATCGGAATACTGTGAGAGAGGTACCATGGAGTTTTTCACCACCAAAAAACAGTCAAAATTTGCGACTCTTCTTTTGCCTCTCCTGGCCACAAATTTTTAAACTTTTTAAATCTGTTTGCTGATTTGAAAAGGAGACTCGCGTACCTTTAATTTAAGTGGTCACCTGTCAAAATCGGACCACTGTGACAGAAGTACCATGGAGTTTTTCACCACCAAAAAACAGTCAAAATTTGCGACTCTTCTTTTGCCTCTCCTGGCCACAAATTTTTGAATTTTTTAAATTTCTTTCCTGATTTGAAAAGGAGACTCGCGTAGCTTTAATTTAAGTGGTCACTTGTCAAAATCGGACCACTGTGAGAGAGGTACCATGGAGTTTTTCACCACCAAAAAACAGTCAAAATTTGCGACTCTTCTTTTGCCTCTCCTGGCCACAAATTTTTGAATTTTTTAAATTTCTTTTCTGATTTGAAAAGAAAACTCGCGTACCTTTAATTTAAGTGGTCACTTGTAAAAATCGGAATACTGTGAGAGAGGTACCATGGAGTTTTTCACCACCAAAAAACAGTCAAAATTTGCGACTCTTCTTTAGCCTCTCCTGGCCGCAAATTTTTAAACTTTTTAAATCTGTTTGCTGATTTGAAAAGGAGACTCGCGTACTTTTAATGTAAGTGGTCACTTGTCAAAATCGGACCACTGTGAGAGAAGTACCATGGAGTTTTTCACCACCAAAAAACAGTCAAAATTTGCGACTCTTCTTTTGCCTCTCCTGGCCACAAATTTTTGAATTTTTTAAATTTCTTTTCTGATTTGAAAAGGAGACTCGCGTAGCTTTAATTTAAGTGGTCACTTGTCAAAATCGGACCACTGTGAGAGAGGTACCATGGAGTTTTTCACCACCAAAAAACAGTCAAAATTTGCGACTCTTCTTTTGCCTCTCCTGGCCACAAATTTTTGAATTTTTTAAATTTCTTTCCTGATTTGAAGAGGAGACTCGCGTACCTTTAATTTAAGTGGTCACTTGTCAAAATCGGACCACTGTGAGAGAGGTACCATGGAGTTTTTCACCACCAAAAAATAGTCAAAATTTGCGACTTTTGTTTTGCCTCTCCTGGCCGCAAATTTTTAAATTTTTTAAATTTGTTTGCTGATTTGAAAAGGAGACTCGCGTAGCTTTAATTTAAGTGGTCACTTGTAAAAATCGGAATACTGTGAAAGAGGTACCATGGAGTTTTTCACCACCAAAAAACAGTCAAAATTTGCGACTCTTCTTTTGCCTCTCCTGGCCGCAAATTTTTAAACTTTTTAAATCTGTTTGCTGATTTGAAAAGGAGACTCGCGTACCTTTAATTTAAGTGGTCACCTGTCAAAATCGGACCATTGTGACAGAAGTACCATGGAGTTTTTCACCACCAAAAAACAGTCAAAATTTGCGACTCTTCTTTTGCCTCTCCTGGCCGCAAATTTTTAAACTTTTTAAACCTGTTTGCTGATTTGAAAAGGAGACTCGCGTACTTTTAATGTAAGTGGTCACTTGTCAAAATCGGACCACTGTGAGAGAAGTACCATGGAGTTTTTCACCACCAAAAAACCGTCAAAATTTGCGACTCTTCTTTTGCCTCTCCTGGCCGCAAATTTTTGAATTTTTTAAATCTGTTTGCTGATTTGAAAAGGAGACTCGCGTACCTTTAATTTAAGTGGTCACCTGTCAAAATCGGACCACTGTGACAGAAGTACCATGGAGTTTTTCACCACCAAAAAACAGTCAAAATTTGCGACTCTTCTTTTGCCTCTCCTGGCCGCAAATTTTTAAACTTTTTAAATCTGTTTGCTGATTTGAAAAGGAGACTCGCGTACTTTTAATGTAAGTGGTCACTTGTCAAAATCGGACCACTGTGAGAGAAGTACCATGGAGTTTTTCACCACCAAAAAACAGTCAAAATTTGCGACTCTTCTTTTGCCTCTCCTGGCCACAAATTTTTGAATTTTTTAAATTTCTTTTCTGATTTGAAAAGGAGACTCGCGTAGCTTTAATTTAAGTGGTCACTTGTCAAAATCGGACCACTGTGAGAGAGGTACCATGGAGTTTTTCACCACCAAAAAACAGTCAAAATTTGCGACTCTTCTTTTGCCTCTCCTGGCCACAAATTTTTGAATTTTTTAAATTTGTTTGCTGATTTGAAAAGGAGCTTCGCGTAGCTTTAATTTAAGTGGTCACTTGTAAAAATCGGAATACTGTGAGAGAGGTACCATGGAGTTTTTCACCACCAAAAAACAGTCAAAATTTGCGACTCTTCTTTTGCCTCTCCTGGCCACAAATTTTTAAACTTTTTAAATCTGTTTGCTGATTTGAAAAGGAGACTCGCGTACCTTTAATTTAAGTGGTCACCTGTCAAAATCGGACCACTGTGACAGAAGTACCATGGAGTTTTTCACCACCAAAAAACAGTCAAAATTTGCGACTCTTCTTTTGCCTTTCCTGGCCACAAATTTTTGAATTTTTTAAATTTCTTTTCTGATTTGAAAAGGAGACTCGCGTAGCTTTAATTTAAGTGGTCACTTGTCAAAATCGGACCACTGTGAGAGAGGTACCATGGAGTTTTTCACCACCAAAAAACAGTCAAAATTTGCGACTCTTCTTTTGCCTCTCCTGGCCACAAATTTTTGAATTTTTTAAATTTCTTTTCTGATTTGAAAAGAAAACTCGCGTACCTTTAATTTAAGTGGTCACTTGTAAAAATCGGAATACTGTGAGAGAGGTACCATGGAGTTTTTCACCACCAAAAAACAGTCAAAATTTGCGACTCTTCTTTTGCCTCTCCTGGCCGCAAATTTTTAAACTTTTTAAATCTGTTTGCTGATTTGAAAAGGAGACTCGCGTACTTTTAATGTAAGTGGTCACTTGTCAAAATCGGACCACTGTGAGAGAAGTACCATGGAGTTTTTCACCACCAAAAAACAGTCAAAATTTGCGACTCTTCTTTTGCCTCTCCTGGCCGCAAATTTTTGAATTTTTTAAAGCTCTTTGCTGATTTAATAAGGAGACTCGCGTACCTTTAATTTAAGTGGTCACTTGTCAAAATCGGACCACTGTGAGAGAGGTACCATGGAGTTTTTCATCACCAAAAAACAGTCAAAATTTGCGACTCTTCTTTTGCCTCTCCTGGCCACAAATTTTTGAATTTTTTAAATTTCTTTTCTGATTTGAAAAGGAGACTCGCGTAGCTTTAATTTAAGTGGTCACTTGTCAAAATCGGACCACTGTGAGAGAGGTACCATGGAGTTTTTCACCACCAAAAAACAGTCAAAATTTGCGACTTTTCTTTTGCCTCTCCTGGCCACAAATTTTTGAATTTTTTAAATTTCTTTCCTGATTTGAAAAGGAGACTCGCGTAGCTTTAATTTAAGTGGTCACTTGTCAAAATCGGACCACTGTGAGAGAGGTACCATGGAGTTTTTCACCACCAAAAAATAGTCAAAATTTGCGACTTTTGTTTTGCCTCTCCTGGCCGCAAATTTTTAAATTTTTTAAATTTGTTTGCTGATTTGAAAAGGAGACTCGCGTAGCTTTAATTTAAGTGGTCACTTGTAAAAATCGGAATACTGTGAGAGAGGTACCATGGAGTTTTTCACCACCAAAAAACAGTCAAAATTTGCGACTCTTCTTTTGCCTCTCCTGGCCGCAAATTTTTAAACTTTTTAAATCTGTTTGCTGATTTGAAAAGGAGACTCGCGTACCTTTAATTTAAGTGGTCACCTGTCAAAATCGGACCATTGTGACAGAAGTACCATGGAGTTTTTCACCACCAAAAAACAGTCAAAATTTGCGACTCTTCTTTTGCCTCTCCTGGCCGCAAATTTTTAAACTTTTTAAATCTGTTTGCTGATTTGAAAAGGAGACTCGCGTACTTTTAATGTAAGTGGTCACTTGTCAAAATCGGACCACTGTGAGAGAAGTACCATGGAGTTTTTCACCACCAAAAAACCGTCAAAATTTGCGACTCTTCTTTTGCCTCTCCTGGCCGCAAATTTTTGAATTTTTTAAATCTCTTTGCTGATTTAATAAGGAGACTCGCGTACCTTTAATTTAAGTGGTCACTTGTCAAAATCGGACCACTGTGAGAGAGGTACCATGCAGTTTTTCACCACCAAAAAACAGTCAAAATTTGCGACTCTTCTTTTGCCTCTCCTGGCCACAAATTTTTGAATTTTTTAAATTTCTTTTCTGATTTGAAAAGGAGACTCGCGTAGCTTTAATTTAAGTGGTCACTTGTCAAAATCGGACCACTGTGAGAGAGGTACCATGGAGTTTTTCACCACCAAAAACCAGTCAAAATTTGCGACTCTTCTTTGGCTCTCCTGGCCGCAAATTTTTAAACTTTTTAAATCTCTTTGCTGATTTAAAAATTAGACTCGCGTACCTTTAATTTAAGTGGTCACTTGTCAAAATCGGACCACTGTGAGAGAGGTACCATGGAGTTTTTCACCACCAAAAAACAGTCAAAATTTGCGGCTCTTCTTTTGCCTCTCCTGGCCACAAATTTTTGAATTTTTTAAATTTCTTTTCTGATTTGAAAAGAAGACTCGCGTACCTTTAATTTAAGTGGTCACTTGTCGAAATCGGACCACTGTGAGAGAGGTACCATGGAGTTTTTCACCACCAAAAAATAGTCAAAATTTGCGACTTTTGTTTTGACTCTCCTGGCCGCAAATTTTTAAATTTTTTAAATTTGTTTGCTGATTTGAAAAGGAGACTCGCGTAGCTTTAATTTAAGTGGTCACTTGTAAAAATCGGAATACTGTGAGAGAGGTACCATGGAGTTTTTCACCACCAAAAAACAGTCAAAATTTGCGACTCTTCTTTTGCCTCTCCTGGCCGCAAATTTTTAAACTTTTTAAATCTGTTTGCTGATTTGAAAAGGAGACTCGCGTACCTTTAATTTAAGTGGTCACCTGTCAAAATCGGACCACTGTGACAGAAGTACCATGGAGTTTTTCACCACCAAAAAACAGTCAAAATTTGCAACTCTTCTTTTGCCTCTCCTGGCCGCAAATTTTTAAACTTTTTAAATCTGTTTGCTGATTTGAAAAGGAGACTCGCGTACTTTTAATGTAAGTGGTCACTTGTCAAAATCGGACCACTGTGAGAGAAGTACCATGGAGTTTTTCACCACCAAAAAACAGTCAAAATTTGCGACTCTTCTTTTGCCTCTCCTGGCCACAAATTTTTGAATTTTTTAAATTTCTTTTCTGATTTGAAAAGGAGACTCGCGTACCTTTAATTTAAGTGGTCACCTGTCAAAATCGGACCACTGTGACAGAAGTACCATGGAGTTTTTCACCACCAAAAAACAGTCAAAATTTGCAACTCTTCTTTTGCCTCTCCTGGCCGCAAATTTTTAAACTTTTTAAATCTGTTTGCTGATTTGAAAAGGAGACTCGCGTACTTTTAATGTAAGTGGTCACTTGTCAAAATCGGACCACTGTGAGAGAAGTACCATGGAGTTTTTCACCACCAAAAAACAGTCAAAATTTGCGACTCTTCTTTTGCCTCTCCTGGCCACAAATTTTTGAATTTTTTAAATTTCTTTTCTGATTTGAAAAGGAGACTCGCGTACCTTTAATTTAAGTGGTCACTTGTCAAAATCGGACCACTGTGAGAGAGGTACCATGGAGTTTTTCACCACCAAAAAACAGTCAAAATTTGCAACTCTTCTTTTGCCTCTCCTGGCCGCAAATTTTTAAACTTTTTAAATCTGTTTGCTGATTTGAAAAGGAGACTCGCGTACTTTTAATGTAAGTGGTCACTTGTCAAAATCGGACCACTGTGAGAGAAGTACCATGGAGTTTTTCACCACCAAAAAACAGTCAAAATTTGCGACTCTTCTTTTGCCTCTCCTGGCCGCAAATTTTTGAATTTTTTAAATCTCTTTGCTGATTTAATAAGGAGACTCGCGTACCTTTAATTTAAGTGGCCACAAATTTTTGAATTTTTTAAATTTCTTTCCTGATTTGAAAAGGAGACTCGCGTAGCTTTAATTTAAGTGGTCACTTGTCAAAATCGGACCACTGTGAGAGAGGTACCATGGAGTTTTTCACCACCAAAAAATAGTCAAAATTTGCGACTTTTGTTTTGCCTCTCCTGGCCGCAAATTTTTAAATTTTTTAAATTTGTTTGCTGATTTGAAAAGGAGACTCGCGTAGCTTTAATTTAAGTGGTCACTTGTAAAAATCGGAATACTGTGAGAGAGGTACCATGGAGTTTTTCACCACCAAAAAACAGTCACAATTTGCGACTCTTCTTTTGCCTCTCCTGGCCGCAAATTTTTAAACTTTTTAAATCTGTTTGCTGATTTGAAAAGGAGACTCGCGTACCTTTAATTTAAGTGGTCACCTGTCAAAATCGGACCATTGTGACAGAAGTACCATGGAGTTTTTCACCACCAAAAAACAGTCAAAATTTGCGACTCTTCTTTTGCCTCTCCTGGCCGCAAATTTTTAAACTTTTTAAATCTGTTTGCTGATTTGAAAAGGAGACTCGCGTACTTTTAATGTAAGTGGTCACTTGTCAAAATCGGACCACTGTGAGAGAAGTACCATGGAGTTTTTCACCACCAAAAAACCGTCAAAATTTGCGACTCTTCTTTTGCCTCTCCTGGCCGCAAATTTTTGAATTTTTTAAATCTCTTTGCTGATTTAATAAGGAGACTCGCGTACCTTTAATTTAAGTGGTCACTTGTCAAAATCGGACCACTGTGAGAGAGGTACCATGGAGTTTTTCACCACCAAAAAACAGTCAAAATTTGCGACTCTTCTTTTGCCTCTCCTGGCCACAAATTTTTGAATTTTTTAAATTTCTTTTCTGATTTGAAAAGGAGACTCGCGTAGCTTTAATTTAAGTGGTCACTTGTCAAAATCGGACCACTGTGAGAGAGGTACCATGGAGTTTTTCACCACCAAAAAACAGTCAAAATTTGCGACTCTTCTTTGGCTCTCCTGGCCGCAAATTTTTAAACTTTTTAAATCTCTTTGCTGATTTAAAAATTAGACTCGCGTACCTTTAATTTAAGTGGTCACTTGTCAAAATCGGACCACTGTGAGAGAGGTACCATGGAGTTTTTCACCACCAAAAAACAGTCAAAATTTGCGGCTCTTCTTTTGCCTCTAATGGCCACAAATTTTTGAATTTTTTAAATTTCTTTTCTGATTTGAAAAGAAGACTCGCGTACCTTTAATTTAAGTGGTCACTTGTCAAAATCGGACCACTGTAAGAGAGGTACCATGGAGTTTTTCACCACCAAAAAATAGTCAAAATTTGCGACTTTTGTTTTGCCTCTCCTGGCCGCAAATTTTTAAATTTTTTAAATTTGTTTGCTGATTTGAAAAGGAGACTCGCGTAGCTTTAATTTAAGTGGTCACTTGTAAAAATCGGAATACTGTGAGAGAGGTACCATGGAGTTTTTCACCACCAAAAAACAGTCAAAATTTGCGACTCTTCTTTTGCCTCTCCTGGCCGCAAATTTTTAAACTTTTTAAATCTGTTTGCTGATTTGAAAAGGAGACTCGCGTACTTTTAATGTAAGTGGTCACTTGTCAAAATCGGACCACTGTGAGAGAAGTACCATGGAGTTTTTCACCACCAAAAAACAGTCAAAATTTGCGACTCTTCTTTTGCCTCTCCTGGCCACAAATTTTTGAATTTTTTAAATTTCTTTTCTGATTTGAAAAGGAGACTTGCGTACCTTTAATTTAAGTGGTCACCTGTCAAAATCGGACCACTGTGACAGAAGTACCATGGAGTTTTTCACCACCAAAAAACAGTCAAAATTTGCAACTCTTCTTTTGCCTCTCCTGGCCGCAAATTTTTAAACTTTTTAAATCTGTTTGCTGATTTGAAAAGGAGACTCGCGTACTTTTAATGTAAGTGGTCACTTGTCAAAATCGGACCACTGTGAGAGAAGTACCATGGAGTTTTTCACCACCAAAAAACAGTCAAAATTTGCGACTCTTCTTTTGCCTCTCCTGGCCACAAATTTTTGAATTTTTTAAATTTCTTTTCTGATTTGAAAAGGAGACTCGCGTACCTTTAATTTAAGTGGTCACTTGTCAAAATCGGACCACTGTGAGAGAGGTACCATGGAGTTTTTCACCACCAAAAAACAGTCAAAATTTGCAACTCTTCTTTTGCCTCTCCTGGCCGCAAATTTTTAAACTTTTTAAATCTGTTTGCTGATTTGAAAAGGAGACTCGCGTACTTTTAATGTAAGTGGTCACTTGTCAAAATCGGACCACTGTGAGAGAAGTACCATGGAGTTTTTCACCACCAAAAAACAGTCAAAATTTGCGACTCTTCTTTTGCCTCTCCTGGCCGCAAATTTTTGAATTTTTTAAATCTCTTTGCTGATTTAATAAGGAGACTCGCGTACCTTTAATTTAAGTGGTCACTTGTCAAAATCGGACCACTGTGAGAGAGGTACCATGGAGTTTTTCACCACCAAAAAACAGTCAAAATTTGCGACTCTTCTTTTGCCTCTCCTGGCCACAAATTTTTGAATTTTTTAAATTTCTTTCCTGATTTGAAAAGGAGACTCGGGTAGCTTTAACTTAAGTGGTCACTTGTCAAAATCGGACCACTGTGAGAGAGGTACCATGGAGTTTTTCACCACCAAAAAATAGTCAAAATTTGCGACTTTTGTTTTGCCTCTCCTGGCCGCAAATTTTTAAATTTTTTAAATTTGTTTGCTGATTCGAAAAGGAGACTCGCGTAGCTTTAATTTAAGTGGTCACTTGTAAAAATCGGAATACTGTGAGAGAGGTACCATGGAGTTTTTCACCACCAAAAAACAGTCAAAATTTGCGACTCTTCTTTTGCCACTCCTGGCCGCAAATTTTTAAACTTTTTAAATCTGTTTGCTGATTTGAAAAGGAGACTCGCGTACCTTTAATTTAAGTGGTCACTTGTCAAAATCGGACCACTGTGAGAGAGGTACCATGGAGTTTTTCACCACCAAAAAACAGTCAAAATTTGCGACTCTTCTTTTGCCTCTCCTGGCCGCAAATTTTTGAATTTTTTAAATCTCTTTGCTGATTTAATAAGGAGACTCGCGTACCTTTAATTTAAGTGGTCACTTGTCAAAATCGGACCACTGTGAGAGAGGTACCATGGAGTTTTTCACCACCAAAAAACAGTCAAAATTTGCGACTCTTCTTTTGCCTCTCCTGGCCACAAATTTTTGAATTTTTTAAATTTCTTTTCTGATTTGAAAAGGAGACTCGCGTAGCTTTAATTTAAGTGGTCACTTGTCAAAATCGGACCACTGTGAGAGAGGTACCATGGAGTTTTTCACCACCAAAAAATAGTCAAAATTTGCGACTTTTGTTTTGCCTCTCCTGGCCGCAAATTTTTAAATTTTTTAAATTTGTTTGCTGATTTGAAAAGGAGACTCGCGTAGCTTTAATTTAAGTGGTCACTTGTAAAAATCGGAATACTGTGAGAGAGGTACCATGGAGTTTTTCACCACCAAAAAACAGTCAAAATTTGCGACTCTTCTTTTGCCACTCCTGGCCGCAAATTTTTAAACTTTTTAAATCTGTTTGCTGATTTGAAAAGGAGACTCGCGTACCTTTAATTTAAGTGGTCACCTGTCAAAATCGGACCATTGTGACAGAAGTACCATGGAGTTTTTCACCACCAAAAAACAGTCAAAATTTGCGACTCTTCTTTTGCCTCTCCTGGCCGCAAATTTTTAAACTTTTTAAATCTGTTTGCTGATTTGAAAAGGAGACTCGCGTACTTTTAATGTAAGTGGTCACTTGTCAAAATCGGACCACTGTGAGAGAAGTACCATGGAGTTTTTCACCACCAAAAAACCGTCAAAATTTGCGACTCTTTTTTTGCCTCTCCTGGCCGCAAATTTTTGAATTTTTTAAATCTCTTTGCTGATTTAATAAGGAGACTCGCGTACCTTTAATTTAAGTGGTCACTTGTCAAAATCGGACCACTGTGAGAGAGGTACCATGGAGTTTTTCACCACCAAAAAACAGTCAAAATTTGCGACTCTTCTTTTGCCTCTCCTGGCCACAAATTTTTGAATTTTTTAAATTTCTTTTCTGATTTGAAAAGGAGACTCGCGTACCTTTAATTTAAGTGGTCACTTGTCAAAATCGGACCACTGTGAGAGAGGTACCATGGAGTTTTTCACCACCAAAAAACAGTCAAAATTTGCAACTCTTCTTTTGCCTCTCCTGGCCGCAAATTTTTAAACTTTTTAAATCTGTTTGCTGATTTGAAAAGGAGACTCGCGTACTTTTAATGTAAGTGGTCACTTGTCAAAATCGGACCACTGTGAGAGAAGTACCATGGAGTTTTTCACCACCAAAAAACAGTCAAAATTTGCGACTCTTCTTTTGCCTCTCCTGGCCGCAAATTTTTGAATTTTTTAAATCTCTTTGCTGATTTAATAAGGAGACTCGCGTACCTTTAATTTAAGTGGTCACTTGTCAAAATCGGACCACTGTGAGAGAGGTACCATGGAGTTTTTCACCACCAAAAAACAGTCAAAATTTGCGACTCTTCTTTTGCCACTCCTGGCCGCAAATTTTTAAACTTTTTAAATCTGTTTGCTGATTTGAAAAGGAGACTCGCGTACCTTTAATTTAAGTGGTCACTTGTCAAAATCGGACCACTGTGAGAGAGGTACCATGGAGTTTTTCACCACCAAAAAACAGTCAAAATTTGCAACTCTTCTTTTGCCTCTCCTGGCCGCAAATTTTTAAACTTTTTAAATCTGTTTGCTGATTTGAAAAGGAGACTCGCGTACTTTTAATGTAAGTGGTCACTTGTCAAAATCGGACCACTGTGAGAGAAGTACCATGGAGTTTTTCACCACCAAAAAACCGTCAAAATTTGCGACTCTTCTTTTGCCTCTCCTGGCCGCAAATTTTTGAATTTTTTAAATCTCTTTGCTGATTTAATAAGGAGACTCGCGTACCTTTAATTTAAGTGGTCACTTGTCAAAATCGGACCACTGTGAGAGAGGTACCATGGAGTTTTTCACCACCAAAAAACAGTCAAAATTTGCGACTCTTCTTTTGCCTCTCCTGGCCACAAATTTTTGAATTTTTTAAATTTCTTTTCTGATTTGAAAAGGAGACTCGCGTACCTTTAATTTAAGTGGTCACTTGTCAAAATCGGACCACTGTGAGAGAGGTACCATGGAGTTTTTCACCACCAAAAAGCAGTCAAAATTTGCAACTCTTCTTTTGCCTCTCCTGGCCGCAAATTTTTAAACTTTTTAAATCTGTTTGCTGATTTGAAAAGGAGACTCGCGTACTTTTAATGTAAGTGGTCACTTGTCAAAATCGGACCACTGTGAGAGAAGTACCATGGAGTTTTTCACCACCAAAAAACAGTCAAAATTTGCGACTCTTCTTTTGCCTCTCCTGGCCGCAAATTTTTGAATTTTTTAAATCTCTTTGCTGATTTAATAAGGAGACTCGCGTACCTTTAATTTAAGTGGTCACTTGTCAAAATCGGACCACTGTGAGAGAGGTACCATGGAGTTTTTCACCACCAAAAAACAGTCAAAATTTGCGACTCTTCTTTTGCCACTCCTGGCCGCAAATTTTTAAACTTTTTAAATCTGTTTGCTGATTTGAAAAGGAGACTCGCGTACCTTTAATTTAGGTGGTCACTTGTCAAAATCGGACCACTGTGAGAGAGGTACCATGGAGTTTTTCACCACCAAAAAACAGTCAAAATTTGCAACTCTTCTTTTGCCTCTCCTGGCCGCAAATTTTTAAACTTTTTAAATCTGTTTGCTGATTTGAAAAGGAGACTCGCGTACTTTTAATGTAAGTGGTCACTTGTCAAAATCGGACCACTGTGAGAGAAGTACCATGGAGTTTTTCACCACCAAAAAACAGTCAAAATTTGCGACTCTTCTTTTGCCTCTCCTGGCCGCAAATTTTTGAATTTTTTAAATCTCTTTGCTGATTTAATAAGGAGACTCGCGTACCTTTAATTTAAGTGGCCACAAATTTTTGAATTTTTTAAATTTCTTTCCTGATTTGAAAAGGAGACTCGCGTAGCTTTAATTTAAGTGGTCACTTGTCAAAATCGGACCACTGTGAGAGAGGTACCATGGAGTTTTTCACCACCAAAAAATAGTCAAAATTTGCGACTTTTGTTTTGCCTCTCCTGGCCGCAAATTTTTAAATTTTTTAAATTTGTTTGCTGATTTGAAAAGGAGACTCGCGTAGCTTTAATTTAAGTGGTCACTTGTAAAAATCGGAATACTGTGAGAGAGGTACCATGGAGTTTTTCACCACCAAAAAACAGTCAAAATTTGCGACTCTTCTTTTGCCTCTCCTGGCCGCAAATTTTTAAACTTTTTAAATCTGTTTGCTGATTTGAAAAGGAGACTCGCGTACCTTTAATTTAAGTGGTCACCTGTCAAAATCGGACCATTGTGACAGAAGTACCATGGAGTTTTTCACCACCAAAAAACAGTCAAAATTTGCAACTCTTCTTTTGCCTCTCCTGGCCGCAAATTTTTAAACTTTTTAAATCTGTTTGCTGATTTGAAAAGGAGACTCGCGTACTTTTAATGTAAGTGGTCACTTGTCAAAATCGGACCACTGTGAGAGAAGTACCATGGAGTTTTTCACCACCAAAAAACCGTCAAAATTTGCGACTCTTCTTTTGCCTCTCCTGGCCGCAAATTTTTGAATTTTTTAAATCTCTTTGCTGATTTAATAAGGAGACTCGCGTACCTTTAATTTAAGTGGTCACTTGTCAAAATCGGACCACTGTGAGAGAGGTACCATGGAGTTTTTCACCACCAAAAAACAGTCAAAATTTGCGACTCTTCTTTTGCCTCTCCTGGCCACAAATTTTTGAATTTTTTAAATTTCTTTTCTGATTTGAAAAGGAGACTCGCGTAGCTTTAATTTAAGTGGTCACTTGTCAAAATCGGACCACTGTGAGAGAGGTACCATGGAGTTTTTCACCACCAAAAAACAGTCAAAATTTGCGACTCTTCTTTGGCTCTCCTGGCCGCAAATTTTTAAACTTTTTAAATCTCTTTGCTGATTTAAAAATTAGACTCGCGTACCTTTAATTTAAGTGGTCACTTGTCAAAATCGGACCACTGTGAGAGAGGTACCATGGAGTTTTTCACCACCAAAAAACAGTCAAAATTTGCGGCTCTTCTTTTGCCTCTCCTGGCCACAAATTTTTGAATTTTTTAAATTTCTTTTCTGATTTGAAAAGAAGACTCGCGTACCTTTAATTTAAGTGGTCACTTGTCAAAATCGGACCACTGTAAGAGAGGTACCATGGAGTTTTTCACCACCAAAAAATAGTCAAAATTTGCGACTTTTGTTTTGCCTCTCCTGGCCGCAAATTTTTAAATTTTTTAAATTTGTTTGCTGATTTGAAAAGGAGACTCGCGTAGCTTTAATTTAAGTGGTCACTTGTAAAAATCGGAATACTGTGAGAGAGGTACCATGGAGTTTTTCACCACCAAAAAACAGTCAAAATTTGCGACTCTTCTTTTGCCTCTCCTGGCCGCAAATTTTTAAACTTTTTAAATCTGTTTGCTGATTTGAAAAGGAGACTCGCGTACCTTTAATTTAAGTGGTCACCTGTCAAAATCGGACCACTGTGACAGAAGTACCATGGAGTTTTTCACCACCAAAAAACAGTCAAAATTTGCAACTCTTCTTTTGCCTCTCCTGGCCGCAAATTTTTAAACTTTTTAAATCTGTTTGCTGATTTGAAAAGGAGACTCGCGTACTTTTAATGTAAGTGGTCACTTGTCAAAATCGGACCACTGTGAGAGAAGTACCATGGAGTTTTTCACCACCAAAAAACAGTCAAAATTTGCGACTCTTCTTTTGCCTCTCGTGGCCACAAATTTTTGAATTTTTTAAATTTCTTTTCTGATTTGAAAAGGAGACTTGCGTACCTTTAATTTAAGTGGTCACCTGTCAAAATCGGACCACTGTGACAGAAGTACCATGGAGTTTTTCACCACCAAAAAACAGTCAAAATTTGCAACTCTTCTTTTGCCTCTCCTGGCCGCAAATTTTTAAACTTTTTAAATCTGTTTGCTGATTTGAAAAGGAGACTCGCGTACTTTTAATGTAAGTGGTCACTTGTCAAAATCGGACCACTGTGAGAGAAGTACCATGGAGTTTTTCACCACCAAAAAACAGTCAAAATTTGCGACTCTTCTTTTGCCTCTCCTGGCCGCAAATTTTTGAATTTTTTAAATCTCTTTGCTGATTTAATAAGGAGACTCGCGTACCTTTAATTTAAGTGGTCACTTGTCAAAATCGGACCACTGTGAGAGAGGTACCATGGAGTTTTTCACCACCAAAAAACAGTCAAAATTTGCGACTCTTCTTTTGCCACTCCTGGCCGCAAATTTTTAAACTTTTTAAATCTGTTTGCTGATTTGAAAAGGAGACTCGCGTACCTTTAATTTAAGTGGTCACTTGTCAAAATCGGACCACTGTGAGAGAGGTACCATGGAGTTTTTCACCACCAAAAAACAGTCAAAATTTGCAACTCTTCTTTTGCCTCTCCTGGCCGCAAATTTTTAAACTTTTTAAATCTGTTTGCTGATTTGAAAAGGAGACTCGCGTACTTTTAATGTAAGTGGTCACTTGTCAAAATCGGACCACTGTGAGAGAAGTACCATGGAGTTTTTCACCACCAAAAAACAGTCAAAATTTGCGACTCTTCTTTTGCCTCTCCTGGCCGCAAATTTTTGAATTTTTTAAATCTCTTTGCTGATTTAATAAGGAGACTCGCGTACCTTTAATTTAAGTGGCCACAAATTTTTGAATTTTTTAAATTTCTTTCCTGATTTGAAAAGGAGACTCGCGTAGCTTTAATTTAAGTGGTCACTTGTCAAAATCGGACCACTGTGAGAGAGGTACCATGGAGTTTTTCACCACCAAAAAATAGTCAAAATTTGCGACTTTTGTTTTGCCTCTCCTGGCCGCAAATTTTTAAATTTTTTAAATTTGTTTGCTGATTTGAAAAGGAGACTCGCGTAGCTTTAATTTAAGTGGTCACTTGTAAAAATCGGAATACTGTGAGAGAGGTACCATGGAGTTTTTCACCACCAAAAAACAGTCAAAATTTGCGACTCTTCTTTTGCCTCTCCTGGCCGCAAATTTTTGAATTTTTTAAATCTCTTTGCTGATTTAATAAGGAGACTCGCGTACCTTTAATTTAAGTGGTCACTTGTCAAAATCGGACCACTGTGAGAGAGGTACCATGGAGTTTTTCACCACCAAAAAACAGTCAAAATTTGCGACTCTTCTTTTGCCTCTCCTGGCCACAAATTTTTGAATTTTTTAAATTTCTTTTCTGATTTGAAAAGGAGACTCGCGTACCTTTAATTTAAGTGGTCACTTGTCAAAATCGGACCACTGTGAGAGAGGTACCATGGAGTTTTTCACCACCAAAAAACAGTCAAAATTTGCAACTCTTCTTTTGCCTCTCCTGGCCGCAAATTTTTAAACTTTTTAAATCTGTTTGCTGATTTGAAAAGGAGACTCGCGTACTTTTAATGTAAGTGGTCACTTGTCAAAATCGGACCACTGTGAGAGAAGTACCATGGAGTTTTTCACCACCAAAAAACAGTCAAAATTTGCGACTCTTCTTTTGCCTCTCCTGGCCGCAAATTTTTGAATTTTTTAAATCTCTTTGCTGATTTAATAAGGAGACTCGCGTACCTTTAATTTAAGTGGTCACTTGTCAAAATCGGACCACTGTGAGAGAGGTACCATGGAGTTTTTCACCACCAAAAAACAGTCAAAATTTGCGACTCTTCTTTTGCCACTCCTGGCCGCAAATTTTTAAACTTTTTAAATCTGTTTGCTGATTTGAAAAGGAGACTCGCGTACCTTTAATTTAAGTGGTCACTTGTCAAAATCGGACCACTGTGAGAGAGGTACCATGGAGTTTTTCACCACCAAAAAACAGTCAAAATTTGCAACTCTTCTTTTGCCTCTCCTGGCCGCAAATTTTTAAACTTTTTAAATCTGTTTGCTGATTTGAAAAGGAGACTCGCGTACTTTTAATGTAAGTGGTCACTTGTCAAAATCGGACCACTGTGAGAGAAGTACCATGGAGTTTTTCACCACCAAAAAACAGTCAAAATTTGCGACTCTTCTTTTGCCTCTCCTGGCCGCAAATTTTTGAATTTTTTAAATCTCTTTGCTGATTTAATAAGGAGACTCGCGTACCTTTAATTTAAGTGGCCACAAATTTTTGAATTTTTTAAATTTCTTTCCTGATTTGAAAAGGAGACTCGCGTAGCTTTAATTTAAGTGGTCACTTGTCAAAATCGGACCACTGTGAGAGAGGTACCATGGAGTTTTTCACCACCAAAAAATAGTCAAAATTTGCGACTTTTGTTTTGCCTCTCCTGGCCGCAAATTTTTAAATTTTTTAAATTTGTTTGCTGATTTGAAAAGGAGACTCGCGTAGCTTTAATTTAAGTGGTCACTTGTAAAAATCGGAATACTGTGAGAGAGGTACCATGGAGTTTTTCACCACCAAAAAACAGTCAAAATTTGCGACTCTTCTTTTGCCTCTCCTGGCCGCAAATTTTTAAACTTTTTAAATCTGTTTGCTGATTTGAAAAGGAGACTCGCGTACCTTTAATTTAAGTGGTCACCTGTCAAAATCGGACCATTGTGACAGAAGTACCATGGAGTTTTTCACCACCAAAAAACAGTCAAAATTTGCGACTCTTCTTTTGCCTCTCCTGGCCGCAAATTTTTAAACTTTTTAAATCTGTTTGCTGATTTGAAAAGGAGACTCGCGTACTTTTAATGTAAGTGGTCACTTGTCAAAATCGGACCACTGTGAGAGAAGTACCATGGAGTTTTTCACCACCAAAAAACCGTCAAAATTTGCGACTCTTCTTTTGCCTCTCCTGGCCGCAAATTTTTGAATTTTTTAAATCTCTTTGCTGATTTAATAAGGAGACTCGCGTACCTTTAATTTAAGTGGTCACTTGTCAAAATCGGACCACTGTGAGAGAGGTACCATGGAGTTTTTCACCACCAAAAAACAGTCAAAATTTGCGACTCTTCTTTTGCCTCTCCTGGCCACAAATTTTTGAATTTTTTAAATTTCTTTTCTGATTTGAAAAGGAGACTCGCGTAGCTTTAATTTAAGTGGTCACTTGTCAAAATCGGACCACTGTGAGAGAGGTACCATGGAGTTTTTCACCACCAAAAAACAGTCAAAATTTGCGACTCTTCTTTGGCTCTCCTGGCCGCAAATTTTTAAACTTTTTAAATCTCTTTGCTGATTTAAAAATTAGACTCGCGTACCTTTAATTTAAGTGGTCACTTGTCAAAATCGGACCACTGTGAGAGAGGTACCATGGAGTTTTTCACCACCAAAAAACAGTCAAAATTTGCGGCTCTTCTTTTGCCTCTCCTGGCCACAAATTTTTGAATTTTTTAAATTTCTTTTCTGATTTGAAAAGAAGACTCGCGTACCTTTAATTTAAGTGGTCACTTGTCAAAATCGGACCACTGTAAGAGAGGTACCATGGAGTTTTTCACCACCAAAAAATAGTCAAAATTTGCGACTTTTGTTTTGCCTCTCCTGGCCGCAAATTTTTAAATTTTTTAAATTTGTTTGCTGATTTGAAAAGGAGACTCGCGTAGCTTTAATTTAAGTGGTCACTTGTAAAAATCGGAATACTGTGAGAGAGGTACCATGGAGTTTTTCACCACCAAAAAACAGTCAAAATTTGCGACTCTTCTTTTGCCTCTCCTGGCCGCAAATTTTTAAACTTTTTAAATCTGTTTCCTGATTTGAAAAGGAGACTCGCGTACCTTTAATTTAAGTGGTCACCTGTCAAAATCGGACCACTGTGACAGAAGTACCATGGAGTTTTTCACCACCAAAAAACAGTCAAAATTTGCAACTCTTCTTTTGCCTCTCCTGGCCGCAAATTTTTAAACTTTTTAAATCTGTTTGCTGATTTGAAAAGGAGACTCGCGTACTTTTAATGTAAGTGGTCACTTGTCAAAATCGGACCACTGTGAGAGAAGTACCATGGAGTTTTTCACCACCAAAAAACAGTCAAAATTTGCGACTCTTCTTTTGCCTCTCGTGGCCACAAATTTTTGAATTTTTTAAATTTCTTTTCTGATTTGAAAAGGAGACTTGCGTACCTTTAATTTAAGTGGTCACCTGTCAAAATCGGACCACTGTGACAGAAGTACCATGGAGTTTTTCACCACCAAAAAACAGTCAAAATTTGCAACTCTTCTTTTGCCTCTCCTGGCCGCAAATTTTTAAACTTTTTAAATCTGTTTGCTGATTTGAAAAGGAGACTCGCGTACTTTTAATGTAAGTGGTCACTTGTCAAAATCGGACCACTGTGAGAGAAGTACCATGGAGTTTTTCACCACCAAAAAACAGTCAAAATTTGCGACTCTTCTTTTGCCTCTCCTGGCCGCAAATTTTTGAATTTTTTAAATCTCTTTGCTGATTTAATAAGGAGACTCGCGTACCTTTAATTTAAGTGGTCACTTGTCAAAATCGGACCACTGTGAGAGAGGTACCATGGAGTTTTTCACCACCAAAAAACAGTCAAAATTTGCGACTCTTCTTTTGCCACTCCTGGCCGCAAATTTTTAAACTTTTTAAATCTGTTTGCTGATTTGAAAAGGAGACTCGCGTACCTTTAATTTAAGTGGTCACTTGTCAAAATCGGACCACTGTGAGAGAGGTACCATGGAGTTTTTCACCACCAAAAAACAGTCAAAATTTGCAACTCTTCTTTTGCCTCTCCTGGCCGCAAATTTTTAAACTTTTTAAATCTGTTTGCTGATTTGAAAAGGAGACTCGCGTACTTTTAATGTAAGTGGTCACTTGTCAAAATCGGACCACTGTGAGAGAAGTACCATGGAGTTTTTCACCACCAAAAAACAGTCAAAATTTGCGACTCTTCTTTTGCCTCTCCTGGCCGCAAATTTTTGAATTTTTTAAATCTCTTTGCTGATTTAATAAGGAGACTCGCGTACCTTTAATTTAAGTGGCCACAAATTTTTGAATTTTTTAAATTTCTTTCCTGATTTGAAAAGGAGACTCGCGTAGCTTTAATTTAAGTGGTCACTTGTCAAAATCGGACCACTGTGAGAGAGGTACCATGGAGTTTTTCACCACCAAAAAATAGTCAAAATTTGCGACTTTTGTTTTGCCTCTCCTGGCCGCAAATTTTTAAATTTTTTAAATTTGTTTGCTGATTTGAAAAGGAGACTCGCGTAGCTTTAATTTAAGTGGTCACTTGTAAAAATCGGAATACTGTGAGAGAGGTACCATGGAGTTTTTCACCACCAAAAAACAGTCAAAATTTGCGACTCTTCTTTTGCCTCTCCTGGCCGCAAATTTTTAAACTTTTTAAATCTGTTTGCTGATTTGAAAAGGAGACTCGCGTACCTTTAATTTAAGTGGTCACCTGTCAAAATCGGACCATTGTGACAGAAGTACCATGGAGTTTTTCACCACCAAAAAACAGTCAAAATTTGCGACTCTTCTTTTGCCTCTCCTGGCCGCAAATTTTTAACCTTTTTAAATCTGTTTGCTGATTTTAAAAGGAGACTCGCGTACTTTTAATGTAAGTGGTCACTTGTCAAAATCGGACCACTGTGAGAGAAGTACCATGGAGTTTTTCACCACCAAAAAACCGTCAAAATTTGCGACTCTTCTTTTGCCTCTCCTGGCCGCAAATTTTTGAATTTTTTAAATCTCTTTGCTGATTTAATAAGGAGACTCGCGTACCTTTAATTTAAGTGGTCACTTGTCAAAATCGGACCACTGTGAGAGAGGTACCATGGAGTTTTTCACCACCAAAAAACAGTCAAAATTTGCGACTCTTCTTTTGCCTCTCCTGGCCACAAATTTTTGAATTTTTTAAATTTCTTTTCTGATTTGAAAAGGAGACTCGCGTAGCTTTAATTTAAGTGGTCACTTGTCAAAATCGGACCACTGTGAGAGAGGTACCATGGAGTTTTTCACCACCAAAAAACAGTCAAAATTTGCGACTCTTCTTTGGCTCTCCTGGCCGCAAATTTTTAAACTTTTTAAATCTCTTTGCTGATTTAAAAATTAGACTCGCGTACCTTTAATTTAAGTGGTCACTTGTCAAAATCGGACCACTGTGAGAGAGGTACCATGGAGTTTTTCACCACCAAAAAACAGTCAAAATTTGCGGCTCTTCTTTTGCCTCTCCTGGCCACAAATTTTTGAATTTTTTAAATTTCTTTTCTGATTTGAAAAGAAGACTCGCGTACCTTTAATTTAAGTGGTCACTTGTCAAAATCGGACCACTGTAAGAGAGGTACCATGGAGTTTTTCACCACCAAAAAATAGTCAAAATTTGCGACTTTTGTTTTGCCTCTCCTGGCCGCAAATTTTTAAATTTTTTAAATTTGTTTGCTGATTTGAAAAGGAGACTCGCGTAGCTTTAATTTAAGTGGTCACTTGTAAAAATCGGAATACTGTGAGAGAGGTACCATGGAGTTTTTCACCACCAAAAAACAGTCAAAATTTGCGACTCTTCTTTTGCCTCTCCTGGCCGCAAATTTTTAAACTTTTTAAATCTGTTTGCTGATTTGAAAAGGAGACTCGCGTACCTTTAATTTAAGTGGTCACCTGTCAAAATCGGACCACTGTGACAGAAGTACCATGGAGTTTTTCACCACCAAAAAACAGTCAAAATTTGCAACTCTTCTTTTGCCTCTCCTGGCCGCAAATTTTTAAACTTTTTAAATCTGTTTGCTGATTTGAAAAGGAGACTCGCGTACTTTTAATGTAAGTGGTCACTTGTCAAAATCGGACCACTGTGAGAGAAGTACCATGGAGTTTTTCACCACCAAAAAACAGTCAAAATTTGCGACTCTTCTTTTGCCTCTCCTGGCCACAAATTTTTGAATTTTTTAAATTTCTTTTCTGATTTGAAAAGGAGACTTGCGTACCTTTAATTTAAGTGGTCACCTGTCAAAATCGGACCACTGTGACAGAAGTACCATGGAGTTTTTCACCACCAAAAAACAGTCAAAATTTGCAACTCTTCTTTTGCCTCTCCTGGCCGCAAATTTTTAAACTTTTTAAATCTGTTTGCTGATTTGAAAAGGAGACTCGCGTACTTTTAATGTAAGTGGTCACTTGTCAAAATCGGACCACTGTGAGAGAAGTACCATGGAGTTTTTCACCACCAAAAAACAGTCAAAATTTGCGACTCTTCTTTTGCCTCTCCTGGCCACAAATTTTTGAATTTTTTAAATTTCTTTTCTGATTTGAAAAGGAGACTTGCGTACCTTTAATTTAAGTGGTCACCTGTCAAAATCGGACCACTGTGACAGAAGTACCATGGAGTTTTTCACCACCAAAAAACAGTCAAAATTTGCAACTCTTCTTTTGCCTCTCCTGGCCGCAAATTTTTAAACTTTTTAAATCTGTTTGCTGATTTGAAAAGGAGACTCGCGTACTTTTAATGTAAGTGGTCACTTGTCAAAATCGGACCACTGTGAGAGAAGTACCATGGAGTTTTTCACCACCAAAAAACAGTCAAAATTTGCGACTCTTCTTTTGCCTCTCCTGGCCGCAAATTTTTGAATTTTTTAAATCTCTTTGCTGATTTAATAAGGAGACTCGCGTACCTTTAATTTAAGTGGTCACTTGTCAAAATCGGACCACTGTGAGAGAGGTACCATGGAGTTTTTCACCACCAAAAAACAGTCAAAATTTGCGACTCTTCTTTTGCCTCTCTTGGCCACAAATTTTTGAATTTTTTAAATTTCTTTCCTGATTTGAAAAGGAGACTCGGGTAGCTTTAATTTAAGTGGTCACTTGTCAAAATCGGACCACTGTGAGAGAGGTACCATGGAGTTTTTCACCACCAAAAAATAGTCAAAATTTGCGACTTTTGTTTTGCCTCTCCTGGCCGCAAATTTTTAAATTTTTTAAATTTGTTTGCTGATTCGAAAAGGAGACTCGCGTAGCTTTAATTTAAGTGGTCACTTGTAAAAATCGGAATACTGTGAGAGAGGTACCATGGAGTTTTTCACCACCAAAAAACAGTCAAAATTTGCGACTCTTCTTTTGCCACTCCTGGCCGCAAATTTTTAAACTTTTTAAATCTGTTTGCTGATTTGAAAAGGAGACTCGCGTACCTTTAATTTAAGTGGTCACTTGTCAAAATCGGACCACTGTGAGAGAGGTACCATGGAGTTTTTCACCACCAAAAAACAGTCAAAATTTGCGACTCTTCTTTTGCCTCTCCTGGCCGCAAATTTTTGAATTTTTTAAATCTCTTTGCTGATTTAATAAGGAGACTCGCGTACCTTTAATTTAAGTGGTCACTTGTCAAAATCGGACCACTGTGAGAGAGGTACCATGGAGTTTTTCACCACCAAAAAACAGTCAAAATTTGCGACTCTTCTTTTGCCTCTCCTGGCCACAAATTTTTGAATTTTTTAAATTTCTTTTCTGATTTGAAAAGGAGACTCGCGTAGCTTTAATTTAAGTGGTCACTTTTCAAAATCGGACCACTGTGAGAGAGGTACCATGGAGTTTTTCACCACCAAAAAATAGTCAAAATTTGCGACTTTTGTTTTGCCTCTCCTGGCCGCAAATTTTTAAATTTTTTAAATTTGTTTGCTGATTTGAAAAGAAGACTCGCGTAGCTTTAATTTAAGTGGTCACTTGTAAAAATCGGAATACTGTGAGAGAGGTACCATGGAGTTTTTCACCACCAAAAAACAGTCAAAATTTGCGACTCTTCTTTTGCCACTCCTGGCCGCAAATTTTTAAACTTTTTAAATCTGTTTGCTGATTTGAAAAGGAGACTCGCGTACCTTTAATTTAAGTGGTCACCTGTCAAAATCGGACCACTGTGACAGAAGTACCATGGAGTTTTTCACCACCAAAAAACAGTCAAAATTTGCGACTCTTCTTTTGCCTCTCCTGGCCGCAAATTTTTAAACTTTTTAAATCTGTTTGCTGATTTGAAAAGAAGACTCGCGTACTTTTAATGTAAGTGGTCACTTGTCAAAATCGGACCACTGTGAGAGAAGTACCATGGAGTTTTTCACCACCAAAAAATCGTCAAAATTTGCGACTCTTCTTTTGCCTCTCCTGGCCGCAAATTTTTGAATTTTTTAAATCTCTTTGCTGATTTAATAAGGAGACTCGGGTACCTTTAATTTAAGTGGCCACTTGTCAAAATCGGACCACTGTGAGAGAGGTACCATGGAGTTTTTCACCACCAAAAAACAGTCAAAATTTGCGACTCTTCTTTTGCCTCTCCTGGCCACAAATTTTTGAATTTTTTAAATTTCTTTTCTGATTTGAAAAGGAGACTCGCGTAGCTTTAATTTAAGTGGTCACTTGTCAAAATCGGACCACTGTGAGAGAGGTACCATGGAGTTTTTCACCACCAAAAAACAGTCAAAATTTGCGACTCTTCTTTTGCCTCTCCTGGCCGCAAATTTTTAAACTTTTTAAATCTCTTTGCTGATTTAAAAATTAGACTCGCGTACCTTTAATTTAAGTGGTCACTTGTCAAAATCGGACCACTGTGAGAGAGGTACCATGGAGTTTTTCACCACCAAAAAACAGTCAAAATTTGCGGCTCTTCTTTTGCCTCTCCTGGCCACAAATTTTTGAATTTTTTAAATCTCTTTGCTGATTTAATAAGGAGACTCGGGAACCTTTAATTTAAGTGGCCACTTGTCAAAATCGGACCACTGTGAGAGAGGTACCATGGAGTTTTTCACCACCAAAAAACAGTCAAAATTCGCGTTTCTTCTTTTGCCTCTCCTGGCCGCAAATTTTTAAACTTTTTAAATCTCTTTGCTGATTTGAAAAGGAGACTCGCGTACCTTTAATTTAAGTGGTCACTTGTCAAAATCGGACCACTGTGAGAGAGGTACCATGGAGTTTTTCACCACCAAAAAACAGTCAAAATTTGCGACTCTTCTTTTGCCTCTCCTGGCCGCAAATTTTTGAATTTTTTAAATCTCTTTGCTGATTTAATAAGGAGACTCGGGTACCTTTAATTTAAGTGGCCACTTGTCAAAATCGGACCACTGTGAGAGAGGTACCATGGAGTTTTTCACCACCAAAAAACAGTCAAAATTTGCGACTCTTCTTTTGCCTCTCCTGGCCACAAATTTTTGAATTTTTTAAATTTCTTTTCTGATTTGAAAAGGAGACTCGCGTAGCTTTAATTTAAGTGGTCACTTGTCAAAATCGGACCACTGTGAGAGAGGTACCATGGAGTTTTTCACCACCAAAAAATAGTCAAAATTTGCGACTTTTGTTTTGCCTCTCCTGGCCGCAAATTTTTAAATTTTTTAAATTTGTTTGCTGATTTGAAAAGGAGACTCGCGTAGCTTTAATTTAAGTGGTCACTTGTAAAAATCGGAATACTGTGAGAGAGGTACCATGGAGTTTTTCACCACCAAAAAACAGTCAAAATTTGCGACTCTTCTTTTGCCACTCCTGGCCGCAAATTTTTAAACTTTTTAAATCTGTTTGCTGATTTGAAAAGGAGACTCGCGTACCTTTAATTTAAGTGGTCACCTGTCAAAATCGGACCACTGTGACAGAAGTACCATGGAGTTTTTCACCACCAAAAAACAGTCAAAATTTGCGACTCTTCTTTTGCCTCTCCTGGCCGCAAATTTTTAAACTTTTTAAATCTGTTTGCTGATTTGAAAAGGAGACTCGCGTACTTTTAATGTAAGTGGTCACTTGTCAAAATCGGACCACTGTGAGAGAAGTACCATGGAGTTTTTCACCACCAAAAAATCGTCAAAATTTGCGACTCTTCTTTTGCCTCTCCTGGCCGCAAATTTTTGAATTTTTTAAATCTCTTTGCTGATTTAATAAGGAGACTCGGGTACCTTTAATTTAAGTGGCCACTTGTCAAAATCGGACCACTGTGAGAGAGGTACCATGGAGTTTTTCACCACCAAAAAACAGTCAAAATTTGCGACTCTTCTTTTGCCTCTCCTGGCCACAAATTTTTGAATTTTTTAAATTTCTTTTCTGATTTGAAAAGGAGACTCGCGTAGCTTTAATTTAAGTGGTCACTTGTCAAAATCGGACCACTGTGAGAGAGGTACCATGGAGTTTTTCACCACCAAAAAACAGTCAAAATTTGCGACTCTTCTTTTGCCTCTCCTGGCCGCAAATTTTTAAACTTTTTAAATCTCTTTGCTGATTTAAAAATTAGACTCGCGTACCTTTAATTTAAGTGGTCACTTGTCAAAATCGGACCACTGTGAGAGAGGTACCATGGAGTTTTTCACCACCAAAAAACTGTCAAAATTTGCGGCTCTTCTTTTGCCTCTCCTGGCCACAAATTTTTGAATTTTTTAAATCTCTTTGCTGATTTAATAAGGAGACTCGGGAACCTTTAATTTAAGTGGCCACTTGTCAAAATCGGACCACTGTGAGAGAGGTACCATGGAGTTTTTCACCACCAAAAAACAGTCAAAATTCGCGTTTCTTCTTTTGCCTCTCCTGGCCGCAAATTTTTAAACTTTTTAAATCTCTTTGCTGATTTAATAAGGAGACTCGCGTACCTTTAATTTAAGTGGTCACTTGTCAAAATCGGACCACTGTGAGAGAGGTACCATGGAGTTTTTCACCACCAAAAAACAGTCAAAATTTGCGACTCTTCTTTTGCCTCTCCTGGCCGCAAATTTTTGAATTTTTTAAATCTCTTTGCTGATTTAATAAGGAGACTCGGGTACCTTTAATTTAAGTGGCCACTTGTCAAAATCGGACCACTGTGAGAGAGGTACCATGGAGTTTTTCACCACCAAAAAACAGTCAAAATTCGCGTTTCTTCTTTTGCCTCTCCTGGCCGCAAATTTTTAAACTTTTTAAATCTCTTTGCTGATTTAATAAGGAGACTCGCGTACCTTTAATTTAAGTGGTCACTTGTCAAAATCGGACCACTGTGAGAGAGGTACCATGGAGTTTTTCACCACCAAAAAACAGTCAAAATTTGCGACTCTTCTTTTGCCTCTCCTGGCCACAAATTTTTGAATTTTTTAAATCTCTTTGCTGATTTAATAAGGAGACTCGGGTACCTTTAATTTAAGTGGCCACTTGTCAAAATCGGACCACTGTGAGAGAGGTACCATGGAGTTTTTCACCACCAAAAAACAGTCAAAATTCGCGTTTCTTCTTTTGCCTCTCCTGGCCGCAAATTTTTAAACTTTTTAAATCTCTTTGCTGATTTAATAAGGAGACTCGCGTACCTTTAATTTAAGTGGTCACTTGTCAAAATCGGACCACTGTGAGAGAGGTACCATGGAGTTTTTCACCACCAAAAAACAGTAAAAATTTGCGACTCTTCTTTTGCCTCTCCTGGCCACAAATTTTTGAATTTTTTAAATCTCTTTGCTGATTTAATAAGGAGACTTGGGTACCTTTAATTTAAGTGGCCACTTGTCAAAATCGGACCACTGTGAGAGAGGTACCATGGAGTTTTTCACCACCAAAAAACAGTCAAAATTCGCGTTTTTTCTTTTGCCTCTCCTGGCCGCAAATTTTTAAACTTTTTAAATCTCTTTGCTGATTTAATAAGGAGACTCGCGTACCTTTAATTTAAGTGGTCACTTGTCAAAATCGGACCACTGTGAGAGAGGTACCATGGAGTTTTTCACCTCCAAAAAACAGTAAAAATTTGCGACTCTTCTTTTGCCTCTCCTGGCCACAAATTTTTGAATTTTTTAAATCTCTTTGCTGATTTAATAAGGAGACTCGGGTACCTTTAATTTAAGTGGCCACTTGTCAAAATCGGACCACTGTGAGAGAGGTACCATGGAGTTTTTCACCACCAAAAAACAGTCAAAATTCGCGTTTCTTCTTTTGCCTCTCCTGGCCGCAAATTTTTAAACTTTTTAAATCTCTTTGCTGATTTAATAAGGAGACTCGCGTACCTTTAATTTAAGTGGTCACTTGTCAAAATCGGACCACTGTGAGAGAGGTACCATGGAGTTTTTCACCACCAAAAAACAGTCAAAATTTGCGACTCTTCTTTTGCCTCTCCTGGCCGCAAATTTTTGAATTTTTTAAATCTCTTTGCTGATTTAATAAGGAGACTCGCGTACCTTTAATTTAAGTGGTCACTTGTCAAAATCGGACCACTGTGAGAGAGGTACCATGGAGTTTTTCACCACCAAAAAACAGTAAAAATTTGCGACTCTTCTTTTGCCTCTCCTGGCCACAAATTTTTGAATTTTTTAAATTTCTTTTCTGATTTGAAAAGGAGGCTCGCGTAGCTTTAATTTAAGTGGTCACTTGTCAAAATCGGACCACTGTGAGAGAGGTACCATGGAGTTTTTCACCACCAAAAAACAGTCAAAATTTGCGACTCTTCTTTTGCCTCTCCTGGCCACAAATTTTTGAATTTTTTAAATTTCTTTCCTGATTTGAAAAGGAGACTCGCGTAGCTTTAATTTAAGTGGTCACTTGTCAAAATCGGACCACTGTGAGAGAGGTACCATGAAGTTTTTCACCACCAAAAAATAGTCAAAATTTGCGACTTTTGTTTTGCCTCTCCTGGCCGCAAATTTTTAAATTTTTTAAATTTGTTTGCTGATTTGAAAAGGAGACTCGCGTAGCTTTAATTAAAGTGGTCACTTGTAAAAATCGGAATACTGTGAGAGAGGTACCATGGAGTTTTTCACCACCAAAAAACAGTCAAAATTTGCGACTCTTCTTTTGCCTCTCCTGGCCACAAATTTTTAAACTTTTTAAATCTGTTTGCTGATTTGAAAAGGAGACTCGCGTACCTTTAATTTAAGTGGTCACCTGTCAAAATCGGACCACTGTGACAGAAGTACCATGGAGTTTTTCACCACCAAAAAACAGTCAAAATTTGCAACTCTTCTTTTGCCTCTCCTGGCCACAAATTTTTGAATTTTTTAAATCTCTTTGCTGATTTAATAAGGAGACTTGGGTACCTTTAATTTAAGTGGCCACTTGTCAAAATCGGACCACTGTGAGAGAGGTACCATGGAGTTTTTCACCACCAAAAAACAGTAAAAATTTGCGACTCTTCTTTTGCCTCTCCTGGCCACAAATTTTTGAATTTTTTAAATCTCTTTGCTGATTTAATAAGGAGACTTGGGTACCTTTAATTTAAGTGGCCACTTGTCAAAATCGGACCACTGTGAGAGAGGTACCATGGAGTTTTTCACCACCAAAAAACAGTCAAAATTCGCGTTTCTTCTTTTGCCTCTCCTGGCCGCAAATTTTTAAACTTTTTAAATCTCTTTGCTGATTTAATAAGGAGACTCGCGTACCTTTAATTTAAGTGGTCACTTGTCAAAATCGGACCACTGTGAGAGAGGTACCATGGAGTTTTTCACCTCCAAAAAACAGTAAAAATTTGCGACTCTTCTTTTGCCTCTCCTGGCCACAAATTTTTGAATTTTTTAAATCTCTTTGCTGATTTAATAAGGAGACTCGGGTACCTTTAATTTAAGTGGCCACTTGTCAAAATCGGACCACTGTGAGAGAGGTACCATGGAGTTTTTCACCACCAAAAAACAGTCAAAATTCGCGTTTCTTCTTTTGCCTCTCCTGGCCGCAAATTTTTAAACTTTTTAAATCTCTTTGCTGATTTAATAAGGAGACTCGCGTACCTTTAATTTAAGTGGTCACTTGTCAAAATCGGACCACTGTGAGAGAGGTACCATGGAGTTTTTCACCACCAAAAAACAGTCAAAATTTGCGACTCTTCTTTTGCCTCTCCTGGCCACAAATTTTTAAACTTTTTAAATCTGTTTGCTGATTTGAAAAGGAGACTCGCGTACTTTTAATGTAAGTGGTCACTTGTCAAAATCGGACCACTGTGAGAGAAGTACCATGGAGTTTTTCACCACCAAAAAACAGTCAAAATTTGCGACTCTTCTTTTGCCTCTCCTGGCCGCAAATTTTTGAATTTTTTAAATCTCTTTGCTGATTTAATAAGGAGACTCGCGTACCTTTAATTTAAGTGGTCACTTGTCAAAATCGGACCACTGTGAGAGAGGTACCATGGAGTTTTTCACCACCAAAAAACAGTAAAAATTTGCGACTCTTCTTTTGCCTCTCCTGGCCGCAAATTTTTAAACTTTTTAAATCTGTTTGCTGATTTGAAAAGGAGACTCGCGTACCTTTAATTTAAGTGGTCACCTGTCAAAATCGGACCACTGTGAGAGAGGTACCATGGAGTTTTTCACCACCAAAAAATAGTCAAAATTTGCGACTTTTGTTTTGCCTCTCCTGGCCGCAAATTTTTAAATTTTTTAAATTTGTTTGCTGATTTGAAAAGGAGACTCGCGTAGCTTTAATTTAAGTGGTCACTTGTAAAAATCGGAATACTGTGAGAGAGGTACCATGGAGTTTTTCACCACCAAAAAACAGTCAAAATTTGCGACTCTTCTTTTGCCTCTCCTGGCCGCAAATTTTTAAACTTTTTAAATCTGTTTGCTGATTTGAAAAGGAGACTCGCGTACCTTTAATTTAAGTGGTCACCTGTCAAAATCGGACCACTGTGACAGAAGTACCATGGAGTTTTTCACCACCAAAAAACAGTCAAAATTTGCAACTCTTCTTTTGCCTCTCCTGGCCGCAAATTTTTAAACTTTTTAAATCTGTTTGCTGATTTGAAAAGGAGACTCGCGTACTTTTAATGTAAGTGGTCACTTGTCAAAATCGGACCACTGTGAGAGAAGTACCATGGAGTTTTTCACCACCAAAAAACAGTCAAAATTTGCGACTCTTCTTTTGCCTCTCCTGGCCGCAAATTTTTGAATTTTTTAAATCTCTTTGCTGATTTAATAAGGAGACTCGCGTACCTTTAATTTAAGTGGTCACTTGTCAAAATCGGACCACTGTGAGAGAGGTACCATGGAGTTTTTCACCACCAAAAAACAGTCAAAATTTGCGACTCTTCTTTTGCCTCTCCTGGCCACAAATTTTTGAATTTTTTAAATTTCTTTTCTGATTTGAAAAGAAGACTCGCGTACCTTTAATTTAAGTGGTCACTTGTCAAAATCGGACCACTGTGAGAGAGGTACCATGGAGTTTTTCACCACCAAAAAATAGTCAAAATTTGCGACTTTTGTTTTGCCTCTCCTGGCCGCAAATATTTAAATTTTTTAAATTTGTTTGCTGATTTGAAAAGGAGACTCGCGTAGCTTTAATTTAAGTGGTCACTTGTAAAAATCGGAATACTGTGAGAGAGGTACCATGGAGTTTTTCACCACCAAAAAACAGTCAAAATTTGCGACTCTTCTTTTGCCTCTCCTGGCCGCAAATTTTTAAACTTTTTAAATCTGTTTGCTGATTTGAAAAGGAGACTCGCGTACCTTTAATTTAAGTGGTCACCTGTCAAAATCGGACCACTGTGACAGAAGTACCATGGAGTTTTTCACCACCAAAAAACAGTCAAAATTTGCAACTCTTCTTTTGCCTCTCCTGGCCGCAAATTTTTAAACTTTTTAAATCTGTTTGCTGATTTGAAAAGGAGACTCGCGTACTTTTAATGTAAGTGGTCACTTGTCAAAATCGGACCACTGTGAGAGAAGTACCATGGAGTTTTTCACCACCAAAAAACAGTCAAAATTTGCGACTCTTCTTTTGTCTCTCCTGGCCACAAATTTTTGAATTTTTTAAATTTCTTTTCTGATTTGAAAAGGAGACTCGCGTACCTTTAATTTAAGTGGTCACTTGTCAAAATCGGACCACTGTGAGAGAGGTACCATGGAGTTTTTCACCACCAAAAAACAGTCAAAATTTGCGGCTCTTCTTTTGCCTCTCCTGGCCGCAAATTTTTGAATTTTTTAAATCTCTTTGCTGATTTAATAAGGAGACTCGCGTACCTTTAATTTAAGTGGTCACTTGTCAAAATCGGACCACTGTGAGAGAGGTACCATGGAGTTTTTCACCACCAAAAAACAGTCAAAATTTGCGACTCTTCTTTTGCCTCTCCTGGCCACAAATTTTTGAATTTTTTAAATTTCTTTTCTGATTTGAAAAGGAGACTCGCGTAGCTTTAATTTAAGTGGTCACTTGTCAAAATCGGACCACTGTGAGAGAGGTACCATGGAGTTTTTCACCACCAAAAAACAGTCAAAATTTGCGACTCTTCTTTTGCCTCTCCTGGCCGCAAATTTTTAAACTTTTTAAATCTCTTTGCTGATTTAATAAGGAGACTCGCGTACCTTTAATTTAAGTGGCCACTTGTCAAAATCGGACCACTGTGAGAGAGGTACCATGGAGTTTTTCACCACCAAAAAACAGTCAAAATTCGCGTTTCTTCTTTTGCCTCTCCTGGCCGCAAATTTTTAAACTTTTTAAATCTCTTTGCTGATTTAATAAGGAGACTCGCGTACCTTTAATTTAAGTGGTCACTTGTCAAAATCGGACCACTGTGAGAGAAGTACTATGGAGTTTTTCACCACCAAAAAACAGTCAAAATTTGCGACTCTTCTTTTGCCTCTCCTGGCCACAAATTTTTGAATTTTTTAAATTTCTTTTCTGATTTGAAAAGGAGACTCGCGTACCTTTAATTTAAGTGGTCACTTGTCAAAATCGGACCACTGTGAGAGAGGTACCATGGAGTTTTTCACCACCAAAAAACAGTCAAAATTTGCGGCTCTTCTTTTGCCTCTCCTGGCCGCAAATTTTTAAACTTTTTAAATCTGTTTGCTGATTTGAAAAGGAGACTCGCGTACTTTTAATGTAAGTGGTCACTTGTCAAAATCGGACCACTGTGAGAGAAGTACCATGGAGTTTTTCACTACCAAAAAACCGTCAAAATTTGCGACTCTTCTTTTGCCTCTCCTGGCCGCAAATTTTTGAATTTTTTAAATCTCTTTGCTGATTTAATAAGGAGACTCGCGTACCTTTAATTTAAGTGGTCACTTGTCAAAATCGGACCACTGTGAGAGAGGTACCATGGAGTTTTTCACCACCAAAAAACAGTCAAAATTTGCGACTCTTCTTTTGCCTCTCCTGGCCACAAATTTTTGAATTTTTTAAATTTCTTTTCTGATTTGAAAAGGAGACTCGCGTACCTTTAATTTAAGTGGTCACTTGTCAAAATCGGACCACTGTGAGAGAGGTACCATGGAGTTTTTCACCACCAAAAAACAGTCAAAATTTGCGGCTCTTCTTTTGCCTCTCCTGGCCGCAAATTTTTAAACTTTTTAAATCTGTTTGCTGATTTGAAAAGGAGACTCGCGTACTTTTAATGTAAGTTGTCACTTGTCAAAATCGGACCACTGTGAGAGAAGTACCATGGAGTTTTTCACTACCAAAAAACCGTCAAAATTTGCGACTCTTCTTTTGCCTCTCCTGGCCGCAAATTTTTGAATTTTTTAAATCTCTTTGCTGATTTAATAAGGAGACTCGCGTACCTTTAATTTAAGTGGTCACTTGTCAAAATCGGACCACTGTGAGAGAGGTACCATGGAGTTTTTCACCACCAAAAAACCGTCAAAATTTGCGACTCTTCTTTTGCCTCTCCTGGCCGCAAATTTTTGAATTTTTTAAATCTCTTTGCTGATTTAATAAGGAGACTCGCGTAGCTTTAATTTAAGTGGTCACTTGTCAAAATCGGACCACTGTGAGAGAGGTACCATGGAGTTTTTCACCACCAAAAAACAGTCAAAATTTGCGACTCTTCTTTTGCCTCTCCTGGCCGCAAATTTTTAAACTTTTTAAATCTCTTTGCTGATTTAATAAGGAGACTCGCGTACCTTTAATTTAAGTGGTCACTTGTCAAAATCGGACCACTGTGAGAGAAGTACTATGGAGTTTTTCACCACCAAAAAACAGTCAAAATTTGCGACTCTTCTTTTGCCTCTCCTGGCCACAAATTTTTGAATTTTTTAAATTTCTTTTCTGATTTGAAAAGGAGACTCGCGTACCTTTAATTTAAGTGGTCACTTGTCAAAATCGGACCACTGTGAGAGAGGTACCATGGAGTTTTTCACCACCAAAAAACAGTCAAAATTTGCGACTCTTCTTTTGCCTCTCCTGGCCGCAAATTTTTAAACTTTTTAAATCTCTTTGCTGATTTAAAAATTAGACTCGCGTACCTTTAATTTAAGTGGTCACTTGTCAAAATCGGACCACTGTGAGAGAGGTACCATGGAGTTTTTCACCACCAAAAAACAGTCAAAATTTGCGGCTCTTCTTTTGCCTCTCCTGGCCACAAATTTTTGAATTTTTTAAATTTCTTTTCTGATTTGAAAAGGAGACTCGCGTACCTTTAATGTAAGTGGTCACTTGTCAAAATCGGACCACTGTGAGAGAAGTACCATGGAGTTTTTCACTACCAAAAAACCGTCAAAATTTGCGACTCTTCTTTTGCCTCTCCTGGCCGCAAATTTTTGAATTTTTTAAATCTCTTTGCTGATTTAATAAGGAGACTCGCGTACCTTTAATTTAAGTGGTCACTTGTCAAAATCGGACCACTGTGAGAGAGGTACCATGGAGTTTTTCACCACCAAAAAACAGTCAAAATTTGCGACTCTTCTTTTGCCTCTCCTGGCCACAAATTTTTGAATTTTTTAAATTTCTTTTCTGATTTGAAAAGGAGACTCGCGTACCTTTAATTTAAGTGGTCACTTGTCAAAATCGGACCACTGTGAGAGAGGTACCATGGAGTTTTTCACCACCAAAAAACAGTCAAAATTTGCGGCTCTTCTTTTGCCTCTCCTGGCCGCAAATTTTTAAACTTTTTAAATCTGTTTGCTGATTTGAAAAGGAGACTCGCGTACTTTTAATGTAAGTTGTCACTTGTCAAAATCGGACCACTGTGAGAGAAGTACCATGGAGTTTTTCACTACCAAAAAACCGTCAAAATTTGCGACTCTTCTTTTGCCTCTCCTGGCCGCAAATTTTTGAATTTTTTAAATCTCTTTGCTGATTTAATAAGGAGACTCGCGTACCTTTAATTTAAGTGGTCACTTGTCAAAATCGGACCACTGTGAGAGAGGTACCATGGAGTTTTTCACCACCAAAAAACCGTCAAAATTTGCGACTCTTCTTTTGCCTCTCCTGGCCGCAAATTTTTGAATTTTTTAAATCTCTTTGCTGATTTAATAAGGAGACTCGCGTAGCTTTAATTTAAGTGGTCACTTGTCAAAATCGGACCACTGTGAGAGAGGTACCATGGAGTTTTTCACCACCAAAAAACAGTCAAAATTTGCGACTCTTCTTTTGCCTCTCCTGGCCGCAAATTTTTAAACTTTTTAAATCTCTTTGCTGATTTAATAAGGAGACTCGCGTACCTTTAATTTAAGTGGCCACTTGTCAAAATCGGACCACTGTGAGAGAGGTACCATGGAGTTTTTCACCACCAAAAAACAGTCAAAATTCGCGTTTCTTCTTTTGCCTCTCCTGGCCGCAAATTTTTAAACTTTTTAAATCTCTTTGCTGATTTAATAAGGAGACTCGCGTACCTTTAATTTAAGTGGTCACTTGTCAAAATCGGACCACTGTGAGAGAAGTACTATGGAGTTTTTCACCACCAAAAAACAGTCAAAATTTGCGACTCTTCTTTTGCCTCTCCTGGCCACAAATTTTTGAATTTTTTAAATTTCTTTTCTGATTTGAAAAGGAGACTCGCGTACCTTTAATTTAAGTGGTCACTTGTCAAAATCGGACCACTGTGAGAGAGGTACCATGGAGTTTTTCACCACCAAAAAACAGTCAAAATTTGCGACTCTTCTTTTGCCTCTCCTGGCCGCAAATTTTTAAACTTTTTAAATCTCTTTGCTGATTTAAAAATTAGACTCGCGTACCTTTAATTTAAGTGGTCACTTGTCAAAATCGGACCACTGTGAGAGAGGTACCATGGAGTTTTTCACCACCAAAAAACAGTCAAAATTTGCGGCTCTTCTTTTGCCTCTCCTGGCCACAAATTTTTGAATTTTTTAAATTTCTTTTCTGATTTGAAAAGGAGACTCGCGTACCTTTAATTTAAGTGGTCACTTGTCAAAATCGGACCACTGTGAGAGAGGTACCATGGAGTTTTTCACCACCAAAAAACAGTCAAAATTTGCGACTCTTCTTTTGCCTCTCCTGGCCGCAAATTTTTAAACTTTTTAAATCTCTTTGCTGATTTAAAAATTAGACTCGCGTACCTTTAATTTAAGTGGTCACTTGTCAAAATCGGACCACTGTGAGAGAGGTACCATGGAGTTTTTCACCACCAAAAAACAGTCAAAATTTGCGGCTCTTCTTTTGCCTCTCCTGGCCACAAATTTTTGAATTTTTTAAATTTCTTTTCTGATTTGAAAAGAAGACTCGCGTACCTTTAATTTAAGTGGTCACTTGTCAAAATCGGACCACTGTGAGAGAGGTACCATGGAGTTTTTCACCACCAAAAAACAGTCAAAATTTGCGACTTTTGTTTTGCCTCTCCTGGCCGCAAATTTTTAAATTTTTTGAATTTGTTTGCTGATTTGAAAAGTAGACTCGCGTAGCTTTAATTTAAGTGGTCACTTGTCGAAATCGGACCACTGTGAGAGAGGTACCATGGAGTTTTTCACCACCAAAAAACAGTCAAAATTTGCGACTTTTGTTTTGCCTCTCCTGGCCGCAAATTTTTAAACTTTTTAAATCTGTTTACTGATTTGAAAAGGAGACTCGCGTACCTTTAATTTAAGTGGTCACCTGTTAAAATCGAACCCTTGTGAGAGAAGTACCATGGAGTTTTTCACCACCAAAAAACAGTCAAAATTTGCGACTCTTCTTTTGCCTCTCCTGGCCGCAAATTTTTGAATTTTTTAAATCTCTTTGCTGATTTAATAAGGAGACTCGCGTAACTTTAATTTAAGTTGTCACTTGTCAAAATCGGACCACTGTGAGAGAGGTACCATGGAGTTTTTCACCACCAAAAAACAGTCAAAATTCGCGTTTCTTCTTTTGCCTCTCCTGGCCGCAAATTTTTAAACTTTTTAAATTTCTTTTCTGATTTGAAAAGCAGACTCGCGTACCTTTAATTTAAGTGGTCACCTGTCAAAATCGGACCACTGTGAGAGAGGTACCATGGAGTTTTTCACCACCAAAAAACAGTCAAAATTCGCGTTTCTTCTTTTGCCTCTCCTGGCCGCAAATTTTTAAACTTTTTAAATCTCTTTTCTGATTTAATAAGGAGACTCGCGTACCTTTAATTTAAGTGGTCACTTGTCAAAATCGGACCACTGTGAGAGAGGTACCATGGAGTTTTTCACCACCAAAAAACAGTCAAAATTTGCGACTCTTCTTTTGCCTCTCCTGGCCACAAATTTTTGAATTTTTTAAATTTCTTTTCTGATTTGAAAAGAAGACTCGCGTACCTTTAATTTAAGTGGTCACTTGTCAAAATCGGACCACTGTGAGAGAGGTACCATGGAGTTTTTCACCACCAAAAAACAGTCAAAATTTGCGACTCTTCTTTTGCCTCTCCTGGCCACAAATTTTTGAATTTTTTAAATTTCTTTTCTGATTTGAAAAGGAGACTCGCGTACCTTTAATTTAAGTGGTCACTTGTCAAAATCGGACCACTGTGAGAGAGGTACCATGGAGTTTTTCACCACCAAAAAACAGTCAAAATTTGCGACTCTTCTTTTGCCTCTCCTGGCCGCAAATTTTTGAATTTTTTAAATCTCTTTGCTGATTTGAAAAGGAGACTCGCGTACCTTTATCAAAATTATAGTCACTGGATGAAGAAGAAGTGTTGTGAACGGAAGCCTTGGAGTGAATATTTCGACTTGAAAAAGTCAAAATATTCGAGGGAAAGGAAGGTTCTGGAAAGAGTGGGCCAATTCCTCCTACGTCCGAATTGGTGGCTGAAATCCGAGCGGAAGCGACACGCTTGCTGGCGGCCGGGACTAGCTACGGCAGTTGTGGGGGGGTTCTTGCCCAGATTTCAGACCACAAACCCTTGGCCTGTACAACAAAAAATTTCGTGTCGGCTTACTCCAGGGTGATTTAAAATTGGGACTATTTCCCCAATAGGTCGTGAAAGACCAAGAAGCGGTGGAATAGCGCGACTTCGCGATTTGTCAGGGCGCTTAGGTAGTATAGCGCCCTGTCTGCCCACCCTACCTCAGCCATGACTGTCCTAAAACAACTTCTGTCATGGCCCCTTATTGAGGTTTAGGGTGGAGGAGCTTATACGCTCGGTTTCATTTTAGCAAAAAAAAACTAGCCTTGCGGCATTTCAACGACTAATAATGCAAAATAAATTTTGGTCCAAAACAAGCGTAAAAATCATACGAAAACAAAAAAAAAAATCTGCAAAAATTAACCATAAAAAAAAATTTAATAAAAAGTAAAAAACTCAGCCCATTTTATTTGTTTCACCTATAAATTTTTTTTTCTTGATATTATTTATTTTATTTCCGTCCCGTCAGTCCTGTCCGTCTGTCATATTGCTTTTTTTTATATTATTCTAATTTTCATTATCTCATTTTAATTATAATTCATTATACTTATTATCTTATTTTATTGGGGAATTTCACTATTTATTTTTACTAATTTTCATTCTTTATTATTTTAAATTTTAATTAATTTTTGGATTCGCGTCAGATGTACATTCTTCCAAAATACGTTCGAACATTGATAGGCTGCTGAACAGAAGCCCGTGGTGTGAGCCTCTTTCTGCGTATAAAGATTGGGGGCCAGCGGAAATTCGTTCAGTTGAATTCTAAGGGATTTTACGCAATTTTCAATATGATTGCACTACACAACACAACGAATGCAATTAGGTATTATATCGTGAATACGGCGAATGAAACGAATCACAGCGAACAAAAAAATTATCCATGTCGCTTTCGTATGGTAATCTACTGCTACGACGTTTTGAGGAAATATTAAGACGCGCAATTTCACTCCATATTTACTTAATATCACTTTTTAATTTTATTTCTTCTTTACACGGGAGGGGAAGATTTAATGTAAACAAAATATTACAGGAATATAGCCCCAGAGGTCAAAACTTGTTTGAAATAGCGATATCTTTTGATTTCAGGTCAAGCGGGGAATATAACCGATTGGAATCGCTTTAAATGGACATGAACTATTAATAAAAAATGTTAATTTTCATTTTCAAGCATTTGTCACCCAAAAACAATAATTGTTGTAAAATATTTCAAACTTTACCCGCCATTTAATTTTTTGGTTAGGTAATTCTGATGTGGAACATTTCCACAAAAGTTTGAATATGGCAGTACTGGTGCCGTGCGAAATGTCATAGTGACGATCAGCTGACACGAAAATGGTGCAAAATGGTACGTAAATTTCTAGTTTTTAAACAGCAATATCTTTTGATTTCAGGTGAAGCGGGGAAAATGACCGATTGCAATTGTTTTGTATGGACATGGACTATTAATTAAAAATAGAAATATTAATTTTCAAGCGGGTCGTTAAATATTTAAGATTTACCAAAGGAAATTTGGGTCGACGGCGACGATTTTCCTGTCTATCCGTAACCGGAAACGGAAAAGGTTTGGCCGGCTTCGCCCTAACCAAGAGTTCGGAAGTAGTTTAGTAGTTTTCGATTTTCGAAGCGCTTCCTTCGCTTCGAAAATCGAAAAACCGTGCCGGCCAAAAAGTCATGCACATCGAATTGTACTAGCATAGGAAAACCTCAACAATATCGCCACTACCGCCTGATAGTTTATCGCTGCCAATTCAAGACTATCTAATTTCATCGGACGAAGATGATCTAAGTAAATCCGATTATGATATTTCCTTAATTGAAAAAATCGTCCATGGTGATAAAATAGTCGATGAATTTGACGCCATAAGTAAGGAAAAACTATTAAAACGAGCACTACCTATTAAGGATCGAATAGACTACAAGAAACGTATAAAACTTGATGACAAGAAACACGTAGAAAGCAATAAGGGGTAAGTTTATTCCAGACCAATAAGTAGCAATTTGATCACACTATTATTCTTGTCACTCCAGAAACAACAGTGATAAACCTACTAAACCTCGAAAATCGACTGGCGAGACCGGAAACACTAAATACCAAGCACGCAAAGCTCGAGAAAAATTCCGGGCAAAATGAACGAAAAAGCAAGCGAGTTTGCGCTGGAAATTCTTAAAGAGCGACAATTGATAACAGTGCGAAAAGAAAAGCAGAATTTGAAGAAGCAAGCAGATGGCAGAGCGAGTGCGAAGTTGTAATAGTTTTTATATATTTTTTATTACTTTATTATTTTTTAATAATAAAGTATTGTGATCGACCTAAAATTTCAAAAAAGTTTGCTACCCTGAAATTTTGTATTTACACGTTTTAGGACTAGTAAACACCAAAAAAGCAAAAAAAAAAAAATGTCCGTCTGTCCGCCGTAGACGCCGTACGCCGTACGCAAAATCGTTTGAAGGCGCGTAGCTCCCAAACCCGTTGAGATATTAAATTGAAATTTTTATGGTGGGTAGATTGGGTAAACCCCTACAACTGGTATATTTTCGAGGGGTGGGGGTACAAGGGGAGAGGAGAGGGGAGCGTTTTAGACGAAAAATTTTGGTTTCTAGATCTCAGGAACCACTTATGCTAGGAGGCTGAAACTTGGAACTTATGTAGTACTATGATAATGAACTTAATTGCAAAAAAATGGTCGATATTGGTTAAGGGGTGTGGAAGTGGGGGGGAAAACAATGAGTCTTTAACGCATGAAAGACGGGATTGAAACATTCTAAAATCCATATCTCCTGAACTATTGATGTCAGAAGATTGAAACTTTGTTTTTGTCCTTAGGGATACTCCAAGATTAGACAAGGGCTAACATTTTTAAGAGGGGTGGTGGGGTGTGAGGGTGGGGGGTGTAAAACTTTGGAATACAATATCTTCGGAACCAATTACACCAGAAAGATAAAATTTAGTTTCTGTATATGAGATCACAAGAGGAGTCTACCGAAACTAAATTTTTTGAGGGGGGAAGTGAATCACGAAAGTGGGGGGACAAGAATTTTTCAAAAAATGTAATTTTTATATCTCAGAAACCGTATCAGATATGATCTTGAAAATTTTACAGGAGTTGGGGTCGGTAAACTTCTAATAGGGAAAAAAATGTTGGGGGTGTGGGTGTTGGGGGTGATGGTGAAAGGGGGTAGAAAGGAAAACATTCTGATTTTTATTTCTCGAAAACCATAATGAATAGAAAGCTAACAATTTAGGATTATATAGAGCCACTATGGAGACAACCTAGAAAAATAAAATTTTTGATAGTGGTGTCAAGGTACGGGGGAGAGGGGTGGTTTTTTATATCTCAGAAACGGCTTATGCTAGAAAGTTGAAACTCAGTACGTTTATGTAGATGTACTATTAGAGTAATTAAAGCAAATAAAAAGTTCAGATTTTTATTGGCGTTCAGAGGTTGAGTAAAAAAAATGTCCGTGAATCCACATTTTCAGAAACTTCGTTAAAACTTTTAGACATGTCGAGCTATCAAAGCAATTTTACTTCTGCGGGCTATTTATATAAGCACCTAGTAACGATCTTCAAAATTTTTCGATATCCAACCCCTAACGGGGTGTAAAGTGGTTGTGTACATATTCACGAGTTCTGATATATTTCTAATGTATATTGAGATTTGGAATTCACTTTTACTTCTATAAGCTTTAAACGTAGTCGGGGAAAAACCGATTTAAGTATTTTTCTCAATTAAACCCCCAGGGGGTATTGTTCAAGTTTTCACTGATTCCGAAAATCTCTTAGGTTTAATGTGATCGAATTCGCTTTTACTACTATGAATTATTCTATTGATAAAAAAATACGTAAATAAATAAAAAAAAATCGGCCAACAGTCTGGGCGCAACTTTATTATTTTATGGGTAGAAGTCCGAAACGTGTTTAATGATGAGATACGGTGTTGGGTACTATACGACTGACAACCTAAAAAATAACCAGGAGGCTATTTGGAACGTTATTTTTTAGGTTGTCAGTCGCATAGTACCCAATACCGTATATCATAATTAAACACGTTTCGGACTTCTACCCATAAAATAATAAAGTTGCGCCCAGACTGTTGGCCGATTTTAAAGTTGTCTAAATTTATGGATTTCGGAGTTTTTATTTTAGAAAGATTTTAATCTTGTTCGGACGTAGAGTAGAACACGGGAGATAAACCCTTGACTGCGAGGGGTACAAAGAATAAGTTCTGGCTGCAAGTAACGGCTATCGCACAGAATTTTATTTCCCATCGGAAGGTCACACAGAAAGATCTCAATACTAAAAGCAGCAGATCAACCACGCATTGTGGTGTACATAATCAGATGAAATTAAAATTGAGAATATGGTGGCACTTACTCAAGACGGTAAATTACTTACAACGCCCGTGAATCAACCGAAGACGGTGGCGGCAAACGAAGACTTCTTTTCACCTTCAGTGGTATTTTTCTTGCGATTTTTTTGAGACGGGATCGTCGGTTTGTGGTCGACTCGTCAGCTTTTCTGGCTGCCCGAACGTGTCGCTGTGACGACGAAGCATGAGAAATTTATTAAATGGCTGAAAAGCGGCTTTTTTTCAGCATCGTTGCCATGTTTTTACGTTTTATGAGAAGTTTACGACGGTGTCGGCAAGTTTTGGTCGATTTTTTTCTTTTTTTTTTGTGTGTAAACGGCAAAATTATGATGTCAGAAAAGAAGGCTAATTGGTCAGGGGAAACAGGATCAGGTGGAGGTTCTTGCTCAGCTTCGATCAGGGTATATCGAACTGAACGATCCACGTGTTCGATATGATCGAGATCAGCGTGGGTGTAATTGGGCGTGCATTGCAGCTCCAAAGAGTCGGAAAAGCATTTCGCATTGTCCTCGTCCGAATACACTATACCTCCGCTTCCATGGAGGGGGCTTGAATTTGACGACTTCTTGCGGAGAGTTTTGGAAAGTCTCCACATGTCATTGTCATTTTCTGAAACGAGTTCATTTCGTATACAACAATCGATATTCACATTACGCTGCATAAGTTTAAAAAGTTTTGTCAAATTAAGAACTTCCGAATTTGATGTTAAACCCTAAAAATGTTATAAAATAAAGAGAATCAACCTCACTCTAGAATCTAGATAATTGATTTTTTATTAGTTCGTATACAGTTACTCTGTACTCTACATTTTGCACGAAAAGAAATAATTTTTTACAAAATTTTCAAATTATTCCCGCTTTTGTATTTGCTACTCCAAACATTACGTTCCACATGTTTTGTAAATTTCGATATGGTAGTACTGGTGTGAAGAAAAACTTCAAGATCAAAGCTCTCAACCTTTTCATTGTGACATCTGACATGGTGGTTGCATTGGGTTTGTAAACTGTAACTGCAAGTAAACTGAACATTTTTAAATCGGTTTTTTTATAGTTATAGGTGGAAAATACCAAATATTTTGGTTGACCACAAATTGAAAAATATCAAAGTTTCGTTTACCAAATAATTCAAAAAACAGTAAAATTCCTTTAATGTTTTTTAGGCTTGTGCTTTATGAGAAAACTTGGTAAAGATTGACTGTTTGAGCCCCTACCTGAAAATAAAAAAAAATATTTTTCGTTAAATGTGTCGATATTTTGAAACATATTGCGCTATGTTTCACCTGTGGCTTGTCCTGAAATAAAAAGTTATAGCCATTTGAAATTCTGATATTTACTTACCTTTTGCACTACAAATTTACTCCACTATGACATTTCCGTAGCACCAGTATTGCCATATTCAAACATTTGTGGAATTTGTTCCACATCAGAATTGCCGTGGCAAAAACTTAAATGGCGGGAAAAGTTTGAAAAAATTTATTAATATTATAATTTTTTGTGACAAATGCTTCGAAATAACTTAATTTGCTGGGGAATCCAAATAAAAGAGTTGTCATCCGTTCAAACCTACTATAACTATAACTTTTTATTTCAGGACAAGCCACAGGTGAAACAGCGCAATATGTTTCAAAATATCGACACATTTAACGAAAAATATTTTTTTTTTTTCCAGGTAGGGGCTCAAACGGTCAACCATTTCCGAAAACTTTACCCGAGTTCTAACTTGTTCTGCCATTGAGCTTTGTGCAGATCATACATAGCATATCTGACTTGCACATTTAATCTGTTCCATTCTCTTCTCAAGCTGGGGTCCAAAGTCCGTCGATATCGCCTTCGAATGAGATTTCGTTTTTTTTTCAAATTCCGAATGAAAAGAAGTAAAACCCCCTTCGGATTATCGAACGATAAATGCAATGACAAAAGGTTACAAGCCAGAAATAACAACGAATACCACGTATAAGAAGGGATGGTTGCAAGCCCCCCTCTTCCTTTTGCAATCGGGCTTGGGACCGACTAGGGCGGAATTAGGGATAGCACCACTCCTCTTGAACTTTGGAGACTCCCGTACCTTTAATTTAAGTGGTCACTTGTCAAAATCGAACCACTGTGAGAGAAGTACCATGGAGTTTTTCACCACCAAAAAATAGTCAAAATTTGCGACTCTTCTTTTGCCTCTCCTGGCTCTCCCCTGCCTCTCCCCTTTTAAATTTTTCAAATCTCTTTGCTGATTTGAAAAGGAGACTTGCGTACCTTTAATTTAAGTGGTCACTAGTCAAAATCGGACCACTGTGAGAGAGGTACCATGGAGTTTTTCACCACCAAAAATCAGTCAAAATTTGCGACTCTTCTTTTGCCTCTCCTGGCCGCAAATTTTTAAAGTTTTTAAATCTGTTTGCTGATTTGAAAAGGAGACTCGCGTACCTTTAATTTAAGTGGTCACTTGTCAAAATCGGACCACTGTGAGAGAGGTACCATGGAGTTTTTCACCACCAAAAAACAGTCAAAATTTGCGACTCTTTTTTTGCCTCTCCTGGCCGCAAATTTTTAAATTTTTTAAATTTCTTTTCTGATTTGAAAGGGAGACTTGCGTACCTTTAACATAAATGGTCACTTGTCAAAATCGGACCACTGTGAGAGAAGTACCATGGAGTTTTTCATCAAGAAAAAACAGTCAAAATTTGCGACTCTTTTTTTGCCTTTCCTGGCCGCAAATTTTTAAATTTTTTAAATCTGTTTTCTGATTTGAAAGGGAGACTCGCGTACCTTTATTATAAGTGGTCACTTTTCAAAATCGGACTACTGTGAGAGAAGTACCATGGAGTTTTTCACCACCAAAAAACAGTTAAAAGTTGCGACTCTTCTTTTGCCTCTCCTGGCCGCAAATTTTTAAACTTTTTAAATCTGTTTGCTGATTTAAAAAGGAGACTCGCGTACCTTTAATTTAAGTGGCCACTTGTCAAAATCGGGCTACTGTGAGAGAAGTACCATGGAGTTTTTCATCACCAAAAAACAGTCAAAATTTGCGACTCTTCTTTTGCCTCTCCTGGCCGCAAATTTTTAAATTTTTTAAATCTGTTTGCTGATTTGAAAAGGAGACTCGCGTACCTTTAATTTGAGTGGTCAATTATTAAAATCGGACCACTGTCAGAGAGGTACCATGGAGTTTTTCACCACCAAAAACAAGAAAAATTTGCGACTCTTCTTTTGCCTCTCCTCTCAACACTCAATTACGGCAATAAACTAAAATCGAACCGAATTTCAATGTCGACGACGACGGAAAAAAAATTCTTCGCCGTCTGCCTGTATTTCGCGAGAGCCGCAGCTGAAACCTTTACCTAGCGAAATTTTTTTTTCAAGACCGCGCGAGTTACGGCATGATTCCCACGCCTCGACGACTAACTCAGCAAGTTCCAAGTTCCCACGACACGACGAACAACATACGCTGTAATCAGCATATATATCATATTCTAAATTTCATAATTATTGTAAATGCACCTTTTATTAAATTCCAAACGTATGCACCTTTTCAAAGAATATTAACCCGAGCCAGACGCTGAATCAACATATTTCACCTTTTCCAAAAATGTTAACTTTAGATAATTAGTTTAGTTGTAATTGAAACGTAAACGAAGTAACACAAAAATAAAATTTAAATTATCAAGCAACCAAGATTTAGTTTTTTTTAAAAGATATTAATAAAGTAACTTTAACTGGCGCAGTCGTGCAGTTAGGGCGGTGTGGTCATAAGTTTTTTAATTGATTTAAAATCGACGGATTATCGATTTGTGATATTGAAAAAATTAGTGTTGTGTTCTGCAATCCTGCACCTACGACGGATCATCGTAAGAAGCGACCAACCAAAACATCATCTACGACCATACATTGACTGGCAAAAAGGAGGAAAAATCAAAGACGACCGATCAAGCGGAAATGTGGAAAGTCACTCTAATTATTTGCATGTAAGTCGTTATTTTGGTTTTCCTTCCATGAGCTATCCTAAAAAGAAAAGCCCATTCAAATCCAGGCCCTACCCTACACCCCAATTTATTAGTAGAATTAATTACCTAAGGCCCAATTCAAGTGAAAACCTAGAATTAAGTAGAAATAGTGAAAGTGAACAAATTTCAAATAGTTCCGACCAAGAATATCGTGCGCGAAGTGTGTCTGATTTTTTCAGCGTAAAAGTTTCCAATAGCATCCAAAATTTAACAAAGGCTTTTAAAAGTCGTAACAAAGATAAAATCGAAATCGAAAATAAAAGTGAACGCATTATGGTAGACGAAGTCGCAAACGAACCCCGACCAATTACAGCCATGGATATTTTCAACTCATTAAGAGTTCCGGATGCCATCAAAGATTTACCGAAATTTGACGGCAATCCTCGTCTCCTTTTCGATTTCCTCGATAACGTCGACGAAATCCTGAATCTCATATCGTGCACTAGTGGCACACCATATGGCCAACTTCTTGTTCGGGCTATACGGAATAAAATCGTGGGCCCTGCGAACGAAGTTTTGAACATGTACGGGACTTCATTAATATGGGACGATATTAAGCAAAATCTCGTGCTCCATTACGCGGACAAAAGAAATGAAACATCCTTGATTAGGGATCTGCACAATCTTAAGCAAGGAAACAATTCTCTTGAAAAATTTTATGCAGATGTAGTCGAAGTACTAGCGAGTATGACCAATCATGTCAACATTCACGAGGAAAACGTGAATGTTGTCACTGCAAAGAAAGAGCTTTACTCTGAAATGTGTTTAAACGCATTTCTTTCCGGTTTAAGGGAACCATTGGGGTCTACAATCAGAGCAATGAAGCCTGATTCATTGGCCGTTGCTTTTTCGTATTGTGTAAAGGAACAGAACATATCTTATGCTAAATTAGACATAAATAGACAAATGAACCCTAGACAAGTTCTACCGTCAGCCAGACCACAGAGTAGATTCCCACAAACCAATATCTACTATCCAAACCCTTACAACCAACAAATTAGATTCCCATATGCGCATCCTCAACAACAACAGCAAAGACCACCCCAATTCAACAATTTTCCACAACAAAGAGCATATCCTTCCAATAATTTCAGTTTCCTTCAAAGGCAACCTACTAACTTCAATCCACCACAAAGAACACAGACTAACTTTAACCAGCAAAATCAATTAATGCCTTCAAGACCTGAACCAATGGACACTTCTTCGGGTAACACCAGATATCGCCCACAAACAAACCAAAATAGAATGCAACCTACCAATTTCGTTAAACCAGCTAATTTCGGAAACAAAGAAATTTTCAACGTAACTGAAAGCGAAAAACCTTCGATAGGCAATGTATATTCTCCACAGTCGCCAAACCCAGAACACTTTAACGAGGTATATCAAAATCAATACCACGTAATCGAACCAATAGATGAATACTACCCATATGAAGATCAAGAAAAAACCATCGAGCTGGATGATGAAAATTTTCAGCTACCCGCCTCGATGGAGCAATTGGTTTCATAGACATTAACAAACACGGATTCATCCTTCCATATATAAATATCTCTTCACCTTTCGGACGATCATTAAAATTTCTAATCGACACCGGCGCTTCGTCATCCTTTATAAATCCAGAGTATATTCGCCCCGAAAACATATTAACGACAAAGACCACAACTATCACGACCATTCTGAATAAACACGACCTAAATCATGAAGTGATACTACCAAACTTCTATGAGTTTAACCAGCCCGGTAAAACCAGATTTTTAGTTTTCCGCTTCCACGGTTATTTTGACGGTCTTCTTGGCTTAGACACGCTGACATCTTTGGGAGCAAAAGTTGACCTCGCAAACCACATTTTAATTACAAAAAACGCCACAATTCCACTACAATTTAAACCAAATTTCATGTCCCAAAAATATTCTATACCACCCAAAACAAAAATGATTGTTAAACTACCAGTCGATATTCGTGAGGGTGATATTTACATAACTAAAACTGAAATTAAACCAGAATTAATAATTCAGGAAGGAATTTATCACGCAAAAGAATGGTATAGCTTGATTGAAGTCACTAATCAGTCAGATATTGAAGAATTGCTTTTCCTAGAACAACCACTGAAAGTTACTGAATTCTCCCCATCCACTTTTATAGAAATTAATAACTTTAACATTTCTTATGAGGACCATGTTCATGACATCCTTCCATCTGATGATATCACAAAATTGTTACGTGTCTCACATTTAAATTTGGAGGAAAAGAAAATTATTTTTGAAGTCTGTAAAAAATTCGAGGATATCTTCTTCAGAGAAGGACAACAACTTTCTTTTACTAATGAGATTAAACATCGGATTACTACAACCGATGATACACCCATTTTTACAAGATCCTACAGATATCCTTACGTACACAAGGAAGAAGTCCGAAGACAGATTGGCGAAATGTTAGACCAAGCAATCATAAGACCCAGCTACTCACCTTGGAGCTCTCCTGTTTGGATTGTTCCAAAGAAAAGAGACGCCAGCGGTAAACAGAAGTGGCGTATGGTTATCGATTACCGTAAACTCAATGATAAAACGATAAGCGACCGTTATCCACTTCCAAATATAACTGAGATTCTGGACAAGCTTGGAAAAAGTATGTATTTTACAACATTAGACCTTGCTAGCGGGTTCCATCAGATCGAAATGGATTCACGTGACATTCAAAAAACAGCATTTACAGTTGAAAACGGCCATTTCGAATACATTCGCATGCCCTTCGGGTTAAAAAATGCCCCGTCCACATTCCAACGTGTGATGGATAATATCCTTAAAGATCTACAAGGAAAGATCTGTCTCGTCTACTTAGACGACATAATCATTTTTTCTACATCCCTTCAAGAACACGCAGAAAACCTGAAGAAAGTATTTTCCAAACTGCGCGAAGCAAACTTAAAAGTTCAGCTCGACAAGTCAGAATTCCTCCATAAGAAGATTGCATTCCTGGGTCACATTATAACCACAGAAGGAGTTAAACCAAATCCAGACAAAATCAAGACCATCAAGGAATTTCCTATTCCAACCACTCAAAAAGAGATCAAATCATTTCTAGGTCTTCTGGGTTATTACCGCAAATTTATAAAGGACTTCGCGAATCTTACCAAACCCCTAACAGAGTGTTTAAAGAAAGGGAAGAAAATCGAATTTACAGATCGTTACATGTCAACATTCGAAACGTGCAAGGATCTTCTTATAAATGATCCAATCTTACAATATCCAGATTTTACGAAACCATTCGTACTATCAACAGACGCTAGTAATTACGCAATAGGTGCCGTTTTATCTCAAGGACCTATTGGCAGCGATAAGCCAGTATGTTATGCTAGTCGTACCCTCACAACATCCGAAATCAATTATTCCACCATAGAAAAGGAACTGCTAGCTATCGTTTGGGCTACAAAATACTTCAGACCCTACCTATTTGGCAGACGATTCAAAATAATCACTGATCACAGACCCTTAACATGGATAATGAGCTTAAAAGACCCAAACTCAAAATTAGTAAGATGGCGCTTAAAACTAGAAGAGTACGATTATGAGATCGTGTATAAAAAGGGATCTCAAAATTCAAACGCTGATGCCCTAAGTAGAATTAAACCCAAGGAAGAAACCGCCAAAGTTGAAGCCAATGTTAATGAATTAAACGATACAACTAACGCATCCAACAACGGTACCTGTGGAACAACAGTTGATTCCGCCACAGAAAACATGGATGACGGTATCCCTATTTCTGAACGGGCGTTAAACGAATTTAACTTACAACTCATTTTAGAAAAAACAAACAAAAATCACAAACCGAAACTTGAAATGCCTTTTAAGAATAAACAGAGGCGCACAATTAGAACACTTAACCTTTCGGAAGCAGACATGACAGAATTGTTCAAAAAATGTCTATCCCCTAACAAACTTACAGCTATATACACTAACGATGAAATATTTCGAATAGTTCAATCCGTATATTCTAAATTCTTTTCTCAATCTAAAACTTTTAAACTCATACGATGCAAAGAAATCCTAACAGACATTACAAACAATGATGAACAGGACCGAATTATCAACGAATACCACATTAAAAACAATCACCGCGGTATTAATGAAACTCTTCTTCATCTTAAAAGACAATACTATTTCCCTTTCATGAAAAACAAAATTTCGCAAATTATCAATAATTGCGATAAATGTCAAAGCCTCAAATATGATCGCCATCCTCCTAAACCCATTTTTCAAGTCACCGAAACACCCGAAAAACCTCTGGACATAATTCACACAGATATATATAGCATTAATAATCGCCAAATTTTAACAATTATCGACAAGTTTTCAAAACTTGCTTCATCCTATACTCTAACAGCCAGAAATAGCCTTTCCGTAATAAGATCAATAAAAAATTTCATGAGCATACACGGAATCTCCAAAAAAATTATATCTGACCAGGGTAGTGAGTTTACAGCAAACATATTTAGAGATTTCTGTAAACAATGTGACATCACTTACCATATAACCTCTTTTCAACAAACTTCAAGTAATTCACCTGTCGAGAGGCTACACTCAACACTGACAGAAATATATAGAATAATTCAAGATAAAACCAAAGAAATGGACCATGAAGATATATTAAACGAGACGATGGTAACATATAATAACGCTATTCATTCATCTACGAAACTCACACCATACGAAGTATTCTACGGCAGAACATATAAATTCAATAATAATTTAGATCACAAGAACGTACATGAGTACCTAGAAAAACTTAATGAATTTCAAACACAAATCTACCCCGTTATAAAATCCCAACTAGAAAAACAAAAATTAAAAACAATCAATAAACTTAATGAAAATAGGGAACCTCCTGAAAAATATAATGAAGGATCCGTTATTTTCAGAAAAGAATGCCGAAGAAACAAACTAACAAAAAGATTTACTAAACATAAAGTTAAGAAAGATAAAAGTGTGACTTTAATTACAACCAAACAAAACAAATTTCATAAAGCCAGAATTAAAAAACGACGTAAATTTCAGGCGGCTAGCAACCGGACAAAAGATGGACATCCAGGACCTAACTAGCAATAACGGAATCCTACCAATGAAACTCGGAACAGCACGGACCATTACAACCTTTAACAACCTACTACATATCATACGACTTGACAGATACGACGAGAACATTAACCGAATAACTGAGACACTCAAGACTTTTGAACATATAGACGGAATTTGAAAATTCCCTGAACATAACGAGACTTAAACTTACCGAAATCAAACACAAACTATTGACGTTAACACCCAAACACAGAACCAAAAGAAGACTAATAAACGGTTTAGGAACGCTGATAAAAGGAATAACAGGAAACTTAGACACAAATGATGCTATTGAAATTAACAACCAAATTAATAAATTATTAGATAACGAAAATAACCTCAAAAACGTAATAAACGGGCAAACTAAATTAAATAACCAAATGATCAGGCGATTCGAAAACATAACTAACCATATTAACGAACAACAAAAAACTATTACGAGTTATCTCAGACACACGCAAGATATATTCCGAAATAAAATTAGAACTGAAGAAAGTATACGTAAATATATTCAATATTTAAATGAAATAAATTACAACATAGACCTACTCAACAACCACTTAACTAGCATTTCTGAAGCTATAGTACTCGCGAGATTAAATATCATATCCAAACAAATTCTTGGTCTAAATGAATTATCTGAAATTAACTCTATCCTAGAAAAACAATCCATCAATATAACATCAACTGAAAACATTTACGAATTATTGGGTCTACAGGCTTACTTTAATAACACTAATATAATTTTCAATATACAAATCCCAGTCCTCACCAAAGAAACTTATTATCTCTTCCATATCATACCATTACCCATCAACAGAACAAAAACAATCTACACCAAACCCTACCTTATCCTTAATCATAAAAAAATCCAATATTTCGACAATAAATGCTCAAACATCGAGGGGACATATTACTGCCACGAGTCAGCTCAACAAGAGAAAACAGATGATTCAACTTGTATAGCCAACCTAATTAACAACAAACCAGCATATTGCAAACTTGAATACAGAGATGTGGACATGGAAATCTATCAACCAGAACCCAACTACTTACTCTTCGTCAACATAGCTGAAACACCAATAAATACCTCCTGTGGACCTGAAAAACTTAAAATTAAAGGCTACACTTCCAAAATTGCGAGATCGCCGTAAATGGAATCACCTATACTTCAAAACAAATATCCTACAGGGACGAAATCAACATTTATCCATCAATCTTCAACGAAATAAACGTTACTCTCACCAACGATAACATCCAATTAACAAAACTTAATAACTACCAGTTCTCAAAAGGACAAGACACAAAACCTGTCCAGCAACAACATACTTACCAACAGGATATAGCTGTAACAGTTGACATCATTGCATTCATCTTTATCTCGATTCTCATCATCACTATCTTAAAAATGTACAGGAGATTTTACACCACATATACCCTACCACAACCGACGTCATCGTCCATCGCTCCTGCCAACGAACCGAAAATACAGTTCCTTTGGCCATCGCTCAACGCCAAGGGGGGAGGAGTTACGGCATGATTCCCACGCCTCGACGACTAACTCAGCAAGTTCCAAGTTCCCACGACACGACGAACAACATACGCTGTAATCAGCATATATATCATATTCTAAATTTCATAATTATTGTAAATGTACCTTTTATTAAATTCCAAACGTATGCACCTTTTCAAAGAATATTAACCCGAGCCAGACGCTGAATCAACATATTTCACCTTTTCCAAAAATGTTAACTTTAGATAATTAGTTTAGTTGTAATTAAAACGTAAACGAAGTAACACAAAAATAAAATTTAAATTATCAAGCAACCAAGATTTAGTTTTTTTTAAAAGATATTAATAAAGTAACTTTAACTCGCGCGTCCACTCGGGTACCAAGCCGTTCTTTTTCTCCTCCCTCGACCGCTTCCGGCATTTACCGAATAACGGTCCCTTTCCAAGACCCGTCTCGTTGTTAAGTTGGTGGCAGTTGCGGGTGTGATCAAAACTCATCGAAAAGCTGAGCTCTGAGCGCACCCGCAACTGCTCAGCGGAAATTCATGAGTTTTCGGTTGACAACTCAACAGAAGGCACTTAGGGATGGTCTGACCATAAAATGTCCGGCAAATGTCGGTACATTTAAAAAACCGTCCGACTTTTTTATAAGGTACTGAAATAGCTAAAGAGTTTGTATAATAGGTGCATAGTGTTTTAAAATTGGGGAAAAAAAATGTTGTTCTCCAAATATTATTCACAATTTTTCATAATCAGAATAATAAATTCGAGAAAAACCGCACACATCCATCCAGGGACCTGGTAATATAAATGGACTACCCATATCAGATTTTCCCATACAATATCCGAGACAACGATGGGACAAAAAACATTGCCCTCTCTTTCCCGCTCAATTACACGGTGTTGTTGTTGTGCGGATTTTGAATTTTCGAAAAGTTTCGAAACTTCAAAGTGACAAAAGCAAAATTCATAGTTGAGAACTGTCACAACAAATCAGGTAAGTAAATGTTTTTAGTTTTTAATTTAATATTTATGTGATAAACTTTATATTGAAGTAAAATTTTTCTATAGTAAATGGTGCGGCGTTACGAAAGGAAGTACACGCGCAGTAGCCATCGAGTTTTAACGATTTGCGGGCCGCCGGGCAGCGAAGAATTATGAACTAGAACGATCGCTGAAGCAAAAATCGCTTTTGGAAAAAAGGGTATATTGATAAATTTTTAATTTTAGTCGTATATTAGTTTTTTATATTCGCAGCTTATTGTCCCTGTGCGCTTTCTTGGATTCCGTTATTGGAAGTACCGGATAATATGTTTTATTTGATAGCATGACGCACTGTCCAAAGGACTTAACTCAGCTGTAGTACAAAAATTGCCACCAGAAAACTTATTGGAAGTATTGACCTTGTTCTATCTCTGTGAGGTGAGTGTAGAAGTAGAAATGGCAAACTTACAATAAATTAATCGATTTAAACAAAATTTAATTTTTGTAGCTAAAACAAATAACAGTAAAAGAAGCCGATTGTATCCTACTGTCCTGCAGAACCGTTAACGACTACCTATATAATTTTGTATTGGATAATAGTGGTGACGAGAGCCTAAATGAATCAGAATCGAATAATAGTGTCGACGACTCTCCACAAATATTAGTATCGGATTATATTGTTACCAGAATCTCTGGACGAGATGCTCGAATCGCCTTTTTATTTCCATCAGTCTGGACTTATGTTAAGCGAGTATTTCGAGCCGTGGGAATAGGTAATCACGTTGTTAGTGGGGAACTCTCCTTCGACGGATTGCGTTTCCACCACTTGCGTAAAACATGGGATACTAAAAGCGTTGATAGCCGGAAAAATCTTCTAAAAGACTGCGAGAAGTTAAGAAGGTTGTACGCAGATCAATTTGAATAATTATCAAATCTAATTGTGTCCTTATTTTTATTATAATATTGAAATATTTTTTGTTAATCACCTTTTTTTTTTATTTTAATAAAGAAAGTTTATGGATAAGCTACCGTTGTACCGAAATTTTAATTGAGTTTTCTGCAGCTGTATTCTACATGTGTATTTGATTCGGTTTCAAAATCAAAATTTTATACAGTTTCGAACTGTAGGTATGAATCCTGGAGCCGTATGATGTAAAGAACGTCGCAACGTTCGCATCAACATCGTCGATGAACGTCGCAACGTCCGGTTTGGCAATCCGTAACTATGTCGTTCGCGCGTACATTGCGCGTCGTTAAAATACCAAAAACGAAGACACTTCTGTTTATATCACATCAAAATAGCGGCAATGTCAGTGTAGTTGGCAGCGGACGACGAGCGACGGAATACATCATATGACCCCTGATTTGAAGTGGAATCCGTCAACTTAGCGGATTTGTAGAGATTTACGAATTGCTAAACGGATATTCCTTACAATTGCGCGCTTCTTTTGGAAAGAAGCCCCTTAACTGAGTGAAATGGACAAGATTTGCTGCATTGCGGGAACACTTTCTCAGCTCCTGGAGACAATACTCAATTCCATAAGCTGGAAAACTTTCATCATATCAATATACACATGCATATATGTATAATGACATTGGCAAATTATCTACCTGAACCCCTAGTACCCCTCAGTCAGTGAATTCTTGCAGTTCTTTGTGTGTAAACAAATTTGCCGCGAAAACTATGTAGCACGGTTGAACCGTTTTCAATTCTTAATAGATTTCAATAATTTTGTTTTCAACCCATGATGCAACATTACGATAACATAATAATAATACGACACCTAATAAAAATGCATTGTTCTTTATTATTTTTTAAAATTTGATCGAACTAAAATTTCCAAAAGGAAACTTAAATCCATTGCGGTTCGTGTTCAATTTATTAATATCATTAAGAGACTTTACCTACAAAAATACACGCAATTTTTCTCAATACTCTTTTTGGAAATTCGTATATTTTACAGGAACTATCTTACAAAAAAAACAGTACTTGTACAACATTTTTTTTATTTAACTGTATCAATAACAGTTTATTTATTTGATGTAGCAAAACACAATTCTACCATCTGCCAATTTCAATTAGAAAATAGAAAATTTAATATTATAAATATTTATAACGGTTTTGATTTGCGAATGCAACGGTCAAATCACAGCTGACAGCAAAATTTCACTTCCCAAGTTCGAAAACAGCACACTCCATCTTCTTCTAATTCCCACGATCTGAATGTATTTATCTCTGTCCCGCTCAATAAGGAAATTAAATTACCCAAATTATGTCCCTTAGCATTCGAAGTTCCATAAACGACCTAAAATCAAGTAAAAAATGGTATTTCTGAATGAAACTAGAATAAAAGTTATTATCAGAAATTATTTTATGTTCATTTACAATTTTAGAACGATATCTTGCTTATATATATAAAAAAAAAGATCAAGAAGTGCAAAACACGACTAATCACGTACAACTTTTTCGAAACTTCAAAACAGAAAACTTGTCCCACATGAGATAGCGAAATTGACGAATATACCATGTGCTCTGGTGGAAAATTTCGGAACCCTATAAGATAGATAGAAACTGGCAGTTGCATGTGATTTTCATACAAAATTGAGATTGAGCTCGAATAAAAGTGTTTTACTCCAAAATATCGCTTAGAGTGAATTTAAATGAACCTCATAAATAAATAAGAAGGACAAACGTATCATAACATGTCAAAAACAAAATTTATTTTTTTCAGAAACTAATTTCAAGCCCAAAATGAAAGAAAAATGTAACGAAAAAACGGTTTATGTTCCTTTTAAATAATTTAAAAATTAGTCCGTTTTTATTTTTCTCGGAATATTCAACATTTGTGAAGTTATTTCGAAGTTTATACTGCCCTTTCATAGAGAAAAATTGTTCGTTTTCTGACTTCGTTGTGCGGGTTTCAGTCTAACATTTTCGGAATGTAGAACCGGAAATGAATACCTTACTATCAACCACACAGATCGTCATCAATTTTTATTATGTCTTTCATAATGAAATTAAGAAAGGATCGAAAACTTCCCGAGCTCCAAATCAGAAAATTACACACGAACCGCCATTTAACAGTCAGCTGACAAAAATTTGTCTATCTTATAGGGTTGTTTTTTTTGCCACCAGGTGGAGATTTCCAACTTTACCATTCGTCAATAGGTAGTCCATCTATATTACCAAGTCCCTGCATCCATCTAAAGATTGATTTTCGAACATCTTCGATGATCTAATTCCGAAAATTCGAAATGTCAAGTGACAGTTCTCGAATTGTCAAGTACGCGTCAAATTGAGTTTTTTGTGGAGCCGCCTATCAAAATTTTTCCGTTAACGAATGATGCAGTTGCAACAGAAACAACAAACACAACAGAAACGACAACGACACCAACTGTAATTGAACCGAAGCCGGGAACAAGTAAACAAACAGCAACTGCGAGTGGTGCAAGCCCGTCGAGTGGAGATTCGAGTGGAACGGATAGTGATTCGGATATTAGTTGTAGTGAAATATTTCGTGCGTAACTTTCAATAAAAACCGACCAATTTCAGTTCCGGCGGATCACCTGTGGAAAGGCGTCACGTCCGTAAGTAATGCCAGCAAGAAACGAGGTCGTGGCAAAGGTGTGGGCCGGAAAATCGCCAAAGATTTGAATCGCGGCCAAGTCATTGGAGTCGGCAAAGAAAACATGCTCTGGCCGGGTCTCAACGCTCCCATAATCCGGGGCAAGGAACTCGTTCGGCAACAAAAACTTCCCGAGGACACCGAACGCGAACAGAAACTCATAAAATTGCGCGACTCAATGGGCAACTTTCGCGTTTTACGAATCAATCCGATCGATCGGGGCTGATCGGGCAGTCGAATGCCCGGCCGCAGTATCGGACAACCGAATCCCGTGGGCGATGAAATCTTCGATGGATTCGATACAAGAGTACTCGAATTGAAGACCGTTTTCATTATGAAAGGAAATTTGGGTCGACGGCGACGATTTTCCTGTCTATCCGTAACCGGAAACGGAAAAGGTTTGGCCGGCTTCGCCCTAACCAAGAGTTCGGAAGTAGTTTAGTAGTTTTCGATTTTCGAAGCGCTTCCTTCGCTTCGAAAATCGAAAAACCGTGCCGGCCAAAAAGTCATGCACATCGAATTGTACTAGCATAGGAAAACCTCAACAATATCGCCACTACCGCCTGATAGTTTATCGCTGCCAATTCAAGACTATCTAATTTCATCGGACGAAGATGATCTAAGTAAATCCGATTATGATATTTCCTTAATTGAAAAAATCGTCCATGGTGATAAAATAGTCGATGAATTTGACGCCATAAGTAAGGAAAAACTATTAAAACGAGCACTACCTATTAAGGATCGAATAGACTACAAGAAACGTATAAAACTTGATGACAAGAAACGCGTAGAAAGCAATAAGGGGTAAGTTTATTCCAGACCAATAAGTAGCAATTTGATCACACTATTATTCTTGTCACTCCAGAAACAACAGTGATAAACCTACTAAACCTCGAAAATCGACTGGCGAGACCGGAAACACTAAATACCAAGCACGCAAAGCTCGAGAAAAATTCCGGGCAAAATGAACGAAAAAGCAAGCGAGTTTGCGCTGGAAATTCTTAAAGAGCGACAATTGATAACAGTGCGAACAGAAAAGCAGAATTTGAAGAAGCAAGCAGATGGCAGAACGAGTGCGAGGTTGTAATAGTTTTTATATATTTTTTATTAAAGTTGTCTAAATTTATGGATTTCGGAGTTTTTATTTTAGAAAGATTTTAATCTTGTTCGGACGTAGAGTAGAACACGGGAGATAAACCCTTGACTGCGAGGGGTACAAAGAATAAGTTCTGGCTGCAAGTAACGGCTATCGCACAGAATTTTATTTCCCATCGGAAGGTCACACAGAAAGATCTCAATACTAAAAGCAGCAGATCAACCACGCATTGTGGTGTACATAATCAGATGAAATTAAAATTGAGAATATGGTGGCACTTACTCAAGACGGGTGTAGTCCAGTGGTAGTGTACTAGGTCTTGAAAACATTGCTACCGGGGTTCAATTCCCACTCAATGCATAATTCATTTATATGCATTTTTCAGTTGCTATTGGTTTCAGAATATTAATATAAATCGCGAACAGTGCGGAATGTTTAATAGGGTCATTTGTAAAGGATTTAAAAACCTGAGCAAATGAGTTCTGTTTACATTCTTATCAGATTCACAAATACCATCAGAGCTGCCAGACTGTAGTTGATTTGCTATAGGCAACTTTGCTGTTCTGGTAGATCGTATCACAGCCATTAGTACTGAAAAATTATGATCATTATCACCTGCTAGTACACTGCCATACCCGGCCCGATTCCTGATCTTCCTTCCCATTCCTAAAACTGATTAAGTTCGGTATCCCCTTTCTCCTCCACAATTCCTTCTAACTCTTTTCTCCTTCGCACCAAGAAACACGGAAATATATTTGATAGAACAATTCCGCGGCCAATTGGGCTCAGTTTGTTCTTGAAAATTAGCCAAAAAACAGCGATCAGCCGTAGGCGCCGTGCCGTGGTGCAGTGGGATCACAACGGACCCATTTAGCGGTCTATGTGTTAGCTATCTTTGTCAATAGCTACCCACCTAACCTAACCTAACCTACTCAAGACGGTAAATTACTTACAACGCCCGTGAATCAACCGAAGACGGTGGCGGCAAACGAAGACTTCTTTTCACCTTCAGTGGTATTTTTCTTGCGATTTTTTCGAGACGGGATCGTCGGTTTGTGGTCGACTCGTCAGCTTTTCTGGCTGCCCGAACGTGTCGCTGTGACGACGAAGCATGAGAAATTTATTAAATGGCTGAAAAGCGGCTTTTTTTCAGCATTGTTGCCATGTTTTTACGTTTTATGAGAAGTTTACGACGGTGTCGGCAAGTTTTGGTCGATTTTTTTCTTTTTTTTTGTGTGTAAACGGCAAAATTGTGATGTCAGAAAAGAAGGCTAATTGGTCAGGGGAAACAGGATCAGGTGGAGGTTCTTGCTCAGCTTCGATCAGGGTATATCGAACTGAACGATCCACGTGTTCGATATGATCGAGATCAGCGTGGGTGTAATTGGGCGTGCATTGCAGCTCCAAAGAGTCGGAAAAGCATTTCGCCTTGTCCTCGTCCGAATACACTATACCTCCGCTTCCATGGAGGGGGCTTGAATTTGACGACTTCTTGCGGAGAGTTTTGGAAAGTCTCCACATGTCATTGTCATTTTCTGAAACGAGTTCATTTCGTATACAACAATCGATATTCACATTACACTGCATAAGTTTAAAAAGTTTTGTCAAATTAAGAACTTCCGAATTTGATGTTAAACCCTAAAATGTTACAAAATAAAGAGAATCAACCTCACTCTAGAATCCAGATAATTGATTTTTTATTAGTTCGTATACAGTTACTCTGTACTCTACATTTTGCACGAAAAGAAATAATTTTTTACAAAATTTTCAAATTATTCCCGCTTTTGTATTTGCTGCTCCAAACATTACGTTCCACATGTTTTGTAAATTTCGATATGGTAGTACTGGTGTGAAGAAAAACTTCAAGATCAAAGCTCTCAACCTTTTCATTGTGACATCTGACATGGTGGTTGCATTGGGTTTGTAAACTGTAACTGCAAGTAAACTGAACATTTTTAAATCGGTTTTTTATAGTTATAGGTGGAAAATACCAAATATTTTGGTTGACCACAAATTGAAAAATATCAAAGTTTCGTTTACCAAATAATTCAAAAAACAGTAAAATTCCTTTAATGTTTTTTAGGCTTGTGCTTTATGAGAAAACTTGGTAAAGATTGACTGTTTGAGCCCCTACCTGAAAATAAAAAAAAATATTTTTCGTTAAATGTGTCGATATTTTGACACATATTGCGCTATGTTTCACCTGTGGCTTGTCCTGAAATAAAAAGTTATAGCCATTTGAAATTCTGATATTTACTTACCTTTTGCACTACAAATTTACTCCACTATGACATTTCCGTAGCACCAGTATTGCCATATTCAAACATTTGTGGAATTTGTTCCACATCAGAATTGCCATGGCAAAAACTTAAATGGCGGGAAAAGTTTGAAAAAATTTATTAATATTATAATTTTTTGTGACAAATGCTTCGAAATAACTTAATTTGCTGGGGAATCCAAATAAAAAAGTTGTCATCCGTTCAAATCTGCTGCACGGCTAATGGAGAAATACAAAATGCGGATGCTAAATTCAAATTAAATTGGGAAAAACTTTCACTGATAACCACCCGCTTGAAAATGAAAATTAACATTTTTTTATTAATAGTTCATGTCCATTTAAACCAATTCATGTTCATGTCCATTTAAACCTATTCCAATCGGTTATATTCCCCGCTTGACCTGAAATCAAAAGATATCGCTATTTAAAAACTTGAAATTTTCATACCATTTTTTTGCGCGCGCAAAAATTAGTCGGAGCATAAAAAGCTTGAATATGGCAATCCTGGTGCCATGCAAAATGTCATTCTGAAGTCCAGCTCACATTAAAATGGTATGAAAATTTCAAGTTTTTAAATAGCGATATCTTTTGATTTCAGGTCAAGCGGGATATATAACCGATTGGAATTGGTTTAAATGGACATGAACTATTAATAACAAAATGTTAATTTTCATTTTCAAGCGGGTGGTTATCAGTGAAAGTTTTTCCCCAACTCAGTCCCTCCTCAATCCTTCCTTGGCTGCAGGTCCAATTCTAGATTTTCAGGGAATCCGTTTACGGAGCCATGAGACAATGTAGAACTAGAGGTCCAATCATCCTATTTTATCATATAAAAGGTTGAATTTTGTTTTCTCATAGATGAGACTATTAGGCATATTCCCAGGTGAACCAGGTGAAGATTTCTTTGATGTCATCAGGCTTACGATTTTTTCCCCATTCCCCAACATCATGACTCTCATCCAATACACATATCCCCTTTCGAGAAATAATCGTTTCTCGAAAGGGGAGATGTGTGATCAGTGGACCGATGTAGAATTATATATTTTTATATATAATTGTCCATTGCTTTAAATCTTTCAGAATTCACATAAACAAACCCCGGAAAATAGAAATAAAGATGGCATTAACAACCTCATAGAAATAAGCAATAACAAGAAAGGACTTGAGAGAATTAGAAACTGAAAATGTTAACGAAAGATCTGAGCCGGAAACAGACATATTTAGTTATATAAAATTATTAAAAGAAAAAGCTTTACAGTTTTCAATTACTTTATACTCATAAAATGTGATACCCAGAAATATGGTTAAACTCATACAAAATTCAGTGACTGATATAACTTCAACTTTTGGGCATATATGTAATTAAACAATGTTCAATGAGATTTCACCAGGATCACCGAGAATTGGTAAAGAAAATTTTTTTAATTTCTGCAATTCTCCCTTGAAAGACATTAGGTTTGTTCGTTTGGCTACACTTTCTACACTTTTCTACACTTTTCTGCACTAACTCATGAGCGAGTGCAGAAAAGTGTAGAAAGTGTAGCCAAAAAGAACAAACGTATTAAGTCCGAATATAAATTGATTAAGACACTGAAACAGAAAAAAATATACAAGACGCCATTTTGCTGGGAAATATGTTCCATAATCAAAGAAAAAATCTGCCAACAGTCTGGGCGCAACTTTATTGTTTTATGGGTAGAAGTCCGAAACGTGTTTAATACTGAGATGCAGTGTAGGTAACTATGCGACTTGCGTTTTAACATGTTAAAAAATATTGATGTCAACTTTCGAGAAGATTTACTTGGATTTGTTAAAAGTGAGATGAAACAATTGCATCAAGAGGTTCTCAGGAAGTTGCTTCGTTTTGTATAAAACATCTTCAGAATGTCACAACTAAATTTTTTTTGAAAAGTGACTTGTGCCACTTTCAAAATCAACGGCTCATATATGCATGCAATATTGAACCGAAATTCATTATTACGAATTATACTTATGATTAAGATATATGCACTAAATAGTTGGCGTAATACACCCTGCGATGAGTTAATGCTACCCGATGACAAAACAGCTCCTTCGGACCTAGTCCAACACAGTTTTAAACTGACTTCACCAATGAAAGTTTTTCAATTGTCATGATCTGAATGGCAGTAGCCAGGGCAGCGATCGATCTCAGTCGGGATTTGCGTGTTAGTGTTTCACACAAGAAACTCCTCTGACGCCAAAAAACAACCAAAAAAAAGTATGGAAATACATTTGTAAATAAAATATGGCGGATGAAGGAGAAAATCTGTGAACGGATCTGGATTCAGTGGCGGATCCAGACCAGGGACGTCATTTCAGTTTTTATTTTTATTTTTATGTATATATATACATATGTTATATATAATCTATAAAAATACATAATTCAGGGGGGGCAAATGCCCCTCCTGCCCCCCCACAAATGAGGTCCCTGATCCAAACCTTGCTGTTGGAAGGGGGGGGGAATTGATTTAATTTGGGTATTTTGTTTGATCAAGTTCTGTGGGAATGAAGCTACATCATAGAGATATATATACTGGAGATGACAAGATGCGATTGAGTTAAAGGCGGACGTCGTCACATTCACTCACACGCAAAACAAAAACAATTGATATAACTACCCTGTTTTTTCCCACTCACATTTATATTATGTCCCGCTCTTGAAACACGCTAAACAACAACAATTTGATATAACGACCCTGTTTTGTCTCACTTCTCTGGCTTCAAAGCGCTTTATACAAAACCGGTGGCTTGTCGTTTCCAATATCTCTATGAGCTACATAAACTGTACTTAGCAAAAAAAGGGTCATCAAATGACGGGATCATATTGTCAAAGACTATCCATAACCCTGCAAGAAAATTACCGGATAAGTCCACCGGAGCTCCGCTGTAGCATTAACCGGTAATCTTTTAGTTAAAACGTATGGGCCTCGGGACAAAAATTAACTTATATACTTCGTATCGGTGTACATAAGTGTGATTCGCTACCTCTATCTCCATCTCTTTCACTCCTAGTTAATGATGCCGTTAAATTAACCCAATCCCATATTGTAAATTACAAAGCGAAGCCAGTACGATTTAACGGGTAAACTACCGGGTAATTGTACCCTATAGTTGCATACTAAATTAACTACATGAATGCATGGAAATTTAGAAGCGAAGCCAGTACGATTTAACGGATAAACTACCTGGTAATGGTACCCTATAGTTTAACTATTTAACATATCCGTTTTAATTCAAAATGCGTCTTAACTTTTCATCCCTGGTACCTGTTCGGGTTGATTAAGGTGTAGAAGAAAAAAATCCTTTTTCAATAAGAAAAACTAAAAAAAAAATGACAAGTAAGAAATACAAAATAAAGCAAAAAGTTTAGAGATATCCAAAAACGTCAGATACCAAAGTGCATTAGAACAAAAATGATAGTAGTGCAGCAGGGGTTACGGCGTTGCGGGATAGGTCCGCTCGACTAATTTACGCGGAAATTTGATGGCACTGTTGTGCCTAGCACTGTAGCAACATCCCTATTCCCTTATCTTATCCAAATGCTTGGATTTCTCCTCGTATCCGCATTGCCGGTAGGTCAGTTTCATAATAATTAACGTAAATAACTCGGTTTGTTTACTGACCTACTGGAAATGCCGGTAGTGTTAAGTATCTTTAAGTAATATTGCTAACTTGCGGATTCGGACTTAAGCGCCGGTTCATATTGCCCGGCCGAGGTCGAAGCTACAAACAAAATACAATTGTTTGGAGCTTCAGATTTCGTCACGCAATGTGCGACCGAGACCAAGACCCGGAACCTAAAGTCAGCAATGTTTTGACGAATGACATGTAACTGAGTATTTCCCAAAGCGGAACACAACACTCAGTTCCGTGTCAGTCGGCACTTTTTTAATATATAAGTTTAGTTGTAACTAGCGATAAGGTCTTAGTATTTTTAGTCTCTCAGTACTCTTAGTTTTGTCAGTATTTTTAACCGAATTAAACCGAGGTAACTAAAACCTTCTTTCTTTTTATTTTTCAGCAAACTAATTCGAAGTGTTCCCGAATAGAGAGATTTGGACATTTAGAATATCCCTCCTGCGCCTGGATCAACTCCAGGAAATTCAAAGTGATCCCAAATGGTCTCTGAGACGGGCTTAATTGCATCCTCGAGCTATTTGGACACATAGAAAATATCTCTACGCGGTGGATCAACTTCAAGAAGTCCACGAAGAAAGAGTTGATCCACCACTGGACAAGACCACGAGCAAGCAACAGTACTCCTCTCTTTCAGGTCCCACCTCCTCTCGGGACTAACCGCGTGTTCTGGTCGGGTATCTCTCATGCCCACCAAAAAATAAACACAACATTGGCGCAGCCGGATTTCTATTCATCGACATAAGGCCGATGGTAGACAAACCTATGCAGTCGACAATAAGACTGTAATACAATATGTACACAATTACATATTTGATTATTCTTTTCCATTTTTAACTTTTTCTCTTCACGCATTTCTTTTATCAATAAATGCAATAGTTTTTCTGATATTTGATCATGTCATCATTTTGCTGTTCAATTTTGGCTTGACGAAAACTTTCTTAAATATTTCCATTACAATTATACTCAGTTAATTGCAATTGTTAATATTTCAAATACGTACGGCCATGTCCACAACACGTATGCTTAAATATGCAGTCAGTCAATAACGTATTGCATGAGCATTTTTTCCTGTTTCACAATATATATTTGGTTTAATTAAATTAGATTTATGTTGTTTTCAGTCAACCTACATACTTTCACTGCGGGAGATATTGCTGATAGCGATATTGCTCTGTTTTATATCAACTACCTTTTTGCAATGAGTTTTTCATACCATGTTGTGGTCGGAGGCCTTGGAGTGGTTATTTCGACTTAAAAAAGTCAAAATAACCGAAGGGAAGGTTGGGATCGGGAAACAGGGGTCCAATTCCGCCTACGTCCGAATTGGTGGCTGAAATACGAACTGGAGCGACGTGCTTGCTGGCTTCCGGGCTAGCTGCGGCTGTGGGGGGGTACGTTGTTCGTATTCCAGACCATAAAACCCATAGCCTATACAACAAAAATTTCACGCCGACTTACCCGGGTGATAAAATTGGGATAAGATTCCCAATCGGTCATGAGAGACCGAGAAAACTCCCTTCAACTCGACTGGCGCTGCTGTTGTGCGCCGTCTAGCCCACCCTACCTTAGCCATACTTGTCCTCAAAAGAATCTTATGCGTATGGCCCCTAAAGAGAGGAATGAGGGGGCGGAAGGTCTTCAAACGAGAAGATCCATCCTAATGGCCGTCTTAATTAGCCATTTATACTAAATAACTATATACCAAAAAAAAACAAAACGAGAGAGAGAGAAAAAAAAAACAAACTAATAAAAAAAAAAATTACCTGTTATACCGCATATTTTGTTTTCTTGTTTAAATTTTTTTATAATTTTTTTTTTTTTTTTATTTATGTCAGTCCGGTCAGTTTCTGTCCATTTATGTCATATCATATTTTTAATTTTAATTTATTTTATTTTTCTTTAAATGTAATTCATTTTATTTAATTTATTTTTTTTTTTTTTTGTATTTAATTTATTTAATTTAATTTAACTTATTTTAATTTAATTTATTTCATTTGTTTGTGTTGTTTTTTTTTTATTTTTATATTTTTTTTTTTTTTTTTTTTTTAAATTAAATATTTGTATACGGTGGCCGAAAACTTTTTGGAGCCACTGTTCTCTCCGCTCGCTTCACTCGGAAATTTTCAACACATTGGCATGCGAAAATTTTCAGCTCTTTTGCTTTGCTTGCCAATCACTATCCGATCTCGCGCCGCACAACACTCAATGAACGCGTAACTCTCTTATTTTTCTTTAATTTTCCAATTTTCTTCTTCCGGACCCGCCAAAAACTTAAAAACTTCTTATTTTAATTTTAACTAATATTTTTTTTCGCCCGTGCGCGCCAAAAAACTTAACCTCCTCTCCCCAGCTGTCAGAAAAACTCCTCCAAAAAAACCCCAAACCACCCACTGAACTGACTTCTTGGTGTGGAATTGGTGTGGATCAAAGTAATGCCACTGCATTAATTGGTCCACACCAATTCTCACAGATGACACTACAACCACACAATGCATTGTTTTTGGAATGGGTTCAATAAACACAACATTGGCGATAGTAAATAATACAAAATTAAAAACCCTCAGCGAAAATGACTGTAATCCAAGCTCGAGTGGTTGCATGTCGGCATTGGGCCGAAAGTATACTCATATGACTTGGACAGTGATTTTTCTTAAATTTTTTCCTTCGTCTTCATAAATTTTATATTATTCATGAGTAGTTCTTATTTTCATTTACTTCCATCACCTAAGACATCAGTTATAACAAATCTCCGCTTTTTAACAAAAAAATTTTTTTTTAAGATCAGATAGATCTCTTTCTGTGAAAATTTAATTTTCAGAAGTTTCATCAATTCGTATATGAAATTGTTTTCAAACTCAGCCACTGCTGATAAAAATACACGCTCCAGTCAAAATATCCAGTTAAAAAAAAATGTCCTCTTGAGTCAGTTCAAAACGATAATAAGGAGTGCTTGCCTAACAACTCAAACTCTCGATAGCGCATTAGACGAAATCAGGATTGTAATAAAGGTATTTATTGAAACGACCCGACTCTGGTTGTGTCTAGATGACGAGTGATGTATTTCATAACTTCTCTTATATGCTATTTATATGAACTTATATATAAAGCTTATGACTAGTTGTACTTAGACTTACTGTAATTAGTTACAATGCGAAAAGGATGACGCACCAGGCAACGCCGAAGAATATTATCGGGTTTTCAGGGCATTTGGCGAAAACTAGGAATCGTTCAAAGGTACAAACATTCCTAACTACCAGGCAAAGTCACATAACCAAACTGAAATGTGAATGATGTGCCAGGCTAGGACATATTGAGGATACTTGTTTTAATAAGCGACGTTTTTTAGAAAAACATCGTAAACGTTTAGAGAGCCAGCTCAATAAACGCTGTGCACCGATAAATAGGACCCATACCTCAAACCTCCAAAACGTTAGTAACGACACTAACAATAATAGTAAACAAGTAAGTATTAATACAATTAATTCAGTTAAGAAGAAAAACGCTAAGCGTAGGACCCGCAAATCAATCCCCGGAAGAGCACAAACTCAAGTCTGGGTACCAGCTTCTTACATTTCTTGCAACTCACCTACTTATTTATCCGAACGAATTTACTCGGATGTAAGGTGAAAACAAGAGTATGTCCTGTGCGCAGGAATTTAAAAAACGCGTCCGGTAAACGGAGAGGCGTGGATTGCACGAAAAAATCCATCCTACACACGTTAACGAAGGACATCGACGACGATGTATTCATCGAGTTCCCCTGTTCTCTAGCAAAATCTGGTAAGATTACAGTGCAAGTGGACACAGGGGCCGATACAAGCCTTTTACGACAATCGGCTATGGGGAACCTTCGAAACATGGACAAACGCGAGAGAAGACAGTTGGGTGGAGTGTTTGGTGGCTTAAGTAGAACCTTAGGCACCGTTCTAATAGGACTGCACCCTAAACTACGTTTTAGGGCAAAGTGGCACTTGGTAGATGATCTAAATGGAATTCCAGCAGACGGAATTTTAGGTCGGGATATTTTAGGAAACCGATCGGTAATAGACACAACTACCAAGACCTTAACACTCCTCAAAAGAAAAATTTCCGCTAAAGAGATTGGCGCAATTGAATAACCAAGGCAGAGTCTTGTGCATTCGGGCTCGTACACAGATAATTACGCAGCCGCGCGTACCTGTCTCAAAAAGAGATTTATTAGAGAAGTCGCAGGAAATAAGTTGGCCCAAGTAACACAGATCTCTGTTTCCGGGTTCTTGCAACGTTGTTACAGAACTTTCAACAGCAATTTGGTTGCGATGGAATAGTGAAACAACCACATGGCAACATTGTTACAACGTTGTGAAGTTAAAAGTGGAAGATAGAATGCAGCTGTGAGGACGTTGTAGCAAACCAACGAACAACCTTAAAACAACAAATAAGTTGCGCTGACTAAATCTTCTTTTAAACAGCAAAAACGTTGCCCTGACTAAATTTTTTTTTAAACAGCAAAAACGTTGCCCTGACTAAATTTTCTTTTAAACAGCAAAAAAGTTGCGAATGAGTTTCGAAAATAACGAAATAAAAAAGAAAATTCTTCTCTCTTTACACACCTTTTTTTATTAATTTTTTTTACTTTCCGCTCGCTGCGCGCTATTTTTTTCTACTACAAATTATTAGATCAATGTTATATATTTTTAAGTACCTACAGTTTTATTCTGGAAACATCGATCGACGGGCGGGTTCGAACCTGGGTCCTTCTGAATAGATTTTCGTACACGTACAAGTCGCAATGCGCTAGTACGTTGCGCCACCGTGGTAATATTTAAAACATTGATTTTACGTGATTATCTGCACACCCGGTTTTCGAAAGAGGACACTGAGGAGTTTTTTAAGAAAATGTTGAAAAATAGTGCAGCCAGGTCGAATCAGCTGAACCCGAAAAGTAATCCGACCTGCACAGTTGAATTGGATCCAACTTCTGATCCAACAATGTCCTTAAACGCATATATTTGAAAAATTTAAATTTACTTTGCGGTACAGCGGTGTAACTGTGCAATTCCCAACAGGGTTAAAAGATGGTTGTGCGCACGTTTTCACGAATTCCAAAAAATTTTTTTTAGAACTGATTAGATATTGAATAAGTTTTTAATTTTTGAGATTGAACCCCTCAGGGGGAATGCAGTGGTGGTGTACGTTTTTACAAGGTCTGAAATATATCTTAGCTCTTATAAGATATCGAATTCTTTTTTACTTCAACTTTTTTATAATCGCTTAGAAATTAGTTTTATTATTTTTGTTGGGGTGACATCCCCATTTAGTTGTAAAGGAGTTGTATACGTTGATGAATACCACCTTAGATCCCACTAGTTTTATTTGAGCGCGCTCACGATATTATTCACATTAAATTAATTATGTCAAAATTTCACTTCCACTGTTTTCATTGAAATTAAAAAACAATTTCGATGCAATATAATTATATTTTTCGTTGATAATAAAATTTTGTTTGTTTTTATAATGTGTGCATTAAAGGGATAAAAACTAATTCATTGTGGTACTTCAATGCAACAAGTTTACATTTAATATCATCTCTTACAAAAAGGGAGTTGTCACTTTCTTCGCCATTTGAAGCATATACTTCCAAATATGAGGACCTTATTGGGGTCTCAAAAAAGTTATATTTATACTTCAAAGTTGATCCAATAATATAATACGTATTTTGAAACCGTGTGCAATATTTGATTACAACAATTTGGGAGGCCTTAGTTAAGAACCATTTATTACCATAGCGATTTGCTAGTTTGTAGCCTTCCTGAAACTCAATTTCATTAAAAAAATCAGAGCATTCTGGTAATAAATTGCAAATTCGTCGATGTTGTAATTTTAGTTTTGGAAAAGATATAACTTTGTTAGGTTGGTAGATATTCAGAGCATTTATTTCCGACATAAGCCTTGCGGCTTGCTGTAACGGTTTATTGCCACTTCTCAATAAGTTTTTTATTTTGTAAAGCTTGCTTTCAAAAGGATAAACACTGAATGATGGCAAAATTCCAAATCGTCTCACCTCATCAACTAAATGACAGAGATTATGTTCATTAACTCCAATAGCATCTTCTCCGTAAAGAAGAATATACTTTTCTACGAATACTTGAAAAAGCTTGTCAACAGTATCCAGCAAAAGAGAATATTTCTGGCTACAACATATAGTACATGCATAAAATAGCATTAAAAAGTGCTCATATGCTTCGAACGGCAAATAATCACGTAACACAACTGGTCGAATATAGTGCAGAAATGTTCGAAATTCAAGAGCTTTCCAAAAGGATAGACAATCTAGAGTTCTAACAGAACGGTGGATTTCAGATGGCATAACACATCCGTCTAAAAAGGTAGACACTGCTTTTATTTGGTCCCCAGACCACTTTGTTCGAAAATTGTAACTTCCAGTAGTGAATCCAGTTATCATCTTTTTCATAACTCCTTGGTGCAGCTGATGCAGCATCTAATACACAATGACATCTTGAATCAAATCCATAGGAAGGCTTAGTAGCGGAGTGCCTACTGGACAGCCTTTTATAATTTTATGATGAACGGTGTGACATATTTCGAAATCTTTCATCAGTTCTTTTTGCGGCGTCTATTCGAGGAAAACTCATGTGTCGACCGTTCTTATCCCATTCTCCAACGACTACACATTTCATGCATCCACTATTAGCATTAAAATTAACTGTTCCTATAACAACATAAAAACATTTTATTAGTCTTAATAAACAATTATTACCTTTCAGGAAACTTCTTGCTGGTGCATCGCATATGAAACATCTTATTTTAACATTAATTTCATATTCGTTCTTTAGGACTCCTTTATCTAATATATTGTTGCGAGCTAGGGGTTCGCCGGGATTTCAAGTAAAACACAATTCGGTTAAAATAAAAATAAGTGATTATTTATTAATCGCACTTTAAATTCTATTCGCACAATAATTCGCACTGTATGGCAGTACCGCCCGCTTATACCATATATCGCTTAACTCGTTCACTTTCGTTCTCTCTCAACACGGTCGCGTATACTCGCTGGCTATCGCAGTCGCGTAATCAAAATTACTGTGTCTTCGCTGAATGCTTCACCTGCTTATATACTAGGCGGTTGCAGTATTGAATGTTCACCGGTGTACTTGAACGTTCGTTCAGTTGTGGAATCTTCTCGAAAGCTTCAGAGCCTTCGATTTCGATCATCGTTCAGTGGTGTGTGCAGAGGATTCTAGTATATTGGAGAGCATTCGATAAGAAGAGAGATTGTTTCGCCTTATCTTTAGCTAGGTTTCTGATTGGGTTATTTTGCAACTAGGTATTCGGTTGTTGTTGTTTTCATTATGTGTAACGATCGAGTGCACGGTTGCGCGGTTGCCGGGCTTACACGTAACAATATCATTTAATTCCACTACAAATTGTGATAAATACTCCTTTGCGCTTGGCGGCTTTGTATCACCGCAATATATTCCCACAACCATCAGATCAAATTTTTCTATTTCATTTATCGAAAAGAGTATAATCCAGAACTGAGGCTTCGAACTGTTAAATATTGGCAATCCATCAATGTTAAAATTAAGGCTGATATGTATCGTTTCTGTAGTCTGGGTGGCTTAGTGGCTAGAGCACTTGCCTCCGGTGCACCTGGTAACAGGTTCGAATCTGCTTGGCGGCAAGTAATTTTCGAGAATGGGATTGGGTGCCGGACTACCAGTTCACTCAGCTGTAAATGAGTTAAAATCGGGGTAATAATCACGGACGAGCGTGTGGCTGACCACTTCACCTCCAAGTGTTCCGTTGGTCTAGTAATGAAGTAACTCTAGCATTACTTCAAGGCCTAGGGCCCAATTTGGGCTGTTGCGCCATTGATTATTATTATGTATCGTTTCTCGCAGATTAGCATAGAACATCGTAAGACAATTTTTCAGGCCATGATGCCAATAAGTTCCTGTTCTCATTGGAGTAGTCAACATGTGTCTTGTTGTCGACAACAAAGTTCCAGAGTCTCTCGGTAGTTTCTTATACTTTGAATCTAAATAAGTATTGATGATGGAAATAAGATCCTTGAGTGCATGTGAAATATTGTGGGTTAGTGCCCACTTTTTTACGATATCCCCTACGTCATTGTGCTCAGAATTTACGTCGCAATTTTCGTCCTCTGATGAGATATCATATAAAAATTCAGGGTTTTCAAATGCATTTACTCTGCAGTCATTTGAAGTTACGCCGATATGTTGAATTGATAATTTATTGCTATTGTTGTGACTTGAAGACGCTGGAATTTTCAATATATACCTGTTAGCATATCACTATTCACAAGACATTTTTTTTAAATAAAACATCACTTTTCTTTAAAACATACACTATTAACAATACCCGTACTTAGCATTTCCGATGTGCTCGTATTAATTTGACTTGATTCTTCACACATCCGTTTGAAATTTTTATTAACATTTTTATTATAATAACATTTCTATAAAAAGTAGAGCTGTATTTGTTTTTGTTTGCAAAAGCATTATTAAATTTTGCGTCACGCATCAGCTTGAAAGTTCACTTAATAAACTCAATATTATGATTATCAAAAACTTTATTTTTGTTAAAATGAGATTGAAGTAAAAAAAAAAGTACAGTCACAGAGATGAAAATGTAATTAAAAACATCGCAACTTCATTTCTGTTTAAAAGAAAATAATTTCTTAAACTGAAAAGTATCGCTACAAAACTAATTGCTATTAAATATTCCGCACTGTTCACTATTTATATTAAATTTTCGAATATTTCGAATCCAATTGCAACTGAAAATTTTTTATAAATAATTTATGCGTTGAGTGGTAATTGAACCCACGACATCACCAAAGCAATGTAATTGTTGACCTAAAAGCTGTCGCTACAGAGAAAAGGTTGTAAATACAGAAGATTGGTTGTAACAACTATTCTTCTGTTAAAATGCGAATTCCTTCCATTTTGATAAAAATAACCGCAACTAAAACTCTGTAAAAATGGAAAATTAAGTCATGCAGATATTTGGTTATTTTGCCTTCTGTGCCAACGTTGGAGCAACTCTTAGTTCTAACCTTTTGGTTATCGTGACCTTTTTATCCATTGTGATGGTTGGCACAACGTTATGACAGCAATTAAAGTGCTGCGATGGAAAAACAAGTTTTTTTGTGTTACTTGGGGTATCACCACTAATATTGAAAATTGACCCACCCTGTAGAACAATTTTTTTCTCCAAATATATCAAGGAATAACCCCTTACAAGGTGGCACCCGGAGTGCCAAACACCCTGTATAAGAGGCGGTTCAAAATTTTTTTTTTATTTTTCTTCAATGGATTTTGCATTTTCAAACCAATATCAGTTGTTTTCAATCCCGGATCGGCCTGAAATTAAAAGATATACGTATTTAAAAATTGCGAATTTACTTACCTTTTTGATGTCAGCTGGACTTCACTATGACATTTCGCATGGCACCAGAATTGGATCATGGCGGGAAAAGGCGCGAAAAGTTTGAAAAAATTTACAAAAATTATTGTTTTTCGGTGATTAAAACTCCCTTTTCGCTCCAACTACCTTTTGCGCGGCGCAAAAGGCGAAATGTCATACTAAAGTCCAGCTGACATCAAAAACGTAAATAAATTCGCAATTTTTAAATACGTATATCTTTCAATTTCAGGCCGACCCGGGATTGAAAACAACTGATATTGGTTTGAAAGAGCTAAATCCATTGAAGAAAATTATTAACTATCATTTTGAAGCGCCCCTTATAAAACGAACTATTTCCAAATTTTCAACTATTTTAACTTCCAGTTTATTGCGGCTATCTGTTTTACTTTATTACTTTCTAATAATACAGTATTGTGATCGATTTTTTAAAAAAAACATACTGCAGTCACGATTGGCTGCAAGCCAATCGTATAATACTCTAGATGAATACTGAACTCCGATTTATATTGTAGTTGGGGATAAAGTAGAATTACGTGTGTGCATGTTGTACGTCCTTTATTAAGGAGGAGATTGCTATTCAAAACTAAAAGACAAAATTTAGTGTTTAATTTCATATCTTGAACTGGTTAAGTCATCCAAAAAAAATTTCCTTTTTTAAGGACTTTCAATTTCTTACATATTTATCCTTTTCCTTGGAACCATTTAAAAATGAACGTGTACAAAATTTCAAATTCGTAGCTTGAAGCGTTCAAAAGTTATCGAAAAAAATATTGTTGAACACGTGTTTTAAGGACATTTCGTATGGCATCTACCAGAAGGAGTAAAAGGATTTTGCTGAATAGTAAGCTCGAACTTCGTTTTCATTTAAAACTAATTTGTACAAAATTTCCAATTCATAGCTAAAAGATTACTTGAGTTATAGTGAGTTCCGTAAATTAAGTGAAGACATTTTGCCAGGATATTTGTATGGCAGCTACACGAAAGACTAATAGGATTTTCTTCATAATCATACATTTAGCTCCAACTATAGAAAAAGTAACACATACAAAATTTCAAAGTCGTAGCTTTAGGCGTTCCGAAGTTATTGGTCAATATTCTCGAACACGTGTTTTAAGGACATTTTGTATGGCAGCTACCCGAAGGAGTAGGAAGATTTTGCCCGTTAACGAACTTAGCCTTACAAATTCGATCTTATATCTCATCGAACCTAAGAAATATGTCGAAACTTTGAAAAGAATACAACCCCCTTACACCCATTAGGATTGAATATCTAAAATACTGAAATTGATTTTTTGTCTTTTTTATATAGGAAACCTTGGGAAGTAAAAGTTAATTCGATATATCAGCAGATATGCAACCTCCTTACACCCACTTGGGGGTTGAATATCCAAAAATCCTGAAAGGAGTTAATAAATAAATATGAAGACAGCACGAGAAAGTAAGAACCAATTCAATTTCTTATCACTTCTAAAAGAAATGACGGAACTCGTGAAAACATGTTCAACCCGTTTATACCCTCTTAGGGGCTGAAAAAGGAAAAAACTTAAAAACAACTTTTAGGTGATTATTACGCAAGCACGTGAAAGTGAAAAGATATTCGATATCTGATAAGACGTGGGGATATAGTAGAATTCGTGAAAAAGTTTACAACCCCCTTTGCATCCCCTTAGGGATCGAATTTTAAAAAATCCTGAAAACACTTTCTAGGTATTTACGAGGGCGGATTGATAATGACGTGCAAAAATCAAGAAGGAGTGGGCAGGTAAGGAATTCGATATTTTTTTTTACCTGGACCATCCTTAAATAGATTACCTGCAAAGTTTAAGCCTGATACCTCGTTTAGTTTTCGAGAAGCAGCCGTCTAAGCAAGTCGACTTATAAAAATGGATAAAAATGAATTTCGTGTGTTGATTAAACACAATTTTTTAATAGGGAAAACAGCTAAAGTAACCAAAGAAAAATTAGGTAAGCATTATGGGGACTCTGCACCATCGATCCGAATGATTTACAAATGGTTTTCTGAATTCAAGTGTGGTCGTACGAGCACACAAACCATACCAAGTCGAGGTCGTCCAAATGAGGTCACCACGCCAGAAATGATCGATAAAATCCATGATATCGTGATAGAAGATCGTCGAGTAAAAGTGCGTGAGATAGTTAACGTAGTAAGCATCTCATTTGAACGTGTTTGGAATATTTTGAAAAACCATTTGGACATGAGAAAGCTATCCGCAAGATGGCTGCCGCGTTTGCTCACAATCGACTAAAAACGCAATCGCGTGACAACTTCGCAGCACGGTTTGCAACTGTTTTAACGTAATACAAATGAATTTTTTCGTTGATTCGTAACTGTTGATGAAGCATGGATTCACCACTACACTCCAGAAACCAAACAACAGTCAAAACAATGGAAGGATGTCGGTTCAAGGAGGCAAAACCGTTCTATCGGCTGGAAAGGTTATGGCGACAGTTTTTTGGGATTCCAATGGAATGATATTCACCGACTACTTGGATAAAGGAAAAACAATGACGGGAGCATATTATTCTGAGGTATTGGTTTCATTGGATGTTGAAATCAACGCAAAACGGCTTCATTTCGCGAAGAAAAAAGGGTTGTTTCACACGTCCGTTGTTGCAACGGCAAAACTGTTTGAATTACGGTACGAATTGCTCCCTCACCCACCGTATTCTACAGATTTGGCACCCTGCGACTTTTTATTATTTCCAGACTTGAAAAAATGGCTTGCTGGAAAGAGATTTACCACGAATACTGACGTCATAAGTGAAACCAACGCCTATTTTGAAGGGTTGGACAAATCATATTATTTGGAAGGGATCAAAAAATTGGAAAATCGCTGGACTAAGTGTATCGAGCTAAAAGGAGACTACGTTGAAAAATAAAATAAATTTTTCCGGATAAAATTATGTTTTCGCCAATTTTTGCACGTCATTATCAATCCGCCCTCGTATATGAAGAAACCGTAGAATAAAAATGAATTCAATATTTGGGAAGACCTAATAGATATGACGAAAACCGTGAAAATATATGCATTCCATTTTCACTGATCATTTTTTTTGTAGCCCCTCCGAACGCCAATGGATATTTTAATTTTTTTTTTATCTAAATTAGTTTTCTAATTGATTTACATAAACGTACCGAGTTTCAACTTTGTAGCATAAGCCGTTCTAAAGATAGGAAAAACACCCCCCACCCCCGTACCATACTACCCCTATACAAAATTATATTTTTCCAAGATGCTACTAATATAGCTCTATTTAAATATCAAGTTTCAGCTTTATATCATTATAGGTTGTCGAGATATTAAAATCGGAACTTTTTCCTTTTCACCCTCCCCCACCCTCACCCTCTACACCCTTACACCCAAAATTCTCTTCATTTCTGCTAGGGCTCTATTAGACCTACTTCTGGTAAAAATTTTAAGCATGTACCTTACACTGTTCTTGAGATATGAGACGTGATTTTTTAGAAAAATTCGCATCCCCTCCACTTTCATGAGCCACCGCCCCCTTAAGGAATTTTACTTTCAGCAAACTTCATTTGTGAACCTTTATACACAAACCGAATTTTATTTGTCTAGTGTAATTGGTTCGTGAGATATCATAATCTAAAGTTTTGTACCCCCCACCCACGTACGCCACTGCCTCCACTCAAAAACTTATTTGCGATCTATTCTCCTAGTATTCCTACAGATATTCATTAAGTTTCAATTTTGTAACATTAACCGTTTAGGAGATATGGATTTTAGAATGTGTCGATCTCGGCTTTTTTGCGTTTCGGACGCATTATTTTTCCTCCACTCCCACACCCCTTCACCCATATTGACAATTTTTATGGAAATGGGTCCACTACCGAAGTTCTATGTAAATTCCAAATTTCAGCCTCCTAGCATAAGCGGTTGCTGAGATCTAAAAACCAAAATTTTCCATCTAAAACGCTTCCCCCTCATACACCCCCCCCCCCCCCCCCCCCCTAAGAATTTGGTCACTTCAAGGGGCCTACCCAGTATATTCATAAAAAAAAATTCAATTTAATATCTCAAACTGTTTGGGAGCTACGAGCCTTCAAACGATTTTGCGTACGGCATACGGCGAACAGACGGACTGAACTTTTTTTTAGCTTTTTTCGTGTCTACGAGTCATGAAACGCAAAAAAAAAATTTCAGGGTAGCAATTTTTTTTTTTTTAAAAAATCGATCACAGTACTGTATTATTAGAAAATAATAAAGTAAAATGCATCATAAGGAATTTTCAATGACTTAGATGAGAAATACGTGCTATTATAGTTTTTCTGTAGTTGTTTAGGTCATATGGTAACACAGTATTTTACTTGAAGTAGCCAATTCGTTTAATAAGCAAGTTGCTATACAATAAAAGGTAGCAGATTCGCACGGTATCGTAGCAGATATTGTTCATAGAATAGTAGCAGAATGTCGAAAGGGTGGGGGGGGGGGGGGGGGTTGGGTGTGGGAGCGTGGCAGTGATGCCAAGGCGGCTCGTTACAAGTCGGACTTATGAGAGAACTCGGACAGCGTTGCCGCACGTAATTAATTAAAAGGACCACATTTTCACGAAAATGGTCTAATGGCAAATAAGGGACCATAAAATTTATTCAAAAAATATATGTGTATTTAAAAAATAAAAAACATTATAGAATCAGAAAATAGAACCATGAGCTAGTCGTACTTCCCAGTACAAAGTTGCGTATACTATACGTGAAAAGTTGCTCGGTTAAAAGCCGTATAAACACAGATCTGGCTGCTGGGTTGTTTAATAGAACACCATACGAACTAACATTTTTACAAAAGACGTATTTTAAAAAATGGTCTTTTTCGTAAAAAAAAGTACCACCGGACCAATTAGGAAAAAAAGTACCAACATTAGACCAAACGGACCAAATATGGCAACGCTGCCGGAACCGAATCGTGATTGAACAAAGAGTTGAAAATTGTTATAAAATTTGAATTAGAAAAAGTCGCGCATTCAAAAGTCTGTGATAAGTGCGTATATAGCTAGAATTGAAGGAATTCAGTGCAAATTGTCTGATTGTCGAGGACTGGAGGAGTTGCTGAGGAGAAGAGTGACACTAAATCTGCGACAGAGGATCTATGAACACCCGACGCGCCCTGGGATAAGTAGCTAGGGAGTTTTTTCTTCTGGTAAAATAAATTGGTATTCATTAACCTTTTTGAATTGTAAATGTAACGATTCTTGTGACGTATTTCAGCCCTCGTCCCTCCAGTGTCGCGTGTTTAATCTATCGTGAATTGCTTTCTCTTCTTTCGGATGATCCGTGGTTCGGCCACTGAGAAACAAGAACGGAGCCTTCCAGAAAGGACCACTGGCGCCCCACGACCCTTCTCTGGGTTCGAGCCAAACAAAGCCCGTTCGTCCCCCTCCGTGGCGGGGATTTAAACGGTTTGCCGAGGGGAAAAACCATAACAGTCCGTAAAATTACAATTAATCTTCACGAACAGCAAAAATCTTATCGCGATATTGGCAATATAGTGCAGAAACCATTTTTATGAGCTACTTTTGTTGTGAATGAAGGCCTTGGAGTGAATATTTTGACTTGAAAAAGTCAAAATATTCGAAGGAAAGAAAGGTTCAGGAAAGAGTGGGCCAATTCCTCCTACGTCCGAATTGGTGGCTGAAAATCGAGCGGAAGCGACACGCTTGCTGGCGGCCGGGACTAGCTACGGCAGTTGTGGGGGGTTCTTGTTCGATAATTAGACCATAAACCCTTGGCCTGTACAACAAAAGATTTCGTGTCGGCTTACTCCAGGGATTTAAAATGGGACTATTTTCCCAATAGGTCGTGAACGTGAAAGACCAAGAAGCGATGGAGTTGCGCGACTTTCCGATTTGTCAGGGTGCTCAAATGATATGGCGCCCTGTCTGCCCACCCTCCCTCAGCCATGACTGTCACAAAAACAACATTCGTCATGGCCCCTTGTTGAGGTTCAGGATTAGGAGCTCAGACGGTCGGGTTCATTTTGATATTGGCTCTTCTAGCCTCTAATCATTTCCATGAAAAAGCACTGGCGGGTATTGGACAGCAAAAAGCAGCTTCAATAGCTTACAACAGCTGATCGACGCAAACAAGTGTAATTGACGTGACATTCATGTTATTTATGACAAAAATTGGTACCGGCCGCGGAATCTAATTAGCATTTTAATTGGAGTTTAAAGAACGGTTTTTGACCCGACCGAGAGTGCAATCGTGTTTTTTTACGTGTTTTTTTTCGCATTGAACAATATAATGGTCAAATGATTTGATTAAATTAGGCAATGAATACGATGCTTCCAATGAGATGTGTGATGATGACTTAGAGAGACAAGACAGAGCCCGTTATCGGTTACGAAAGAGGGATAAGAAGGACGTAAATTCAACAGGAGTAAGCGTAAGTCAACGAAATTTCAATAAGACCATAACATTGATTCTTCTATTTTTCACCTAAAGTCCATAACAACTGACTACTCCGAAGATGAGTTTAGTGAAGCAGAGGATAGTACCGGAACTCGGGAAAATAGTGCAATAAAAGCTGATTTTCCAAATGATCCTACTGAAGACGCTTCAACGCAAAACAATGAGACTGTAGGCTGTTTTCTCTATTTCTTACTTAGCATTTGATAAATTGGTCTGGCAGCGAAATGGAATCCCAGATGAATCACATCGCACAGACCGTGATGATACACAAGGAAAAGGTGGCACGAAGGTGGGTTCTTTGTAGGGAATTCCAGGCACATATCTAACTCTGTTCTCGTCGTTACAGGGAGATTGGTGTCTTGACGGCCAACAAAGTCAGCTCGCGTCAATATAAAATCGTCGCACCCATCAATCCGAAGAAACCGATTAAATACGTTCGGAAGCCAATCGATTATTCGCAGCTGGACGAAGTGGGGCACGGTATAAATTCGTCGGGTCATAGTCGACAGAAGCATCGAGGCTCGAGTCAGGTAAGTTCGGCAGATTTCAGAAATTCACATCGATTTACAATACCCTCCCCCTCCCAAACAGAGCTCAATTCAATCGCTTAGCACAAATCCCTCGGTTGGACCACCGCCAACAACAAAACCGCCAACACCGCCGCAAATGTCACACGGCGGCAATACCGGCACATTGGGAAAATCGGTTATAATTTTTTTTCATAATGTATGTACGTTAATGTTTATTATTGATTTAGAGAATCCATGATGCTGTAAATTTTGATTTTACATTTATAATAAATCACATTTATAACTATGACTGCAATCTTTATTTTCAATTCTTTTCCTGTATTGTACCATAAAAATTTCAACTTTTTATCTCAAAGGGTTTGTGAGCTACGCGGTAATTATTTTTTTTCTTCCTTTTTTGGGGTTTACTAGTCCTACTTGTAAGTATCTATTATGTGTGTCATATGCAAATATAGAAAAAATAACTTCTTAAATGAAAAAATACAAAATTTCAAGGTAGCAAATTTATTATTAAAAAATTATAGTGTTAAATAGAAAATCACTCTCTTCTTCTTGTCGATCTGAAAAGATAGAATTATTAAAAAACTTGCGACTACAATTTTACGCGACTCTCACCGATCCACAGCACTCGTAGAATAGACCCATTATCTTTCCAGCTTCTTCGGTTTGCTCCCGAATAGGCCAAAGAAACCTTTCGGGCTCGTTCGCGGAGTGTAAGGAAGCGCCTGCCTATAGAATTCCTCCAGGCGTTCCAGAGCTTTCGTCTGATCCCCGTCGGGCTGCAATTCACCGCTCTAGTTTCACTTTATTATTTTTTAATAATAAAGTATTGTTATCGACCTGAAACGTTTTAGGACTAGTAGACCCCAAAAAAGCAAAGAAAAAAAAAATGTCCGTCTGTCCGCCGTAGACGCCGTCCGCCGTACGCAAAACCGTTTGAAGGTACGTAGCTCACAAACCCTTTGAGATAATAAATTGAAATTTTTATGGTGGGTAGATTGGGTGAACCCCTACGACTGGTATATTTTCGAGGGGTGGTGGTACAAGGGGAGAGGGGAGGGGAGCGTTTTAGACGAAAAGTTTTGGTTTCTAGATCTTAGGAACCACTTATGCTAGGAGGCTGAAACTTGGAATTTATGTAGTACTATGACAGTGGACTCAATTGCAAAAAAATGGTCGATAGTGGTGAAGGGGTGTGGAAGTGGGGGGGGGGGGGAAACAATGAGTCTGTAACGCATGAAAGACGGGATTGAAACATTCTAAAATCGATATCTCCTGAACCATTGATGTCAGAAGATTGAAACTGTATTGTTGTCCTTAGGAATACTTCAAGATTAGACAAGGGCTAAAATTTTTAATAGGGTTGGTGGGGTGTGGGGGGTGGGGGTGAACAACTTTGGATTACAATATCTTCCGAACCAATTACACCAGGAAGATAAAATTTAGTTTCTGTATATGGGATCACAAAAGTAGTCTAGCGGAACTAAATTTTTTGAGGGGGGAGGTGGAGCACGAAAGTGGGGGGACAGCAATTTTTCAAAAAAATTAATTTTTATATCTCAGAAACCGTATCAGATATGATCTTGAAAATCTTACAGGAGTTGGGGTCGGTAAACTTCTAGTGGTGTAGGTGTTGGGGGTGATGGCGAAAAGGGGTAGAAAGGAAAACATTCTGATTTTTATTTCTCGAAAACCATAATGAATAGAAAGCTAAAATTTTAGGTTTCTATAGAGCCACTATGGAGACATCCTCCAAAAATAAAATTTTTTTTTACCATTAGAGAAATTAAAGCAAAAAAAAAGTTCAGATTTTTATTGGCGTTCGAGGTTGAGTAAAAAAAATATCCGTGAATCCACATTTTCACGAATTTCGTTAAAAGTTTTAGACATGTCGAGCTATCAAGGATACGGTGTTGGGTACTATGCGACTGACAACCTAAGAAATAACCAGGAGGCTATTTGGAACGTTATTTTTAAGGTTGTCAGTCGCATAGTACCCAACACCGTATCTCATCATTAAACACGTTTCGGACTTCTACCCATAAAATAATAAAGTTGCGCCCAGACTGCTGGCCGATTTTTTTTCCTGCAACGCTGCATTTGACCGAACGCGAAGACCACCATTTCACCACCAATCGCACATTCACGCGCGTAATCGATCGCACAACACGGACCTTTTATTTTTCACAACGCGCCACGGATAATCGCACAAAATTTATAATTATGGCATAAAAATAATTATGAAAAAAGTCATTTAGAATGTTTATAATCATGATATAAACATTCTAAATGACTTTTTCCCATTTGAAGGAATGAAAATGTCACACACATACTTGTGTAATATAGCTGTGCTTTCTTGCTTACAGTCCGTACTCTAAGCATGGAAAAGCAGCTATGATAGCAGCTATTTCAAAATACTGGACAGAACAACTGTCAAATAGCAAGCATGAGAAAGCAGCTTTTGGTTGCATTGGACAGAAAAAATCTGCTATACCTGCTATCGAAGCAGCTATAGCTGAACATTGGACAGACTCCAGGTCTCTATCCTCTAAGAGGAACGGATATGCCAATCGAAAGCCTACCAGACACCTGTATTTACACCCTTGGGTAGGTGGAACCAGGATTTTCCTAACTATTAATTTATCAAAAGGGAAAATAAAATTAAGAGAGAAAGAATTCTCATTACTCTAACATTAATCATTAATTCCAAAACCGGCCCTGACAGAGTTCATAATCCAAGGCTATCTGTTCAAACTTAATAAAAAACACACGAGGAAATTCCAATAAGACTCGATTATAGCTAACAAATCCTCAATAAAAACCGTAATATTTTGAGAGTTCCAACCCGCTGATAAATTTAGGTCCCACAAACTTGATCACGAAAGTAAGAAAAATACGACGAAAGTATAAATAAAATATCATTCCAATCTAAGGCTATAGGAAAATAAATGATTATCAGCTCGAAATGGACATCTGTAAGGGTTCATAAAACGGGGCTAACTATTCAAACAGTAAACTTCATAAGAAACAACAAAAAACAACAAGAAAAGAATTCAAAAAAGCCAAGAAATTTTGGCTATCATTAATCAATTAGGGAGTTAGAAACCCTTTAACTCCGCTGGGCTGCCCGCAAGGGAGCTGGAGCGCAGCGTGCGCTAGCCAAACCTGAACACAAGAAGGGGGTTAAAATCCCTGAGCCCCGCAGTGTCGCACAAAAGGTAGATAGAGCGCAGCGCGCGAGTCACATATACACCACCACAAGAACTCTATCCAAAGATATGACTCACCAAGCTGACCATAATAAAGATAAGATAAGATCCCAGACAATAATAATAATAACTATATTGGACCACATAGGATTTAATTAAGTGGACCCAATATGCATGCCAATAATCTTAGAAGGCATTAATAATAACTGCAGACGCATCCGTCAGCAAAGATAAGGAATGTAACGGCCACAAGAATTGTTAGTGGACCGAGCCTTCCCAGTAAGTAAGTTAGCAAACCTAAGTTAGTCTTAATTTGAACTTCGATCTTGAACTTCTTATAATAAAGTCTCCCAAAAATAAAAATACTTCTTTTATTTTTGGTCACGCTAAATAATAACTATTTAACTCGCGTCAGCCCAACATGAACGCGACAAGGGAGTTTTAATCCCTGAGCCCCGCGGGGCTGCACGCAAAGTAATTGGAGCGTAGCGCCCGTCAGCCACATATGAACGCTAAAAGGGAGTTTAAATCCCTGAGCCCCGCAGGGCTGCCCGCAAATACTTTTTTTCCATTTTTCCTCCCCTTGGGTTTTAAGAAACACATATTACCTCCATCAAGTGGTCTAGATAATTCCGCTTTCACCAAAGATAATCAAAGCAAACAAAATGGATGGCTTAAAAACCATTATTCTATTAACAATATTAACAACATCTGAACAGAATATCAGACTACATTAAACAAATTTAAATTAATCACTATTCAACCTAACAAATGTAAAATTATATATCCTCATGGGTCACAATACAGGATTGTGGTTCATAATCTCAGAAGGAGAATGTGAACAAAATATTTCAAATTTGTCACTTTTATTAAAAATATAATCAAAATTCTACTAAACCTAAAGAAATTAACTTGGGAGTGTGACTAGCTGTGAGAAAATTAATTAGGCAAAGTTTACTAGTTTCGACCCCTGCCACGAGGTCATCATCAGAACTCTTAAAGATTTATTTCATATATGTAAGATTATATAAATATCTACTAATGCTAATATTCCCTAAATTAATTCATTACTTGTTTACCTATCATAATAACGCAATCTAAGGACTAACTTTGCGCATGTTTACTGTCTATTCACCCCCTTTCACTAACCAAATCATTTAAGTAATAGAACTTTAATCAAAGCTCTTAATGAACAAGTGTTTTAACAGAATAAAATATTGTCCATTAACGTTCCAAAACCACAGACTCTATAATAAAGTCTCCATCAATACTAGATCATACCATCCAGGAGATGTGAGCTAAAATCCTCTTACTAATCGTAAGATTATACACATTATAGCTGCAGAGCATTCATTGGGTAAATGATGATTAAATTCTTTCCTTACCGTAACGAATTCTATTTTATTGAGAAATACCAATTATACCACCCGAGCAAATACTAATTCACTCTACCAATTCCTAAGGATATAATTCTGAGCGCATCCTCCAGCCAATAAGAAGGATTGTTCCTTAAGGTAACACTTAGGAAACTGATCCATAAGAAATATATTTCTTTCCAAAAATCATACGTTAAGAAAAGTAATATCGAAAATAATAAAAATATAATATCTAAGTCGATTCAAATAAATTAAAGAAAAACCGTGGTATTTAACAATTGAACTTAAGTCCAAAGTCCAGATAAAGATCCTCTCTTAGAAAAAAGTTCATTGGTACAAAACCATGTTTTCAATTTGAGTGCATTAAACCTTAGAATGCACAGTCCAAAGATACTATATTCTGTGCATATTATTCTTGAGAGAAACAATTATATTATTATTATTATTTATTAATAAAAATATATAAATATACATAATTATTGTACAGCATTAGTTACAGAGACCATCAGCTTTATGATACTTAGTGTATGAATTTCAGGAATGACTAATAAGTAAATAGTATGTAACATACTTAAGTCTAGATTTAAATTAAGATATGCGTATGAAACAATTATAATATATTGTTACATGTAAACCTGGCAACCGCGCAACTCGATCGATTACGAGTAGTGGAAACAGTAGCAACCGAATACCTAGTTGCAAAATAACCCAATCACAAACGTATATAAGGAGAAACAACACGACTATATTTCCCCTCTAATGGAATGCGATCGAATGTATTAGAACAGCCGAGAAGATCACATGGAATGCTCTCATGCTTTTCAGAATATTCTACACACACCACCGAACGAAGATTCAAGAACAGTCTCGACCACAGTCAAGTAGTATAAAAGCAGATAAAGCTTTCAGCGAGAGGCATAGTAATTTTTATTACGTCGACTGTGACAGCGAGCGTGTATACGCGACTGCGTTGGTAGAGAGCGAAAGTGATCGAGTCAAGCGATATATGGATTAAGCGGGCAGTGCTGCCATACAGTGCGAATTATTGCGCGAATATAATTCTGCGAATTAAAAGTGCGGAAAAATAAATTATCACTTATTTTTATTTTAACCGAATTGTGTTTTACTTGAAATCCCAGCGAACCCCTAGCTCGCAACAATTGGTGTCAGAAGTGGGATTTCAAGGATTAATTCGGGTTAAAATCGCGAGTGGAAAAGTGAAATTAAAATTCTCGAACGGACAAAGTGAGAATTTTGTGCGCGAATAAAGTTTTCAAACTGTGAAGTTAAGTGAAAATTCTCGAACGGACAGGGAGAATTTTGTGAAATCAAATATTCTCGAGTGCTCTAGTGAGCGGTGAAGTGAAAAGTTCTCATACGGACAAAAAGAGAATTTGAATCGCGGAAAATCTGTAACGGACAAATAATCGTTAGTGAAAATGCCGCGTTATTTAAGGGACTTAAAACTAATGGAGCTGAAGGAAGAGCTCGGTAGACGTGAATTATCTACAACTGGGAACAAGTCCGAACTTGTCAGCCGAATGATCGAAGTGCTTGAGGCTGAAGGTAAGGACGCAAACAGTTTCGAGTTCCCAATCGAAGAAGCTCGTGCAGGAAGTGGTGAGGAGTGTTCTGGTACGCCAGATTCTCTGACGCAGTTAATTCAGCAAATGATGAACCAGCAAAAACAGCTCTCAGCAGATCTCAGCCAGAAGATGGACCACCAAGGTCAACTATCAACAGACCTCAATCAGAAGCTAGATCAGACTTCGAAGGACCTCAACCAGAAATTAGACCAACAAAGTGAACTGTCAGCGGATCTTAACAAGAAGTTAGATCAAACATCAACAGATCTTAACGACCTCAACCAAAAGTTGGAGCAGCAGAACAACAAAATCGAAGATCTAAATCAGACGATGGACACCATGGGTAAAGCAATAGAAGAAAATGTAGAAAAGAAACTTCGAACATTTGAAGATCAAGCAACGGAGAAGACATCAGCTATTGTAGAAGAAGTTGAACGCCTTAAAAGGGACTTTGATAACGTGAAAGCAACTGGGGTCATCAAGACAGAACACGTTACGCACAAAGATCTCAAAGCCCCAATCTTCGATGGACAAACACCGTGGGCTATCTACAAGACCCAATTTGAGGCTGCCGCAAGAAATAATCATTGGAATGATTTGGAATGATTTGGAACGAGGAACGGCTCTTATATTAGCGCTAAGAGGCCCACCAGCAGAGGTTCTTCAAACAATTCCTCAAGAGCAGCAGCAGGATTTTTCGACATTGGTACAGACATTGGATCTTCATTATGGCAGTGACCACATGCGAGAGATCTACAAAACACAACTTTACAACCGAAGCCAAAAGACTGGTGAAACGCTTCAAGAGCTGGCGCGCGATACTGAGCGACTAACACTATTATCGCTTCCCAATGCACAAACAGAGCAACGCAACGATACAGCTGTTTTCGCATTTAACAATGCTGTACAGGACAGAGAGCTCCAGCAGGCGTTAAAGTTGGCAGGAAAGAAAACGATTGGCGAAGCCTTAGTATATGGGCTTACGTTCGAAGCTAACAAGCAAAGCTCGCGAAATAGCTACCGAGTTCGAGAAATAACAGAAGAGTGTGTATGTCAGAGAACGGAGTACACCAAACGGAGCGAAGGATCTGGTGCCCCTCGATGTTGGAATTGCGGACAGGCAGGACACTTAAGACGCGACTGCCGAAAACCAAGAAAAGCTACCAACTATTGTTCCGGCTGCGCTGCTAAACAAAAAGGAGAACGAGGTGAACCGTCACGAGAGCACGCTTCGCCTAATCATAGTCCGGGAAACGAGTAAAAGCCAACTTCATGGGGCAGAAGTTGGCTGGTGGAATCGACGCCCCCGGAACCATCATCGCAGTTTCTCGACTACATCGTGGTGAAAACGACTTATGCATGAGTGGTCGAGTCGACAAATTAAACTGCATAATAACAATTGACACAGGCACAACACGATCAGTGCTAAGATCTGACCTCGTAGACCGTACTTGGCTTCACAACACCAAAAAGTACGCTCTTCGCACAGCAACAGGAGAAACTACTACAGTTCATGGAGAAATATCACGTGACATCCAGCTTGGAGATTTGACATTCTCGCATGTATTCGTGTTTTCTTGGAATGGATTTTCTGAAACCACACGGTATCCAGCTGGACCTAGGACAACGAACAATGAAGTGGCGGAACATCGAAATCCCAATGGAAATAACATCCTCCAACACAACCAAGCTGCGAGTTATATTGTGCGAAGATGCGGATATACCAAAGTCATCAGAGAACGTTATTTGGGCAGAGCTCGATGGTGATCCCGGGGACCACCGATTCTACCTCATCGAACCAGAAACGACACCTGCATTACGAAGTCTAATATTGGGAAAAACGCTAGTAAAAAGAAATGAGAAGATGATTGTACCAATAACAGTGCTCAACGTTTCGGACAGCATTACCAGCGTAAAGAAAGGAGATGTAATTGGCAGCTGCGAACCAATCTCGGCGGTGATGAGTATAGACACTGAAGAGCATCATGACGTAGCCTCTAAAAATAATTCAAGGAGGAAGAATAGTGTAACATCAGCAGTTCTTCAGTCAAGCAACCTTAGAGGAACACAACACAAGCAAGCAGTGGATTTGATCGAAAGATTCAGCGACGTCTTCTCCACCGGTGATGACGACTATGGCAGAACAAACCTAGTGAAGCATCGTATAGACACCGGAAGTGCTACACCGATACGTCAACCCCCAAGAAGAGTACCACTAGCGAAACAAGGAGAAGTGAATTCAATGGTCAAAACCATGGAGCATCAGGGAATAATCGAAGAATCAAAGAGTCCGTGGATATCGCCAGTCGTGCTGGTTAAGAAAAAGGATGGCAGTACCCGATTTTGTGTGGACTACAGACAATTAAATGATGTTACGAAAAAGGATAGCTATCTAGGATTAGTGACATATTACCGTCGATTCGTAAAAGACTTTGCCAACACGGCAAAATGTTTTCATCAGCTAACAGAAAAGGGAAAGACATTTACTTGGAATCAACAGTGACAGGAAGCTTTCGAGAAAATAAAAGATCAACTTTGCGACTCTCCAGTTCTGGCGTATCCAAAACCAGGTCATAGTTTCATCATAGACACTGATGCCAGCAATGTCGGTATCGGCGCAGTACTATCACAGGAGATCGACGGGCAAGAGAGAGTGCTATCATACTACAGCCGAGTACTCTCAAAATCAGAAAGGAACTATTGCGTAAATCGCCGAGAGCTATTAGCCATTGTAGAAGCTACAAAACATTTTCACAAATATCTCTATGGCCAAAAGTTCCTTCTTCGAACGGATCACGCATCGCTTAAATGGCTACTTCAGTTCAAGAATCCCGAAGGCCAAGTAGCAAGATGGATAGAAAGGCTTGAATCCTACGATTTTGAAATTGTTCACCGAAGAGGGAGAATTCACGGTAATGCCCACCAAACTGCAAGCATTGTCACCGCGTAGAAGAAAAAGAAGTCGGAGAAACCATTCAGCGAATAACGACCGAACCAAAGGATGGATGGAATCAGCAAGAACTGGAAGATGCCCAACGAAAAGATCCGTATATTTCACCGATCATGGCATGGAAGGACAAAATGGAGCGGCCTGAGTGGAAAGACATCTCACAATTCAGCGAAACCTTAAAGAGTTATTGGGCATAATGGAACTCCCTCCACCTAGACGGTGTGTTATTAAAACGGAAATGGGAAACCGCTGACGGAACATCGCATCTCATGCAAACCATTGTCCCGCATTCTAAAGTCGAGGAAATTCTGAAGGAGTATCACAAAGGTACTTCCGGTGGACATTTAGGTGTAGAACCTTGGCAAAGATACGAGAGAGGTTCTATTGGATCCATCTCCGAGATAATGTCGAAAATTGGTGCCGTAAGTGTATTACCTGCGCATCGAGTAAAGGCCCGCAACGCAGATCAAAGGGAGAAATGCAACAATACAACGTGGGAGCTCCATTCGATAGAATTGCTGTGGATATTGCTGGACCATTTCCGGAATCGGAAAATGGTAATCGCTACATTCTTGTGGTCATTGATTATTTCAGCAAGTGGCCCGAAGCTTACGCAATTCCAAATCAAGAAGCAGTTACCGTCGCAGAACAAATTGTTACCAACTGGGTGAGCAGATTTGGAGTTCCACGTGAACTACACTCCGATCAAGGGCGCAACTTTGAATCTCAAACATTTAAACACGTGTGTCAAATGCTGGGAATAAACAAAACGAGGACAACTCCACTACATCCACAGTCCGATGGAATGGTGGAACGTTTCAATAGAACACTAAATTCGAACCTATCCAAACTCGTCAGTGAAAGGCAACAGGACTGGGATCAACACATTCCGCTATTTTTAATGGCCTACAGAACATCAGTACACGCAACAGGAGAAACTCCCTCCCGAGTCATCTTCGGGAAGAATATTCGAGTCCCCGCGGAATTAATGTTTGGAGTGCCACCAGACCAACCGACCCATCCAAAAGATTACGTATCGGATCTTCGACATCGACAACACACAATTTACAACCTGGTCAGAGATAAAATTAATTTGGCGACCGATCGGATGAAGACGAGGTATGATCAACGGGCAAATTCATCAGGATTCCAAGAGGGCGATTTAGTTTGGCTATACAATCCCAAACGACAGAAGGGCAGGTCACTGAAACTACAGCGCAACTGGGAAGGACCTTATCAAATCATCAACCGGTTAAATGATGTTGTGTACCGCATACAGTTGCATCAAAAACCTCGTACTAAAATGAAAGTGGTACACCTCGAAAGACTAACGAAGTACCATGGCGCCCATGACGAGGGGATCGACTCTGTTCGGGACGAACAGGAACTAAGGAGGGAGTAATGTTATATGTAAACCTGGCAACCGCGCAACCGCGCAACTCGATCGATTACGAATAGTGGAAACAGTAGCAACCGAATACTTAGTTGCAAAATAACCCAATCAGAAACGTATATAAGGAGAAACAACACGACTATATTTCCCCTCTAATGGAATGCGATTGAATGTATTAGAACAGCCGAGAAGATCACATGGAATGCTCTCATGCTTTCCAGAATATTCTACACACACCACCGAACGAAGATTCAAGAACAGTCTCGACCACAGTCAAGTAGTATAAAAGCAGATAAAGCTTTCAGCGAGAGGCATAGTAATTTTTATTACGTCGACTGTGACAGCGAGCGTGTATACGCGACCGTGTTGGTAGAGAGCGAAAGTGATCGAGTCAAGCGATATATGGAATAAGCGGGCAGTGCTGCCATACAGTGCGAATTATTGTGCGAATATAATTCTGTGAATTAAAAGTGCGGAAAAATAAATTTTCACTTATTTTTATTTTAACCGAATTGTGTTTTACTTGAAATCCCGGCGAACCCCTAGCTCGCAACAATATTAATAAAAGGCTAATTTATACCTGTGTCTAGAATCCGCTCTTAAGTGGGTAAAGGCCATTGTATTCCTGCTTTATTCCAGCATTATCCGGCACACATGTCTGCGTGAGGGGTCACTGGTTTACCGAATGGAGTATATACAATTCGATCACTATAGTTTTTTCGACCATTTAGTTCACAAATTCACTGAATAACAAATTGATTTAGGAATAACAACATTATCATTCCAAACCCAAACTCCCCAGGCTAACGAAAAATGAGTATTCACACCCATGAACCAAGAGCATTTTATAGGCAACCTCAAACAATTAGTCCCTCCAGAAGATCAGTTCACAAGATGCCGGGTTCTATATTTTATGTAAGTGCGAAAAAAATTAGGAAAAGGGAGTAAATGAATTCAAAATCACCGGATTTTTAACAGCGAAAACAGGGTCTTACGCGTGAATAATCTCCAAGGTCATCGAACTTTTAATACAATATTCGTATATGACCACTGATTCAGCATGATTAAATAAAAGTTAACCGGAGGGTATTTTCATATTATTCTATAAATTGTTCGTTCTTAACGTATCGCGTTATAATTATTCTTCAGGCCATGGGTCCCCACAGAATTTTTAGTTTGAAATTTTCAAAAGGCGATACATTAGCTTTAGCGTGACAGAAATTCCCGAATTTTAATGCGATACCGTGTCTTAGCGTAAATCATTTTCAAGGTCACCGGTTTTGCAATATAATACTTATAAATTCAGATTACCCGGACAACATTTTTAAATTGTTCCTATTCTTTAGTCCTTTTATACAAAGTAGACAGTTGTCATAATTTTCAATATCTAGATTCTCGACATAATTTATGTTCATAATTTTTACTCTAAAACGTAATACACTAGCCCTGGTTTAAATCAAATTCAAGGTCAACCGATTTTTATGTAATAGGGTGTCTCAGCGTGAATTACTTTCAAGGTCACCGGTTTTTTAACACTGCGATATCTGTATAAGAACCCTGGCTTCACGTAGATGAACTCAAACCTTCCGGAGGACACCAATACTCTTCCAATCATACCCAAACATGACGAAAAATAACATCTATATACGGATTTATCAAGAAATAATTAATCTAAGATAGGGACCAATCAAACAAGTTCCTAGGGCTCCTAGCTCTCCACTACAAAGGTCACTTCAATAAAACCCTATGGCTTTTCCCAAAACGATGATAAGCAAAACTCTAAATTAGTTGGTCCCTCTTTACGTAGCGCGTTGTAATTATTATTATTAAGGTCCTGGGTCCCCACAGAATCCTCTAAAAAGCGATATATTAGTTTCAACGTGACAGAAAATCCCGGATTAAATGCGATACAGTGCCTTAACGCGAATCATTTTCATGGTAACCGGATTTTTACTATGAAACTTATAAATTCAAGTTACCCGGAAGACATTTTCAAATTGCTCCTATTCTTATTTCATTCTTACTACGTAGCGCGTTGCAATAATTTTTTTCAATCTGGGTTTCGACATAATCTAAGTTAATAATTTTTTTCTTAAAAACGTAATACACTAGCTCTAGTTTAAATCAAATTCAAGGGCAACCGATTTTTATGTAATAGGGTGTCTAAACGTGAAAAACTTTCAAGGTCACCGGTTTTTTAACACTGCGATACTTGTATGAGAACCCTGGCTTCGCGTAAATGAACTCATGCCAACAGGAGGACACCAAAAATTCATCAGATCTTACCAAACATGAAACTAACAAACTCCTGAATATGTGCCTTTTAAGAAAATAATTAATCTAGGAGGAGGATTAAATAAACTAAATTCCTAGGGCTCTTATACATCACCTACAAAGCTCTCTTCCATAAAGTTCTCTGGATTATTTAAACGGCAATAAACAATAAAATAATTTTACATCATCAATAATTACTATAGTCATCATAAGAGAGAATCACTAAACCGTAACGTAAGAAAAATTTAATTCACCCGATATAAATATTCATTAGTAAACTTCCACTCTGGATTCCGTGTTGCAACTCTAAACACACATAAGTGTACGTTAATCACTTCCATCTCCCACTCGGCTTATCAGAGGCTAGGGATGCCGTTTTCAGATCGATTTAATCGAAGATCGATTAATCGGGTCCTAAAAAATCGATCTTTTCCCGATTTTCTTGAGCCGATTCGATTCATGAATCGATTGCTCTGATCAGGAAATCGTATTCCGATTCTTTTTTAATTAGAACGATTTTAGGCAGTGATCCCACATGAACGCTTATAGGCCGCGCTCACCTACATTCTTTGGCTAACATCGCCTTTGGCCTTGGTTGCCTAGCGACGACAATATTCCTACAAATCGGCCGATTTTTTTAACCAATCGTGCGTGTCATGTCAATGCGCAAGCGCAAGATCGGAAATTCCGTTACGATCTATTGTTTTACTTTATTATTTTAATAATACAGTATTGTTTTCGATTTTTAAAAAAAAAAAATTTGCAACCCTCAAAATTTTTTTTTTCACGTTTCATGACGAGTAGACACGAAAAAAGCAATAAAAAATTTCAGTCCGTCTGTCCGCCGTACGCCGTACGTCGACCGCTGTACGCAAAATCGTCTGAAGGCTCGTAGCTCCCAAACCCTTTCAGCTATTAAATTTAAATTTTTTTTGTGAATAGACTGGGTAGGCACCTTGAAGTGGCCAAATTTGTGGGGAGGGGGAGGAGGGGGAAGTGTTTTAGACGGAAAATTTTGGTTTCTAGATCTCAGCAACCGCTCATGCTAGGAGGCTGAAATTTGGAATTTATATAGAGCTTCAGTAGTGAACCCATTTGCAAAAAAATTGCCGATATAGGTGAAGGGGTTTGGGAGTGGGGGGAAAAATAATGCGTCCGAAACGCAAAAAAGGTGAGATCGACACTTTCTAAAATCCATATCTCCTAAATGGTTAATGTCACAAAATTGAAACTTTATGAATATCTGTAGGTATACTAGGAGAATAGATCGAAAACAAAAATTTGAGTGGGGGCAGTGGCGTACGGGGGTGGGGGGGTGAAAAACTTTAGATTGCGATATCTTACTAACCAATTGCACTAGATAAATAAAATTTGGTTTCTGTATAAAGGTTGACAAATGAAGTTTGCTGGAAGCAACATTTTTGAAGGGGGCGGTGGAGCATGAAAGTGGAGGGGATAAGAATTTTTCTAAAAAATCACGTCTCATATCTCAAGAACAGTGTAAGATAGATGCTTCAAATTTTTACCAGAAGTAGGCCGAATAGACCTCTAGTAGAAAACAAAATTTTGGAAGTGTGGGTGTAAAGGGTGAGGGTGGGGGAGGGTGAAAAGGAAAAAGTTCCGATTTTAATATCTCGACAACCTATAATGATATAAAGCTGAAACTTCGTATTTAGATAGAGCTATATTAGTAGCATCTTGGAAAAATATAATTTTTTACAGGGGTAGTATGGTACGGGGGTGGGGGGTGTTTTTCCTATCTATAGAACGGCTTATGCTACAAAGTTGAAACTCGGTACGTTTATGTAAATCAACTAGAAAACTAATTTAGATAAAAAAAAATTTCAAATATACATTGGCGTTCGGAGGGGGGGAAAAAAAATTATCAGTGAAAATGGAATGCATACATTTTCACGGTTTTCGTCATATCTATTAGGTCTTCCCAAATATTGAATTCATTTTTATTCTATGGATTCTTCATATAAATACCTAGATAGTGTTTCCAGGATTTTTTAAAATCCAAGACCCCTAAGGGGGTGCAAAGGGGGTTGTAAACTTTTTCACGAATTCTACTATATCCACGTCTTATCAGATATTGAATATCTTTTCATATTCATGGGCTTGTGTAATAATCGCCTAAAACTTGTTTTTAAGTTTTTTCCTTTTTCCACCTAGGAGGGTATAAACGGGTTGAACACGTTTTCACGAGTTCCGTCATTTCTTTTAGAAGTGATAAGAAATTGAATTGGTTCCTACTTTCTCGTGCTGTCTTCATATTTATTTATTAACTCCTTTCAGGATTTTTGAACATTCAACCCCCAAGTGGGTGTAAGGAGGTTGCATATCTGGTGATATATCGAATTCATTTTTACTTCCTAAGGTTTCCTATGTAAAAAAGCCAAAAAGTCAATTTCAGTATTTTAGATATTCAATCCAAAAATGTGTAAGGAGGTTGTATGCTTTTCAAAGTTTCGACATATTTCTTAGGTTCGATGAGATATTAGATCGCTTTTTATTTCCACAGACTTTTTATATAATCGCCTACAAACCCATTTCTCAATTTTTCGATATTCAACCCCCAAGGGTTTGTATATGTTTTCACAATTTTTGCCATTCCTTAGTTCTGTTGAGATGTAAAATTGATTATTACGGCCAACCAATTCACGATTTTTCGAATTTCCAGAACCAAGGAGATGTGAAGGGTTCGCTTACGTTTTCAGAATTTTTTCAAAATCCGTCTTTTCTCATGAGATTTCAGGTTGCTTCTTATGAAATCGTCTAAAAACCTGTTTCACAATTTTTTCGAAATTCAAACCCCAAGTGGAAGTAATGGGTTTGTATACGTTTTAACAATTCGTCATGTCTCTTAATTCTGATAAGGCAACAAATACGTTTTTGCTTCTATGGTCTTTTAGTGTACATAATATACTGAAATTCGAATAGTCTACACGGACTTTTTCAATGTTTAATCGTCTAAAAATCTCTATTTTAAATATTTTTATATTAAGAACAAAATTAATTTTCCATAAGAAATCTAAAAATCTCGAAGCAACTCATGATACACTCCGACTTTTACCGCTCCCGAACTTTGACCCTAAAAATAATAAAGTTTCGCCCAGACTATTGGCAGATTTTTTTATACTCTAGATGAAATCATATAGAGTATTATAAGTTTAATCCAGCCCAAAAGTTTGTAACGCATAGAACCAAGCCTCGGACGAAAAAAAGTTATATATTATTTTTTGTTTATTTGTGGCCAAAAACCAGCTTGACGTCCGTCCGTCCGTCTGTCCGTGAACACGATAACTCAAGAACGCCTTCACCTAGGATCTTGAAATTTTGAATCTGGATGTTTGGTTGAATTTGTAAGACTAAGTTCGTTAACGGGCAAAATCGTCCTACTCCTTCGGGTAGCTGCCATACAAAATGTCCTTAAAACACGTGTTTAGGAATATTGGCCGATAACTTCAGAAGGGTTTAAGCTACGACTTTGAAATTTTGTACGTGTTATTTTTCCAATAGTTGGAGCTAAATGTATGATTATGAAGAAAATCCTATTAGTCCTTCGTGTAGCTGCCACACAAATATCCTGTCAAAATGTCTTCACTTAATTTACGGAACTTACTATAACTCAAGTAATCTTTTAGCTATGAATTGGAAATTTTGTACAAATTAGTTTTGAGTAAAAACGAAGTTCGGCTTCGGCTAAATTTAAATTTCTTCGGCTAGATCTTGATGAAATCGGCTGAATTTAGCCTAAATTGGCAACACTGTTCAATACACTAAAGTGTACAAAACAGGAAAATGGAAATCGTGGTCGATTTTCCGATCTCGATTCTTTTCAAACCGATTTCTTCACGATCGATTTCTTAAAATGCGATTCGAATCGATCTCAAAAATCGATTTTTTTTTTAAAAAACGACAACCCTATCAGAGGCTTTTCCCTTCCTATAACAGTTAGGTGTCTAACCCGTCGTAACATTCTGAGAAAAAACTTCCATGCCTGTGGTATCTGGGATTTTTCCAATCTTTTCCCTATAGCCAACATTCATTCACAAAAAGGTCTAAAATCGTCTTCGCTTACCCTTCCAAAAATTAGTTGTTGGTGTAATCCCTGTAAGATTTTACTTTCCCAGCAAACAAGAAGCCACGAAATATCGTAAGGTCGGAAAATTCGGAAGGATTTGTCTTACCGAAATCGTTTAGATGTCGGTGGGAAATTTATGACAGAAATTTCGCAACGATTTCGGATAGAATTCGAAAAGAAATGTCTTGATTTTGATGGTTTCAGGTTGCAATGCATGAGTAGCAATGGTATCGCTTTGCATTATGTGTTCGATTTGAATCGCGAGCCTCGCACGCACGCGAAGTTTATGTTAATTGAGCTCAGTTCGCACCGTACATCGTCTGTGAAGTGATCTAATTTGATTTGTACATGTGATTAAAACCTGTGAGTACTATATATAATTATTTATAATATATTGTAACAATAAATATAGATTTGTTGTGAATTCCAGTTCTTAGAGTTAAATTTAATGTTTTTATAGCGAGATAATAGTATTTTTATTTGTTCGGAATATTAAAATATACTTTTGTGATAGACTTTATGGATAGAATTTACTATATTTTGTTTTCAGAGGTATCACAATGTCAAGACAAAACTTTCACAAAAGTGTAACAAGGGAAGCAAATTTACTTTTGAAAACGATCCTCTCTTATGATAACCCTGATAACGATATTGAAAGCAGAGATAATAAAAATGAGCAAAATTCAAATATAGCAGACTTTCAAAGTAAAGCTATGGGTGAAAATGGAACTAATATAAATTTTGAAGATACATTTCACCAAACCGAAATGCAGGAAGAATTGTTGTCTGACGATATCGAAACTGAAAATATTCCTAGAAGAGAAAAGTTGAAACATTTTTTAGCAAGATGGTCCATTAAACACAATATTTCAAGCGAAGCAATGAATGAACTATTGGTGAAATTACATTCTTTTGATAACGAGTTACCTATAGATATACGAACTGTTCGCGAAACTCCTCAAACAACAGAAATAATTTCTATGGGAAATGGATCATATGTCCATTATGGACTGAAAAACTGCCTAACAGGTTTTATGTTTCAGCACAATAAATTCATTACATCCATGAGTTTGTCCCTTAGCTTTGGAATAGATGGGCTACCATTATATAAATCCAGTAAAGCGCAAATTTGGCCGATTTTAATGAATGTTATGAATTTTTCAGAAGTATATCTTATCGGGTGCTTCAGTAATCAAAATAAAGAAATGAAAAAGCAGGAAAAGATTAATTCAAAGCCTCCAGATACGAATATCTTCTTGGAATATTTTGTTAAGGAACTATCAGAATTATTACACGTAGGGTTTACGTACCATAGTCGTACGTACAAAGTTTAAGCTCTTTTTTTCGTATGCGATGCCCCTGCTCGCGCGTTTTTGCTAAATATAAAGTCGCATTCAGCGTTTTATAGTTGCATAAAATGTACACAGAAAGGATCAAGAATTAGTAATCGCATTGTTTTCTCAGATTTTGATGCCACTTTAAGAACAGATGAATCGTTTTCAAACCGAATTCAAAAAGAACATCATAAAAAACAAGAAAAGCTTTCGCTCGAAGACTTAAATATAAAGTGTGTAACACAATTTCCTTTAGATTTTATGCATGTTGTATGTCTCGGGGTAGTTCGCCAATTAATGAAGTTGTGGACTAAGGAAACAGGCAGACCATATTCCCTTCCAAATGGAAAAATTAAATATATAACCATGCAGAACATACACATGCAAAAGCAGTTCCCATTAGAATTTAATAGGAAACCCCGCACTTTAGATGAACTAGACCGGTGGAAAGCTTCAGAATTTAGAACATTTCTTTTATAAAGGGTTTTCCAATAAGGACTTGACAACTTTTTTTCAAAATAAAATGCAAACCATTTGAGATATTTCAAAAACTTTATTATCGGGTTGAAGTACAATCAAAACATTTATGAATGGAACTCGACTTCGTTCATATGGCCACCGCGGGCACGTTTGCAGCGGTCGATTCGTTGGACCCAATTTTCGATGACTCGGCCACACATTTCGGCCGAAATGGCTGCTATTTCGTGTTCAATGTTGGCTCTGAGCTCTTCCAACGTCGTCGGCTTGTTGGCATAGACCAACGACTTGACGTGGCCCCAAAGAAAAAAGTCCAGAGGCGTTAAATCGCACGAACGAGGCGGCCAATCGACTGGTCCATTTCTTGAGATAACACGCTCATCAAGCTTACTCTTCAATAAATCGATTGTAACGTGTGCTGTGTGGCTTGTGGCACCGTCCTGTTGAAACCACATGTTGTCCAAGTCCATATCTTCCAATTCGGGCCAAAAATAATCGGTAATCATGGCGCGATAACGATTACCATTCACAGTAACGTGACGATCATTATCGTCGACGAAAAAATATGGCCCTATGACGCCGCCAGCATGCAAACCGCACCAAACAGTTATTTTTTGTGGATGAAGTGGTCTTTCATGAAGCACATGTGGATTTTCACCGGACCAATAACGCATATTTTGCTTATTGACGAACCCACTGAGCCAAAAATGAGCTTCGTCACTGAAGATGATTTTGCGATGAAATTGATCATCTTGGCGCATCTTTTCCAGAGCCCAATCGGAGAACGTACGTCGCTTCAAATGGTCCATCGGCTTCAATTCTTGAGTCAGCTTGATCTTGTATGGGTGTAAACCAAGATCCTTACGCAAAATTCGCCATAACGTGGTCTGGGCGATGCCCAACACTTGAGAACGCCGTGGAATTGACTGATTTGGATCATTTGCTACGGACGTTTCAACGGCAGCGATATTTTCGACACTTCGACCAACCCGTTGTCTCACTGGCACGGCAACATCACACAACGAATATGTAGACTCAAATTTTTGCACTAAACTTGTTACTGCCTGTCTACTAGGGCGAGAATTACGACCGAAAATCGGAGTTAACGCTCTTAAAGTAGCGGTCACCGACTCCGAATTTCTGTAGTAAATTTTTATAATTTGCAGACGTTGTTCCTTCGTGTACTTTACCATGATAAAAATGTTAAGTTTACTGAATAAATTGAATTGATTGAATAGATAACTTCAGCGCGTTTAAATTTGAAAATCACCTCAAATGCTTGAAAAAAAAAAATTAAAAAGGAAAACTTCATTCTTGCTCAATTGTCAAACAGACTTCTTGAAGAAAGCACATTTATCTCCAATCTCTGCAGTCAACATGAATTTAAGTATCCTATTATAAAATCATCTCGTAAATCTAATAACATCAAATCAGTAGTTTTGGGTACTTTTACCGTTTCTACAAAGAAACCTAATAACTATTGCATGAGTGGCGGAAAAATATATGAAGTAAAGAAAATCTTCAAAGAAAATGAAGAAATATTTCTTGAAGGATATGAATTTTACTCTCTTACAGAATTTTACGATTTAGAAATTGATCTCTCTTTTTTGCAAGTACATGTCACACAAAATTTAGAACATACAGAAAAATACAAATTTAAACTGTCATCTGTAACTAAAAAATACATGGTTTTATCAACAGAAGATTCATCCGAATTGAAGCTAGTTGTGCCTTTATTGTGAAAGCCAATACGTATGCACATATATAAAAACACAAAAATAATATAGCATAACATAACATAACATTAAGTTTATATATAACATTAAGTTTAATAAAAAACATTAAGTTTATATATAACATTAAGTTTAATAAAAAACATTAAGTTTAATAAAAATGGATTCATCCGCTGAGAAAGATAAAAACGCTTTTGAAACTGAAGGTAAATAGGACAATATATAATATTTAAAAAATTTAACTAAGTTGTTTTGCCACATCTTGCAAAAATTAGTTACTGAAAGTTAAATTAGATTAGACAATTTTTTTTCTTTGTTATTTTATTTTATTTAATAAGATATTGCATCATCCCAAGAACTTTTTGTCGGTCCTTCCGCGAACGAAACACCTACATATAACCAATTTCTTATGGTAAATCCCAGTGAGTATTCCTATATTATAGTCTTACATCCATTATAACTGCAAATTATTACAATAAAGGTAACTATCCAGTCACTTCAACTCAACACATACCATATCATAGTCAAGCTGTTCATGTTTTCGGAGTTAGTGCACATCTGAATAGTTATAATTCCTATCAACAAACTACTCAGCAGAGTTCAACTGATGAGGGCATGACACTAAAAAGTATGAAACCTTTCGCTCCTAAATTGTGTGCTTCTAAATGCTTTATTTCCAGACATCGTACAACTTCTGGAAGGTACGCAGGCCCAAAATAAAAAAATTTTGGAAGAAAATGAAAAACTTAAAGAAAATAATAAAGACCTTATGCTGCATTTCACTAAGGAATTCATTGCACTACGCAAAAAAGTTGAGACACTATTACAGTCAATGAATTCTAACAGCACATTTGATCTTTTACCTCAATTTCCGTTGTCTTCTAAGGAAGATGTTCTGCACCTAGAGGAAAATTTAAAAAATGAGAAAAAAATGAGAAAGCAACTGGTAATTCATGCAACATAATAATTATAATTGTGTATTAACGATAACTCATGCACATAAAATTTATATTACTGCAGAGGGACAAATTTGCTCAGTATTCGACAAACGACGTTTCGAAATATGTCAGTGGAAATTTAAATATTTCATTCGGTACTGACATACTTACTTCACAATTCTCTTGGACAGCAGTTAATAATAACGTTGGTGTCAAAAATTATGTACTTATCGATGTACTGAAAGGTTTTTTACATTATTCATAATGACTTTTCGTGCAATTTTTTCAACTTATATACCTATAAAATTACAGATTCGTGTATCCTAAATAACCCACAATCTAAAATCGTTCATATAACAACGGCCATAAAGAAATATTTTAGTAACGTGAAGGACCGTCACAACAAGGGTTTTAAAAAGAAGGGCTGAGGGTGTTAACACCACTGCAGCTGTAAGTGCGAGAAATTATGAAGAAGAACTCTCGTCAGATACAGTGGCGGTCATAGGGGGGGGGCCATGGGGGCCATGGCCCCCCCTAACAGATTCATCACCCATGATTACTTTATCACGTCTGCTTTAAAGAAAAATTATATCAGACTATTAGATTAATAGATACACTTAATAAAGTATAATGCGCTTAATAAAGTATAATGCAATTAAATATGATTTCCTCTTATGTCTTTCTTTAATTTTTAATATTTCAATCGGAAAGTTATAAAATTTCGAATATAAATCCATATATATAATTGATCTTTGGGTTATGTTAAGGATGTAGCTTTTACTGTTTGAAACTAATTTTGAAAAATTTGGATTTGGATTATGCTTGGACAATTTTCATTATGTGTTCTAATAATTTTCCCATATTTGGATGAATTTGAAATCTACTCTGCTAAAAAGGGTAGTTCAAACCGTAATCAAAGCTAATCACTCAATTTAAAAATTTTTAATTTTTTTCACAGCTCCCATCATAATGGCTCGGCCTAGTTTAAAAAAATACATTTTATGTTTCATCTCGATAATGTATGGGCCAAGAGCCTTAAAGAAACCAAAATTGTGTAAGATTCCGTAAACTCCCGAGATATCGACATAGGGCCTATATAGTATCATTCTTTGGGTGATATAATTCTAAATATATAGGTGGTTGGTGTACCATCGAAAATGCCATCTAGTGAAGTTTTTCTTAAAAAATTAATTTTTAAGCGTAACTTTGTAACGGTAAACAATGCGAAGTTAGTGTGAAAAAAGTCCTTCAGCAAGGCCGAAAAAGATGATTTTTGACATTTAATCACTAATCCGCAATAGTTTTTATTTCGTACTTGGTGAAGGACTTTCTGAGCCGTTTTGTCTTTCTGTAATATATCTATATTTTTGCCGACGACACGAACTTCGTATTATTAACCATTATCAAAATACGGTCGAAACCGATTAAATATAAAAAACTTCACTTTCTCATTACGACCACTAGATGGTATTTCCGATGGTACATAACCTATATATTTAGAATTACAATCATCCCCAGAATAATATTATTTGGCCATTTTGTCAATACATCGGGACCCATTTTTCGGAATCTCAAATTTGTTTTTTTTCTGATCGGGGTGAAACTAAAAACATATATTTTTTACACTAATTAGGACCACAGTCTCCAGTAGGAGTCCAAGTCTCCTACCCAAGATAAGAGGTACCGCGGAAAAAATCTCTGGAAAAAATTTTTTCAATACAAAGAAAGCTTTGAAATTATCTGTCACCACAACTACCTGCATAAAATATTACAAAATTTAAAATTGTATGAGAATGCGAGCTTTCGACTCTTGTTCATTCAATTTAAATTTCCTCCTTTCCAAAAGTTAACTCTTACAAAATAAATTAGAAATTTTATCACCATAGTCGTTGTAAAACAAATGTTTTCAGAGCGTTCAAAATCTATTTGCCAAAATTTTACGATTTAAATCAGGTAAAAGCTAGATAGTTTTAGAGAATTTCCGACTTTTGCTTTTAAAATTTTTAAATTAGGGGAGTAGGTTAGGTTAGGTTATGGTGGCAGTCATCTAAACTATAGATCGATTCAATAAGGAGACTATGTGAATATGTATATATACCAAATAAATTACATTGACATAAAATATTATTTTGTAGATTTTAAGTATTGTAGGATAACTTAATAACTGGGGTGATCACTTCTTCGTCGGGCCTGAAGTCTTTAGATCATGAGATATAGGGTTTGGATTTTAATGCCCAATATTGAGTTTCATCAAATATGTATGATAGTAGAACCAATAAGAATTAAATATACTACTTTTCTAGTGGTCTCAAAAAACAGCTAATTTACATTCAAAGATTTCAAACTGGATTTGGCGAAATCTCGAAATTCTAACAAAACTCTCAAAATCTACTAGATTTCTCATACATGTGAGAGATCTCTGTCTGTTTGGTCTTCTAAATTTTGTCGAAATCAAAACCGACATCGACTTCTACTGAACTTCTACTTATGTTCACCAAGCTTTGGAAACAATTAATTTCATTTTCTAGTTCCTGCTATTCAATTTTCTATTACCAAAAGACTTAAAATCATACAACACTGGTTCAAATTTTCGATATCATACAAGCTGATAAATTGAACGATTTTAAAGAAATTTCTTCAGAGCTATGTTAATGCTTTTTAATTTTCTGAAATTCGGTTGCCAAAATCTGACGATTTAGATGCGGAAATGAAAAGTTGATATTTTTAAGCAGTAAGTACCAACCGCAGCGACCATATATAGTATTTGTACAATTTCCATCCACGATGAATTAACGGCAACTGGACCAATTTTCTATACAGTATCTACTGAACTTCAATGGCCCCTCCCTTGGAAAAGCAATATGACCGCCACTGGTCAGATATGGTACTTACTTGTAATAGAATTTAATTACAGAATGTAATTTTTTGCGTTTTATGTGTATTATGTACTTACTTACTTACTTATTACTTACCTTACTCCAAATAGTTATATACTTGAATTACGTACATGTGTATATACAAATTATTTATTTATTTTTTTATTTGCATATAATAAATAAAAAGTAAGGAACTTGCAAGAAAAATGGCTTGGTTATTTTTATTATTATGGTTCAGTAATGGTATTTGCTGAAGAAATTTGCCCACTTATTGTCACAAGAAAAAGTGACAGTAGGTGATTTATAAAAAGTTTCAAGTACGGACTTGAAAACGAGAGATATTGTCCTCCTTCGAATATCAAACAAACGATATTCCTCAAAAAAAGGAAAAAGTACATGTGGAATACATATTCTACTTTATCCCTAACTACAATATAAATCGGAATTCAGTATTGCATTATGAGTGTCAAACGATTGGTTTGCTGGCCATCATGACTGCCGTATGTTTTATATCAAAAATCTGTTTTGAAATCGAATCGAATATACCTTACAATCTCATATAGATTTTTCCGTTGTAGTTCGAAACGAAATATCTTGAAGATATCGTTACGATTTTTCTCACAGAATTCGATACGGAAAATCTTTAAGATATCGTTACGATATTTCTATCAGAATTTGATACGAAATATCTTTAAGATATCGTTACGATTTTTCTATCAGAATTCGATATATCTTGGTAGTCGTTACGATTTTTCTTTCCCGAATCGTGTCAACCGTTCCATACATTTTTCGCCACGACATCGGTACGAAGTCGTGTCTGATGTCGGCGCGTTTTACCGACAAATCGTGGCGAATTCGTAACGATATCGGACTTTTTTGTTTGCTGGGTTCATTCATGAGGCTAAGAACCCTACGCTCTGGTGGCCGTCGTTGTAGTAGTAACCAGGCGACAACACTTAACCGGCGTCTATGGCTTTATGAGTGTCCGCTGCAGTCGTTGACATTGTTGCTAGGATCCACTGAGATATAACAAATGGAGACCTCGGTTTGCTATCTCACATAGCCGACGTTTTTAAAATGTCAATATTTCGAAAAAGGTGTCCATGATAACCCGAGGTTCTGCATTGTTGAACAAAATTCTGATGATTTTAAACATTTATTAGATTTAAAATTGGTAATGCAAATAAAATAATTTTTGATTGAAACATTTCTTTATGTTTCTTTCACAAATTCAATTCATTTTAAGTTTAGAGAAACTTCGAAAGTTATCCGGGGTACAAATTAAGATTGAGCCACGGATGACCTGAATCTTAAGAAGGAAAGAGTTAGTAGCACGGTATGCATGTATTAAGGCGAGAAGGAAAACAATGAGAGGACCATCAGATTGGGCAACATGAAAAATTAAATCCGAATTTTTAGGTGTAATTTCGAATTGAAAAATAACGAATAATTTGAATTTAATAAATACTTTTTTGGATAAACAATGCAAGGTATTGAAAGAAAATGAGTTCATAAAACTAAACAACTAAGCTGTGTAAATTTTACAGGTAATATTGGCTATTGCAGTACGAATATAATACCATGTACTTATCGGTATGGCGCCAAATTCAAAAATAACGTATTACATGCTCAATCGTTATATTAATATTCTCCCAAGAAATTTATTAATAAAAAAATCTGCCAATACTCTGGGCGAAACTTTATTATTTTCGAGACAAATTCCGGGAGTGGTTAATGTCGAGATGCATGAAAAGTATCGTTACGATTTTGGCTCATAGCCAGAGATATGTGCAGGTAGAAATGTAATATTGTTTCGAGACAAGGAGGTTTATTTAGAAAGCTAATTTTATCATGAGAATAGCTTTATTAGAAAAAAATTTCATAATTCAATAGTGGTTCCTCATATAGAACACTAAGAGCGAAAAAAGTCTTAAACTATTAAGTTAAAGTAACTATATTAAAGAAATAAGTTAATAATACACATACAAAAAAGTATTATGGTTTTAAAGTACAGGATTTCCACGCGACCCAAGAGGTACCTGAACAAAGCGCGTTACTCCCATCTGGTTGGAGTTCGCCAAGAGCCATATCACACCATAAGAACCTAAAATCGACAGTGTTAGAATCCTGAGACACGTAACTGGTTTAGCATCTGAGCAAATCAACCATCGAAACGCACTAAATATCTTACTGCAGATAAGCGACTTAAAATCGCAAAGAAAAATGAGGAGGCGAAGAAGCAGTGTTAGAATCCAGAGACACGTAATTCAACCATCGAAACGCACTAAGGGCTGGTTTCACAGTCGAAGTTTAAACCAAAAATGTTGTTTAAACTTAGGAACAAACGAATAAGTTTAAACTAAATTCTTGGTTTAAGCTTCGACTGTGAAACCGGCCCTAAGTATCTTACTGCAGATAAGCGACTTAAGATTGCAAAATAAAAATAAGCAGACGAAGAAGCAGTGTTAGAATCCAGAGACACGTAACAGCACAAGAAAGTGAAAACCAATTTAATTTCTTATCACTTCTAAAAGAAATTACGGAATTCGTGAAAACGTGTTCAACCCTTTTATACCCTCTTAGGGCTGAAAAACGCAAAAACTTAAAAACAAGTTTTAATCGATTATTACGCAAACCGTGAAAGTAAAGAGATATTCGATATCTTATCAGGCCTGTGGGATATGGCAGAATTCGTAAAAAAGTATACAACCCCCTTGCACCCCTTAGGGGTAGAATTTCAAAAAATCCTGAAAACACTTTCTAGGTATTTATATGGAAAAGCCGTAGAAGAAAAATGAATTCAATATTTGAAAAGACCTAATAGATATGATGAAAATCGTGAAAATATATGCATTCCATTAGTGTTTGGAAGGGGGTCGAAAAAAATGATCAGTGAAAATTTTTTTCCACCTCCATCCAAACACTAATGGATATTTTAAACTTTTTTTATATCTAAATTACTCTTCTAGTTGATTTACATACAGATACCGAGTTTCAACTTTCTAGCATAAGCCGTACTATAGTTAAGAAAAACATCCCCCACCCGCGTACCATACTACCCCTATTAAAAAAATATTATATTTTGCCAACATGCCACTACTTAGGTCTATCTAAATATTAATATTTCAGCTTTTTATCATTAAAGGTTCTCGAGATATAAAAATCAGAACCTTTTCCTTTTCACCCTCCCCCACCCTCACCCTCTACACCCTCACCCACAAAATTTCTTTTTCTGCTAGCGATCTATTAGATCTACTTCCCGTAAAAATTTTAAGCATTTATCTTATACTGTTCTTGAAATATGAGACGTGATTTTTTAGAAAAATTCGCATTTCATGATCCACCGCCCCCTTAAAAAATTTTACTTTCAGCAAACTGGTTTTGTCTACCTTTATACACAAACCGAATTTTATTTTCCTAGTGCAATTGGTTCGTGAGATATCGTAATCTAAAGTTTTTCACCCCCCACCGCCGTACGCCACCGTCACCACTAAAAAATTTGATTTTAATCTACTGTCCTAGTATATCTAGAGATGTTTCTTAAGTTTTAACTTCGTGGCATTAACTGTTTAGGAGATATGGATTTTAGAATGTCTCAATCCCCCTTTTTTGCGTTATGGACGCATTCTTTTTCCCCGCACTCCTTCACTCCTTCACCAATATCGGTTATTTTTTTGCAAATGGGTCTACTATTGAAGGTCTATATAAATTCCAAGTTTCAGCTTCCTAGCACAAGTGGTTGATGAGATCTAGAAATCAAAATTTTCTGTCTAAAACGCTTCCTCCACCTCACCCTTCACACCCCCACCCCTCAAAAAATATTCACTTAAAGGGGTGTACCCACTCTATCCACCAAAAAAAATTCAATTGAATAGCTCAAAGGGTTTGGGTGCTACGAGCCTTTGAACAATTTTGCGTACAACAGTGGACGTACGGCGGACAGACGGACTGAAATTTTTTTGCTTTGTTCATATCTACTAGTCATGGAACGTAAAAAAAAAAATTTTTAGGGTAGTAAATTTTTTTTTTTAAATTTGATTATTGAAATATTAAAGTAAAAGGTATTGTAAATTATACCTATTACCAGCTCTTGGCCTCAAAGTAAAGATGCACATCTTTCGAAATAAAACCAAGTTGATAAATGCAAAAATGCACTTGTTTGTAGTAAACTTGACACTTCCAACAAACTATGCGCCACATATTTCACTCAAGAATAACGAATTTGCTTAAAATGGTGGAACACTTGCACTTGCACTTGTTGAGATTTATAATCAAAATGCATAGATGCCGAGAACTACCCCAATACAGGTAAAATAAACTACAACCTTAAGTTATCGCAAAAAGTGCAAGCGCCAGGGGAGACGAGAAGAGCATTCATCCCCAGCCTCGGACCGAAAGACCGGCGATATCCCACAAAGCGATTCCTGCGCACGCACTGCCGCCCAACATCCCTTCGTGTACCACGTTCGAGCAGTTTCAAAGGGATGAACACTCACCAAGGTTTTTCAGTTCGACAGACATCACTACTCTCAGTTCTCACCACCCCCGAAATCTGGCAATAGGTTGGGATGAGAGCAGTGCTGCCAGATTCCCAAAACTAAAAAATCGTTCAATAATATCAAAAAAGAAATGCCAATGGTCTGGGCGAAACTTTATTATTTTTCGGGTCAAAGTTCGGGAGCGGTCAAAGTCGGAGTGTATCATGGGTTGCTTCGAGATTATTGGATTTCTTAGAAAATTATTTTTGTTCTTAATAAGAAATACTTAAAATAGAGATTTTTAGCCGATTAAACATTGAAAAAGTCCGTGTAGACATTCGAATTTCAGTATATTATGTACACTAAAAGCCCATAGAAGCAAAAACGAATTTGTTGCCTTATCAGAATTAAGAGATATGACGAATTGTTAAAACGTGTACAAACCCATTACTTCCACTTGGGGTTTGAATTTCGAAAAAATTGTGAAACAGGTTTTTAGACGATTTCATAAGAAGCAACTTGATATCTCATGAGACAAGACGGATTTTGAAAAATTTGTGAAAACGTAAGCAAACCCTTCACACCTTCTTCTGGAAATTCGAAAAATCGTGAATTGGTTGGCCGTAATAATCAATTTTATACTCATCAGAACTAAGGAATGACAAAAATTGTGAAAACGTATACAAACCCTTGGGGATTGAATATCGAAAAATTGAGAAATGGGTTTGTAGGCGATTATATAAAAAGTCTGTAGAAATGAAATGCGATCTAATATCTCATCGAACCTAAGAAATATGTCGAAACTTTGAAAAGCATACAACCCCCTTACACCCATTAGGATTGAATATCTACGAGTAAAATACTGAAATTGACTTTTTGGCTTTTTTATATAGGAAACCTTAGGAAGTAAAAATGAATTCGATATATCACCAGATATGCAACCACCTTACACCCACTTGGATATCCAAAAATCCTGAAAGGAGATAATAAATGGATATGAAAACAGCACGAGAAAGTAGGAACCAATTCAATTTCTTATCACTTCCAAAAGAAATGACGGAACTCGTGAATACGTGTTCAACACGTTTATACCCTCTTAGGGGCTGAAAAAGAAAAAAACTTAAAAACAAGATTTAGGCGATTATTACGCAAGCACGTGAAATTGCAAAGATAATCGATATCTGATAAGACGTGGGGATATAGTAGAATTCGTGAAAAAGATTACAACCCTCTTTGCACCCCGTTAGGGGTCGAATTTTAAAAAATCCTGAAAACAGTTTCTGGGTATTTATATGAACAAGACGTACAATAAAAATGAATTCAACATTTGGGAAAACCTAATAGATATGACGAAAACCGTGCAAATATATGCATTCCCTTTCCACTGATCATTTTTTTTGCCCCCCCTCCGAACGCCAATGGATATTTGAAAATTTTTTTTATCTAAATTAGTTTTCTAGTTGATTTACATAAAAGTACCGAGTTTCAACTTTGTAGCATAAGCCGTTCTATAGATACGAAAAACACCCCTCACCCCCGTACCGTACTACCACTATAAAAAATTTTTCCAACATGCTACTACTATAGCTCTATCTAAATACCAAGTTTCAGTTTTATATCATTATAGGTTGTCGAGATATTAAAATCGGAACTTTTTCCTTTTCAACCTCCCCCACCCTCACCCTCTACACCCACACTTCCCAAATTTTGTTTTCTGCTAGGGGTCTATTAGGCCTACTTGTGGTAAAAATTTTAAGCATCTATCTTACACTGTTCTTGAGATATGAGATGTGATTTTTTAGAAAAATTCTTATCCCCTCCACTTTCATGCTCCACCGCCCCCTTGAAAAATTTTGCTTTCAGCAAACTTCATTTGTCAACCTTTATACAAAAACCAAATTTTATTTGTCTAGTGTAATTGGTTCATGAGATATCGTAATCAAAAGTTTTTCACCCCCCACTCCCGTACGGCACTGCCCCCACTCAAATTTTTGTTTCCGATCCATTCTCCTAGTATACGTACAGATATTCATTAAGTTTCAATTTTGAGACATTAACCGTTTAGGAGATATGAATTTTAGAAAGTGTCGATCTCACCTTTTTTGCGTTTCGGACGCATTATTTTTTCCCCACTCCCAAACCCCTTCACCAATACTGAAGCTCCATATAAATTCCAAATTTCAGCTTCCTAGCATAAGCGGTTGCTGAGATCTGGAAACCAAAATTTTCCGTCTAAAACACTTCCCCCTCCTCTCCCTCACGCCCCCTCCCCACAAATTTGGCCACTTCAAGGGGCCTACCCAGTCTATTCACAAAAAAAATTTAAATTTAATAGCTGAAAGGGTTTGGGAGCTACGAGCCTTCAGACGATTTTGCGTACAGCGGTCGACGTACGGCGTACGGCGCACAGTGGGGCATTTGCACGATCTAGCTGGCCAAAATTATTTACATTGTCGATTCGTTTGAAAATAAGGTATTATTAAGTTATTATGAAGTAATAACATTATTGAAACATATTTATTGAAAAAAAATTGTTTTGCATAATAAATATATGTATAATTTTTTTTTGGTGAATCTGGAGAGTACATTTTTAACTGAAATTACTAGTTTTCCGAGTAAAATACTGTTTATTTTCATAATAAATATAATTTATTGTACATAATTAATTTATTTTTTTTATATCTAAACAATAAAAATTATTCTGAAGATAGCGCTTCCTCGTCTGATGATTCTTCAGTTTCATCCGCTGTGCTTGCAGTACATCCATAGCGTAGGTTGCCTTCGGCTGGTATTTCATTGGTATTGCCAAATCCTTGCTTGTGAATATCAACAATGAGGCCTAATCTTTCTCGAAAATTTTGTTGTATGTGTTTGTATGTGTTTTGGCATATTCACAACAGTTTTGTCATCTTCAGACTTTGCCACTTCTTTACATCTAATTTATATGACAAGTGCAATAAGGTTTCGAATAACCGTATTCTGGCATCTAATCTCGAAAGACAAATTTCAGTGCTGATGGAGTAACTTCTTTTTGTAAAGACAGCGTGTTAAAATCTTTCGAATTCGCACCGCAAATGTAACATCTCATCGAAGATGTTGTATTGGTAGCAGCATTACATACTTTACCGTCAACCATAGTGAATGTTAGTAGGTGCTTTACTGTAAGCGTTCTGTTTCCTTCAATTATTGACTTTTTAAATTGTCAATTTGATCCTGTATGTATTTAATTTCTCTATTAATAATTTCCGTAGATTCTTTTGTAAAAACTATTCTAATCGGACGGTGTAGGATTCTGCCAAAGAACTTTAATCACATTATTTATTTTACAGTTCAATTGTAGCGGCACAATGGAACTTTGGAAAACGTTACTATCAGAGTCCGAATTATTTTCAAATCTTAGGGTCTGTTCTGATCCATCGCATCCCCACTTTGTTATCAGCTGCATTGATTGACCTTCATCTTCGTACAAGGAACTTACTACTTACATTAATCTTGCACTTGTATGATCCAACAAATCTTGCAGATTAACTTCTGCATAAGTAGCTGATACTTGGTATGATTCTGGTTTAGGGTAACAATCTTTCTTGAGTTTTTGTAAAATTTTATAACAGGGGTAAGCCTTTGGAGCACCAGTTCTAATTATTTCATATTGGTTTCTGCTCAAATCTGCTTCAACGAATATTGCAAGGGCATGTATAGGGTGCAGTGGCTTGTCTTTTTTTTCCAAGCTGCTGCGGTAGGCTTTCTTGTACTTAGTTGCCCGAGTTGGACTCCACGTAATATCCTGTAAGACTTTTGAGGCATCCCTCTTTCCGGAAGATCGTAGTTTCATACGGACAGCAAACGTCAATTCATCCGTGCTTATTTTTTCACGTACTGTTTTCGTTTTCCTTCGTTTTGTTCGATCGCTTGATTCCTTGAAGATTTTAGCTGGTCGTCCTGCCTGAGCAGTGCTCTTGGGTATTTCGAAGGTTCCTTTGAGCCAATTATCGTTTTTCTTCCAGAATATACTATCCATCCTGCTTGCAGCTACCCATTTACTTTTGAACTTCGCCTTTAAACTCTGCACATTCTTCTTAAATGCTCCCAGCAAATTCTTCGCTAAACTCGCACGTTGACAACTAAAATTACCATTTTTTTTTGTTTCTCATTGTAAAAACTACCCCGTGGTAAATTTTCAGCTTTCTTAGAACTCTTTCATGACATTTGTATTGATTGTCGCGCACATAGTAACAGAAATCGCGCTCGTATGACATTTATACTTTCGGCGCCTGCTGACTGGCCCCGTTCTAACCAAATGAAGTCTGACTGTTATTTTCATAAATTATATATAATAGATATTTACTGAACAAAATTTCAGCTTTGCTAAAACTCTTTCGAGGACCCGATTTTTTTGACATGTTTGGGGGGGGGGGGGGCTGACTGGGGGGGTCTCGCTGTTGGGGTGTCTGACCACTGTTTCCAGTTTTTCATTGTAAAAATTACGTCCAAATTTTCAGCTTTCCTAAAACTCTTTCATTTTTCGATTTTTTTGACATCTTTGACAGCTCACCAGAGCCAGGTGACTAGGGCCATAGCTTTGCTAATTTATTTTGAAGTAAGCATTTTTGGCTCAGGAGTTTCCATTAAATTTTCTATTGAATTTTCTTTATACGCCAATTCTAAATCTAATTCCATAAAATCATTATTGGTCCCCAAGTAACACAGATCTCTGTTTCCGGGTTCTTGCAACGTTGTTACAGAACTTTCAACAGCAATTTGGTTGCGATGGAATAGTGAAACAACCACATGGCAACGTTGTTACAACGTTGTGAAGTTAAAAGTGGGAGATAGAATGCAGCTGTGAGGACGTTGTAGCAAACCAACGAGCAACCTTAAAACAGCAAATAAGTTGCGCTGACTAAATCTTCTTTTAAACAGCAAAAAAGTTGCGAATGAGTTTCGAAAATAACGAAATAAAAAAGAAAATTCTTCTCTCTTTACACACCTTTTTTATTAATTTTTTTTACTTTCCGCTCGCTGCGCGCTATTTTTTCTACTACAAATGAGATTAATTTAAATGTTATTATATTTTTAAGTACCTAAAAGTTTTATTCTGGAAATATCGATCGACGGCGGGTTCAAACCTGGGGTCCTCTGAATAGATTTTCGTACACGTACAAGTCGCAATGCGCTAGTCCGTTGCGCCACCGTGGTAATATTTAAAAGATTGATTTTACGTGATTATCTGCTCACCCGGTTTTCGAAAGGGGACATTGAGGAGTTTTTTTTAAGAAAATGTTGAAAAATAGTGCAGCCAGGTCGAATCAGCTGAACCCGAAAAGAAATCCAACCTGCACAATTGGATCCAACTTCTGAATTGGATCCAACTTCTGATCCAACAATGTCCTTTAACGCATATATTTGAAAAATTTAAATTTACTTTGCGGTACAGCGGCGTAACTGTGCAATTCCCAACAGGGTTAAAATATGGTTGTGCGCACGTTTTCACGAATTCCAAAAAAATTTTTTTTAGAACTGATTAGATATTGAATAAGTTTTTAATTTTTGAGATTGAACCCCTCAGGGTGAATGCAGTGGTGGTGTACGTTTTTACAAAGTCTGAAATATATCTTAGCTCTTATGAGATATCGAATTCTTTTTTACTTCAACTTTTTTATAATCGATTAGAAATTAGTTTTATTATTTTTGTTGGGGTTACATCCCCATTTAGTTGTAAAGGAGTTGTATACGTTGATGAATACCACCTTAGATCACACTAGTTTCATTTGAGCGCGCTCACGATATTATTCACATTTACGGGCTCTTTGTGCAAATGAATAAAAATTAATTATGTCAAAATTTCACTTGCACTGTTTTCATTGAAATTAAAAAACAATTTCGATGCAATATTATTATTTTTTTCGTTGATAATAAAATTTTGTTTGTTTTTATAATGTGGGCATCAAAGGGATAAAAACCAATTCATTGTGGTACTTCAATGCAACAAGTTTACATTTAATATTATCTTTTACAAAAAGGGAGATGTCACTTTCTTCACCATTTGAAGCATATGCTTCCAAATATGAGGACCTTATCGGGGTCTCAAAAAAGTTATATTTATACTCCAAAGTTGAACCAATAATATAATATGTATTTTGAAACCGTGTGCACAACAATTTGGGAGGCCTTAGTTAAAAGAAAATAATTTCTTAAACTGAAAAGTATCGCTACAGAACTAATTGCTATTAAATATTCCGCACTGTTCACTATTTATAATAAACTTTCGAATATTTCGAATCCAATTTCAATTGAAAAATTTTTATAAATAATTTATGCGTTGAGTGGTAATTGAACCCACGACATCGCCAAAGCAATATAATTGTTGACCTAAAAGCTGTCGCTACAGAGAAAAGGTTGTAAATACAGAAGATTGGTTGTAACAACTATTCTGCTGTTAAAATGCGAATTCCTTCCATTTTGATAAAAATAACCGCAACTAAAACGCTGTAAAAATGGAAAATTAAGTCATACAGATATTTGGTTATTTTGCCTTATGTGCCAACGTTGGAGCAACTCTTAGTTCTAGCCTTTTGGTTATCGTGATTTTTTATCCATTGTGATGGTTGGCACAACGTTATGACAGCAATTAAAGTTCTGCGATGGAAAAAGAAGTTGTTTTGTGTTACTTGGGTCATGTCTTCATTTTGTGTTGAAATAAACTCTTTCACACCAGAGCTTCGTCCATTCCCTCAAATTCATTTTCTTTTGCCAGATTAACAATTTCTGTACAAACTGCAGATATGTCACCAACATCTGCAATATGACTAGCGTTAGGGTTTTTACGAACACATTCTGGCCATATCTTCCGCCATACAGCATTCATACAAGTGGGTGTGACTTCATTCCACGATTCTGAAATATTGTTGTTTGCAAGTTCTCCATTCTTGTAATGAACACCGGAAGGTATGTCTTCACTTTTTTCCCTCGGTGTACTCCACGAAAGTTGGTTTTTTTTTCACAAAATAACTAGAAAGTTTAAGGTAATTTCAGAAATATAATATTAACATTGTTCGAAACTTTCATACCTACAGTGAGTGATTTTTTTCTCCTTTTCAACACGATTTTAACAAGCAATTTTGTGGTACGGTTAAGCGAAAAAAAAGATAATGAATTTCGTTAATCAATCCTGGAAAATAGAATAATTTATTTTAACAATGGGTAAATTCGTTAAATTTGCCAGGCAATAATTAGTCAATCAGCTTAGTTCATCTTCTCTGCAGATAACTTCAGCTATTTCGTAAAATACCTAGAAAATAACAAAAAACGAAATATATTTCAGTTTATGAACAGAGTGATGCCATATTTAACATTCGGATGAAAAAAATGTTTTAACTGATAACAACAAAAGTGTTTTCATTAGAAATATGAAATTAATTTAGGCCTTGACTCGCAGTAGATCCGTTTTCAAAACTGTACGTTCGAAAAACTAAAAAATAATGTTCCAAATTGCCTCCTAGTTATTATTTGGGTTCTCAGTCGCATAGTAACCTACACCACATTTCAGCATTAAACGCGCTCCGGACTTATACCCAAAAAGTTGTGCCCAGACTGTTGTCAGATTTTTTATTATTGGTTTCATAATGAAATTTAGAAAGAATCGAAAACTTGCCGAGCTCCAAATCACAAAATTACACACGGACCTCCATACAACAGTCAGCTGACGAAAATTTATCTATCTTGAAGGGTTGTTTTTATTTCCACCAGGTGGCGATGTCCAACTTTACCATTAATCAATTGTCGTCAGAATCGCGGCCTTTTTTCACAATTTTTTCGAAACTCAAACCCCAAGTGGAAGTAAATGGGTTTGTATACGTTTTAACAATTCGTCACATCTCTTACTTCTGATAAGACAACAAATTCGTTTTTACTTCTATGGGCTTTTAGTGTACATAATATACCGAAATTTGAATTATCTACACGGCCTTTTTCACTGTCTATTTTAAATTATAATCTCCATTTTAAATATTTTACTTTATTATTTCAATAATACAGTATTGATATCGACTTTTTAAAAAAAAAAATTTGCTACCCTGAACGTTTTCTTTTCACGTTTCATGACTACTAGACACGAAAAAAGCAAAAAAAAATGTCAGTCCGTCTGCTTGCCGTACGCCGTACGTCGACCGCTGTACGCAAAATCGTTTGAAGGCTCGTAGCTCCCAAACTCTTTGAGCTATTAAATTGAAATTTTTTTTATGAATAGACTGGGTAGGCCTCTTGAAGTGACCAAATTCGGTGGGGTGGTGCTGTGAGGGGGGGGGGGGGGGGGGTTGAGGGGGAAGCGTTTTAGACGGAAAATTTTGGTTTCTAGATCTCAGCAACCGCTTACGCTAGGAGGCTGAAATTTGGAATTTGTATAGAGCTTTCATAGTGGAACCATTTGCAAAAATTTGTCGATGCCGTCGTTGAAGGGGTTTGGGAGTGGGGACAAAAATAATGCGTCCGAAACGCAAAAAAGGCGAGATCGACACATTCTAAAATCCATATCTCCTAAACGGTTAATGTCGCAAAATTGAAAATTAATGTCTATCTGTAGGTATACTAGGATAATTGACCGGAATTAAATTTTTGAGTGGGGGCAGTGGCGTAAGGCGGTGGAGGGTGAAAAACTTTAGATTACGATATCTTACGAACCGATTGCACTAGAGAAATAAAATTTGGTTTGTATATAAGGGTTAACAAATGAAGTTTGCTGAAAGTAAAATTTTTGAAGGGGGCGGTGGAGCATGGAAGTGGAGGGGATAAGAATTTTTATAAAAAATCACGTCTCATATCTCAAGAACAGTGTAAGATAGATGCTTAAAATTTTTACCAGACGTAGGCCTAATAGACCCCTAGCGGAAAACAAAATGTTGGAAGTGTGGGTGTAGAGGGCGAGGGTGGGGAGGATGAAAAGGAAAAAGATCCGATTTTTATATCTCGAGAACCTATAATGAAATAAAGATGAAACTTGGTATTTAGATAGAGCTATAGTAGTAGCATGTTGGAAAATAGACTTTTTTATAGGGGTATTATGGTACGGGTGTGGGGGTGGTTTTAATATCTATGGAACGGCTTATGCTACAAAGTTGAAACTAGGTATGTTTATGTAAATTAACTAGAAAACTAATTCAGATAAAAAAAAATTTCAAATATTCATTGGCGTTCGGAGGGGGGGGGGGGGCAAAAAAAATGATCAGTGAAAATGGAATGCATATATTTTTCCTATTTTCGTCATATCTATTAGGTCTTCCGAAATGTTGAACTCATTTTTATTGTACGACTTCTTCATATAAATACCTAGAAACTGTTTTCAGGATTTTTTAAAATTCGACCCCTAAGAGGGTGTAAAGGGGGTTGTAAACTTTTTCACGAATTCTACTATATCCCCACGTCTTATCAGATATCGAATATCTTTTCACTTTCACGTGCTTGCGTAATAATCGCCTAAAACTTGTTTTTAATTTTTTTCCTTTTTCAGCCCCTAAGAGGGTATAAACGAGTTGAACACGTTTTCACGAATTTCGTCATTGCTTTTGAAAGTGATAAGAAATTGAATTGGTTCCTACTTTTTCGTGCTGTCTTCATATTTATTTATTAACTCCTTTCAGGATTCTTGGATATTCAACCCCCAAGTGGGTGTAAGGAGGTTGCATATCTGATGATATATCGAATTCATTTTTACTTCCTAAGGTTTTCTATATAAAAAATCTAGCAATGGTCTGGGCGAAACTTTATTATTTTTCGGGTCAAAGTCGGTGTATATCATGAGCTGTTTCGAGTTATTAGATTTCTTGGAAAATTAATTTTGTTCTTAAAATAAAAATATTTAAAATAGAGATTTTTAGCCAATTAAACATTGAAAAAGTCCGTGTAGACATTCGAATTTCAGTATATTATGTACACTAAAAGCCCATAGAAGTAAAAACGAATTTGTTGGCTTATCAGACTTAAGAGATATGACGAATTGTTAAAACATACATAAACCCATTACTTCCATTCGGGTTTGAATTTCAAAAAAATTATGAAACAGGTTTTTAAATGAGATCATAATAAGCAACTTGATATCTCATGAGACACGAGGGATTTTGAAAAATTTGTGAAAACGTAAGAAAACCCTTGACACCCCCTTGGTTCATAAAATTCGAAAAATCGTGAAATTGGTTTTTTAGGTCAATTTTATTTCTCATCAGAACTAATGGATGGCAAAAATTGTGAAAACATATGCAAACCCTTGGGTGTTAAATATCCAAAAATCGAGAAATGGGTTTGTAGGCGCTTATCTAAAAAGTCGGTGAAAGTGAAAAGCGACCTAATATTTCATCAAACCTAAGAAATATGTCGAAGCTGTGAAAAGTATTCAACCCCCTTATACCCCCATAGGATTGAATATCTAAAAACACTGAAATTGACATTTTGGCGCTTATATAGGAAACCTTAGGACGTAAAAATTAGTTCGATATATCATCAGATCTAAGCAATATTTAAGAATCTGTGAAAAATTATGCAACCTTCTTACACTCACTTGGGGTTAAATATCCAAAAATCGTGAAAGGAGTTAATAAATAAATATGAAGACAGCACGAGAAAGTAAAAACCAATTTAATTACTTATCACTTATAAAAGATATGACGAAATTCGAGAAAACGTATTCAACCCTTTTATACCCTCTTAGGGGCTGAAAAAGGAAAAAACTTAAAAGCAAGTTTTAGGCGAATATTACGCAATCCCATGAAAGTAAAAAGATACTCGATATTGATCAGACCTGGGGGATAAGGCAGAATTCGTGAAAAAGTATACAACCCTTTTACACCTTCTTAGGGGTTGAATTTCAAAAAATCCTGAAATCGCTTTTTGGATATTTATATGAAGAAGCCGTAGAATATAAATGAATTCAATATTTGGGAAGACATACTTGATGTGATGAAACTCGTGAAAATATGCATTCCATTTTCACTACTTTTTTTTCGCCCCCTCTTCCGAACGCCAATGGATATTTGAAATTATTTTTTATCTAAATTACTTTTCTAGTTGATTTACATACACATACCGAATTTCAACTTTCTAGCATAAGCTGTTCTATAGATAGCAAAAACACCCCCACCTCCGTACCATACTACCCCTATAAAAAATTATATTTTTCCAACATGCTACTAATATAGATCTATCTAAATACTAAGTTTCAGCTTTATATCATTATAGGTTCTCGAGATATAAAAATCGGAACTTTTTCCTTTTTACCCTCCTCACCCTCGCCCTCCATACCCTAACCACCAAATTTTGTTTTCTGTTAGGGGTCTATTAAGCCTACTTCTGGTAAAAATTCTGAGTATCTATCTTACACTGTTCTTGAGATATGAGACGTGATTTTTTAGAAAAATTCTTATCCCCTCCACTTCCATGCTCCACCGCACCCTTAAAAAATTTTACTTTCAGCAAACTTTATTTGTCAACCTTAATACAGAAGCCGAATTTTATTTTTCTAGTGCAATTGGTTCGTGAGATATCGTAAACTAAAATTTTTCACTCCTTTACCCTTTCTTGCAATATCAGCAATTTTTTGTAAATTGTTCAGTATTGAAGCTCTATCTAAATTCCAAGTTTCAGCTTCATAGCATGAGCGGTTGCTGAGATCTAGAAACCAAAATTTTCCGTCTAAAACGCTTACTCACCTCCCCCCTCACACCCCCACCACTCGGAATTTGGTCACTTTAGGCCGTCTACCCACTCTACCCACGGAAATAGTTAAATAGCTCACAGGGTTTTGGTGCTACGTGTCTTCAAACGATTTTGCGTACGGCGGACAGACGGAATGAATTTTTTTTTGCTTTTTTCGTGTCTACTAGTAATGAAATGTGAAAAAAGAAATTTCGAGGTAGCAAATTTTTTTTTTTTAAATCGATCACAATTCTGTATTATTAAAATAATAAAGTAAAAGTTTCATTTCTCGAAAAACGCCAATAGAAAGCTAAAATTTGACAATTATATAAAGCAACTTTAAAAGCATCCTAGAAAAATGAAATTTTTGATAGGGGTTGGTGTGTGGTTTTTATATAACATATTAGAAATTGCTTACGCTAGAAAGTTTAAACTTACTGATCTGCATCATACCAGACAAATCTATTTACAGGTTACATACAAGACACGGCCAAATGCAGAGAGAAAACCGGTTGTATGAGATTTTTAATTTTATGCCTATGTGCATCTTCATTAGCCACTGTGCATATAGAGGTCTCTTGCGATAGTTTAGTCGCGATTCGATCGAAAGGGAATCGTCTTGCATATTCAACTAATTAGTTTAGACGAATCGAAACGATCGGTGTGCGCACTTTCATATAGCTGCATAACCATTAGCCATTCAACTAAACTATCGGCCGATTAAAAGTCTCTAGTAGGTTGGTACTCTAAAACGTTGGTGCTTTTAGCAGGGCACCAAGATTTATAGCTTCAAGATATTTGCTCTTTGAAATTTTGTCGTTGCATTATGAGCTATTTAACAAGTTTCTTTGAAAAACTATCAGAGTAAACAAAAGATAATAGTTTCATATTTATCCATAATACTTTTTTCTTCGTAATTAATTAAATTTTATTATGTGTGTCCTGATTTTTTCTCCCCTTTAACTTTTCAGTCAGCCGTTAGAAAAAAATTTTAAAGGGTGGAAAAAAAAGTCTGGTCTGGACATGGAAAAATTTACGTCGTACCCTTTCAAACTAAGGACGAAAAACCAATTGTAAGAGTTACCCATAGGAATAAAATGAAAAAAAAATGTTTAAGAGATCCTTAAAGAGAACACCTACAATCACAACCCTGGCGATTCTGCAACAAAACGAAAGAAAGGTACGTACATCGAATTTTCCTGTCCATTGATAGAGTCTGTGTTTCCCGAGAGACAGGACATGCGCATCCCGGAAAAACCGTACGGATGAGTTTTCCTACAACTCAAAGATGTGTACGCTCATCTTTTAGCTTCACTTTCAGTGCAAATATTGACGTTCTTCCATTCGTAAGCGTAACTTAAAACCCGATACTTGTGCGATTCTTGTAACTAATCAAGGAAGGATATTAGTAAACCTGAAAATTTAACTAGAGTATGTTATCAATTGAGACATTCAATTAGATTGCGGTGTCTTGTAATGAGTCCATTTAGTGCACCTAGTATCCAAAAATTTCGAGTGTTTTCTCGTCAGGTGGGCGAAGTGAAGGTTTTCCATATAGTGAAGAGTTCATATCATTTAGATTACAGATCTATCAAGTAACCACGCGGAGTGTGTCTGTGTTAAATAAAATTCCAGTTTTCATGCTTTTATACGAAAAAATAAACCGACTATATGACACTTTGCTGTCCCATTAAATCATTAAATTAATCCAATAACATTGTGCCTGATTTTTGACTTAGTGACTAGTGAGATACGTTAAGCTAACAAATTTTTTTTTTTTTAAAATACCAATTATGATAAATAATAATTAAAACGGATCGCTTTTATATGTTGAAAATTGTAATTATAATTTTGCGACAATTTTCAAGTTTACAAGATCGCAGAAGAAAGAAAATATAGAAAACAAACGGAAAACGGTGTCCATATAATTGAAGACCCGATAAACGTTTTCTGTGCAACTGTGCTAAACAACATCAAAGCTTAATAGAGTACAAGGTTGAGAACTGGGATATAATCCAAGGATAACAGCATTGTTACCTTCAAGGTTTGTTTGAGCCCAACTATAATCGTGATTGAAATTGTTTACTCGCTGGATGTTACTTAAGTTAAGCGTTTTGATTGGACCTTCTTTATGAGAAGAAACAGAATCTTTCTGTTTCAGGTATTAGCCGTATCCCGTAGCTACTGTTATGGAAATCCGCTTCTAGAATTATTTGCTATAATTTGTACGTTTCCGAAAAAATTAATGCCCAACGCAACATAGACTTAAACCAGACTCGAAAAGATACCTCTTGCATAAGTACATAAGTAGCCTCTAAAAATTAATCTAGATAACACAAAAAAATCGTTAAAGTTGTAATAACCTGCGCCGAAATCATACAACTAACGTTGGTACATCATATTAAAGTATTTTTTCACTAAACTTATGAAAACATTCGTCAATTTTGGTTCAATGAACGCGTGCATTTATTTGATGTAGTCATCTTCACCAAATGATGAACATGTTCATCTACTGGCAACCAAAACTTGAAAAACACTTTTATCATTTGATAAACTTTGCTTCATACTAACAAACACCTACAACTGAACATTGATGAAAACATGCATCATTTGATGCATGTTTCTCCATACTGATGAAGAACTGCGAAAAAATGCCTGTATAATTTTCTTCACATTAACGAACATCTACAACTTGAAGAGTAACACGTGCTTGGCTCTATGACTTTTCCATCATTTTGATGATTTTTTCATATTGAAAACAAATTACTTTACCACCTGAAAATTTATAACCGTTTAAACAATCGCTGAAACTTGTATCATATTATTTAGTAGGTTAAAATCAAAACACTACTTTTTAAAAGTTTATTTAAAAATATTGATCAGAATTTAAAAAAAACATACTGCAGTCACGATCGGCTGCAAGCCAATCGTATAATACTCTAGATGAATACTGAACTCCGATTTATATTGTAGTTGGGGATAAAGTAGAATTACGTGTGTGCATGTTGTATGTCCTTTATTAAGGTCTGCCATTAGATTGCTACTCAAAACTAAAAGACAATATTCAGTGTTTAATTTCATATCTTGAACTGGATAAAAGTCATCGAAAAAAAGAGTCCTTTTTGAAGGACTTTCAGATGGGACGTGCAGGAAGGACTCACTCGATTTCTTACATATTTATCCTTTTCCTTGGAACCGTTTAAAAATGAACGTGTACAAAATTTCAAATTCGTAGCTTCAAGCGTTCAAAAGTTATCGGAAAATATTGTTGAACACGTGTCTTAAGGACATTTTGTATGGCACCTACCAGAAGTAGTAAAAGGATTTCGCTGATTAGTAAACTCAAACTTCGTTTTTACTCAAAACTAATTTGTACAAAATTTCCAATTCATAGCTAAAAGATTACTTGAGTTATAGTAAGTTCCGTAAATTTAGTGAAGACGTTTTGACAGATATTTGTATGGCAGCTACACGAAGGACTAATAGGATTTTCTTCATAATCATACATTTAGCTCCAACTATTGGAAAAATAACACATACAAAATTTCAAGGTCGTAGCTTAAACCCTTCTTAAGTTATCGACCAATATTCTTGAACACGTGTTTTAAGGACATTTTGTATGGCAGCTACCCGAAGGAGTAAGACGATTTTGCCCGTTAACGAACTTAGCCTTACAAATTCAACCAAACATCCAGATTCAAAATTTCAATATCCTAGGTGAAGGCGTTCTTGAGTTATCGTGTTCACGGACAGACGGACGGACGGACGGACGGACGTCAAGCGGATTTGAGGTTTTTGCCCACAAATAAACAAAAAATAATATATAACTTTTTTTCGTCCGAGGCTTGGTTCTATGCGTTACAAACTTTTGGGCTGGATTAAACTTATTATATGATTTCATCTAGAGTATAATAACTGTTAGTCATAAGATGACCAAAGAAATAACTTTCAAATTATTCTCTTGTTATAGCCCAAAATATTCTGGTTATGCGAATAACGTCGAGTCGGCTTATGATATTATTTATCTTTCGAGTGGTTGTTAAATGTTAAAAAAATATTAATACAGAAAAAAATGCAGAAATCTTAAGAATATTCTAAATTTTTTTCAGCAATCCTAAATACAGTCGTATCTAAAAATAATATACTTTTTTGAGAATTTTTTGGTTTTAAATATAACTAAAAAGATTTTTGGGAAACCATAATTAAACAATATTTGAGAAACTCCTTGGTTAAAAATATAACTAAGAGTTTCTTCTTTACAACAGCTTGAACACAGTTACAATTAATTCCAACTCTTCAAGTTGACTCACCAGAAAGCACTAATTTTTGTAAAGTGTTTTGTATGGCAGCCTAAAACAGTATCTTCATTTCACTCTGTTTTAAAGTTTTGATGTTTTCAAAATAAGTGTAACTACATAATCCCGCTCCCCGAGAATTTTGTCTTAATTTAATCACAAAAAAACTTTTATGTTCAATACGTTCCGTTCCGTAGCTATCACTCCTTCGGGAAAAAATAGGAACCATTTTTATTAAGAACTTTTGTGTGGTAGCTTATTGAAAGAGTACCGCAATATTGTCAGTTCCTGCAATATTAAATTAAAAAAATCTGCCAACAGTCTGGGCGCAACTTTATTATTTTATGGGTAGAAGTCCGAAACGTGTTTAATGATGAGATGCGGTGTAGGTTAGTATGCGACTGTCAACCTAAGAAATAACCAGGAGGCTATTTGGAACGTTATTTTTTAGGTTGTTGTGTAGGGGGGACCCTTGGGGAAAATGGCTTTTCATATTTTTTACAAATTTCAAGGGGGGACCCTTGGGAAAAATGGCTTTTCATATTTTTAACAAACCTCGTATTTTCCCAAGGGGGGGGCCCCTGGGAAAAATGGCTTTTCATATTTTTTACAAATTTCAAGGGGGGACCCTTGGGAAAAATGGCTTTTCATATTTTTTACAAATTTCAAGGGGGGACCCTTGGGAAAAATGGCTTTTCATATTTTTTACAAATTTCAGGGGGGGACCCTTGGGAAAAATGGCTTTTCATATTTTTAACAAACCTCGTATTTTCCCAAGGGGGGACCCCTGGGAAAAATGGCTTTTCATATTTTTTACAAATTTCAAGGGGTACCCTTGGGAAAAATGGCTTTTCATATTTTTTACAAATTTCAAGGGGGGACCCTTGGGAAAAATGGCTTTTCATATTTTTTACAAATTTCAAGGGGGGACCCTTGGGAAAAATGGCTTTTCATATTTTTAACAAACCTCGTATTTTCCCAAGGGGGGACCCCTGGGAAAAATGGTTTTTCATATTTTTTACAAATTTCAAGGGGGGACCCTAGGGAAAAATGGCTTTTCATATTTTTTACAAATTTCAAGGGGGGACCCTTAGGAAAAATGGCTTTTCATATTTTTAACAAACCTCGTATTTTCCCAAGGGGGGACCCCTGGGAAAAATGGCTTTTCATATTTTTTACAAATTTCAAGGGGTACCCTTGGGAAAAATGGCTTTTCATATTTTTAACAAACCTCCCAAGGGGGGGGGCCCCTGGGAAAAATAGCTTTTCATATTTTTTACAAATTTCAAGGGGTGACCCTTGGGAAAAATGGCTTTTCATATTTTTAACAAACCTCGTATTTTCCCAAGGGGGGACCCCTGGGAAAAATGGCTTTTCATATTTTTTACAAATTTCAAGGGGGGACCCTAGGGAAAAATGGCTTTTCATATTTTTTACAAATTTCAAGGGGGGACCCTTGGAAAAAATGGCTTTTCAAATTTTTAACAAACCTCGTATTTTCCCAAGGGGGGACCCCTGGGAAAAATGGCTTTTCATATTTTTTACAAATTTCAAGGGGTACCCTTGGGAAAAATGGCTTTTCATATTTTTAACAAACCTCCCAAGGGGGGGGGGGGGCCCCTGGGAAAAATAGCTTTTCATATTTTTTACAAATTTCAAGGGGGGACCCTTGGGAAAAATGGCTTTTCATATTTTTAACAAACCTCGTATTTTCCCAAGGGGGGACCCCTGGGAAAAATGGCTTTTCATATTTTTTACAAATTTCAAGGGGGGACCCTAGGGAAAAATGGCTTTTCAAATTTTTAACAAACCTCGTATTTTCCCAAGGGGGGACCCCTGGGAAAAATGGCTTTTCATATTTTTTACAAATTTCAAGGGGGGACCCTTGGGAAAAATGGATTTTCATATTTTTAACAAACCTCGTATTTTCCCAAGGGGGGACCCTTGGGAAAAATGGCTTTTCATATTTTTAACAAACCTCCCAAGGGGGGGGGGCCCCTGGGAAAAATAGCTTTTCATATTTTTTACAAATTTCAAGGGGGGACCCCTGGGAAAAATAGCTTTTCATATTTTTTACAAATTTCAAGGGGGGACCCCTGGGAAAAATGGCTTTTCATATTTTTTACAAATTTCAAGGGGGGACCCTAGGGAAAAATGGCTTTTCATATTTTTTACAAATTTCAAGGGGGGACCCTTGGGAAAAATGGCTTTTCATATTTTTAACAAACCTCGTATTTTCGAAAATAGCTTTTCATATTTTTAACAAACCTCGTATTTTCCCAAGGGGGGACCCCTGGGAAAAATGGCTTTTCATATTTTTTACAAATTTCAAGGGGGGACCCTAGGGAAAAATGGCTTTTCAAATTTTTAACAAACCTCGTATTTTCCCAAGGGGGGACCCCTGGGAAAAATGGCTTTTCATATTTTTTACAAATTTCAAGGGGGGACCCTTGGGAAAAATGGATTTTCATATTTTTAACAAACCTCGTATTTTCCCAAGGGGGGACCCTTGGGAAAAATGGCTTTTCATATTTTTAACAAACCTCCCAAGGGGGGGGGGCCCCTGGGAAAAATAGCTTTTCATATTTTTTACAAATTTCAAGGGGGGACCCCTGGGAAAAATAGCTTTTCATATTTTTTACAAATTTCAAGGGGGGACCCCTGGGAAAAATGGCTTTTCATATTTTTTACAAATTTCAAGGGGGGACCCTAGGGAAAAATGGCTTTTCATATTTTTTACAAATTTCAAGGGGGGACCCTTGGAAAAAATGGCTTTTCAAATTTTTAACAAACCTCGTATTTTCCCAAGGGGGGGACCCCTGGGAAAAATGGCTTTTCATATTTTTTACAAATTTCAAGGGGGGACCCTAGGGAAAAATGGCTTTTCATATTTTTTACAAATTTCAAGGGGGGACCCTTGGAAAAAATGGCTTTTCAAATTTTTAACAAACCTCGTATTTTCCCAAGGGGGGACCCCTGGGAAAAATGGCTTTTCATATTTTTTACAAATTTCAAGGGGTACCCTTGGGAAAAATGGCTTTTCATATTTTTAACAAACCTCCCAAGGGGGGGGGGCCCCTGGGAAAAATAGCTTTTCATATTTTTTACAAATTTCAAGGGGGGACCCTTGGGAAAAATGGCTTTTCATATTTTTAACAAACCTCGTATTTTCCCAAGGGGGGACCCCTGGGAAAAATGGCTTTTCATATTTTTTACAAATTTCAAGGGGGGACCCTTGGGAAAAATGGCTTTTCATATTTTTAACAAACCTCGTATTTTCCCAAGGGGGGGGCCCCTGGGAAAAATGGCTTTTCATATTTTTGCAAATTTCAAGGGGTACCCTTGGGAAAAATGGCTTTTCATATTTTTAACAAACCTCCCAAGGGGGGGGGGCCCCTGGGAAAAATAGCTTTTCATATTTTTTACAAATTTCAAGGGGGGACCCTTGGGAAAAATGGCTTTTCATATTTTTAACAAACCTCGTATTTTCCCAAGGGGGGACCCCTGGGAAAAATGGCTTTTCATATTTTTTACAAATTTCAAGGGGTACCCTTGGGAATAATGGCTTTTCATATTTTTAACAAACCTCCCAAGGGGAGGGGGGGGGCCCTGGAAAAAATAGCTTTTCATATTTTTTACAAATTTCAAGGGGGGACCCTTGGGAAAAATGGCTTTTCATATTTTTAACAAACCTCGTATTTTCGAAAATAGCTTTTCATATTTTTAACAAACCTCGTATTTTCCCAAGGGGGGACCCCTGGGAAAAATGGCTTTTCATATTTTTTACAAATTTCAAGGGGGGACCCTAGGGAAAAATGGCTTTTCATATTTTTAACAAACCTCGTATTTTCCCAAGGGGGGGCCTCTGGGAAAAATGGCACAAACCAAATTTTATTTGTCTAGTGCAATTGGTTCGTGAGATATCGTAATCTAAAGTTTTTTACCCCCCACTTCCGTACGCCACTGCCCCCACTCAAATTTTTGTATTCGATCTATTCTCCTAGTATACCTACAGATATTCATTAAGTTTCAATTTTGTGACATTAACCGTTTAGGAGATATGGATTTTAGAAAGTGTCGATCTCACCTTTTTTGCGTTTCGGACGCATTATTTTGCCCCCCACTCCCAAACCCCTTCACCTATATCGGGAATTTTTTTTGCAAATGGGTCCGCTACTGAAGATCTATATAAATTCCAAATTTCAGCCGCCTAGCATAAGCGGTTGCTGAGATCTAGAAACCAAAATTTTCCGTCTAAAACATTTCCCCCTCCTCCCCCCTCACCCCCCACCCCTACAAACTTGGCCACTTTAAGGGGCCTACCCAGTCTATTCATTAAAAAAAATTTCAATTTTATAGCTTAAAGGGTTTGGGAGCTACGAGCCTTCAAACGATTTTGCGTACAGCGGTCGACGTACGGCGTACGGCGGACAGACGGACTGAAATTTTTTTTGCTTTTTTCGTGTCCACTAGTCATGAAACGTGAAAAAAAAAATTTTCAGGGTAGAAAATTTTTTTTTTTTAAAAATCGAAAACAATACTGTATTATTAAAATAATAAAGTAAAAGTGTATCGTGCGAAATTTTTTTAATACCAAAACTTATACTGTCATAACTTGTTTTGAGGAATGTATGCGATGTACTGGAAGAAGTTGGGCGATTTTAGAAGTAAAGTTTTAACTTCTCTGTATCTTTTCCCTATCTCCCGATGCGCTGATATTGTTTTGGTGTGACAGAAAAGGTTCAATGATTCATGACTGAGTGAAATCCACATTCATTCCATTCGTCACAAGATGTAGTTTCAGAAATTGAAATCTCCTTTTATAAGCCATAGTTCTGCCTCTCCCTACGAAATGTTGTATGGGCGCCCATGATGACAATGCGTTGCTCACTCGCCCCAGCATCAGCAATTCAGGAATATGAGTTCTCAAGGTCCGTCCAGCAGTGGACATGGCGGTTGGAAAATAAATAATTAAATAAATTGAAATTTTTAAATATAAACTACATAGTGAAAATAATTTAGTGCTCGATAACCGCGTTTTAAGACAGGTACAGTCATAGGTGCGCCGTAGGGGGGGCCAGGAGAGGCCGGTAAGTACAATTATAAATTTTTGACATCAATAACAAAAGAAAACAGTTAGATACCTATTTAAATTGGAGAAACAATAAAATCTGATAAATTAAGCTCTTGTTTCGTAAAATCCTTAAGACCCCTCCTGAACTGTGGGTCAAGAGTAAACATCTTTTATTGCGCTTTAAAATATATGCCAGGATTAACATAATTTGCAAATCGCAGTTGGATACATTGTTGCAAATTCGTCAAGTATTTATAAAAATATTTTAAAAATAAAATAAAATTATAAATCTTTAATAATAAAATCAATAATTTAAAATAAATTATACTTGTTTATTAAGCTCCATCACTACGTTTGTACATAGGTCCCATGTCCATAATATCAATGGATTTTCCTCCGATGGAACCTATATGGCCGCAAATTTTTTCATGCATCAAGATTAGATGTGAATGGAAAAAATGGATTGAAGTGGGATAGAGTTTTGAACAGAAGAAATTTTCTGAGAATAATAACATTTTTTTATATGTCTGTCAAATGGAGCTGTTTTGTGAAACTTACCATTACACTTAAGATATTTGAAATCATTCCTATACAACCCATTATGACATTTTTCAATGTGGGTTAAATATTTTTTAGTGTCAGTAAATGAACGTTTATTTTGTTCATTTTTATCACTATGGCGATTCGCGATGTTAGAACGGAAATTTAATTTAATATTTAAATGGAAAATTTAGGAAAAAATGGGATACACAATACTTTTTTCACAATTTACACAACTTTAATAGTTCAGGGAGTGTTCAAAACTTCCGATCGTTTCGTGTGCATTGCCACTGAAGTAAATGCAACGAATAGCGACGCAAATTATTACAATAAAGATTTAAAAAGCTTTTCAATTTCAGAAGAATTTTTGAAATTACAAGACGTTCTTTAATTATCTTGTAAATTTAAAAAAAGCTTCTTAAATTGAAAACACTGGTTCGTTTTACCTCGTAAAAATCTTTTCAAATTAAAAGATTCACCTATTTTAGCAAAACTAGCTTTCCGGATAAAACTCTGTTTATTTTTAATTTAGTGTTCCGATAAAGAACAAATGAAACGCGATCGAAGAAAACGTAATTAGATCAGTGTTGCCGGTACTGACTGACTTTGAACATGAATATGGATGAGAAAATATAAACGAACACGAAGCTGTTAAGTGAGAATTGCGAAAATAATAGAAAATAAGCTAGGAATTTATAAATTAATTTTTTTTTGTTATCGAAATTGAAGAAAATATTTTACGAATACAAAAAAGTCTTCTACATAGCCATCAAAGTCTTCATATATTCGGTAACGCTAAAAATCTTCAAATTGAAGAAAAACCTTCAAATCTGGGATCGCTGTTACTACGCAAGATCGATTCTCGAATCTGTCAATCATGAACATTGAATCCAATTTTAAGGACTCTCTTTTGGTTGCTACTCGAAACTAAAAGACAGTGAGTTCCCCAAATTGAGTGAATATATTTTTACATTTTTACTCGAAGGAGAACTCATAAGAACCATTTCAAATTCTTTCAAACAACGTATAAAACATTTCAAAGTCGTAGCCTAAGACTCATTGATTCATTGTTTATACGAACACCCAATATATAAACACAAAAAGGACGAACAGTTATGAAAAGCATGTGTTCCTTTCGGAAGAAATCGTATGATATGAGCCATTCGGCCCCTGGCCCCTGCCAGATTTCAGGCCACGGCACCCCTATGGGTACAGTCATCAAGTCGAAAAAAATCATTTTTTGAAATTTGTTTATATAAAAGTATGACATCTCAGGAATAATCTTTGAAAATTTCAAGACGATCGAATTGAAACTCGCAAAGATACACCCAAAGAAAAGATATGACTGTAGTAACCATATTTTGGGAGAACCCTACTATGGCTCAATTTATAGTTGCGTGAACCACGTTACAAGATTTAAGATAGTTCTGATAACTGTTGTTATGGTTGTACTAACTTTACTGTCTTGTTGCTCTAAACATAGTATGATTATATCAATCATGAAAATATTTGTCATTTCATTATTACAACTATAGTTATGTTTCTAAGAAATATGTTGTGATTGAATCAAACAAATGAAAGATTGTGAAAACTTGTTGTATGGTTAACGCAAACATAGTTTTGGTTCTACCAACTTAACTTATGTTCTGCTGAACATTCTGTATCTTATGACTTGAGTTATAATAAACATATTCTAATTACGTCAATCATATAAATGGAACATTACAGAACATTGTTTTGAGAACTATAATTACAATCCCAAAAAACAGTAATATGTTTGATTCAAACAAAGCTAAGGTTGATACAAAAAATGATGTATGGTTCTTATAACCCATAACCATAATGCTGCGAACACTTAGATACTATAATGTTATAAAAAAATCTGCCAATGGTCTGGGCGAAACTTTATTATTTTCCGGGTCAAAGTTCGGGAGCGGTCAAAGCCGGAGTATATCATCAGTTTGCATCAGTTAGTTTTGTTCTTAAAATAAAAAATCTGCCAATGGTCTGGGCGAAACTTTATTATTTTTCGGGTCAAAGTTCGGGAGCGGTCAAAGTCGGAGTGTATCATGAGTTGCTTCGAGATTGTTAGATTTCTTGAAAAATTAATTTGTTCTTAAAATAAAAATATTTAAAACAGCGATTTGTAGCCGATTAAACATTGGAAAAGCCCGTGTAGACTATTCGAATTTCGGTATATTATGTACACTAAAAGCCCATAGAAGTAAAAACGAATTTGTTGCATTATCAGAATTAAGAGATATGACGAATTGTTAAAACGTATACAAAACCCATTACTTCCACTTGGAGTTTGAATTTCCAAAAAATTGTGAAACAGGTTTTTAGACGATTTCATAAGAAGCAACTTGATATCTCATGAGACACGAGGGATTTTGAAATATTTGTGGAAACTCTTCACACTCCCTTGGTTCTTGAAATTCGAAAAATCGTGAAATTGGTTTTTAGGTCTTTACATCAAATGCCGTAACAACCAATTTTATATCTTATCAGAACTAAGGGATGGCAAAAAATTGTGAAAGCAAACCCTTGGGGGTTGAATATCGAAAAATTGAGAAATGGGTTTTGTAGGCGATTATATAAAAAGTCTGTGGAAGTGAAAAGCGAACTAATATCTCATCGAACCTAAGAAATATGTCGAAACTTTGAAAAGCATACAACCCCCTTACACCCATTATCTAAAATAAATACTAATTGACTTTTTGGCCTTTTTATATAGGAAACCTTAGGAAGTAAAAATGAATTCGATATATCATCAGATATGCAACCTCCTTACACCCACTTGGGGGTTGAATATCCAAAAATCCTGAAAGGAGTTAATAAATAAATATGAAGACAGCACGAGAAAGTAGGAACCAATTCAATTTATTATCACTTCTAAAAGAAATGACGGAACTCGTGAAAACGTGTTCAACCTGTTTATACCCTCTTAGGGGCTGAAAAAGGGAAAAACTTACAAACAAGTTTTAGGCGAGTATTACGCAAGCACGTGAAACTGAAAAGATATCCGATATCTGATAAGACGTGGGGATATAGTAGAATTCGTGAAAAAGTTTACAACCCCTTCGCAACCCCTTAGGGGTCGAATTTAAAAAAATCCTGAAAACACTTTTTAGGTATTTATATGAAGAAACCGTAGAATAAAAATGTATTCAATATTTGGGGAGACCTAAAAGATATGACGAAAACCGTGAAAATATATGCATTCCATTTTCACTGATCATTTATTTCGCTCCCCCTCTGAACGCCAATGGAAATTTGAAATTTTTTTTTATTTAAATTAGTTTTCTAGTTGATTTACATAAACGTACTGAGTTTCAACTTTGTAGCATAAGCCGTTCTATAGATAGGAAAAACACCCCCCACCCCCGTACCATACTACCCCTATAAAAAATTATATTTTTCCAACATGCTACTAATATAGCTCTATCCAAATACCAAGTTTCAGCTTTATATCATTATAGGTTGTCGAGATATTAAAATCGAAACTTTTCCCTTTTCACCCTCCCCCACCCTCACCCTCTACACCCACACTTCCTAAATTTTGTTTTCTGCTAGGGGTCTATTAGCCCTACTCCTGGTAAAAATTTTAAGCATCTATCTTACACTGTTCTTGAGATATGAGACGTGATTTTTTTGAAAAATTCTTATCCCTTCCACTTTCATGCTCCACCGCCCACTTTAAAAATTTTGCTTTTAACGAACTTCATTTGTCAACCTTTATACACAAACCAAATTTTAATTGTCTAGTGTAATTGGTTCATGAGATATCGTAATCTAAAGTTTTTTACCCCCCACCCTCGTACGCCACTGCCCCCACTCATCTATTCATCGATCTATTCTCCTAGCATACCTACAGATATTCATTAAGTTTCAATTTTGTGACATTGGCCGTTTAGGAGATATGGATTTTAGAATGTGTCGATCTCACCTTTTTTGCGTTTTGGACGCATTATTTTTCCCCGCACTCCCAAACCCCTTCACCTATACCGGCAATTTTTTTGCAAATGGGTCCACTATCGAAGCTCTATATAAATTCCAAATTTCAGCTTCCTAGCATAAGCGGTTACTGAGATCTAGAAACCAAAATTTTTCGTCTAAAACACTTCCCCCTCCTCCCCCCTCACACCCCCACCCCTCCAAATTTGGTCACTTTAGGGGGCTTACCCACTCTACCCAGGAAAAAAAATTCAACTATATAGCTTGTAGGGTTTGGGTGCTACGAGCCTTCAAACAATTTTGCGTACACCGGTAGACGTACGGCGTACGGCGTACGGCGGACAGACGGACTGAAATTTTTTTTTGCTTTTTTCGTGTCTACTAGTCATGAAACGTAAAAAAAAAAATTTTGAGGGTTGCAAATTTTTTTTTTTTAAAAATCGATAACAATACTGTATTATTGAAATAATAAAGTAATACCATATCCAAGTATAGTCTTCTGTCCTTCATGCAAGATATGCCAAGTAATTCGAGACGAGTTTCATAAGATATATCATGAAAGCCAAGTTTACGAAAAATCTGTATTCTAAGGGTTCACGTAGCAAAAATTGTGTTTCCGAGTAAATATCTCAAGATTGGTAGCAGTTACAATTTAGACTGTTACATCAAATGAAAGGTAATTTGAAAACGAGTTATAACACTTTGCCTTGTGATTATTTGTTTTCAAGATACAACGTTTTAAGTGAGTGAGGGTACCGGTCAAAAACACTTTTCTTAACCACCCTGTATCTCCACTAATATTGAAAATTAACCCACCCTGTAGAACAATTTTTTTCTCCAAATATATCAAGGAATAACCCCTTATAAGGTGGCACACGGAGTGCCAAACACCCTGTATATGTATACTGTAAATTAATGGTGAAAAGTTAATAGAATAAATGAAATTAAATGATTTATTAAAATCAAAGCACCTTTAGCACCGCCGACTTAAACTCAGGCCGCGCACATATGACAGCTCGTCGTGAGAAATGCCTCGTTTTTTATGTGATGTGTGACGTCACGGATCAAAACGAGAAAATATACCAGTTCATTGGAGAATCTTTTTTGGAACGAATTCGTAACAGTATTTTATTATCCCAAAGCGCGTGTTTTAATACAAAACTTTGGAATTGACGAACCCCCTAGAGTTTATGCTGAATAACAAATGTTCAGAATCATAGCAATATGCAATGTGTTCATATAACAAAAATTATCTTTCAAAAAACAAGCAATTTAACTGCACATTTTTTTAATGGCGGAAGACCGACATTGCTGAAAATTGCGATATTTTTTTTCAACCTAATTTTTTCTATGAAAACTCAATTCCAGATGAGAAAACTTGTCTAATTCTCAATATATTTATAAACTATTTAACTTTGCTTTGCCTAACAAAAGCTTGCACTTTAATTGAAAACTTGATTTTTATCATCCAAGTCATGCATTCGCCATACAAAATTGTTGCGATTTGTATGGAGCTGTCATGTTTGTTATGACTCTGGTTTTTTATGTTCAATTCAGCTGCGCGGCTATAGTTCAGAGGGCTCTGACCTTTGGCGATGTTGACATTTCCTATGACAACTCGCGATTTTGGGAAATGTCAATCAAAATCACGTGGGTTACATGTACACACACTAACACTATGGCATTTTAGAACCAGCGAATTTTGAAATTCGCAGGTTCTAAATGGTCTAAATATGTACCAAAAATGCTTATTGTCTGTACTCTAGATAATGGATGTTAGTGTGAGTTCGTATAAAGTGACTCTAGTATATATCTAAGCTGCTACCGTTCTTAATGGCCTCAATGGGCACTCTAAGATATACTCGTAAATATTATCGGGGGGATGTTTTTTGGGGGGGATCAGAGTCTAAATTTTGCGTATTACTATTCCGGGCCGAAGCATTCGTCACTTGGACTGATAGCTGAAGGCTATCAGTTCCAGTAGCGAATGTCTCGGTCCAGCATGCCTTATAACTAGGAAAGCTGCTAACAAGGTTAGTACTTATTCTAGTTTCATTTATTTTCTTCCGCGTTAGCTCAATTAACCTCCACCACTCAAAAACGGCATCAGCCTACTTCCTTCTCCGTCTAGCCAGAGATGGAGAAGACCTTGTCTTGATCCAGGAACCATGGATTGTGCATGACGTGGTAACCGGTCTCAAGACTCCAAACTATACTCTGTTCTATGTAAGGAATAATGGCAGGCCAAGAGCATGCATCCTTGCAAAAAACAGTTTAAATATATTTCCGCTACACAGCTTCAGCAATCCTGATACCGTCGCAGTCAGCCTTAAACTGAATAACAAGATTCACTGGCTGATCTCGACCTATCTGGCCCATGACCATCAACGTCCACTGCCACCGAGTACTATGGGCGATCTAATCACTGAAGCTAGTAAGCTCAACACTGGTGTCATCCTAGGGTGTGATGCAAATGCGCATCATGCAGTCTGGGGTAGCACTGACACAAACGAAAGAGGCGAGTAGCTTTTTGCCTACTTTTTAAGCACTAACCTTCTTCTATGTAACACAGGGCAAGAGCCTACCTTTATAACCAGAAATAGACAAGAAGTCTTAGAAATAACCCAGGTTTCCGACAACATCTCACACATGGTCAGCAACTGGAAGGTTTCTGAAGAAAACTCCTTCTCAGATAACCGCTACCTCCAATTTAATCTGAAAGATTACAAACTATTACAAACTAACGATTAGGAACTATAGGAGAACCGACTGGGTCAAAGACAGGGAAACTCTTAGCGACTTACTCCCACCCATACCGCCACTCCAACCGTGTAGCTCAACTGATCTCGACGGTCTGGTCACCGCCCTCAGGCACGCCCTAAACGAGGCATTGTCGAACTCCTGTCCCGAGAGCAGGCCAAGATGGATATATAAGCCGCCATGGTGGAACGCAGAGCTCGGGGCTTTTAGAAAGTCCTAAAGGCAACTGTTTAACAAAGCCAAAAGCACTAAAGACGTTTGCGACTGGGACTCCTATAAAGGATTTTCGATTTTAACAAGTGACCACTTAAATTAAAGGTGCTGGCGCCCCCTTTTCAAATCCGCAAACAGATTTAAAAAAAAAACAACACAAATTCATGCGTTTTCAGTTCCTCATGAAAACGGTCGGATTTAAAATAAAATATTCTTCGAATTTCAGCTGAGCTCCTTCTTGGCGGTCGTCTGAGGAATCAACTGGAAATTTTTTTCGCCCCGGAAAAAGCACTCGAGTCTTTTTCCGAAAAGACGTTCCAACAAACTTAAGTACATACATCGAGGTGAAATCCGCTTAGTGCGGATTTCTGATTATCACTGGTGCTTTTTTTTATACTCTAGATGAAATCATATAGAGTATTATAAGTTTAATCCAGCCCAAAAGTTTGTAACGCATAGAACCAAGCCTCGGACGAAAAAAAGTTATATATTATTTTTTGTTTATTTGTGGCTAAAAACCTCAAATCAGCTTGACGTCCGTCCGTCCGTCCGTCCATCCGTCCGTCCGTTCGTCTGTCCGTCCGTCCGTCCGACCGTCCGTCCGTCCGTCCGTCCGTCCGTCCGTCTGTCCGTGAACACGATAACTCAAGAACGCCTTCACCTAGGATCTTGAAATTTTGAATCTGGATGTTTGGTGGAATTTGTAAGGCTAAGTTCGTTAACGGGCAAAATCGTCCTACTCCTTCGGGTAGCTGCCATACAAAAATCCTGTCAAAATGTATTTACTTAATTTACGAAACACACTGTAACTCAAGTAATCTTTTAGCTATTAATTGGAAATTTTGCGCAAGTTAGTTTTGAGTGAAAAGAAAGTTCAACTTTACTAGTCAGCGAAATCCTTTTACTCCTTCTGGTAGCTGCCATACAAAATGTCCTTAAAACACGTCTTTAGGAATATTGGCCGATAACTTCAGAAGGGTTTAAGCTACGTCTTTGAAATTTTGTATGTGTTATTTTTCCGATAGTTGGAGCTAAATGTACGATTATGAAGAAAATCCTATTAGTCCTTCGTGTAGCTGCCATACAAATATCCCGTCAAAACGTCGTCACTTAATTTACGGAACTTACTATAACTCAAGTAATCTCAAGTAATTTTTCTAAAAAATCACGTTTCATATCTCAAGAACCGCGTAAGATAGATGCTTAAAATTTTTACCAGGAGTAGGGCTAATGGACCCCTAGCAGAAAACAAAATTTTGGAAGTGTGGGTGTAGAGGGTGAGGGTGGGGAAATGTGCAAAGAAAAAAGTTCAGATTTTTATATCTCGACAAACTATCATGATAGAAAGTTGAAACTTGGTATTTAGATAGAGCTGTATTAGTAGCATGTTGGAAAAATATAATTTTTTATAAGGGTAGTATGGTACGGGGGTGGGGGTTGTTTTTCCTATCTATAGAACGGCTTATGCTACAAAGTTGATACTCGGTATGTTTATGTAAATCAACTAGAAAAGTAATTTAAATAAAAAAAAATTTCAAATATCCATTGGCGTTCGGAGGGGGGGCACAAGAAATGATCAGTGAAAATGGAATGCATATATTTTCACGGTTTTCGTCATATCTATTAGGCCTTTCCAAATATTGAATTCATTTTGATTGTACGACTTCTTCATAATAAATATCTAGAAAGCGTTTTCAGGATTTTTTAAAATTCGACCCCTAAAAGAGTGTAAAGGGGTTGTATACTTTTTCACGTATTCTGCCATATCCACCAGGTCTGATCAGATATCGAATATCTTTTCACTTTCACGTGCTTGCGTAATAATCACCTAAAACTTGTTTTTAAGTTTTTTCCTTTTTCAACCCCTAAGAGGGTATAAACGGGTTGAACACGTTTTCACGAATTCCGTCATTTCTTTTAGAAGTTATAAGAAATTGTATTGGTTTCTACTTTCTCGCGCTGTCTACATATTTATTTATTAACTCCTTCCCGGATTTTTGGATATTCAACCCCCAAGTGGGTGTAAGGAGGTTGCGTATCTGGTGATATATCGAATTCATTTTTACTTCCTAAGGATTCCTATATAAATAAAGTAAAAAGCCGAAAAGTCAATTTCAGTATTTTAGATATTCAATCCTAATGGGTGTAAGGGGGTTGTATGCTTTTCAAAGCTTCGACATATTTCTTAGGTTCGATGAGATATTAGATCGCTTTTCATTTCCACAAACTTTTTATATAATCGCCTACAAACCCATTTCTCAATTTTTCGATATTCAACCCCCAAGGGTTTGCATATGTTTTCACAATTTTTGCCATTCCTTAGTTCTAATGAGATATAAAATTGATTATTACGGCCAACCAATTTACGATTTTTCGAATTTCCAGAAGCAAGGAGGTGTGAGGTGTTTGCTTACGTTTTCACAAATTTTTCAAAATCTGTCTTGTCTCATGAGATATCAAGTTGCTTCTTATGAAATCGTCTAAAAACCTGTTTCACAATTTTTTCGAAATTCAAACCCCAAGTAGAAGTAATGGGTTTGTATACGTTTTAACAGTTCGTCATATCTCTTAATTCTGATAAGGCAACAAATTCGTTTTGACTTCTATGGGCTTTTAGTGTACATAATATACCGAAATTCGAATAGTCTACACGGACTTTTTCAATGTTTAATTGGCTAAAAATCTCTATTTTAAATATTTTTATATTAAGAACAAAAATAATTTTCCAAGAAATGTAATAATCTCGAACCAACTCATGATACACTCCGACTTTGACCGCTCCCGAACTTTGACCCGAAAAATAATAAAGTTTCGCCCAGACCATTGGCAGATTTTTTCGATAACTTTTGAACACTTCAAGCTACGAATTTGAAATTTTGTACACGTGCATTTTTAAATGGTTCTAAGGAAAAGGATAAATATGTAAGAAATCGAGTGAGTCCTTCCTGCACCTCGCATGTGAAAGTCCTTCAAAGAGGACATTTTTTTTCGATGACTTACCCAGTTCAAGATATGAAATTAAACACTGAATATTGTCTTTTAGTTTTGAGTAGCAATCTAATGGCAGTCCTTAATAAAGGACATAAAACATGCATACACGCAATTCTACTTTATCCCCAACTACAATATAAATCGGAGTTTAGTATTCATCTAGAGTAGTATACAATTGGCTTGCAGCCGATCGTGACTGCAGTATGTTTTTTTTAATAATTTTTCTTATGTGATTTAAACAGATTTTCTTTGCAAAAAAAAAATCTGCCAACAGTCTGGGCGCAACTTTATTATTTTTTGGGTAGAAGTTCGGAACGAGTTTAATTCTGAGATGTGGTGTAGGTTACTATTTATGTGACTGAAAACCCAAAAAAAAGTTCGGGAAGCGGTTAAAATGGGGTCGCGCTAGAATACTTACGCCGCTGCCACATATAACATATGAATTACATTATTGGGTCATACACCGGGTCGAGATCTAGTCCTAGTATGATATCAGTTGTTACGCCATTAGAATGTTTTTCGTGATTTGGTTGTGGGCCATTACATGAAATCGGAAATGCTTTTGTAGGCGATTATATAAAAAGTCTGTGGAAGTGCAAACCAATCTAATATCTCATCAATCCTGAGAAATATGTCGAAAGCCTTACATCCTATTGGAGCAGAATAACAAACATCCTGAAATCAACGTTTTACGATTATGTAGGAAGCCTTAGGAAGTAAAAATGAATTCGATATCTCATTAGAACTAGAAATATGTAAGAATTTGTGAAAACATATGCAACCCCCTTGCACCTACTTTGGGGTTGAATATCCGAAAATCCTGAAACGGTTTTTTAGATATATAGAAAGAAAGCCTGAGGAAGTGAAAACCAATCCGATGTCTTATCACTCCTAGGAGATATGACGGAATTCGTGAAAACGTGTTCAACCCGTTTTTACACTCTTAGGGGTTGAAAAAGAAAAAACCTTGAAAACAAGTTTTAGGTGATTATTAAACAAGCTCGTGGAAGTAAAAAGTTATTTGATATCTAATCAGACCTGAGGGATACGGCTGAATTGGTAAAAATGTATACATCCCTTTTACACTACTTTGGGGGTCCAATTTTAAAAAATCCTGAAAACACTTTCTAGGTATTTATATGAAGAACTCGTAGAAAAAAAAGAATTCAATATTTTGAAATACCTACTAGATATGAAGAAAATCGTGAAAATATATGCATTCCATTATCACTGTTAATTTTTTTTGCCCCACTTCCGAACGCCAATAAATATTTGAAATTTTTTTTATTCAGAATTACTTCTCTAGTTGATTTACATATACGTACCAAATTTCAACTTTCTAGCATAAGCCGTTCTATAGTTAGGAGAAACACCCCCCACCCCCGTACCATACCACCCTTATACAAAATTATATTTTTCCAACATGCTACTACTATAGCTCTATCTAAATACCAAGTTTCAGTTTTATATTATTATAGGTTCACGAGATATAAAAATCGGAACTTTTTACTTTTCACCCTCCCTCACCCTTACCCTCTACACCCTCTTCTATGAAATTTTTTTCTCTGCTGGGGGTTTATTAGGCCTTATTCTGGTAAAAATTTTAAGCATCTATCTTACACCGTTCTTGAGATATGAGACGCGATTTTTTAAAAAAATTCTTACCCCCTCCACTTCCATGCTCTGCCGCCCCCTTAAAAAATGTTACTTTCAACAAACCTTATTTGTCAACATTTATACAGAAACCAAATTTTATTTCTCTAGTACAATGCGTTCGTGAGATATCGTAATCTAAAGTTTTTCACCCCCCATTCCCGTAGGTCACTGCCCCCTCTCAAAAATTTGTTTGCGATCTATTCTCCTAGTATACCCACAGATGTTCATTAAGTTCTAATTTCGTGACATTAACCGATTAGAAGATATGGATTTTAGAATGTCTCGATCTCGGCTTTCGAGCATTTCGGACGCATTATTATTCCCCCCACTTCCACACCCCTTTACCCATATTATTATTTTTTTTTGCAAATGGGTCCACTATCAAAGCTCTATATAAATTCCAAGTTTCAGCCTCCTAGCCTATGCGGTTACTGAGATCTAGAAACCAAAATTTTTCGTCTAAAACGCTTTTATTGTTTTTTTGGTGTCTATTAGTCATGAAACGTGTAAAAAAAATTTTTCAGGGTAGCAAATTTTTTTTTTTAAAAATCGATAACAATACTTTATTATTAAAATAATAAAGTAAAACAACGCAAAACACATCCCCGCAAACGCTCCTTTTTTGGCGCGAAAAAATATTTAAAAATTGTCCGCCATTCGTGTGTACTTTTCCCTGAATTGGCTTGGCAAAAAAAAAATTAAAAAACTCTAAAATTATTAAAAACTAAAATTAAATAAAATTTTTTTTTTTCTTATTCCAGATTTGTGCAACGCTGGAACGTTCAGTTTAAAATTAAATTGAAATCGACAGGCTAAAAAAATCGCAGGAAAATTTAAATTAATAATTTTCTGTTTATTTGTTTTGTTTTAACATCTTTAGCTCGGTGGTTCTGTTTTTAAGTTAACACCAAATTTAAATTAAAAAAAAAACAGTGCTAAAGGTACTTGAGTATTAAAAAATTCAGTGAAATTTGTGTTTTTGTGAAATTTAAATACAAATCAATTTTTTGTTTTTAAATAATTAAAAATAAAATCAAAAAAAAATCTAGAAAAAAGCTTGTGAAAAAATTAAAAAAACAGAAAGCTTTGTGAGTTTTGTGCATTTTTTGTTCTCGTTTTGTTACTTCTTTGTTGGTTAAAATTCAAAAAAAAATGAACCGAATTATATCGAAAAAAAATAATAAAATAACGCGGCAAGCTAATTGGAGCCGGCTTACAGCACCCGTTAGCACTGGATGGTGTTGATACTTTTTGGAAAATGCCACATGCCGGTAAGTTCGAACCGGAAAATTAAAAAAAAAAATTTTCCTATTTTTTTTTAACGCCGAAGCACGCACAATGTTAAACACAATCTCAAACAGGTACCAAGTATCAGGTACAAAGTATCAGATTGAAGCCAGCCATTTCATGGATCTCAACTAAAAGAAAACGATGTTTAAATGTTTAAAACAAAAACAGAAATTGTTATCCTGCATTCCTTCAAATTTTTCCGAATTATTCGACTGAAAAACAGGATTAAAGGCGCTCAACACGACCGAAAAATCCCAACTGAAATTTTTCTAGATTTTCGACGGGAAAGTAGTCAACACTACCATTAAAAATTCGCCCCCTATCGACTTCTTAAGTGCATCATCGAAATATTAAGGTGTTCGTGCCGGAGGGGAGGAAGAAGGGCGGCTTAAGGGTGGTGAAAACCACTCGAAAATGATGTGCTCTGTTCGAAATTCGAACAAGCCTAAAATGCGATTGTCGTCGGGCTTAACACACTTTTTTTTCCTATCGATGAAAAATGCTACCCTTTCTCTCCCCCCATTTCTATGCCGCCCCCACCCACACACACAGACCTTCTAAGAATTTGATCAAAATCCGAATGAGATTTTTTCCCTAAAGTAGAGGATCAAGGAAATCCTTTAGACGTACATGAGATTGTGAAGGTTGAAGGTATCTCCCCGTGGAATACTATCGTCTAAGTGGAATAGAAAAACGTCCCTGTTCAGTTCCGGTTTATGGGATTCACCTTCTCAAAAATCGGGAGTTTCAGTTTTCCCACCCCCCGAAACTAGCGGCTTATACTTGGAGCTATAACCAGGTAGGAGCCAGAAAGGAGGCCTTGGAGAGGGTGCTTCAACTTGAAAAAAAGTCAAGATACTATAACAGTGGGACAAATTCGCCTACGTCCGAATTGGTAGCTGAAATGGGAACTGGAACGACGTACTCGTACTTGCTGGCTTCCGGGCTAGCTGCGTCTGTTGTTGTTTACATTTCAGACCATAGAAAAACCCTTGGCTTGTACAACAAAAATTTCACGCCGACTCGAGCTGCTACAAGTTTTCAAAGTGACAGACGTCGAAATTCGCTGTCACTTTTTTGTTGTTGTTGTTATCTTGTCCGTAAAACGACGTAAAATGTCAAAATTACAATTGTCGTAGCTCAAAATACTGCACAAAATAATAAGTAATTGTATTCCACCCCAACCGCGCGCTCTAATCCTTGTAACATACCGTGCCGCCTAATAATGTCTCAATTACAATTAAAAATCATTGACAATAAAAAAACGAGAAACGACTGTCCTTGCCATCGACCCGATAGCATCGTGCAAGGGGGTGTGATTGCGTCAATTTTAAATACGTGCGCCTAAACTGACTGAAGTGTGTCGGGATAATTCGAATCTCGATTACAAAACCGGCTGTATACAGGCTGTGCCCAGTACCAAAATAGACAAAAAAAAATGGAAAAAACGAAAACATCAAATCTCTGCAGTCGCCCGAAAAGGAAATCAAGAAAAAAACGGAAACACGATGCACGTGTCCTTAAGTATTTGCGCGTAATATCGCTGTCACAGCAGGAAGACATCTTCAGCGAGCTACAAAAGAACTCCCTTTCTCGGGCCCAAAAAGTAACCGCCGAAGTTAACAAAGTTCGCCCGAACCATGCACCCTGTAGGGGGTTGGCGTGCACAAAGCGCGCGCTAAAAAAAAAGGATTGCACTCGCAATAACTGACAACTAAAGCGATTCCACTGAATCGCATATTATCGAAGGCTAAATTGAGATATCATCGCCCACCCACCTCGAGAGTATCCTTGCAATGTCGCTCGACCTCCTCACGAACAACAAAAAGCGGTAGGATAGGATAAAATCTCTACTTAGTGAAGTTATTAGTTCACCGAGATAATTAACAAATTGAGGCGGCCAGATTTTCAATCGTTTGATGTGTGCCTCGTGTCAGCCACCTTCTCCGTCCACAGACAAGGAGTTGTCGAAGGGTTTTTAAGGACCACTGGTCGGAACGATTATAGCTTGTAATTACAGCGTCCCGGAGTGGGAGTGGGAGGTGGAGGCGAGCTGGGTGAAACTATCGGCGACCGACCCTAAACGATGGCAGAGAGATTCACCCGCTCCACATTTCGGTGTTCACGTGAAGCTACACTTGGTGTGTTGGACTTTTACGGAAATACACAGCCACGGACTGCAGAGCTTCCGTGTGCCTCTGGGGACAATATGACGAGCTAGAGTTCGCCTTATCAAGTTTCGGCCAGGAAATTCTTTCGTGCCGTCTGTCTGACCGCTTCTATTTGTCAATCATAGATAGAACCAACTCATCAGCTAGGTTAGGTTAGGATAGGTGGATGGTCGCCCAACGAACAAACACATAGACCTCCAATGGGTCCGTTGTGATGTACGGGAAGAAGTACCCGTGTGCCTCCGAAACTACATCTTAGATAAACCACCCCGCATCTTAGGTAAACCACCCCGCCAGCCTGACAAACTGCAGCAGCTTACTCATCAGCTAACTTTATTCTCATCGGCCGACGCCCTTCCGGTGAGCTCGGTTGCCTTTTCATTTCCACGGAAGTCACTGCGATCCAAACGATTTTCACGACCCGCCATCTGCAAAATTCTTTCACATTCGCTTCGGACTGCAATTCTGAGCTCTCCACGCTTGAAACAAAATCCAAATTCGTTTCAACAATTAAATTTAGTCTTAATTCGGAATTTCAAATATCCCAGGACATCCGATCTGATTTTATCGCAGAAACGGCATACCTTGACAGTTTGTTGTTTTGTGTCGCAACCGAACTGTCAAATGCATAAAGAAACATTTAGGTCAAATCACGCGGAGTTTACACCAAAAGAAATTAATTAGTCGACCTTCCCCTTCAGGTCAGGTAACTAAAGTACGAGCCCTGGCAACCCTGTCTTTAGGTCGGCTTCCCAAAAAAAATTTCATTGAATTTGAGCTGTGGGTCACGGCCGTTTGTCCTAGGCTTTTGGTTGGTTGGTAGCTTGTCGCCAAAAGCTTCACTTTTGGAATGATTACAGCAAAAAAAAAACCGTGTCACTTCCGCTTGAGCTATCCTTGCTATTGAACATATTTTATCCGTCGATCCGAACGCTATCTGTCAAAGTACCTCGTCGACTTGTCCTGACAGCCCTTCCTGAAAAATAGGGGACGCTACAGTTCGTTCCGTGCGTTCTTTCGCTATTTAAATTTTAAATTTGATTAAAGGCGCGCGCATATCTTCAAATGCCTCGAACAGGCATTCTTGTGTGGCATAGGGGTGCAGAATTTATCGGCCTTCTTTAAACCGGACGCATTAAGTCCATACGTTTGCTTCGTACGAAATTCCTTGTCCGCATCTCGTCATACGAAAGCTTCAGACACGTGATCAAATCGAGCAACTTCCGGACCTGGTACGGAATTTTTCAATTCAGTTCGGAAAAAAAATAAGCGCGGTACGTCCTCATCACGGGGTTCATTTCTAAGAATACCGATTAATAAGGCACCCCCGCCTCCGAAAAAACAGGATGCTGCTCTTTCGTCCTTAACTAAATAGTGGTGGCGGGGGCGGGGGAGGAGGTCCATTGCGTGATTTCTTGCAATTTCTGTAAAGCTGTTTACGGTGCAGTGAACATTTTCGAGGGAACATCACCCCATCGTACACGACCGCCGTGTTGTGTTTCTCGGTACGGTTTTCGTGGCTCATTGAATTTTGCGAGCACCCAAAAATGCCTTTTTTTTTGGTCAAAAGTCAAACATTTCAGAACAATCGGAAGTCGGAAAATGTTTCCGGAAACATTTCGAGGAAAATGCACGAGGTGCTGGACTGATGATTCTTATGATGGGCACTGTAACACCTCTACGAGTATGTTAACACTAAACCTACCGATACTTCATGTATACCTATTCCTACCACAGCGGGTCAAGTGACCCGTCCTTAAAATGTTATATATATATTATACTATGTATAGTGAAAAATGTAGCACAAATTGGTACATGAATTAAGCAATTTTTCCAAATAACGATTCAAAAATATTTATTTATTAAATTTAAAAAAATGATAATGTTATTTAGAAGAAATTCTGACAAAAAGTTTTAAATGGGTCATTTGACCCATCGTGGTAGCTTTAGTGTTAAAGTGTCGCCACAGAGGGTGGACGGAAGCCCTCTTCTTGTCTGCTGTGGAGGCGTTCCTGACTGAACTGCAATCGCATAGTTCCAGCCGCGTTTTTTTCGCGAAAATTCGGAGTCCAGGGCCCGACTTGGGCTGTCGCGCCATTGATGATGATAATTTCAATGACTTTAATCGCATAGTTCCCTAAAGGCTGTATTAAAAAAAAAAATAAAAAAAAAAAAGGAGGCCAGGGCCAGGGCTGTCGCGCCATTGATGATGTTGATTAAAAACAAAATAGTAAAGAACATGTCATTGAAAGTATTGTCCATCGCTAGCGACTAGATTCTCTCCATCTTTTTGAAAGCAAACGAATACCATGTCGAAAGAACGACTCATCTTTTGAGGTTATCGACGAATCGAGCCATTTTTTGACTGACATCTTCGCAAGAATGGAATTGCTGGTCAGCTGTCAGTTACGAAGGGGGTGCTTCGAATCAGATGTCGCTGCCGTCTTAGAGTAAGCGCGAACCAAGCGCCTTAATCAACAAACTTTTTCTATAGTTTTAAAAGGAACCGCTAATGGTCCACTAGGACCTACGTCCCAGGAGGCCAGGGCCCGACTTGGGCTATCGCGCCATTGTTGATGAGGACCTACGTTCGAGTCCTCCGAAGTGATGGCTCTCTTTCGGCCGGGCTATCGCCCACCTGTCGTTGAATTAAATCACGAGAAGATGCGCACAAAAAACCAATAAAAACGAAATTAAAAGCAAAAGTAATAAGACACCGCCTTGCGGCACTCCACTTCTTCGGCTTAAGGATCGCGGACGCTTTGTACCACATCCCGGGGACAATCGACAAGCCGAAATCCATTCGTCAGATTCATTTAACTCGATCCGCAATAAATCGGAGATAATCTCGTCTTGCCACAGAAATTTTTCCGTTGAGTTTTTATCCCTTTTTTTTGATCCTACCCCTTTGTAGTATTGAGGTCCTTAATCCCCTTCCACTTGAAATTCGGGCTCATCTCTATCTCGAGCATTAAAAAACAAACAAACGAACGAACCAACTGCAGTCCTGGGAAGGGTTTTCGATAGGCTTTAAAAAAATTTTTTTTTAATTTGAGCCCATCGGAGTTTCGAATCAGGAGGGCCCCAAAAATCGATGGATTTTCTTGTTCAATTTTTTTTTTCGTCGGATTCTTTTCTACCTTGGGAAGTCGTCACACTGTTGTCTTCCTTTTGGGCTTGCGGTTAAATGGTGGTGGCTCGTCTATCAAAGAGCGGGTAGCAACAATGTAAAATCTAGTGCGAAAGGATAAAGTTGTTTGGATCTTTGGGCGAAAATCGGGAATCTTTTGGGAAAAGGATTTTCTTCACATTGTTTGTGTGTGACTTTGTGATATGCGCTGAAGTCAGAGCTCGGGGGTAGAGAAATCGATTTAACTTAAATCCTTTCTTTGCGGTTACGACCTCTGATCGTACCGCCAAGTGGAAGCTATCCCGCTTTAACTAGTTGGTGGTTTAAAACTTCGGTAAATAGTTTTGGTACTTATTAGTACTTTTTAGCACCATTTAGCACTATTTAGCACTCCTTAGCAATATTTAGTACTGACGCAATACACAACAAAACAATTACTAAATGAAATTTAACGGGAGCTAAGCAGCTGCCGGGAAAACCAATGAGAACTAAAGTGCGGTCAAAATTAGGGAAATTCTGGCCAAAAAAGGGTTCAACATGCAACAGAGAAGCGGTTTTTTTACATTTCCCGATTTTTCCTGGAAAAACCATTTTCCCAGATTTTCCAATTTGTAAATTAAATTAAGTGGGAGCTTAGCAGCTGGCGGGAAAATCAATGGAAATTAAAACAGTGTCAAATTATGGAAATTCTGGCCAAAAAAGGGTTCAACGTGCACCAGAGGAGCGGTTTTTTACATTTTCCGATTTTTCCCGGAAAAACCCATTTTCCCAGATTTTCCAATTTGTAAATTAAATTAAGTGAGAGCTAAGCAGCTGCTGGGAAAACCAATGAAAATTAAAACGGTGTCAAAATCGGGGAAATTCAGCTGCTGGGAAAACCAATGAAAATTAAAACGGTGTCAAAATCGGGGAAATTCTGGTCAAAAAAGGGTTCAACATGCACCAGAGGAGCGTTCTTTCCATTTTCTGATTTTTCTCGGAAAAACCATTCTCCCAGACTTTCCAATTTGTAAATATAATTAAGTGGGAGCTAAGCAGTTGCCGGGAAAACCAATGAAAATTGAAGTGCAGTCAAAATCGGGGAAATTCTGGCCAAAAAATGGATTCAACATGCAGCAAAGCAGCGTTTTCGGACAAATTAATTTCCTGAACTGTTGAAATTTTATTTGAACGGAAAAATTTCTCGAAGTCGAACTTTCTACAAGTCGAACGAAAACCGGAACAAGCTGCCGAGGCCCGATTGAAACTTGCCTGGTGTCTTTATGCGAAAATGACAACGCCATGGACTATTAAAAACTTCTCCCCGTTCCCCGCACCCCCTCATTTCCGCACAAACGATCACGAATCATTTAATTAAGTCGACATAAAAACCGGACCTGATGCACAATTCTCGGCTTCTTGGTATTGTGTGTGTCTGTAAAAAATGTTGTACACGTGTCGGAACACACGCGAAGCATGTAGTTTTGTTGTTGTTGCGTTCAATTGGGTGATTTTCGCGGATATTTGCCAACCACCCCCATCAAAATCCCTCGCCATTCGTTCGTAAATTGGAAAATTGTAAGTCAGATGATAACCACATGAGAAGTTCGTCTGGTAGGTAGGCTTTTGTGTTCCGATGAAGAAAACTGAACGAACTTGCACCCATCACAACCACCAATCCCCATTCCCAGACCCGCCAGACCACACGACCCTTACTCGTATGATTTACGTTGCCGCATGCTTTCAAATCAACTCGGGGGTGGTTCGGTTTTTTTTTTGGGTTCAGGCTCGGTACATATGTGAAAAATTCGTTTGAAATTCAATTTTCTGACGACGTGACGGAAGGGGGGGTTGGTACATCTCTGCCGTACTTTGTTGATGAGGTTCGGGTTTTTCCAATAACTGATAATCTTCTGCTCGACTGAACACAATTGTAATTTGCCACTAATTACCAAATATAACGGCCAGATGATGACGTAAAATACACGTAGCGCCATCTACACGTGAACCGATACACGGAAGATTTGTCTTCAAAGGGGTGGGATATGATCGCGCAAAACTATAGCCAGTGGGTTGATGTGGTTTTACTTTATTATTTCAATAATACAGTATTTAAAAAGAAATCCAGATGGCCAGATGGCCAAACGGACGTAGAGACAGATAGCTGAATCGATGGGTAGATGGGCTGACGAAGACGCGGACAGACTCTCTATTCGTAGCCTTACAAAGCCGTTAATTGACTAGTCAACTATCGAGTTTCCTTAACCAAAAGGGCAGAAAACTGCAATATGAAAAACGAGGTAGAAAATCACACGGAATCCTCTGGATGTTTTACCTGTAAAAAATACCCGTTAATGATACAACGTAACTACCGCAGAACTAACTGGTTAAAGTGCTTGTTAGAAAGTTAGCTGGTTTTTCCTTTCTTGAAAAATAACTGGCTTTTGTTTTTGATTGATTGAATTGAGTCGAAACAGCTTTTACTGACTTCGTTTGCGGGCCCGAAAGACTTACGAATAGACCAACATACGGACTCCTTCCAAGGATACTTCAACAAAACCTACTTAATCCATCGTATAAATATCATCGGGATTTAACAAAAAAAAAAAAAATCCGGTCACAAAGACCGAAACGTTCCTCTGATCGAACAAAAACCAGATTATCCTTATTTTACTTTATTTTTTTTTAAATCGATATCCCGAAACTAAGAGCTCTTAGTGATCCCGACGGGATTGCGTTTTTTTTAAAGGTGCCGCGTAAGTGTGCGCCCTCTATAACATTGTTTTTTTCCCGCGCCCTTTGTCCCAAAACCAAATCGCAATAATTGTGTTATATTTTTGTAGGTTTTTCCTTATTGCCCGATATTTTTGAAAATGGACTTAAGAAGGCGAGGATCAGGCACCGAAGATTATCTTTTGGGCGGACAAAAAAAAACGTGGAGTGAAGTCCTTAGCAGGCTTGGTCTTAATCGGGTCCCCCCCTGGTCTGTTTGTCTGTACGCCTGTCGGTTCCGAGAAGGAACCAACACTTAAAAATGAATTCGATCTTTCAGTACTGCAATTTCAATCAGAAATCTGATCAATTCTGGATCGTAGCTTCTTACCAACCAAAGTTCTGGACCAATTCGGTTGGACAGTACTGAAGCAGAACTGCATTTTTACAGTTTTGTTTCGATTGGTTGGTTGGTTTACGTGGTTGCCCGTCTGCCGAAAACAGGGCCCAATTAGCATCGTTTTGATACCTCAACTCGTTTAACCTGGTCGTTGAGAGCTGATGAAGTGAAAATACATTGTTTAACAGAGACCTGCGTCTCCAATGGATTATCATATCCATCCGGAGCTGTTCAGGAAAGCGATTAGTTCTCCAATCTTGTTCTTCGAGATCTCGTCAAGGTTATTAAAGAAAAGTTTGCCTAGTACACGCGAAGTCTGACTCTAGCTAGGGCTGGACACTCGCAAAGAAGGTGGATAACAGTTTCCCTCTTATTTACCTACCCAAAGCTGCTTTCAGTACTGCAACTCCATTCTGGATCGTAGCTTGTTACCAACCAGTTCGGGACCAAGTCTGTTGGACAATACTGAAGCAGAACTGAAAGGTTAAGGCTCTTATTTACCTCCCCGCAACTGCGGCAATAGACTTTAAAACGAATACCCAGTCTGGCCGCGTGTGGTCGCCGATCGGCATGTGACCCGTGCTGACTGCCGTTACTCTGGAGTGGTCCACACGGCTCCTGCTCCGGAGTTCATCTGTTCTTCTCCGGCAGTAGAATGACCATATCTTCTGGTTGGTCAGTCCTCTCCATCTGGAGTTCGCGGTTTGTGAGAAAGTCGGTGGAAATTTGGCGCTTAGCAGTCTCTAGTGCGGGGACCTGAACGGATTCTACGAGAGAGCCCTGAAGAGCAGAGCCTTGCCTAACTAATTCGTCTGCCCCCGCTCGTTACCCTCTATCTGGCTGGGAACCAAAGCAGGGTAACTTTGACATGACTTCCCAAGTAGGTTAGCTCCTCCACGGCACTGTTCGACGAGTTTAGAGGAGGTGATAGCCATGAATCTAAGGCCTTGATTGCGGTTTCGCTGTCCAAGAGGTTTACAACATTAAGCTTTGGCGTAGCGCGTCTTGCTGCAAAGACCGACAGGTAGTGCAAACCGAAATTGTTTGGCAAGTTTTTATTGGAAAAATTAATGGAGAAAAATCTTTTAAAAACGTCCTTCTTTCTCCAACGGGATTCAGTTTTTCTAACAATTTTCAAAAGCCCGTAATATTTCCCATACATTTTGTTACTAGCCTCTTTTTTCTATCGGTATTGGATTTAAAGTTATCGGCAATATTAAACGAATACTGACGCTGATTTTTTTCTTTGTCATTAACATTGTGAATACCTCGCCTCTCCCGTTAAATCAATTTACTGTTGTTCCGTCTGTCGTTCCCCCTGTCGTCCCCCTGCCTGTTTTTTTCACCGAATTACTACCGCACAAAAGTACTAAAAAAAATTGGGTTTGCCATGCAGTAATAATTGTCGGCAGACTGTCTTTTTCCTGTTTAAAGTTAAAGGAATAAGTCGAACGTATTTGTTAGAGGACAGAGGGCACTGTTTTGGCGCGTGATGTGGGCCCTATTTCGCATTTGTTGATCTAGAAACGTTCTTCAAAAAAATATTTCCAACAAAAACACACATTTAATTTAAATTTTACTTCGGTATCGATGCAGCAGTACTTGAACGGTGTATCTCTGTTCCAGTACTTCCTTCATCAATGGGGTGCGACAGCCCAAGTGGGGCCCTGGCCTCCTGAAGTCGTCGCCTCCAATCGTCTCGGTCCAAAGACCGCGTCGTCCAGCTGCTAATTTTTAAGATGGCTTTGCTGTCTTCGCCAACCGGTCCAGTACTGATGGAATCTTATTTCGCCCGAATTCAGTCAGTACTGGAAATGTTCGGGATTTTTCAGTACTGAAGCGGGCGCGGGGTATACCGGACAAAAGCCCGGTTTCCTCATAATCTCTTATCGTCTTTATCCCTCGAATTTCTTGCCGCAATCCAAGACACCCTCGGTCTGAATTCCGACAGCACGTAATCCAAACGAAAAAAAAATCTAAATACTTCAGATGATACCTTCCCATATCCTTGGGCATTCGTTTCAATCGTAATATTTGCGCTATTCTTCGTTGTTGTTCTGTCGTCCTTAATCCGTACTTAATGCTATTTAAGTAATACCGAAATAAAATATGGCCGGGATACTCAAGGGTCGAGAGATCCAAAGGCGTTTCAGCCACCAACTTCTCAAGACTGGATAAGACTTGGATCGAGGGTGCGTACAATAACAACAACGAAATCGAATGTAAGGACAAGGACTTCCCCCCCCCCCCCCCCCGCACCCCTGGAACAGGTAATGCTGGATCTCTTCAAAACCCCCCCATTGCCTTAGATCATCGAACGAGATAGAAACGAACATGAATGCGTACTCGGCGCTACGTCTTTATTATTGTGCAACCTACTCGGTCTCTTCCAAGTATTGTGCAGGCTTTCGATTCGAAATTGTCCCACCCTTTCCAAGTTGGATATAGGAAAAAATCCGTCCAGTACCAGGACGAACATCGGCCAGAACGGAATCCGTTTCACAAAAAAAAAGGGCCGGGTGTAGCGAAAAGAACCCCGAACCAAGAACTGTACAAAAAAAAAACGGAAAACACCAACCCCAAACAAGGAAGAACGCAAAACTTTGGAAGGGATGAAATGATATAATCCGGCCTACTACCACTCCATACCCTTAGATTCGTAAAATCCTGGACAAGCCCTCCCTATTTTCAACCCCCAACCCCCGGTAGGTACACACTATGTTTTGTCGCTCTTTCGATGTGTGCTCTGTGCCTTTTGTTGTTTCTTCTCTGATACTATCCCGCCCACTTCTCTCTTTCTCGGTGAATCCAACCCTCACTCGTAATGCCACATATATAAACCATATCATCATCTCTTTCTCTTACACTCTATCCCGAAAAAAACAACAACTCTTGGCTCCCTCCCCGACGATATTCTCCCGTAATAGGTCACAAAAAAAAAACACCAACAAAACAGCCGGACAAAAAGCAACAAAAAGCAACAATCCGCTCTTGGTCCCAAGGAGAGGGGTGGAATGGGAATGTAAGAAGGACTTCTCGGTGGTTGCTTTCCGTCCGGGACTACGGTTGGATGAATTTTCCGTCGTTCGAATCATTTCGCGGTTTATTCACACTATTGCTGGCTAGGCTTATTTTCATACGCCTGAACTGTTCGGGATTTTCCCCGGAAAAAAAAACCAATTCTGGATTTCCGGATTCGCATTAAAAAATTCCCAATTGTTTTTCCCGCGAAATTTCCCGATACCGCGTGATCCGTTCGGGAGTCCGATTCACGTGGCGGAAAAAGAGCGCGCAAGTATTTCCTTTTTTGAATTTAACTGTTGCACCACGCGCGCTGAAAAAAAAGGCGGCATAGTGATTCGTGTGACATAGTGACGAGAGTTTTTTGGCGCCATAATTTGGCGCGCGATTTAAACAATTTTCGAAAAAAAAATAATAATAAACATACTGCAGTCACGATCGGCTGCAAGCCAATCGTATAATACTCTAGATGAATACTGAACTCCGATTTATATTGTAGTTGGGGATAAAGTAGAATTACGTGTGTGCATGTTGTATGTCCTTTATTGAGGACTCCCATTAGATTGCTACTCAAAACTAAAAGACAATATTCAGTGTTTAATTTCATACCTTGAACTGGGTAAGTCATCGAAAAAAAATGTCCTTTTTGAAGGAATTTCACATGGGAGGTGCAGGAAGGACTCACTCGATTTTTTACATATTTATCCTTTTCCTTGGAACCATTTAAAAATGAACGTGTACAAAATTTCAAATTCGTAGCTTCAAGCGTTCAAAAGTTATCGAAAAATATTGTTGAGCACGTGTCTTAAGGACATTTTGTATGGCAGCTACCAGAAGGAGTAAAAGGATTTTGCTGATTAGTAAACTCGAACTTCGTTTTTACTCAAAACTAATTTGTACAAAATTTCCAATTCATAGCTAAAAGATTAATTGAGTTATAGAGAGTTCCATAAATTAAGTGAAGACGTTTTGACAGGATATTTGAATGGCAGCTACACGAAGGACTAATAGGATTTTCTTCATAATCTTACATTTAGCTCCAACTATTGAAAGAATAACACATACAAAATTTCAAAGTCGTAGCTTAAACACTTCTGAAGTTTTCGGCCAATATTCTTAAACGCGTATTTAAAGGACATTTTGTATGGCAGCTACCAGAAGGAGTAAAAGGATTTCGCTGAGTAGTAAAGCCGAACTTTCTTTTTACTCAAAACTAATTTGTACAAAATTCCGAATTCGTAGCTAAAAGATTACTTGAGTTATAGTGAGTTTCGTAAATTAAGTGAATACATTTTGACATGATATTTGTATGGCAGCTACACGAAGGACTAATAGGATTTTTTTGATAATCATACATTTAGATCCAACTATTGGAAAAATAACACTTACAAAATTTCAATGTCGTAGCTTAAACCCTTCTGAAGTTATCGACCAATATTGTTGAACACGTGTTTCAAGGACATTTCGTATGGCAGCTACCAGAAGGAGTAAAAGGATTTCCCTGATTAGTAAACCTAAACTTTGTTTTTACTCAAAACTAATTTGCGCAAAATTGAGAATTCGTAGCTAAAAGATTACTTGAGTTATTGTGAGTTTCGTAAATTAAGTGAATACATTTTGACATGATATTTGTATGGCAACTACACGAAGGACTAACAGGATTTTCTTCATAATCATACATTTAGCTGCAACTATTGAAAAAGTAACACATACAAAATTTCAAAGTTGTAGCGTTAGGCGTTCCGAAGTTATTGGTCAATATTCTTGAACACGTGTTTTAAGGACATTTTGTATGGCAGCTACCCGAAGGAGTAGGACGATTTTGCCCGTTAACGAACTTATCCTTAAAAATTCAACCAAACATCCAGATTCAAAATTTCAAGATCCTAGGTGAAGGCGTTCTTGAGTTATCGTGTTCACGGACAGACGGACGGACGGACGTCAGGCGGATTTGAGGTTTTTGGCCACAAACAAACAAGAAATAATATATAACTTTTTTTCGTCCGAGGCTTGGTTCTATGCGTTACAAACTTTTGGGCTGGATTAAACTTATAATACTCTATATGATTTCATCTAGAGTATAAAAACGAGTTGGTTGTGATTATGTTGAACTTCGTGCGTGTTCGTTGTTCTTTTTAAAAAAAAAATCAAAATAAAAGTTTCTCATAAAATTGTCTCTGTTTCCTCTGCCCGCCCCCCAACCCCCTCTTTCTGTGTGTTTTGTTTTGTGTTGTGTTTTTTTTTTTTTACTTTTTTTGACCTTCTTCCCCAACTTCCTTCCCCCCACCCGGACCAACCACCCACGAATTAACGATGATGGTCCATCCAGAGCACATAATGCATGGCCATGCAACATCGGTTAGCCAGAGTGCCCTTTTCGGGTGCTCGACCGCCGGACATAGTGGCATCAATCAACTGTCAACCTCTACCGGATTCGACCCGTCAAAAAATTGTCGAATTAGATACTTCATGTATCGAACGGATGTGTTAGTAAAATTTTAGGAAGGTAAATATCTGTTTTCTTTTTGCGTTTATTTAAGCAGATTTAAGCTTGACATCATCGTCACCCCCTCGAGTTGGTGGCCTCTATGCCGCCTATCGGTGGACCTCAATCCATCCATTTGATACCGATCCTGCTCTCGCCAGCTCATCCGCTATTTTGTTCCCGGTATCCCGGTAAATCAGTTCCCTGTTCAGACTACAAAGTACCTTCAGCACTTCTTGAGAGCGCTTTACCAGCTATTAATAGTGAACGATACCAACGCCTTAATGTAGAGATTTCTCCGGTAACGTGGTTAAAATTCGAATCCTGGACCTCAATTTTGTCCGGCCGTACCGACGTTCTTGGTGCTCCAGTAGTGGGGCCGCTCTGGATCGCGTGCTGTCCTTTTAAAATGAAGTCCAAGCCCAATTGGTCTGGGACGTCTCCCCGCGTCTCTTCCAGGATGGGTCGGACGTGTAACTAGATTATCCAAATTCGGGATGAGTTCGGCCTCGTGCCAAACCAGGACTATTAGACCTTATCGAACTCCTTCCTTGAGCATTCGCCTCTGATCTCTTTAACTGGCGCCCAGTCATTCTTCAAGAAGCCTCGCGTAAATTCCAATTGAGTTTAGGGTCCTACACTTGAAACCTAGAAGATTCCCTGCCCCCTCTTTGCACGCGCAAAAACTTCAATATACTTTAAAACGTGTTAACGGTATGTTCGAAAAAAAATGGCCGCCATCATTAATATAACGGTAAAAACTTTCAAGCTTAAATTGCGAAAAATAAACAAAACAAAAAAATCTAAACTATTTTTCATACTGTGCTCTTTTCATTCCCGCCCCGCTTCCTGCGCATCCTCACCCTCTCACCACCCCCTCTCATCTAGATATTATGAAACGGGATCAATAAAGCCACGTGCAATTGGCGGTTCAAAACCACGTGTAGCAACAACGCCGGTTGTACAAAAAATTGCTGATTATAAACGCGAATGTCCCAGTATTTTTGCGTGTGAAATACGCGATCGATTGCTGTCCGAAGCGGTTTGTAATAGCAACAACATTCCAAGCGTAAGTAAAACAAACAAAATAATAAAACACGTTCCGGTCGATCACCGCGCACAACTGCCACTTTTCGGTGTAGCTGTCAAAAGTGTTGTTGTTGGACGCGCGCGGTCAAACGAACATGTTGATTAATTTTAATGTTAATTTTTTTTTTTTTTTATGCAAAAACAATTGTAGCTGGGGAAAATATTATTGAAATTAGACCTGCTAGAAAATTGTTTCATATTTTAAGTTGAGTTTGAAATGAATGTGAATGTTGTGAATGCTTTTTAACGGCTAGTATTTCTTTAAGTTTAATTTCTGTTTTTTAGCGGTAAGTTAGAGAGTTTTGAACATTTCAGGTTTTTAGGTATGGTTACTTACTTACTTTCGATAACGCTACAGTCCAAATCGGACCTTGCCCTCCTGAATGTGCTGCCTCCAGCCTTCTCGGTTCAGTGACCGCGTCCTCTACTTTGTGAAGTGTGAGTCTGCGTCAATAGAGTCCTCCCAGCGCTTTCGTGGTTTTCCAACTGGTCTAACTTTTCCCTTTAGTGTGCGTTTGGGGATTCTTCCTTCATCCATCCGCTCCACATGACCAGTCCATTGTAACTTTTTAGGTATGGTTCCTCGTTTTTTGAAAAAAAAACCTCGTATTTGTTGTTTTATTTCAAAATCTGCCAACAGTAGGATCAAAGGGCGCGAGGAGCGGTTCTCGTTCGATTCACTGCAACATACTTTCGATGACCAGAATTTTTGATCATAGGTCGATATCTGGCTCGACGGATCATTTCGTGCCACCACACTGTATGACCACTTAGGAACAAGTTGTTTGGCGGGTCAATTATTGAAATATTTATTTATTTATTAATAACAATTGAACAGAAAATATTTTCCAATTACACAATTGCCATGAATAGCGTATAAACAAACAAAATGTGCTACATGTAATATCTAATAAACATATTCAAGTATGTATAACTAAAATGAAAATGTAAGAAATTAAAAATTAAAGATAGGTTATGTAACAGAAGAAGGAGAAATAGTGACCTTTAAGTATACTTTGAATGAGTTTAAGCTAGGGATATGAAAACTAAGGCAATACAAATTAAAAGTGCGAGGTAATCTGATTAGAGGAGAGTTATAGAAGCAATTAATATTTGCTTGATGTAATTTAAAGGTGTCGTGAGATCTAGTACTGTAGTCAATATTTCCAAGTCTGAGCGTATCACTAACGATTTGTGCTAAAAACAAAAACAACTTTGTTTATTCACAATACACCAGGATAAGAGTTTCTTGAGGTCATTTTGTAGGAGAAGGCAATCAGATTGTGATTTTATTTCCCGAAAAGCCTTTAAGTCATCGGCATACACATTAAATGCCTTGATTGGAATTCGGAAAGAAGATCGTTTACAAATTAGTAAAAACAAAAGTGTGCCCAAAGTAGAACCCTGAGGAACACCAGATGGAGCCAGGTAGGGTGCTGATATAGATCCACTGAAGCGGACCATTTGCTGACGATCATTTAAATATGACTGGAACCAGATAAGAAGTTCAGTATACTTAAGCCAAAAGAATTCAGTTTCCGTCGAAAAATGGAGTGATCAAACAGTATCAAATGCCTTTGTGAAATCTGTATAAATCGTGTGAACATCATAACCATTCTCCAGGGGAATGAGCTGTTAGTAAAAGACACCAAATTTGTTTCAGTGAAACGGCCTTAAAAAAATCCACGCTGATTAATTGAAACACAGTCGCGTACTTGCGAAAAGATATGTTCCTGAATTAGCTTCTCAAAAGTTTTTTTTTGCAAAACAGCTTAACAATGCATATTGGTCGATAGTTTTCGGCTTTATATTTCTATCCTTTTTTTAAAAATCGGAATGACATGGGAACTCTTCCACACACTGCCCTCACGAATGGAAGACATGTAAAGATTTGTCAATGGTTCAGCAAGAACATGGCCTAATATTTTCACAAAGATATTAGGAATATTATCGGGACCAGCGCTACCATTACTGTTTAGAGAATTATTGGCAATGAGGAGATTATTCACGCTAAATACTGGGGCATCAAATTATTCCGATCAGATATTGTGCTAGGAACGCAACGAGTTGACGAAGACGAATAAACGGATTGAAAGTATTAAGAAAACATACTGCAGTCACGATCGGCTGCAAGCCAGTCGTATAATACTCTAGATGAATACTGAACTCCGATTTATATTGTAGTTGGGGATAAAGTAGAATTACGTGTGTGCATGTTGTATGTCCTTTATTAAGGACTGCCATTAGATTGCTACTCAAAACTAAAAGACAATATTCAGTGTTTAATTTCATACCTTGAACTGGGTAAGTCATCGAAAAAAAATGTCCTTTTTGAAGGAATTTCACATGGGAGGTGCGGGAAGGACTCACTCGATTTCTTACATATTTATCCTTTTCATTGGAATCATTTAAAAATGAACGTGTACAAAATTTCAAATTCGTAGCTTGAAGCGTTCAAATGTTATCGAAAAATATTGTTGAACACGTGTCTTAAGGACATTTTGTATGGCAGCTACCAGAAGAAGTAAAAGGATTTCGCTGATTAGTAAACTCGAACTTCGTTTCTACTCAAAACTAATTGGTACAAAATTTCCAATTCATAGCTAAAAGATTACTTGAGTTATATTAAGTTCCGTAAATTAATTCAAGACGTTTTGACAGGATATTTGTATGGCAGCTACACGAAGGACTAATAGAATTTTCTTCATAATCATACATTTAGCTCCAACTATTGGAAAAATAACACATACGAAATTTCAAAGACGTAGCTTATACCCTTCTGAAGTTATCGACCAATATTCATGAACACGTGTTTTAAGGACATTTTGTATGGCAGCCACCCGAAGGAGTAGGACGATTTTGCCCGTTAACGAACTTAGCCTTACAAATTCAACCAAACACCCAGATTCAAAATTTCAAGATCCTAGGTGAAGGCGTTCTTGAGTTATCGTGTTCACGGACAGACGGACGGACGGACGGACGGACGGACGTCAGGCGAATTTGAGGTTTTTGGCCACAAATAAACAAAAAAAATGTATGGCTTTTTTTCGTCCGAGGCTTGGTTCTATGCGTTACAAACTTTTGGGCTGGATTAAACTTATAATACTCTATATGATTTCATCTAGAGTATAAATAGCTTTACAATATCACTAGGAGTGTACGAAGTAGGCCCCAAGTACGTTATGTATTGAGGGGAGTTGTCCTTGTAGCACGAGAGGAATTAATATTTTTCCAGAAGAGCTTATCATTACCCGCATGAGAAGAGATGAATTAAGGTTGTCCACATAATGCCCGAAAACCTATCTTTATTTCCTTCTTTAGCTGTTTCCTAAAGTTGCCATAACTCGATGCATTATCATATGGTTACGTTCTCTTAGATAACGGCGCCTAGCACGGTTTTACTTTATTATTTTCTAATAATACAGTATTGTGATCGATTTTTTTAAAAAAAAAAATTTGCAATTTTTTTTCACATCTCATGACTAGTAGACGCGAAAAAAGCAAAAAAAATTCAGTCCGTCTGTCCGCCGTACGCCGTACGCAAAATTGTTTGAAGGCTAGTAGCTCCCAAACCCTTTGAGCTATTTAGTTGGATTTTTTCGTAGATAGACTGGGTAGGCCCCTTGAAGTGACCAAATTGTGAGTGGTGCGGGTATGAAGGGGGAGGAGGGGAAAGCGTTTTAGTCGAAAAATTTTGGTTTTTAAATCTCAGCAACCGCTTATGTTAGGAGGCTGAAACTTGAAATTTATATAGAACTTTGATAGTGGACCCATTTGCATAAAAATTGTCAATATGGGTGAAGGGGTGTGGGAGTGGGGGGAAAAATAATGCGTCCGAAACGCAAAAAAGCTGAGATCGACACATTCTAAAATCCATATCTTCTAAACGGTTAACGTGACAAAATTGAAACTTTATAATTATCTGTAGGTATACTAGGAGAATAGATCGGAAACAAATTTTTGAGTGGTGGCAGTGGCGTATGGTGGTGGGGGTGAAAAACTTTAGACTACGATATCTCACGAACCAATTACACTAGACAAATAAAATTCAGTTCGTGTATAAAGGTTGACAAATGAAGTTTTCTGATAGTAAAATTTTCACGTCAAATATCTCAAGAACAGTGTAAGATAGATGCTTCAAAATTTTACCAGAAGTAGGCCGAATAGACTGCTAGCAGAAAAAGTTGTTGACGGTGTGGGTGTAGAAGGTGAGAGGGTGGGGGAGGGTGAAAACGAAAAGGTTTCGATTTTTATATCTTGAAAACCTATAATGATATAAAGCTGAAACTTGGTGTTTAGATAGAGCTATAGTAGTAGCATACAATTTTTTATAGGGGTAGTGTGGTACGGGGGTGGGGGGTGCTTTTCCTATCTATAGAACGGCTTATGCTACAAAGTTGAAACTTGGTATGTATATGTAAATCAACTAGAGAAGTAATTTTCAAATATCCATTGGCGTCTGGAAGGGGGGCAAAAAAAATTATCAGTGAAAATGGAATGCATATATTTTCACGGTTTTCGTCATATCTATTAGGTTTTCCCAAATATTGAATTAATTTTTATTCTACGGCTTCTTCATATAAATACCTAGAAAGTGTTTTCAGGATTTTTTTGAAATTCGACCTCTAAGGGGTGTAAAGTTGTTGTATACTTTTTCACGAATTCTGCCATATCACCCAGGTCTGATCAGATATCGAATATCTTTTTACTATCAAGAGCTTGCGTAATAATCGCCGAAACTCATTTTTAAGTTTTTTCCTTTTTCACCCTCTAAGAGGGTATAAAAGGGTTTAACACGTTTTCACGAATTTCGCCATATCTTTTGGAAGTGATAAGTAATTGAATTGGATTTTACTTTCTCGTGCTGTCTTCATATTTATTTATTAACTCCTTTCAGGATTTTTGGATATTCAACCCCCAAGTGGGTGTAAGGAGGTTACATATGTTTTCACAGATTCCTACATATTGCTTAGATCTGATGATATATCGAATTCATTTTTACTTCCTAAGGTTTCCCATATAAGAGCCAAAAAGTCAATTTCAGTGTTTTTAGATATTCAATCCTAAGGGGTGTAAGGGGGTTGTAGGCTTTTCAAAGCTTCGACATATATCTAAGATTTGATGAGATATTAGATCGCTTTTCACTACCACAGTTATTTTATGGTGCAATCGCCTACAAACCCATTTCTCAATTTTTCGATATTCAACCCCGAAGGGTTTTCATATGTTTTCACAATTTTTGCCATCCCTCAGTTCTGATGAGATATAAAATTGGTTATCACGGCACTTGATGTAATGACCTAAAAACCAATTTAACGATTTTTCAAATTTCAAGAACCAAGGGGGTGTAAAGAGTTTAAATATTTTTATTTTAAGAACAAAATTAACTTTCCAAAAAACCTCATAATCTCGAAACAACTGATGTATACTCCGACTTTGGCCGCATCCGAACTTTGACCCGAAAAATAATTAAGTTTCGCCCAGACCATTGGCAGAAGGCGGGGCAAGCAAGAGGATGCTTCATTACTCCGCGTTATACCTTGGATACACAGCTCGTATACAAATCATAATATCGTCAATATCACCAGTGTATCACCCAATATTATGCATATAGTACGTCAACGAGCTGATATCTACATAATATCCAACCTGTTTCCTTGTATATAAATTCGATTTAGCTGATATAGTCTTCTTTTAACTGCCATCAGCGCCATCTAACACTGAAATCAACTGAAATTCTAATGAATGACAGTTGTGGATTTTTATATCTTTCCGTCAGTTAAAATTGTTTGAGCATGTTTACATTTTTGTGTGCGATGTGATTGGCCGGTTTCTACATTTCTTTATTAGCAATGAAAGTGCTTTTTGCCGTAACATCATGCTGCGACGTTTGGCACGAAGAGCTAGCAGTCGAAGGCTTTTTTTTCTTCACTACGAAAATTTCGGAATGCACTTTTAACTGTCCCAGATTAATTAAAAGTTCCATTAAATTTTGTTGCTGCGTTGAATATACGCACAATACTATTTGATAGACGCTTGAAATCAAAAATTTTGTCTTTGACAGCTAAATGTCAAAGTATAACATGTATGGGGTCTGTGTATCATGCCATCTTGTATCGTATTTCATGATTTGAATAAAGTAATTTGTATACAAGCAGTGTATCCATGGTATTACTCAGAATCGAAAATTGACTTGTTTAGCCAACTTAATGTGTAATGCAGATAACATCAAAAGAATTCGATGAAATAGTGTTTCTAAGTGTTGCCCGTTATTGGCAAGAAGGCGGTTGGATGGGCAAACAGGGGTCGCACATTGTTTCGCCTTTAGGGCAGATAGTTTTTTTACTGTTAAGCCGGGATCGGTTAAGTTATCCCAGTGGGGAGGACTGGCAAAGGGTAGTCAGATCCAGTAGCAATGTTCAGCCAACCGGTGTAGCCAACTAACCAGAAACCTATCAAATTTCTAGGCTAAATTGCCCGTGCCTTGTATCATTAGGATCGATTACTCACGAGCGTCAAAAGCGATCGCCGCCCCTTTCCCTTCTTTTGCCGGCATCCCCCCTTCAGCCACACACACACACATCCGCGTACATCGTCTTTAATATCGGATCTCGGCGGCCAGTCCTAGACTAGATGATTGCCGAGGCGAGAACAGGACTATTTCGGTAGCGCGATCGCATCCAGTTGATCGTATTACAATTTTTTTTTTTTTTTCTTTAGCTGCTTTGTATATGTGTGAACTTATCCATCACTTTTCGCACTGATCCGGATAAAAGATGCAACCTAAAACCTCGAGGACTTTTCTTCGCAAAAAAAAAAACAGAAGAGTTAAACCCCTTCGCGGGGCCCCGCACAGAATTTTTCCTGTTTTGTTCGCGCGTCACGACACGAGAACAAAACAAACACGCAGCAACCCCCGTTCGTCTGTAAAACGCGCTGACGCCATTGGTGTTTTGTATTCTGGCCAATCAGCTTCGGTTCGACGAGTAAAACCAGTGGAATATACACTGGCCCGACTGCTAAACACAGGCTTTAAAAATAAAACGACTGTGCACACGGAACGGGTCCTGCGTCTACCTGAGACAACGTCGGGATAAAAACCAGTAGAGTGGCGTAGAAGTAAACAGCACAGAGGTAAGCTGCGAACCTTGCGGCATCCCATACTGTCCGATAGACAGAGAGATCTAGGCCCTCTTCCCAGGGCTCTGTGCGCTGTGTCTGTCTGTCTGTTTACCTGCGTTTGCCTCCTTGCCTTTTGATAGATTTAATGGGCTACTGTGCCAGCAGTCTTTTATGCTGTGTTTTTTTTTTGTATCTTTAGATTGTCTAATGTCTGCTATTGTTGCGACCGGTCGCGCTATTATTCGTCCACTTTGTCGAAAGAATTTCAATTTTTCGGATTAGTACATCCCCTGGCGGCTCTGCACCGCTTCACCCAGTCGACACAACCCCTGGAATGGATTATGGGCGATATCTTTTTTTTTTTTTTTTGGTTGAAGCTATTCGGTTGCTCGACAGGCAAAAAAAAATGAATAACACTGTTTGGTGATAATCAGCTAATGATGACGACGGCTGCAAATTTTCCGGTTGAATTTACCACGCGGTTGAAAAATATCAAGTTACGGTGTCGTGCGATAGAAGACCAGTTGCAAACGAAAAAAACTTAATTCCAGCAGAATTCCCCATCGCGCAGTACTGAACCAGTGCAGATCTTAAAGTACTGACTGAATCCAGCAAGTTAAATCATTCCGCACAGAACGAAGCTACCGCTTCAAGATTCCGAATTCAGCTCGGTGCATAGATGGGGTTTTCTGTTTGAGATCCATTTAGATTGTACAACGCCACTGCTTTCAACGAATCAACGCGGATTCCTCAATATTAAGGACCGGCCGGGTCAATTTCTTCGTAGCTACGCCACTGCGAGGCTCGACGCAGAATACTCAACGAAACAAAATTCCCGAGACTTCACCGATTCGGAACTCCAGCAGTACTCCAGCGGGATAAATGATCGCCGTTTAATTTAAGTGTCGTAAAAATGGCGACCGAAAGGTCTTGGATAAAGTACGACACCATCGATTAATAGACCCAGTCCTGAAAAAACTTTCTCAGAATTCGCTCAACCGGCATAAAGTTGGGCTTTTTTTTATCCGCCCCCTACTACACCTCCCCCTTCCCCCCACAATTTATCCCTAAGTATTATTAATTCATCTTGTGTCTGTTCTTAGTCGCCCCCTTTTTTTAAACGTAAAGACACGAATAATTTAATGCGCATGAATGAATTTACCACGCCTCTCGATTTCATCCCTTTCATATCTTTTCTCACCCTACTCTGGCTCGTCACCCCCCCCCCCCCGCCCTCTTCTAACCCCATTGAACACAAGAAATAACTCTACACGCATCACCGTGTAGATGTAGAACAACATTATGATTACGTGTGTAGTCCTTTCGACAACAACGTGTACAGGGGGTTGGACCGTTGGCGGTTTGTTTTCATGGATAATTTGTTGTTGTTTTTATAAGGATAGCGGGGGGGGGGGATGGGGAGCTGGTCAAATAGTTGATGAGATTGTGCAGTGACAGCCAATTTAATAAATACAATAACAAGATTTATTCGAAAAAAAAATCGAAAATTCTCGTAAATAACGTATCTGGAAGGAAAAGAACAATCGTGAGTTTCGTTGTTAATAGAAATAAAAAAAAGGAGAAACAACTGATGAAGAAAATTACCTTTTTTTTTAATGAACCTCGATGCGCTGGGGACGCTCCTAGCACACGCACCTTAAAGTAAACCAATTAAGAAATATTAGTGTATTTTGCAGTAAACACGGAGAAGAGGCGGAAAAATGAAGGAATTAGGATCATTAGTGTAATATTAGGGTAAATTAGATTTAGGTTTAGCGTTAGTAGTAAAAATAAGGGATACTCACGATAGACGTGACTTCGTCGACGCAATCATCATAAACACTTTCAATCCAACGGAACCGTATCCGTAACCGAACCACACAACACCAAAAGGGAACTATGTAGCATAATTGTAATACTTACATTCACCGATGGTTACTCCGTCCTGCATAGCTGCTGATTCCGTCAACCCTGAAACGAAGAAGGAAGGAATCACTTCAGCAGGGACGTCATTTCAGTTTTTCTAGGGGGGGGGGGCAAGATGTTATGTTTGTATATATTTTTAGCGCCATCTGTTTGATGATAGCTTGATGTGGATTTGACTTTGTGCTCATACATACTTCAAAATAAAATACACAAAAATATTATTTAATGCACTGTTTATTCAATATTTACCGAGACGAACATTCAACAAATTCATATATATAAATGATTAAAATAAGCGCGTATTCCTCCAAGCCGATGAAAAAATTTTCACGTAGGTGCACATCGCCTGAAAATAAAAATAAAATGAAACGAGGGTAAACACGGGCGAAGTTAACTTACCACAATATTAAAAATGTAAAAAAAACTACATATTATATAGTGACAGATCTCATTTCGCTTTTATTAAATCCGCACTTGATAAGAAAACTTAAATATTCACTTCTTGCGCAATTCATCATTAAGTCGGACATTTATAGTGTCCGACTTAATGCGGCTGTTTTCTGCACTTCAAATAGATCGGGGTGGGAGCATATGTTTTTATTGCTCTTTTTCTATCTAGTGATGAAGAAAGGCAAGCACTATGCTGAAACCATAAAGACAATGTCTCGAAAGAGACTCGCCACCAACTGGGTAGGACTAGAGTCACTGTATACGAACTAACACAAACATCCATTATCATGAGTACGGACATTGCGTGTTTCATTTGAAACCAGTAAATTTAAATTGTTTTTTGCAGTTTACTCGGTTTTTAATTTTAGGGATCCCCACGGAAGTAGGTAAACGCAATATTTACTGGAAAATTATTAAATTGTGAAACAAAAATCGAAAAGTTATAGAACATTGAGATTAAAAATCGAAACTTTATCACGCACACATTTACATTTTAGTACATCATTGACAATGAAATTTCGAATTGTCATGTTTCGCGATTCGGGTCGTGTTTCGCGAGTTTTATTTTAAAAGTTAATTTTCCGGCACAATGCCGTAGATATTTTAAACTTATTATGTTTCGAAAGTGATTTGTGCTGTGTTTGTGCAGTGTTGTTGTTGTTTGTGTAGTGTTTGTGCAATATGACGGCAGCTGTTCGCAAAATGTCGTCACTTTGAACAATTCTGATTTGAACGAAGTCGTATTTGGACGATTCATACTATAAGGTCCTGAGTAAGACCTCAATTACGTTCGTACAGCTGTGCGATGAGGCTCACGCACTTAAAGCCGAGTCGCGCTCTACAGCATGAACAATCAGATTTTCATCAAGACGGCGAGCAAGAAGCACCTGAACACGATCCGAATCAAGCGTATCGCGAATTCGTTGCGAGTGCATGTAGTGATGAAAGATCTCAAATATCTCAAATATTTTCGCGACAACAAAGAGCTGGTGGGCCAGATGTACACTTACGAAGGTGACGACAGCTTCAACAAGGGCATACGAAGGTCCGGATTGACCGGTGACGGTCAGAGCTACTTGGACTTTTTTCGATAATTGATCAGTCACATCGGGAACGCCATGAGTTATATTCGACTCATACGTTGGGGCGGAATACACCCTCTATCTGCCCAAGTTCGACGAGAATACGCAGCTCGCGACGGACTTTGTGAAGAAAGAACTGCCGAAAATTTCGATAATACTATTCGGAATTTATCCAGTAATTTTAACGGTGGTACCGAATACTTTCAGGTATGTCAGTCGTTGTGTCGCATTTGTCGTCGCACCTTAAGAGCCCTTTTCATTTCAGCTTCTCGTCCAGGCATTCGCACCGTTATTCCAGGATCAGAAAAATATCCATTCTACCTGATCGTGTCGCCGCTCAGAATCAATTTCGTGGAGTACATTATGAGCGCTAAGAATAAGATTCCGAAGAACAACGTGGTGCTATATTCGTGGAGTACGGTTTCGCAATCAGGCTCACGTACATTCTCAAGCTGTTGGACCAAATGTCCGAATTCAATTCGTGCACTGGTTTAAGGCGGTCAAGCACAAGTACGAATGGACGAAAGTAAACTAACAACGTGATCAAGCGGCCGCAGCCGGAGCAAACGGCGACGATAAGCTACAGCAGACATTGTTACTAACTGCGAATCAAATAACACTTCAAATGGAATTTAATTTTTTCTATAATAGATTAACCAGTTCGAAGATATTTTTTCAATAAAAACGAGATACAATGAAGGACATGAAATTTCATTTAACAGAAGCTTAGAGGTCGAACTGCCTGCAATATCTGGGCGATATTATTGCGCAGCACAGGGCACACGCTCGCTTCCTTCTCCTTGCCACCAAACGCTTGCGAGCTCTGTCGCATCAAAGGGTACAAATCCGCGTTAAACTCCATCCTGGCTACCGCTGCCGTACTGAAACTGGCCAACCACGGCTGCTTTCATAGGTGTGATATAGAGCGTCGAATAATAATAAAAGCATCAATGAACAGAACGTCCAAATAAAAAAAATGTCGCTACTAAAATTTTAGAAAAGCTTGTTTCAAATACTTTTATGTTAATTTAAGATTGTTTTTGTGTTGAACGAATTTATACAGATAATATAACTGAAAGATGGTTCGAGGAAACGGAAACAGTACACCAGTTCCGCTTATGTAAACTGAATGCTTGTTTCCGGTTAGGCTGCAATCATTGTCCAAAGTTGTTACTGCTAAATCTCTCCATATCCGAGCCATTGATTATTTTGCCAGAATCATTAAACTGTGTGATAGCAGGATGGGATTTGAAGTCCACTTGTAATTTTTCGTGCAAGCAGAACAGGCAGAGCGTTTTTTTTGTGGCCTTTCTCAGGATGAGCGGCAATGGGCTGATTAATCAATACGTGGACTGATTGACGGACTAAAGAACAAATTGTTTAATTTATTTGACGATCACGATGCGTATGTCCAGTCGCTTCGAATTAATTTCAATATCCACCGAACCTTGACAAAACGTTCAAGGTCCACCCTGTTTCACTCCATTTCAGGAGAAGCGCCAGTTCACGCTATGCAGAGCGACCGATAAAACAAACGCACAATTTTTAGCCTTATTATAATGTAATGTATTTAATTTTAGCTTAAAACGAAATTTACAAAGTGAAAAACATTAAAAATTTTTTTTAAATGTCCCTAGCTACTGTCGGATGAGGGACACTGCTCGTGCTCCCCGGCTGTACTCAGTCTCCTTCGACGGATTGAACATCCCGTTCATCTGGACGGAAACGTAGCACCGCGTCGACGGAAATTCGCCAGAGCATATTCCTCGCGAATGTAATGGTTACATCTGAAATACAAACCAAAAAAAAAACAGAATCAGTCGCTTCGAACGCTTTCGCTTCAATTTGCCTACTTGGTAACAACTGGATCGACGAAACTTTCGCAACAAATAAAGCATAGATCTGAATTTAATTTTCCGAATTGGACGCTAATCGAGTAACTGCAATAATCGGGCGTCGTGACTTGTATTTTGGGATCAAATGTACCGATCGTAATGACAAAAATAGAATCAGCCAAATTAAATGATTTATCAAAATCAAAACACGTACCTTTGGCGATGTTGACATTTCCTATGACAACTCACGATTTTGGGAAATGTCAATCAAAATCATATGGGTTACATGTACACACACTAACACTATGTCATTTTAGAACCCGCGAATTCTGAAATTCGCGGGTTCTAAATGTTCTAAATATGTACCAAAAGTGGATATTGTCCGTACTCAAGATAATGGATGTTAGTGTGAGTTCGTATAAAGTGACTGTAGGTAGGACTTGCCTTCATTTTATCTCGTATTCCGGGCAAAGGACACAGTAAACTTATAACAGCCGGTTTAGGCTGGGCCGCAGCTGAAGTAATTTTATCGCTTGGCCTTATGCTTTGGGTGGGAGCTCGAGGTGCCGAATTCAGTTGGATCTATATACAAAAGTGTTTAGAGTCGAATATTTCATTGGTTAGTGTGACGGATTCAAAGTTCAATGTGAGATTAAGTTCTTTCGTTTCCACATTACTTTGGCTCTTCACTCGGCACGACTTAAATTCGAAATTCAAGCCGCTAGTTACACTTCTACTTGCCGTTACAATCTACAAAGGAGTTTGGCTCGATGGCGTTTTGAACATTTTGTCGGTCGGACCGTGGGCAACGCTGGCATTCAAAGCACTCGTTACAAGTTTAATTGGTTTTATTTCGCTTCATGTGTACACCGGACTGGCACAAGTTATAGGAATTTGAAACAGTCACGTAATACAAGTCTTGTTCGTTTTAATTAAGAGGAAATACTTATATTAAATAAATATAATAATAATTCATACAGAAATTTGGGGAATTTTCAGTAGGCTACGCATTATTTCTGCGTAGATCTTTTCTCTTCGTAATGTGTATAACTTCCTGAGTTCCACTGTCCTTATGCAACTCTAAATGACCCATACCACTTATAGCTCTGGAAAGAAATCGGACAAGATACAATTGCGGGGAGATCCTGTTACGGTCACCTTCGTTCTCCTACAAGCTGAAAGGTGGAGAAGAATAAAAATTAAATAGTAGATCAAGTAATGTAAGAACTCGTAGAATCTCTGATAACTTACCTGCTGAGCCAGAGCACTCCTTGTGAAGCAGCTTCATCTTTTCAATACCTAAAAAGAAACAACACCAAAGGGAATTGGTCAAATAATTATTTTAGTCGCACACACATGGAAGTCGAGCTGAACTCGGAAATAGGAAATGTGAATTTGTTAGGTATAGTTAATTATAGTAAATTTAGGTGTAGGGAATTAGTAGGTTTAGTTAGGGTTAGGAAGATGGATTAAGGATTATGTTTAAGTAGGATAAGAGGGAACATCGAACACGAAAACGACACTGCACGCGACGTAAACAAACACATCACAACACCACAGACGTAAACAAATACATCACATCACACCACATCACATCACATCACATCACAACACCACAGACGTAAACAAATACATCATATCACCGCACCACAGACGTAAACAAACACATCACATAAACGTCACTGATGCTCTAGAAATGTCAGGTGACATTCGAATTCGCACAACTATGGCGGTCTTACACGGCGCGAAGTGCAAGTCGATAAGACAGATCAGCAAGGTTTGGGTCCATGATAAAAAGTCGGATGGTGAATATAAAGTGGACACCGAATCAACCGAGATAAAAGCTAACGAAGTACGAGAAGTTATTAAACTTAAGCGAATGACCTGGAGAAAACGTTCGTTGACCCAGGAAAACGGGGATTTACCGATGGAAAAAACTGACCCGAGGTTTCGCGGAAAGTGCAGCACCCGAAAACGGTCTCTTTGGATTTTGATAGTGAAACCGAACGGAGTGATAACACGGAATTGATTTAAAATCGGAGGATCAGACATAACGAGTTGGAGGCGGATTTTGAATACTAGAAGAAGAACGTACGAAATTTGCAATTTTACGACGGAGGAGACTCGATCACGACGAGGGAGTGTAACCCAGGAGTGCTACGGTCGAGAACGAGACACCGCGGGACGACGCACCAGCGGCGCCCTAGATATAAGGTAGAGTCGTAGTAATTTTAGTATCAGTTGAATTAAGCAGAATTTTTCTTTAACGTAACTTCACATCCTAATTGCTAATTTTAATACATAATAGGCGTTACTTTAGGCCTTTTTTTGTTTATTCGAATTAGATTACTTTCTTTGGAATTACGATCTTTTGCTAATTGTTTGTGACGTGCTTCAGGCTTTTTCCTCAGTGTGTTTCGCCGGGTAAATTGAGAACTTTGTAAAATTCCCCGAATTAGTGATTCGATCGGGGAAAGGTTAAGAACGGGGCCTTTAAATAAATGAATCACTGGCGCCCACGACTCTTCTCTGGGTTGGCCGGACAAGGCCCGTTCGCCCCCTTTTGTATAGGGGTTTTTAATACGGTTTTCCACCGGAAAAAACGGTAATAATCCAAGGCCTGTATTAATTAGCGCCTTACCCAGAAGCGATTGAAAAGTCAGTGCTGCTGAAACACGATTCACATTGCCGCAGATTGTCTTCAAATTTATCGGGTATTGATTATCTTCCCACAGCTCTTGTAGTCTTAACAGTACTTCTTGTCGACGATTTCGCATAAAAGTTGTATCCATTATCGAACGACAAGCCTGTTGATATTAATATTCGATTAGTTATTGTCATTGCGGATAAATCGAAGAGACCTTCTCGACGACGATTTCAATGTTTTCCGATAGAAAGAGTTCGACTTCTATCTCTTCTTGTTGGAGATTTTCCCTAGGAAAACAATTCACACATAAATCCGAGTGAAATATTTCAAATATCTTACTTAGTATTTGAGCTTTGATCAACAACAGATCGACCGTTCTTTCGATTGCTTTTAACTTCCTTCACAGTTTGTTTAGGAAGTACGATATCCGCCAGCGGTAAATCGAGTATCTGGGTTATAATGTTGTGATCACAGTCGGCCTGCTTAGTTTTCAGATATCGATGAAAATCCGGCATAAGCTTTGTCGCATAGATCCTAAAAATGAAACTGAATAAAATCGTGCCCCGCACTGTTTTGAACAAGAACCTTTTTGTCGGTTTTTGAAACAATTTCATACTGTTGATCTTTTTCATTTATGAAAGAGGAACAATATGATGTTTGGGATCCTGAAAGAATTGAAAAATATAGGGGATGATTAAAACCAGAGAAGTTTGGCTGCAAGGAGACTTACACTGTGTCGCAACGTTCTTTCGTAATTGAACTGTCGACTAAATCGAAACCCGTCTATTTTTGTAGGATTGTCGTATTGAAGACTTTTAGGATCAGATTTTGATCCCCTTTTACTTGATTTTAAAAGACTTATTAATTACTTCAAATAAAGATTTATTATAATAAAATGCTCGGGATGATGTCCGTGAGCCGTCTTTTATAAAACTGAACAAACTTACAAGTTAACATCTTATATTTATACTACAAATTCTTATCTCCTAATGTTGGACTTATATCTATTACTCATGGTATTATATTATTGGATGTCGGACTTAGAATTGTCCGACATCTTTTCTTATCTTATCAATGATGAGCCTAATTATGTTTATTTACCCATTTGGTTGGTATTGATGAGTGGTCGTGGTATACGTCAGTGGTTTTTATTGGTGACGTATCTCCTCCCATCCTTGACTCAATCCTGTCCTCAGGTTGTTTTATATTAATGTTTATTTGTTTGTTACATAGCTTAGATTTTATATAGAAGGTAACAATTATTAATATTATTATTACTGTGAGGCCAAACGTTGGTAATGTGAATGCAAGAAAGTTATGTGAATTGTCAAGTTTTAATAATTCTTGTGTTTCTAATAAATGTATTGTTTTGTTTTGTAATTGTTCAATATGATCAAAAGTGACTGGTTTTAATATAATATAATTTTTAATTGGATTACTTTGTGGCAATATTTTCTGACTAAAACTTTCTGAAGTTGTACTCACAAATTTCAATGATTGTATGTACACAGTACAGGATTCGAATGTTAGTTGAAAATTTTTATACTCTATTAATATCGTATGGTTTTTTAAGTTATCGCATGAGTATATAAGATGCTTATCCTGAATATTTGTAAATATGAAAGTATTTTCCTTTATTTTAACATATTGGGTTTCATTCTCTTGTAGTAGAGTGCAATTAGTCGGTCTCTGCTGGATAATACTAGTGATACATAAGTTGTTTATTAATTTTTTGCTTACAATGTCTCTTGCTACACCCTTTGATATATAAAATTTATCAATGTTTGAATATATTTGAAAGTTTTTCTCATTAGGTAGAGGAATAAGTTGATTGACTGAAATTGGTTGTAATTTTAATGGTATTTCTATAAATATTGTTAACTTATCCTTATCGATCGGAACGTCAGATTTAATGTGTTGTAATTTGATTGCATCTATTTTGTATTCAGTTATATCTAGACCTGTAAGAATGTTTCTATGAAGAAGATGTCCTTTGTTATTCAAAAATTCTCAAAAGTTTGATACATTTTTTCTTGAGCTAAATTCAAGAGCTGTTGAAAATTAATATAATGATTTATTTGAGAAAGTTGTTTTGAGTGATCATTAATAATTCCTGTACTGTCGTTTAAGGCTTTTTCTAATGCTAAGTTATTTTTGTTAATTTGCTTTGCTATGTCATTAATTGATGCGCGTATTTCGTTGCTAGATTTCAACAATAATTCGTCATTAATTTTAAGGTTCTTATCGCTAATTTCAATGGCTTCAAAGTTTTTTTCAATAATACGCCTGTCTTCCTCGTCCATGGTTCCTTCGAGCCATTTACGTAAGGTTCCTATAATATTAAATGCTCCACGTCTGCGGCGTATAGGTTCGGGAAATAATGCTTGCAGTTCAGTTTCTAGATGATTGATTAGCTTTCGCGTGTTCCCCAGTTGAAATTCAACTTTGGACTCCGCCAGAAGTTCATAATTTGTTTTAATTTTGTTCATTAGGTAATCAGTGTCCGTTTTGTAAATGGGATGTCCTATTATGGCTTTGCTTGTAGTTATATATTCCTTTCCTGTTTCTATTAAGATGTAACCATTTTGTTGCGTTAATGGCAGCATTGTAATACTAGTTGGCAGTGGGATCAGTAGCAGGAGTATCGCTCCCATCGTCCCTGAAATGATAAAGTTTACGTTTTCTTTTAAACCTTTGTGGGTGAATCTTTCTCTTGCCCTGTGCTTTAGAAAACCTAGGTTGTAATTTGCTTGGGTTAGGATTTTCGACAAAGTTTTTATTGATTTCGTACTCTTGTCTATTGTAATTTAATCTATTTATATATTTTTCTTTATAATGTTTTAGCTGTTCGTAAATAGTCTTCTTATCTTTGCCGCACTCATTAAAAAATACGTGAGAGGGCTTTTCTTTATGAGCAGAATGATATGTGTTGTTGTAAATTTTGAGGCATTCTTCTATTGGATTCAAATCTCTTAAGTCCTTGTCTTCTGTTTTTTGCCGCAAATAAAATGTTCTTAGGTTTTCATTTAGAGTGCGATGCGCTACCTCAATGTCTGCATTCCCTGTTTTGTGGTGTGTGCGAACAAAAGTGAATTTCGATTCCTTCCTTGACTAACCAATCTTTTGTTTTCTCAGAGTCAAGTGCCGCCTCATTATCTGTAACTATTTTCTTGGGTTTACCCACCCTGTTAAGTGTTACCCGCAATGCTTGTATGACTGTATCCCATTGTCTATTTTTCAACGGTGCCATCGTCATAAATTTGGAAAACTTATCGATGCACGTTAAATATGGTGAATTCTTATCTTTAAACCATATATCTATATGATATATATCTCTTACATCCGTTGCCGTTTCCGTAAGTTTAAATGGTAATCTCCTCGGATTTCTTTCGTATTTACTTTGTGTACATATTACACATTTATTGATGTAATTTCCCAGTCGGAACAGTAATGTCTACGGAATCGAATCCGTACATATTACTCTTTCGATGACAGAACTAATTACTTTAACCCGCATATGCCCTAGGGCGTAATCGCTTACAAAGCACACTACAAGAAAAGCCTTATTTCGTTGAAGAGTAGTAAATAGTTACAAAGCATATTACATGTAAGGCCTTGTTTCATTAGAGAGTGATAGCAACATACAAATTGCATGAGAAGTAAGGCATTATATCAATAGTGAGTGGTAAATACTTTAAATGTATGAAAAGTAAGGTCTTGTAATAGTCAGATCAGTAATGTGTACTGAATTGATTCCGTACTAGCCACTTGTACACATTGCTCTTTCGATAACAGATCTAATTACTTTAACCCGCATAGGCCCTAGGGTGTAAACGCTTAAAAGCACAGGGCAAGAAAAGACTTATACCGTTGTAAATACTTATAAAGTATTGTGTTCGTCTCCAATTTAAACTATCCTTTACTTTGTTGAGTTGCAAATAACAACAATATGAAAAATCAAAATTGTTTCAACAGTAAAAACCATTTATTCAATATAAAATAAATTAAAACACGTAAATATTACATAAGAATTCACTCAATAAACAAAATAAAAAATTAACAAAAATAAGATTCATAAATATAAGAAAAAACTCTATCTAAACTAATTGTTTACTTCGTTTTATATAAATAACACTTATTGGAATTTATTAAAGCACTTCGCAACATTTGAAACACTCGGAACGAACTGAATTTAATTATGGGCCCGAAACGTTAATGATTGCATCATCCCTTTACTTATCCGCTTCTAAGACTTACTTTCGTAAATTGTTACTAAAGCCAAGAGCATTTGGCAAAACTGTAAGATTTCGGATTGTACCACCTCATAACTTACTCGCTTCTAAACCATTACTTTCGTAAGTAGATACTAAAGCCTATACCGCTGGACAAAACTGTAACGTCTCGGATTTCTTCCTCTTATTACTTACTAGCTTCTAAACCATTACTTCCGTAAATAGTAACTGAAGCCAAGAATGTTGGCCATAATTGTACAGAGAGAGCATTCGAGAATATTTTACAGCAATTACACTCTGCATTACTTTGGTAAGGCCTTACAAACTCATTCCTTACTCATTGATTACAAATTCAACTCTTACGAAAAGTCCGACTGGGTTGCTATTCGCTCCTTCAAGTGTGGGTAAAAATATTTCTGTGATAATGTTTGATAAGTTTTTGCGATTCCCTGGTGATTATTATTTCTATGCTCTTTTGCAATAATTTCTTCGATTTCTTCTTTAGAGCAATTCCAGAGATGTTTGTTAGCTTGTACTATATAGCATTTTGGATTATCAATTTTGTATTTATTATAATGCTTTTGAAACAGCAATAGCGTTTCTTTATTGGGAAACTTTACTCCAGTGGTACCCACATGAGCTATGTGATTTTTAAGTAAGTACTCTATACCGTTTTGTCGTCATACTCCTTATAAGTGAATATTATTTGTTTACGGTCGTTGAAATTATTTCTTTTTACGCTGTTAACTCTTCCTAATTTCAAAATTATTTGATTTTTATAACAATTTTCCTGCTCATTCAGTGCATGAATTTCGACTCTGGATAGTGCATCTGCAACATGATTTTCTTTCCCTTTGATGTGTTTAATCTCGTAGTTATATTCCATCAATTTAAGTTTCCATCGCTGGAGTTTTGCGTTTTCTTCTTTAAGATTTTCAAGGAATATTAGAGGTTTATGGTCAGTTTGTAAAACGAATTTTCTGCCATATAAATAGGGTCTAAAATATTTTGTAGCCCATATAATTGACAACAACTCTTTTTCAATTGTTGAGTATCTAGTTTCATGTATATTTAGTGTTCTAGATGCGAAACAGATGGGTTTGTTATTTTGGCTCAATACCGCGCCTATAGCGAAATTGCTCGCATCCGTAGTCAATGTGAATGGTTTATTTAGATCTGGATGGGTCAAAATTGGATCGTTAAGAATATATTTTTTAAGAGACTGGAATGACTCATTATATTCAGGGTCTTTAATGTCAATTTTTTGACCTTTCTGGAGGAACTTTGTCATTGGTTTCGCTATTTTAGCGTAGTCCCTAATGAATTTCCTGTAGAACCCAGTCAATCCGAGAAACGATTTTATTTGTTTGTTTGTTTCGGGGAGGGGAAATTTTTCAATGGCATTGAGTTTTGGGTTTTATACCTTGCGGTGTAATTATATGCCCTAAGAATTTGGTGCTTCGTTGAAGGAAATGAGTTTTTGATAATTGTATCTTGAAATTCGCTTTTTGAAGCGTTTCAAAAACTTTCTTTAGTGCAATCATCATCATCATCCATATATATAATACATATTTTATTTATATGTTCCTTTAAGATGTAGTTCATTAGTCTCAGAAACTTTGCCGGGGCATTCTTCAGTCCGAACGGCATTCTCGTAAATTCAAAGTGACCAAAATCCGTAGAAAATGCAGTTTTATGTCTGTCCTCAGGTTTGATTTCGATCTGATGAAATCCTTTTGCAAGATCGATCGAAGTGAATTATTTTGCATTTCCTAATTTACCTAAGATATCATCTATCTGCGGTATGGGAAATTTATCTTCAACCGTCAGATTATTGATTTTCCTAAAATCAATAACGAGCCTATGTTCACCAGGTGTCTTTTTCGGAACTACCCAGATGGGTGAATTATAGGGAGAATTTGATGGCTGAATAATACCTTGTTTTAGATCCTCCTCAATTAGATTTTGGACGAAGTCTCTTAATGAGTATGGATATCGATAATTCTTCTGATAAACAGGTTTATCAGTGTTTAATTTCAATTCGTGTTTTATTGCATTCGTAAAAGTCAAGGTTTCGTTTTTATTGTACTCCAGATCACGGAATTCGTTTCTTATTTTGTTTATGACGATTTGTTCTTCGTCTGAGTGTTCAATTCTATTTTCGTTCCCCTCATTTTCTTCAATTTAGTTATTTTGCGCTACAACAGCATAATATATTTCTTCTTGATTTAAGCTCAAGGGATTTTTAATTGTGTTAATCGACAGGCTATTGTCGTTGTAACTGATAATTGCTTTTGTTGGCACAAGAATATTTTGGCCAATTATAGCGTCAAAATCTTTATTTTCCAAAAGTACAAGCTTCCATTCGATTTTTCCGTTCAAGTTATATTCCTCTGGAAAATTTGTTAAGAACCCCTCTGTGGCAAGAGAATTGCCATTCACACTTGAAATTATTAAATTGGTATCGAGTTTCTATGTTCCGCCACTCGTTTAACATTCATGATCGAAGTGGAACAACCTGTGTCGATCAGACATCTTATTTTAACGTCATCTATTGTTAATTGAACAATAGGTAATTTGTATCTGGGTCCGAGGCTTGGGACCGAAAATTTGGTGGATTTGATTGAATATGCAAAGATGTGTCTCTAGACACTGCTGTATTCATAGAAACATCGGTGGGTAATGATAAGTCAGTTAGATAGATAATTATATTTCATGATTATATACAAGTTTGCTTTTACATTTTCATAACAGTGAAGGGTTTAGATTAAATTATCTTTACAGCTTGGTTGGTTGGTTGGTTTACGTGGTGGCCCGTCTACCGAAAAACAGGGCCCAATTAGCACATGAAGCGCCGTTTTGATACCACAACTCGTTTAACCTGGTCGTTAAGAGCTGATGAAGTATATGTATAGTTTTACAGAGACCTGGGGCTTGAATGGATTATCATATCCATCCGGAGCTTTAAGAAGGTAATCAGTTCTCCTATCTTGTTTTCCGAGATCTCATCGAGGTTATTGAAGAAGGGTTTGCCTAGTGCGCGAAGTCTTCGCTTTACAGCTTAGTTCTAACTCTTTATGCTAGTATGTTTGCAGACTAGTTTAATTCTTAATTATTGTTTTTGACATTTTCAGGGAAAAATTTTTTTCAAAAACCCTTTCAACTTTAATTTTACAATTAAACCTAATGTAATCCTAACTAAAACTTATACTTAAATCTAAATACAAATTCTACTGAATTTAGTAATACGTTATTTAATTATGTGGACATAACTTACAGATTATTTGTTAGTGATAAAATGTGTGGAATCTCGCTGTTAGCGCAATTACTCCGGAATTGGCTAGTAAGTTTCGCGATGCGTTCATTGATCTGTTGTAATCCAGATATCTCATGCAATAGACGAGTCGAGAAATGCCATGGTTTGTTTAATAAAATTTTGAGGCATTTGTTTTGTATGATTTGAAGCTTCTGTCTGTGGACCTTTGCACAGTTTATCCAAACTGGCGCTCCATATGTTAGACCGGGTTGCATTACAGAGTTGTATAATAGAAGCTTATTTTCCTGGGACAACTTAGATTTCCTGTTTATAAGTGGGTATAGAATTCTTATGCTTTTCGAGGTGTTTGAGGTGGTATGTTCTATATGGTACTGAAATGTTAACTTAGTGTCAAGGTGTAGTCCCAAGTACTTGATCGCTTTTGCCCAACGTATTGAAGCACCTAATATGTTTAAATTTGGGGGTGGTAAGAAACGAGTTGCTCTACTTTTCGAGAAATATATTGCTTGAGTTTTAGAGGTGTGAAGATTAATCTTCCATTTTTGGTAAAATATATTTAAGGTTTCAAGCTGCTCTTGGAGGTTATTGATGATAATTTGTGGTTCCAATGCTGTAGTTAAAATTGCGGTGTCATCAGCGAATGTTGCTAAGTCGCAGTTGACAGCCTTAGGCATATCAGCAGTGTATAAATTAAAGAGTGTTGGGCTTAGGCAAGAGCCTTGTGGTACTCCTGCGGGTATGTCTCTGTTTTCTGAACATTTGCTTTTAATCTTTACTCTGAACGATCTGTCGGCGAGGAATGAGTTCATAACTTTGCATATGTATGGCGGCAGATTGAACTTTCTCAGTTTATATATAAGACCATCATGGCACACTCTATCAAACGCCTCCTCTATTTCGAGAGTTACCATGCCAAGAGATTTTTTTCGGGATATAGCATCTTTAACTTTTGATTTGACTCTCAGTAGCTGGTGAACTGTAGAGTGTTTGGCGCGGAAGCCAAATTGGAAGTTCGGAATGATTTTGTATTCTTCTATTTTGTCTAATGTTCGCTTCAGGATTATTCTTTCGAATATTTTTCCTAACATAGGTAGGAGGCTGATTGGGCGGAAGCTTGTTGGATTAGTAAGGTTTTTACCTGGTTTGGGTACTGGTGTGACGATTGCTACTTTCCATACCTGCGGAAAGTAGCCTAGTTTTAGGCAGGAGTTATAAATAAAATTCAGGTAAATTATTGCTGAGTTTGTCAGGTTTTTGATCATGGGCACGATTATCCCATCGTGGCCAGGCGCTTTTTTTGGTTTAAGCGTGCGGATAATTCTCTTCATCTCTTTAGGCTTAAACAGTACTGATGGTGGCAGATTGGATGTATTCATCGAGGAAATTCGTAGAGATTATCTTGTACCTCCGTCTCAAATTCACTGTTTCCAGGAGTTTGAGGTATATTGTGATAGGAGCGAAAATTATCAGCAAGCAGTTCAGCTTTTAATGAATCGCCAGATATCGTCGTGTTGTTCATGTGGAGTGGCGGCAGGATATTACGACCACGTTTAAAAAGTTTGTTGAGCTGCCAGAGTTTGGTTGAACCTTTTGGTAAGCTGGACAGCATATCACTCCATCTCCTAGGTAGATAGGTAGGTAAGCGTGGCTGCCCGTGAGAACACGGACACACATAGACCTAAAAGGTCCGTTGTGTTACCACAGGATCATCGAATCCGGTCCTACTCGTCGAACCATTTAGAGATTGCGATGAAGCGTTGGATTCTCGCGACCTCCACTGAGGCAAGGTCACCGAGACAGTTGAAGAAGTATGCTCCAAGATGAGCTTTCCTTCTGGCTGATAGAGCTGGACAGGTACAGAGAAGGTGAAGGACTGTCTCGTCCTCCTCCTCATCCAGGCAGCTTCTACAGAAGTCGTTTGAGAAGAGACCGAGTCTTTTAGCATGTCGACCTATAAGACAGTGTCCGGTCAGGACACCGATTGTGGTGCTGATATTCGCCCTTTTGAGCAAAGTCAGCTTTTTGAAGCGTTTTAGATCCAGCTCTGGCCAGATCTGTCTCGCAGTGTGACATGTAACACCGTCTGCCCATCTTGAGTTGGTTTTCTCAATTGAGTCTAATCCCAGTAGCAGTTTACATGTAGAGAGAGGCACACCCAGATTCCGATGTTCCGGCATAATCTGAAGGGTAGTACCGCGTCGAGCGAGTTCGTCAGCCATGCAGTTCCCTGGAATATCCCTGTGTCCTGGCACCCAGCACAGAAGAATATTGAACTGTTCAGCCATCTCCTTAAGAGATGATCGACATTCTGCGGTAACCTTTGATGTTGTCGAGGCCGATTCTAAGGATTTTATTGCCGCTTGGCTGTCTGTGAAAATGCTAATATCCCTAGTAGATATTACATTACACCTCAGCCAGGACAAGGTCTCCTTGATCGCCATAAGCTCCGCCTGAAAGACACTACAGTGGTCCGGAAGGCGGAATGAGCTGCTAATGTTAAGCATATCAGAGAAAACACCTCCACCTACCCCGCCTACAGTTTTGGAGCCGTCCGTATATATGTGGGCGGACTCTTCCGTCCGTACCGAATCCCTTTCCCATTCTAGACGGGTTGGGATGGCTGTTAGGAAATTTTTGTCAAAATCATAACTGGGAGATGTGTAGTCTGTGTTTTCAGGAATGTTATTGAAATGGTTCAAGATTGTTGAGTGACCAGCATATATGCCAGTCCACTGTGTAGAGGCCCTAAGTCGAATGGCTGCATTGGCTGCCATTTGCTTGCCAAAAATGTCTAGGGGTGGCAGACTGAATAGCATGTCTAGTGCTGCAGAGGGAGTTGTTCTCAGAGCTCCACTGATGCATATGCATGCTGATCTCTGTACCTTCCCTAGGGTGGTGCAGTTAACTGCTTTGTCTAAGGCCGTCCACCAGACAATAACACCATACATAAGTATCGGTCTGATGACGGACACGTAGAGCCAATGAACTATCCGGGGTTGCATACCCCATTTTTACCCAATGGCCTTTTTGCACGAGTACAGCGCAACTGTTGCTTTCTTTACCCGTTCCTGAATGTTAGGTTTCCAGTGAAGTTTCCTGTCCAAAATAAGACCCAAATATTTTGCACTATCGGTGAAAACTAGACTAGTACCATTCGTGAGGAATTTTATATTTCCTGGTGAAGAGGACTAATTCTGTTTTGCGTGGGTTCACACCCAACCCGCATTCAGCTGCCCATTTGGAGAGGATAGAGAGAGCATTTTTCAATATCTCACTCAGCGTGTTGAGGTGCTTTCCCGAGACAGCAATTGCAACATCATCTGCATAGGCAATCACTCTGCAGCCCGCCCCTTCCAGTCTCAATAGTAGTTTGTTGACCACTTAATTCCAAAGAAGAGGGGAGAGCACACCACCTTGTGGTGTGCCTCTGCTGACAAACCTTCGAGAGGAGGACTCGCCCAGCTTTGTGTTCACAATCTTGGATGTTAACATCAAATTGATCAGCGCGCCAAGCGAGGACTCCACCTTCATGATAGAAAGTGCGTGAGTGATTGCCTCTGGTCTGACGTTGTTGAAAGCTCCCTCGATATCGAGAAAGGCAACCATGGTGTACTCTTTAATACTAAGAGATTTTTCAATGGTGCGCACGAGCGAATGTAAGGCCGTTTCGACCGACCTTCCCTTCCAGTACGCATGTTGGGATGTTGACAGCAGTCGCTTGTCAATATTGTCGCGGATGTGTACATCCATTAGTCTTTCCAGTGTTTTCAGAAGAAAGGATGATAGACTGATAGGTCTGAGGTCCTTAGGGCAGACATGAGAGCTTTTTCCTGCTTTGGGTATGAATACCACCCTGACTACCTTCCATGTTTCAGGAATGTAGGTTAGATCCAGGCAGCCTTTCAAGATAACCTTCAGCCAAGGAAGAATTATATCCGAGGTCTGCTGGATTTCAGCAGGAATTATTCCATCCGGTCCCGCAGACTTAAATGGTTTAAAGCCTTCCATCGCCCAGAGGAGCTTGGTCTCTGTTATAAGAGCGTCAGAGTTGAACGGTGCATGGTTTCTTGTAATGTTTACCCGCTCCGACTCAACAGGCGAGCTACCAGGGAAGTGGGTGTCCAGGAGGAGATCAGTGGTTTCCCTACTTGAGCTAGTCCAAGATCCGTCCGGTCTCCTCAGGTAGCATGGTGTGGTTGGATTTTTAGAGAGAATTTTGCGGAGCCTGGATGCCTCGGATGAATCTTCTATTTCACTACAGAAGAGTCCCCAGGATTTGCGCTGCGCCTTTCTCAGTTCATATTTGTATTTACGAAGTGATCCGTTGTAGGAGTCCCAGTCGCAAACGTCTTTCGTGCTTTTGGCTCTCTTAAACAGTTGCCTACAGCATTTTCTAAGAGTCCCGAGTTCTGCGTTCCACCATGGCGGCTTATGTTTCCCTCTTGGCCTGCTCTCAGGACAGGAGTTCGACAATGCCTCGTTTAGGGCGCGCGTAAGAGTGGTGACCAGACCTTCGAGATCAGTTGAGCTATTCGGTTGGAGTGGCGGTATGGGAGGGAGTACGCCGCTAAGAGTTTCCCCGTATTTGACCCAGTCGGTCCTCCGGTAGTTCCTAAAGGCCGGTGGGATAGGTTTGTAATCTTTCAGATTAAATTGGAGGTAGCGGTGTTCCGAGGAGTTTTCTTCAGAAACCTTCCAGTTGCTTTTCGGAAACCAGGGTTATGTCTAAGACTTCTTGTCTATTCCTGGTTAGAAAGGTAGGCTCTTGCCCTGTGTTGCATAGAAGAAGGTTAGTGCTTAAAAGCTAGTCAAAAAGCAACTCGCCTCTTTTGTTTGTGTCAGTGCTACCCCAGACTGCATGATGCGCATTTGCATCACACCCTAGGATGACACCAGTGTTGAGCTTACTAGCTTCAGTGATTAGATCGCTCATAATACTCGGTGGCAGTGGACCTTGATGGTCATGGGCCAGATACGCCGAGATCAGCCAGTGAATCTTATTATTCAGTTCAAGGCTGACTGTGACGATATCAGGATCACTGAAGCTGTGTAGCAGAAATATATTTAAACTGATCTTTGCAAGAATGCATGCTCTTGGCTTGCCATTATTCCTTACAAGAACAGAGTATAGTTTGGAGTCTTGAGACCGTTTACCACGTCATGCACAATCCATGGAACCTGGATCAAGACAAGGTCTTCTCCATCCCTGTCTAGACGGAGAAGTAAGGAGGCTGATGCCGTTTTCGAGTGATGAAGATTAATCTGCAGTATTCGCAGCATTAAGCCTCGATCACGGTTATGTTCGCATCTTCCGGGTGAGATGCCAGCAGATCTTCCTCACTGCCATCGGGAGGACCAGTCGAGCCTTCATCCAGTCCAGCATCCGAGCCAAGATCATCTTCGTCCGTTGTGGTGCGGTGATCCTGGCAAACCAGTACTGAATCGGAATCGGGTTGCACCGGGTCCAGTTCCATCGCCAGTTCAGACTCAGCGAGGTTTGAGTCGTCACTATGGACGACGGAGGAGGCGGAATCCGTTTCCATTTTCGAGGCTTCGGTGTCCGACGCGCTCGGTAAGGGATTCTCAGCGTCCGCCTTGTAGACCCGAAGTGTGATTTGGCCAAGGCCAAAATTCACCACACCCTTCAGGTTAGCTAGGGGGGCCAGGGACTCCTTGTTAATCACGATTGTCGCGACTCTCTCGGCCCCTTTTGGCTCCTCCATCTTGACGATCTTCCAATTATGCGTCGGAAGATCTGGGTTGCAGATCTTTAGGATCTCCAGGACAGCCGCCGCGTCAGAAGGCTTACTTGGTATCCTGGCTCTTGTTCGAGGCCGACTAGGGATGTCCTCCCTTGCCACAACCTCCAACTTTGCTCCAGGCCAAATTTCGCCTAGACCAGCAATTGCCTCCTTATAGAGATCCGCCGATCTCTGGTCGGAGCAGATCACTAGCTTGACATGGCCCTGATGCCACCCACCGTCGCGGCAGGAGGGAACAGGACCATAAGTTTGAGGAAACCATCCGCCAGCTCGCTCTGCAAGTCTTTCCACTTGTCTGGAGTGATCCTACCGTCATCGTCACTCCTGTGGATGGCGGCCATCACGAGATGATCCTTCAGGACTTCGTTGAAGGGCCTTGAAGGTGCCGCGGTGCTTGAGTTGCCCGTCTTGGCCCTTTTTTGCTGCCTCGGGAGATTCGTCCAGCGATCTGTGTCTCTTGGACACCTGACCCTTGCCGGATGGTTCCCACCCCTCGGTGGTCAGCTTTAAAGCCCAATCAATAGAGGCCCGTTGTGTGTCCGTCCGCTGTTCCTCTGGTATACTACCAAGGCGCTTCAGGATTCCCAGGGCCGTTTTCTTCTCTTTGTAGAGCTGTTTAGAGGGAGCGATATGGCCTGTACTTTTCGGGATATTTGCAGCTCTCTTTCCTCTGCCAGTACCCTCCTTTTTGAGTGAGCCAAGACCAGGTTTGGTGTCCGAAGTCTTGGCCATGGTAATTGGATCGGGTTTGGTGACCGAAGTCCTCATCTTAGAATGTCCACTTGGACCGGGTTTGGGATCCGAAGTCCTCGTGGATGTTGAGTCGCTTGGACCAGGTTTGGTTGCCGGAGTCCTCGCGGGTGAGTTGCTAGGACCAGGTTCTGTGACCGCAGTCTTCGCAGGTAACCCCATTGGGGTGGAGGAGAGGGATGAGCTTTCGTCCATCACTCCGTCCGGTTTTTTAAGAGATCCGGACTCTGTTTTTTTGTTTTTTTTGAATTCATAGTGTTCCCACGAGTAGCGGAGAACGGAAGGTCCATCTGCACAGAGATCCGCATTGTGCAGATAAGGCTATTTAATCCGGAGGTCGCCAGGTATCCGGAGACTTCGTTCGCGGCTGGGCTATTTGTATAGGGCCCCCAGCCTGGTCGATCCTCGGCACGGGTCGTATGACACCTTGATCAAGCCCGGATAGGTGGAGTGAAGGGATATTGGGAGATGGATGGAGGGGGGGGAGGTTGACCATCTCATGGTTTCGGGCAAGACCCTACTCAGCCCCAACACCACGGCAAGGTGGACAGTCGTCGTTGGAGGTCTACTCCAAGGTCTACTTTGATTATTTTGCTGCCAAAAGTTCTTACATGGGTTCCATTAGCAGCGGATAAGTAAAAAGTGGAACTTTCTTTCAAATTGTTTTTGAAAGAGTTTTGTGGGAGAACTGATCGATCTGCTCTGGTGTCGATCAGGAAACTAAGTTTATTGATTACGTCTCTTATGATAAGACGGCGGCTTTTTGTAAGCACCCCACTGTCCGCCGTATGTACAGTGGGATGTTCTAGTTTGTTGGTAATTTTGAAGAAAAGGATTGCTTTTTGTAATTGCACGGTTCAGTACATTTTTGTGCATTGTCCCCGAACTTGTAATGTTACCAGCATGTCGATCGCTGGTTTTGAGGTTGCCTAGATCTGGAAGATGATTGATTGCGAGATGAGTTTCGCTTCCTACTTACGGATCGTGATTTTCTGTTATGTGAAAGGTTAACTCTTTCAATTCCCGTATCTCACTCTCCAGTTTCTCTATCTTCGCACTATCAGTGAAACTAGATTGTTCATGAACAGCCGATATTTTATTAGAGTTTTGCATAGCCTCCCAAATTTTGTCGGCCGTGTCTAAAATAGACTTCATATCGTTGTCCATCTGAGAGATGAGCGCGATACTTATTAAATTTGGGATTCTTGAAAGCCACAATTTTTTGATAAGTTCTTCACCGACAGTTCCAGAAGTGCCTGCCAATGATTTCATTCTTCTGAAAAAATCGGATGGCTTATTGTCGCCGATTTCTTCGTCCGAAATAAGCTTTCGAATACGAGCTTTGATACTTAGAGAGTGCCTCTCGATGAGGACTTTCTTTAAATTCGCGTAAAGGTTTTCGTTCGGAGGATTCTCTAAAATATCCGTTAAGGACTCTGCTATGTCTTGCGGTAAGGCGGCGACGACATAGTTGTATTTTGTAACGTCGCTCGTGATCCTGCCTATAGCGAATTGGGAGTCCACTTGTATGAACCAAGTTGGAAGACTCCTTGGCCAAAACGCTGGAAGTCTTATTTGGATCCTGCTCACTTCACTATAAGTTACTTTCAAAGGAAGCACTAGATATATTATTTTCGGTGGGCACTGAATTATCGGTTTGCCCATTCCGACTTCCCGCGGGGTCGCCTTCTTTTGGCAATGGATGCATGGTTTACCCTCTTGCGATATGCAGATTTATAACGAGAAAAAAAATATATCGCACAAGAGGAACCAAAAGCACGAGAAACACAAACGAAAAAAAAAAATATCTAAAACACTATTATTTTCCGAATTAGCAGTTTCACTTGGGGGCGTTTGTTTTTCTAACGTAACCCGTTCTGTTTCATGCACGTATAAGAATATGATTCACGGTAAGAAAAAGAAAGAGGAAATCACTGTATTTCCGAATTAATACTTTTGGTATTTTTTGTAACATGCCAGCGTTTCCAAAATTGGTATAAAAAAAAGAACAAAGCACCGAACTGTATTGTATGTTTCAGGTACTTACATGAAATTTTTTCCTTTTTCCAATCCTGTTGATGAAACTGATGAGTTGCTGTGCATGATAATTTGATGTTGCTGCATAATTGTTGATGATTAAATGTTGATTTGCTGCGTTGCTCGTGATTTTTAAACTTCGACGAGACTTGAGTGATGATTCTATTCGTTTCCAAAGAAAATCCTTGTTGATGATGTGTGATGCTCACGACGTACTATGGTAAGGACCGATTTGCGGTACTGCTCGCCTACTGCGAACCCTGAAAAGGGCTGTTTGGCCGATACGCCGTCGTAATTGATGAAACCCTAATAAGGGCTATTTAGCGGAACACCGCCGTTGCGTAATAACCCTGAGAAGGGCTTTTTAGCGGAAAAAATACCGCCGTAATTTTATAACCCTGAGAAGGGCTTTTTAGTATTAGCTGCTTTTACTCTTTTATTGTTTGGGGTTTGCGTTCAACCCTCACGGGATTGCCAACTGTTGCGCTCCAGTCATCCAGCGGATTGAGCTGGTACCGGTATAGTTTTTGGCAAACGCCAGTGAGGTTCCGGGGTCACCAGTTGTTGGGTTGCCAGTTATTAAATAAAAATACATCCCAACTTGTGGGCAGCTCCAATTCAACTAATATTTATTTTAACAAAAAATGGTCTTAAATAGAAAATATGAATAATCTTTGGTATACTGAAAATTAAATAAATGCACCAAGATTTATTTATATAAGTGTACTGAGTTTTAGGTAAATAATGCAATATGCACCTAATCCATACAATACACTTTGGATGCTATTTTATGTTGTTGTTGTTTCCTACGTATCATCATAAAATTTTGGGTTTAGACCCTAACGAGATGCACTATTGTATTGTACATTCTAGCAATGCAATTGTCGGTAATTGCAAGTGCTAGTACATGACGATACTACAGGGTGATTCGTTTTATTAATTTCTTCTTTCTTTTTCTTATGGAAGTTTTGCGCGATTTGATATTTGATCGCTACAGTTCTCCATAAGTTCCAACTTTCAGCACCCTAGCATAAGTGGTTTCTGAGATCTAGAGTCCAAAACGTTCCTCTGAATCGACCATGTCGATTGAGCACAGCTACTCGAGTGATAAAATCACACCGAAAAAAATTCCGAACACGCACTTGTAGTCGAGCTCATACAACTCTGTATGTTCTTGAAATTTAATTCCGGATAGGTCGAAAAATTCCTGATCAACCGTCCGGAGAAACCTGTGCATGCTCAGGTTTTTTTCCGGACGTGCGTTTTTCCGGAGTCATGTAGTCGACGAGCTAAAATCTCATACATTTCTATGAGACATGGTTTCCATTCTTTCCGGAAGGCGGAGCCTATTTTCTCCGGAGTCGAAAAAAAACGGACCATGTAGTCCAGGCCTAACTCTTTGTAAATTAATTCACATAATACTTGTTGTTGTTGTTTGAAGGGGTGGAAGATACGCAGCAAGGCAGCGCATCTTCAGCACTCAGACAATTATTGCCCATTGCACTCGAGTCCTCCGAGTCTCTACCCGAAGTTTTCCGTCCTCCTCACGAATTTCAAGAACTCAGGTAGGGAACGAGAACGGAGTTCTTCCATCCTCATAACATCGACGCCGTATACGTGCACTCTCGCAAAAGAGTAAGCTGGACACTCGAGAAGGAAATGTTCCGTTGTGTCGTCGCTCTTCTCGCAAGCAGTGCACATGGGGTCGTCAATGATTCTCAATTTGACCATGTATAGGCCACACGAGTCATGCCCTGTGAGGACACCAACCATACTACTACATTCTTTCCTGTTCGATTTGAGAAGAAAAGAAGCGGTTCGTTCACTTGGTCCGTCAACAAGGTTTCTGGTCTGCCGCATTCCCGGAAAAAAGCGCGTCATCTCTCAATGTCTGATTTACTCACCCACACTCAGCAATGGCAGCCCTAACAGAGGCAACCGGGCACACCGAAAACTGGTTCTGGTCTGACCATGGCTGACTCCGATCCTGCCTTTGCTAATTGTAGAAGCTTTTGGTCGGGCCGCCACACTCGTGTCACCAGCGTTCGGGCGCGAGCATTATACGGACTACAATCTGAGTCCCTGGTAGCTGGCGTCCGGGGATGAATGTTGCGTGGGCCGTATACTGGCCCGTCTGGAACCCAAAGGTCGCCTGCGTCCGGGGGCGAAACCTTTGGCAGCTCTAATAAGAGCTGTTATTCTTTAAGTGCTTGCTTTATGTCGCCATGAGTTCTTATAAGAACTGGGGCGGATTCGTCTTTCTCTATGGTTCGCGTCTTTACACTCAGAGAAATTTCAGCGTAAAACAAAAAAAAATATAGTTAAATCAATAAAATTTGTTAATGATTTGGCGCCATATGTGTTTTTTGTTAATTCAATAAATAGTATTTTTGATTTAATAAAAATGTGAAGAGGTTAAATTAATTAAATTTTTTATTAAATCTTTAGTGATAAATATTTGAACTGTAAGACATAATTTTTAGTTTAATCAGGCAAAAGAGATTGTTTTAAAAACGTGCATTGTTATAAGTAATATTTTCTATTATTGGAATAAAAATTTGATATTCTTTTTAAATGTCATTCCGTTGTTGAAATGTTACGAATATTGTTAATTTCAAAATTTTTTATATATTGTTTCAAATGTGTAATCTGCTGAAATATAGTCTTTTATATTTTTGATTCAATGTATTCTTTGAATGAAATGAAAAACTCATTTTGTAATTAAATTGACATTTATTGTTTTATAATGAAATTTAATTCTTTATATTTACTTAAAAAAAACTTATTTCTAATATACTCGTACGTTTTACCGTTATTTATAGTATAGTATTATTTCAATGAAATAAAAAACATGTTTTGCAATTAAATTAACATTAATTCTTTTATAATAAAATTCAATTCTTATATTTAGTTATAAAAACTTATTTCTAATATAAGTCTTACCATTATTTATAGTATAAATATGTAGTGGTTGACTTGAAAATTCTTTTATGTTTTTTATAAAGTATATATCTTTACGTACACCAATTTCATAGATTGGAAATGTTTACAAAACCTCTTAATTTCAATCGAATTGCATAACACATACACCGCACCTTCATGAATTATAAGATATATTATTTTGTAAAGTTGCATTATTGAATTCGATAAAAACGATAAATAATATCCTTTTTTATAGGTTCTTCCCATATAAGAAAGTATTTCACAAGTTTTTACAGAATTGTAATTAATGCTATCAATTTTGTTTATTTTCTCAAAAAAATCAAGTTCTATAAAATTCATAATTTTCGTTTTTCTATGAGTATATAAGGAGTCTAGTCCGTTCCGGTGATCAAATAAAGATTTTGCAAACTGAAGACCACTCTTCACACTTAAGCTCGTAGCTACATTAACTCTAGAAGTTATGTTATTCAAGTAAGTTTTCGAAGCTTTGTGCTTAGCTTTGAACCGCATACACCAAACAAATTTTAATGGACCGTATTTACGAATAGCTGTTGGATAGTATGTCATAAAATGATGCTTTGGTTTCAAGGGTCCATACAATGAAATATATAATAAATGATGTTCTTTTATTAAATTCGTCAGGCAACTTAAATCACCTAAAGTGAATTTTGGACGCAGTATGTAATCAATTATTTCGATTAATAACGTTAATAATTTCCAATATTTATTAGATACGGGTATTAAGTCGCCAATAATTAAAGGAAGAAAGTGAACAAATGTCCACGTTTCCCTAGCTGACATTTTTAAATTGAAATTTCGAACTCTTTTCATATCTAAAATTGGAGATATATTCCCTATTTCACTTTCTCCGTATTGAAATAAGTTTTTTCTGCTATTTATTACATCAATGGTTATTGTTTTTTCGTCAGTCAATCCAATTATTATATTGCAGACATCATATATACACACACCCTCGAAAATATCGTGCATAATGTTAAATATAAAGTTGTCAGTCACATGAAAACTTGGTAGCTCATTAAAAACACAAATAGATTTGATACCTGTTTCTTTATAATTATCAGATTTCAAGTCTAGGTGATAATTATGCTCATTTCTATAAGAGTTTGGAAAATCACAGTGGTCAATTTTCATCTCATCTCGAGTTCTTAAACAATTACGACAAAATCGTTTGCTATTGAAAGATTGCACAAATCCTAATACACTATTTAATCCTAAATTATTATTCATTGATTAGGTGATGAAAAGATATTTCGTTTCCAATTTTTTTTAAATCAGTTGTTTTTATAAATGCGGCGTGAAAAATGTATTCAAGTTTAGATAAAAGATATTGGGGCAAAGTGGGAAAAGTATAATAGCACCCACATACAGAAAATGTGTGACTGCCCAAAGGATTATTAATCTGATAATCATCCAAGTACGTTATATATGGTATAATATGTTCATGCTTTAATGACTTACATTTTGCGTTGAAAAGATCACCGCTAGCTAAATTCTCTATTAGATCACCCTCAAGAAATTGTTTGGTTCTTTTAAGAGTATCTTCTAATATCCAAGGAACTTCAAAAAATGATTTGAATTGAAAAGAAAGAGGCATTACTATTACACTTGCAATCTTTTGTGTTAAAGTGGGGTTACCTTTTACAACCCTTTCACTTATATTGTTGTTTATGACAAAGACTGAGGGGTAATCATACAAGTTTTTTTCCTTAAGCACTTTGAAAAATCTATGCTCTGTACGTATTTCTTGAAATGGTTCTTTGCAAGATGACAGAATAAGTTTTATTTCATAGTCTTTTCTATTTTCAATTCGTTGTTCTATATTTTTTGCTATACCAGAAATTAAATCCCCCACCTTATTCTGTATAGATCTAGCCTTAATCCGAGGCATATAATTCTGTGAATAAAGATCTAGTGTAAAATCTGAAAACTTTGCTTTTAGTTCATACACATCCTCTTCCATATTTGTAGATATAAATGCCTTTTTTTAGTGCAATGTGCATATTGTTCGAACGAGAAGTCGTTAGAATAAAGAATATTCCTATCGACAGTAACATTATTTCCGGACATACTTGTAGAATTTGAAGTAATATTATCAATACCAACTACATTTGATTTATGTACATGCTCTATGTGATAACGAAATGATTTAAAGTCGGAGAATAATTGATTGCAATTTTGCTGTTTGCATTCTAAGATATCATTTGATTTTATTAAGTGAAAGTATTTAAAGTGGTTTACTAACAGAGTAGTCGCTTCAAATTTAAAACAAACCAAATTCATTTTTTATCGGTTCATGAAATAATTATAAATCAAGTAGGAATTCAATTCGTTAATGTAGAAAAGAAATATTTCAAATTAAATATATAAAAATGTACATGAATTGGGGTGTTAAATATAAATTCATAAAATTTATGTATTTTCAAGATAATTAATCAAAGAAGTTACGCTTGACAATTGTATATCAAATTTAGTTTGGAAACCATAAAAGTATTTCTGGATAAATATCCATGGACCTTGGCATGCTTTGGGGTATTCTAACGCTAGAACTTGAAAAATTTTAAAGCATACCTCTAATGACTTTAAAAACGAATCAAATTTATAAAGTGTTTTGTCAAACAAAACATAAAATTCTGCAATACTGCAGATACTAGTACCAACAACAATAATTAATGGCTGTATAGTCAAACCACTATTATAATATTTAGTGGTTAACTCTTCAATTCTTAATGAATAATTATTAATAGTTTCTATTCTTACAACAAAACTTTCTTGTGCATCTTGAATTGTTGCCTTTCTCTTAGGATTTCCGGCACTATCCTTGAATCTTGCTGTAGGAAGGATTACTGAACTTAAGAGCATACAAAGAACGCAATCCTCCGCATCTAAAAACAGAAAACAAATACTGTACATGTACCTATATTGGATATTTGTTTTATACTCTTGAATAATATCTTTGATGCTGCATTGCTCAGGTTTCTATCGTAGAAAATATTTATTTTAACTTAAAAGTCATTCCATTTGCTAAACAAACATTTATCCTTTCCTGGGTAGAGTGCATTAAAATTCAATTTCAATCTTTTAAAAAAAACTGTATTATTGAAATAATAAAGTAAAACGGCTCAATAAATCAAGATGATTAAATTTAACACTCACCAGTTCATGGCCTCTACAATCCTTAAATTTTGGCCAGGACCGTAAAAATTGGGTGCTGGAAATATTAGCATCTTTGAGCTCGTATTGACGAAGAGAGAATGTTTTCATCCACTTATTTTTTACCTCGTCCCAGTCCGAGCACTCTCGAGCAAGAGATGTTTTGAATGCTTGAGCAATTGATTCATCAAATTCTATAAGTTTTAGTGATTCTGAGCACCTACTTGAGGTAGTATTGCTTTCAGCGTTGTATCGCCGTTTTTTTGCCGAAATATTTACAAACTTATCGTAAAGTTTACCTCTCGGCGCTCTTTTTTTGTCTCGCGTAAAGTAGTAATACTCCTAGAAGTTTAATATTAGATTATATCTTTCATAAATGATTATTAAATTACATCGTTTTCCTTCGGAAATATGTTTTTGATTTCTGTGACTATTGCCTCAAAGTCTGAAGGTTTCAATTTCAAATTTTTAAGGTTGACTTCTTCCAAAACAGTTCCTATTAAGTCATTTCGATGCAGGGACGTCATTTTAGTTTTTTCCAGGGGGGGGCAAGATGTTATGTTTGTATATATTTTTATATATAAATATACGTATGTTATACATAATCTATAAACATACGATTATTGTATGACCTTTTATTTAGGTGGAAACTATTCAATAGTGGCTACTCAAAGGATGGTTAAACGATTTTTTGAGTTGTAGTGAGTTCCATAAATTAAGTTAGGACATTTTTACAGAAGTTTTTGTATGGCAACTACATGAAGGACTTATGGGATATTTTTCATATTAATAATTTCAGCTGAGACTATTATAAGATTAACGTGAAGTTATCGTTCAATATTGGTGAATACGTGTTTTAAGGAGTTTTGTATGACAGGACTGATAGCGCTAATTAATGAACTCAGTCTTGCTGTTGATATAAAATTAATTCCTGTAAGATTTTGAATAACTGCTTTAACTCATACTAGAGTTATAGTCGATTCTGTAACTTGCATACATTTTTGAAGGACTTTTGTAGGCTGCTACACGAAGGACTTATTCGATTTACATCATATTCGGAACTTTCGCTTCAAACATTGTAAACTTTAAGTATGCAAAATTTCAAGTTTCTAACGTGAAGCATTCGAGCAATAATTGTGAATACGTGTTTTAAGGACTCTTGTATGTGAGGTACCCGAAGGAGTGGAAGGATATCGCCCATTAACGAACTTAGCCTTACTTTTTCCATTTTACAGGTGGTGACAAAATTTCAACTTCCTAGGCCAACGCGTTCTTGAATTATCGTGCAAACGGACGGACGGACACACGAACAGACGGACAAACGGACAGACGGACGGACGGACAGCAAACGGATTGAGTACTATCCAATAGTTTCTACCTAAATAAAAGGTCATACAATAATCGTATGTGCACTCCTCATTCTTTTCATATATTCCCAACTAAAATATAAATCGAAGTTCAGTATTTCACCTATCAAATATTTTTCCGTGTTCCGTGTTCTCCGAGAGGAGAGTTGGAAGGAATTGTGGCGGAGAAAGGGGATACCGAACTTAATCAGTTTTAAGAATGGGAAGGAAGATAAGGAATCGGGCTGGGTATGGCAGTGTAAGTAAATATAAAACTAACAACAAAATTGTAGAATATCATAATTAATAATTAAAAAGAAAATAAAATATATCTAAAAATATAAATAGAATTGAATTAAAAAAAAATTTCTCTAACTATAAAAAAAAAATGTATCAAAAAAAGTTTTCATACTAATGCTTTATGCCTTATGTTTTATAATAATTGAAATATATATAATAAATATTTATTTTTTACTACAACTAAACACCAATTTATTATGATAATATAATTTACACTTTTAGAATTCGCTTTACTGATTTTTGGTATTTAATATATATGCATTTTTATTATTTTAATAGAAAATGAAAACGGAATCAAAAACCTTATATTTAACCTAACCTAACCTAGCTACACTAAGCTACTTTTAAGCTGCCTTATGTTTTATAATAATTGAAATAGACATATAAGAATATTAATTTCATTGTAATTTAAATATTTTTACCTACAACTAAACACCAACTTATTATGATAATTTAATTTACATTTTTAGAATTTGCTTTACTGATTTTTGGTATTTAATAAATATACATGTTTTCATTTTAATAAGTTCTGCACAATTGATTTATATATTTCTGTTTATATCTAAAGATAATATATTTTTGTTTGGACGAATATATAATGAAATTATTATTTTCAAGTAGTAGTCTGATTATACGAAGCATTATTTGCTCTCCTTGTAGAAAAATGTACATCCTTAATTTTACAAAAAAAAAAAATTCTTAAATCTTAAAAAAAACAATTATAATAAAATAAACAATTTAAACGTTTAATCAATATTTTACTATTGGTTGGACCTTTTTTTTCATGTATAAATAAAATTATTTAAATGTGAAAAAATACATTTTATTATTTTTTTAAATTGAAACATCTGAAAAAGAATCTAGAATAAAAAACTTACTTATGATTTTAAATTGTTAAAAGAATTTGTTACCTGTTTTAAGGACTCTTGTATGGGAGGTACCCGAAGGAGTGGAAGGTTATCGCCCATTAACGAACTTAGCCTTACTTCTTCCCTTTTACAGGTGCTGACCAAATTTCAACTTCCTAGGCCAACGCGTTCTTGAATTATCGTGCAAACGGACGGACGGACGGACAGCAAACGGATTTGGGGTTTTTGGCCACAACTAAACACAAAATAATATATAACTTTTTTTCGTCCGAGGCTCGGTTCTATGCGTTACAAACTTTTCGGGCTGGATTAAACTTATAATACTCTATATAATTTCATCTAGAGTATAAAAATATATAGTTCAGGGGGGCAAATGCCCCCCCCCCCCCCACCCCCACAAATGACGTCCCTGACTCAACGACTGTTTATTTGCTATAATAGGCCTTACAGCTCTTACATTCGGCCATCCTGACATTATAATCGTCTCGATTATATAGCTTTAGTAATATACATTGTTTTCATTAACAAACTTATTGATATATTTTTCAAAAAAAAAATTCGATTCGATTAACAAAATTATTCACATTATTTTAATTAACAAACTTATTGATATATTTTAAAAAAAAAATTCGATTCAATTAACATCATTATACTTATTATTTTAATTTAGTATGTTTTGGCAAAATTTAATTCAGTTAACCATTTAGAAAATTATTTCACCGGTACTCTTACTTTTTGTTAGCGTTAAAATTACTTATACTTATCAATTTTACTTAATTATTCGAATTTTATTCTTGAATACCATGTATAATTATAACAGATGAAGAAAGGTTGGTTACGAGCGCCGCCATGAAGTATGCGCCCACTTGTGTTAGGTGGTGTGCTGTCGAAAGTTCCCGCCCCGGGTCCAGAAATTGCCTCTGCCAAGTTTATATAATATACGCTCGCATATTCGACGGTGCGCATATCCCTTTATACCTATTCCTTGATATTTGCACCCCGTCTATATCTTCAATAACGTAGCGGTCATTTGGTAAAATTTCCCTAACTTCGTAAGGTCCGCGATATCTTGCTAATATTTTTTTATTAACCCCCGGAGTAACATCTACATTTTTTATCATAACGTAGTCACCTTTTCTGTATTTATGTGGTTCCTATGTAATTTATCGTAATGGTCCTTATTATATTTCTGACTTTTCTGTATAGACTTACTTGCTACGTCTCTAATATAGTCTAAATTCCGTTCTGAGTTAGAGTTACTCGATGTGTCCAGTAGCTCTTTTATTTTATCGTAAACTTTCCCTTTTTGCTTAATCCCGAAGAGTAAGACGCTCGGACTAAAACCTGTACTCTTATTATGAGTATTATTCAATGCGTATTCTGCTTTGCTTAACGTCTTGTCCCAGTTTCCCGTAGTCTCTGGGTCTGTTTGTTTGGCTAGCATAGGAGTAAGTATTCTATTCACCCTCTCCACCTGACCGTTGGATTGGGGAGACATGGTTGCAATTTTGACATGTAAAATATTATTATCAAAAAGGAATTTCGTGAATTCTTGAGACATAGAGGAAGATCCTCTATCAGATATAATCTTATTGGGTCTACTTAAAATATGATTCTAAACATTTGATAACTTTTGTTGTTTTGGTACTTTTTACCGCATATGATTTAGTGAATTTAGTAAACCCATCTATAACCAGAAAGTTATGCTTTCGGTTGGAACTGGAAGTTGGCAATGGACCCAAGTGGTCAACATGTATAACATCAAACGGAATGTTACCCTTGGGAATACTATGCAATGTTCCTTCTTTTTTTCCAGACAGTGGTGCATAGTGTATGCATTTTAGACATGCCTTGATGTGTGCCTTAATTTTTTCTTTCATGTGAGGAAACCAATAAGTTTTCCTAAGATATTCATAGCATTTTTCAACTGCTAAATGACAGAGATTTTCGTGATGCGTCTGTATTACCCTCTGTTCCATTTGTTGCGGGACATAGAATAACGTCCGTCCATTCATCTTTCGGTAAACTAGGCCGTTGATCATTTCGTACATTGGCCTTTCACTACTTTCTAAATCATAGGAAATTTTGTTTATGACAGGATCCCTGTTTTGAGCTGCTGCGATAGCCAGTTCAAATGAGTAATCAATTACTAAAATCCCAGTATTCCTACTTGAGGCATTGACGTGTGACATTCTAGAGGAGGCTCGATGCTCAATTTTATAGTTATAATTTTGTAGTTCCAGTGCCCATCTTGAAATCCTTGGATTGAGGAGTTTCTTATTCAAGGTGAGTGTAAATGATTGGCAATCGGTCACTATTTTAAACTCAATAACCATTAAATAGATTCTAAACCTTCGAAGTGCATAAATAATAGATAGCGTTTCTAGCTCGTAACTATGGTATCGTGATTCTACTTCAGTGCACCTTTTCGAGAAATAGAATATTGGATGAAAGTAAGTACAAAAGCAGTCTGACGCCTTTGTACTAAAATTGCTCCAAATCCATGACTGCTAGCGTCACAGTGTAATTCCGTTTCGTGTTTTGGGCTGTATATCGCTAAGATTGGAGACTTTATTAGTTCCAGTTTCATTGTTTCGTACGCATCCCATTCCTTCTGTTCGAATTGAAATTCAGAATTTTTTTTCAAAAGGTCATAAAGTGGTTTGGCAATTACCGCAAAATCTTTAAAGAATTTTCTAAAGTAGGAAGTAGGTCCTAAAAAGCTTTGGATGTTTTTTTCGTTTTTTGGAACAGGAAAGTCCATTATGGCCTGTATATTATCGTTATTAGGCCGTATGCCTTTGTAATTCAGGGTATATCCTAAATAGGTTATTTCTTCGTGAGCAAACTTGCACTTGTCGTATCATAAGTCTAAAGCGAATTCCTGCACTAACTGAACGACTTGCTGCAAAATATTAAAATGTTCCTCTAAAGTTTCCGTAGCTATCAATAAGTCATCCATGTAGATTAGATTAGATTAGATTGGAAATAGGGGTTGGTATGGTTAACCTCTGTCACTGCAGCCACAGTTGGGCTTATTGTGACGTCCCCCCGGTTTGACTATGATTCCTCTTCGATCCCTGCGCTTTCAATGAAGCCTAGTATTTTGCGAAGAGGAATGGTCAGGAATTCCGATCGGTCTATGAAACCCTGACCGAAGTGACGAAGCCTTTTGCGAGTTAAGCCCTCACATTCACAGAGGATATGCTCTGGTGTTTCGTCTTCGTCATTGCTTATTCTGCAAATTTTAGTCTCAGAGAGACCAATCCTATTGAGATTCTTCCTCATGTGACAATGTCCAGTCAGAGCTCCCACTGGGGTTTGGGTCTGATATCTGCTTAATTTTAGATAATCAGATGTTCTTTTTTCCGAATGTTTTGGCATAAAAGGCTTTGAGTGCCTGTTGCCCGGGTCCAAGTCCCAGTGAATGGCACTTAGCGATTTTTGCCACATTCGGATGTTCATTCCGGCTGTGCTTAATGGTATCCCACAGAATGGATTTATTTATTTATTTTTAAATGTGGCTCTATTATAAATAAGCGAGCCCATTGGTGTTCGGCCAAGCCTACAAGGGCATATGGCACATCGTATTACATATTTATGAATTTGTGTAAAGTAATAAAACAAAAAAGGAATGTAAGTAAAATGACATGTAGAGAAGCTAGGTGGGATGTACAAGAGAAGTATCCAAGCAAAAGGACGACAAAAATTCAAATTTGCTAATTCAAGCTTAAAACTTAGTATTTCAAACTACTAAAATTCAAGATTACTTCATGCTTAAAGTTAAATAATTCATGCTTAATACTAAATCATGCGTGCTTAAATCTAATAAATAAAAGGATGAAGAAAAGTAAATAAATTCATGCTTCAATGAAGATTAAACAATGCAATATAAAATTCTTATTTCTAATATGATAAATCAAATGTAAATTCAAAGTAGAGCAAAAGAGAATATATATATAAAGATTAGCAATAGTATTTATAAACAAGCAGGCATTAATGCTTCCAAGCAGAGGAAGGAACTTAAGCTTATTGTAAGCGAATAATAATGAAGAGAGAGGGGAGCAAAGAAAAATAAAAATATACAAATATAGAAAGTATGCACTACGAGTACATTGAAAGGATCTAAAACTTGTAAGGTGGGTATTGGGCGTTAAGGAGGTAGGAATATGGAGAGGTCTGGTGGTTGGCTAGAGAAGGTGTAGGAAGTTGTGATGATTGAGAAGTTGAAGGAGAGCTTCTGGGTTGGAGGGGGAGAGAAGGGAGCTTAGGGAAGGTAGGGAATAGTTGAAAAACCTCAACGTCTTTCTGCACTCGGTTAATAAATACTCCATAGTCAAAGGTTTCTGGCATTCCAGGCACCCCGGTTGTGGTGTTTTTATTATGTAATGTAGGTGTGTTAGTCTTGTGTGACCTAGTCTGGCCCTAGCCAACGAGACACCTTCTCTTCTTCCAAGCTGCGGATCGTATTTCGGTGGTTGGGTGGTGCGCCAGTGCTTTGCTAGGAATGTTGTGTTTGCGGCCTAGGCAGTGGCTCGTTGCTGAGCGAGCGTTATTCTGGCGTTACGTCTCGCAAAGCTGATGCACGGGGGCACGATTTCGGCTTCGTGTGATGATATTCTAGTGCTTGCCAGTCGATCCGCCATATCGTTGCCATGCATGCCTACGCGACCCGGAACCCAAAAAAGTTCCGTACCTGCAGGGTTAGCAGCTATGGTCATTCTCGTGAGGATGACAAAAGGTTCACGGTCGCTGTTGTGTTGTATCGCGCTGACTGCAGACTCAAAGTCAGTAAAGATGACTGCTAGTATGGCGGTCTCTTGAGCGGCCTCGGCCGCTTTTAAGATGCCGTACAATTCTGCCTCGAAGACACTGGAGTCAGGGTGCATCTTGAATGTTTGTTGCCTGGACACATTGTTGGAGTCTGCGAGTACGACTACAAAAGCCGCCGAAGTTTGCAGGTCTGTTTTAGATCCATCCGTGTAGTATCTAGTTCTTCCTGGTAGATTATCTAGGTGTCTGGCGTGTAGAGTTTTAAATATCGAGGCGGGGTGTGTGATTTTTTTGGGTAGTTTGGTGGGATGGAAATGGTGCGGGAGGGTCTGGGGAGGGGTTCAGAAGGGAAACTGCGTATGGGAGTGGGTAAGTTGGGGCAAAGTTGTGTTAAGGTAGCGCGAGCGATCTGAAGTGCTGAGCTCTGCTTGTTGCCGATCAGCTCTGATGATGTCAAGTCTACGTTGGTGATGGACTGATGGTGTGGATTTCTCCTGTTGATGCAGCTTCTAGCTGCTAGGTTGATTTGTGCTTTGGAGAGCATATATACAACGCTGTCGCATCCAGTTTCAATTAGCAGTGCTTCTATCGGAGAGAAAAAATTCCTATAGAATTGACGAATATCCTTTGTACTATTGGGTGTCATTCCACCTTGATTTTTATTTCATCACAATGGTAAAAATAAAACAAGTAGATTAAAAAAATATAAAATCGTATATTCACTCAATTCAATTCAATTACAACTAATATAATACTACTAATTAACATTTTCAAAGCATTAGATATCTATCATAAATTTTATACAACATAGATATTTGACTTAAATTTTTGCAAAGAATAGGTTTTAATAATACTCTTATCTAATTCCACAACATCGGATGGCATAGACTCGCCAGAGGGTGTATCAACAACACACTTACAGCTGGTTGTATTGCTGAGGATTATTCTATATAGCGATATCGAAACCTATTTTATTATCTACGGATTATACACATATACTAGCAAAAGGATGCGATGGCAAGAATTTCGCGAGTATATAATTCGTAGATAATAAAATAGGTTTCGATATCGCTATATATAATAATCCTTAGTAATACCACCACCTGTGAGGGAGTTTCAAAATGTGGGTGATGTCCTCCTCAGCATAAAGGTCAAATTTTTTGGTTAAATAAATCTTTGTTTTTTGTAGTAGTAGTTTTTTGCTCAATCCTCAGACCATAAAACCTTGGCCTGTACAACAAAAGATTTCGTGTCGGCTTACTCCAGGGTGATTTAAAATGGGACTCTTTTCCCAATAGGTCGTGAAAGACCAAGAAGCGGTGGAGTTGCGCGACTATTATTGAAACGACGGTAACCAACATTTTGACACTGGACAAAAAATTCCGTTGCAAAATGCCGGCTACGGCAAGAACACCATTTTACTTCTCTCCGGAAACTGTTTAATTTAATTAAAACTTTCTATTGAAACTTGTCGTTTTTACATTAAGATGCATTTTTCGGTTCATTTTCTTAATTTTAAAAAATTATATTCTGCTGCAATCTGCAATCACTTCCTCGCGAAATTTTTTATCAGTTGCACTGATGTTGTAGGTCATAGTATTAACTATGACTACATTTAAAAACACGCTTGTTATTATTAAGAATTCAATATTTATTAATAACGAAAACAAAAATAAAACGTATTCGATAATTCAAATATTGGTTTATAGAAGCAGCCATCTTAGACGCGACGCTCTCAACTGCCAACTGCGCGCCAGTCGCCCAGCGCAGGTCATGATTTTACTGTTGTCGTTCTGCTAAGTTCTCCCTGATCGACCGAGCTTTACGAATGGTTGGATGTGGTTGGACTCGATTTATCGTCGTAATTCCGCTTTGCTAGCTTGACTCCGCTTGCCCCGCTCGACCCTTCTTCGCTCGTCATCTCTCCCTGTCTTCATCTCAGCCTCTGATCGTTGCGGTTTGGCGTAGTTCATCGTGGCTTATCGTAGCCCGTACAGGCTCGACATTCTGGCACAATTCTGATCGCATTACTCTTCCTTGTCTTCCTCTGCCTTGTCTTCGTCTCGGCGCGTTGCCTCTGCTCTGCTCGTCCTTGCTCTGCCCTGTCTTCGTCTGCCCTGTCTTCGGCTCTGCTGCTGATCGTCGTTGCTTAGCTCGGCGTGGCTCGCTCTGCTCGTCGTGGCTTGCTCTGCTCTGCTCGTTTCGTCGCGTTTTGGCTAGTCGATGTTCTGCTTGGCTAGTCGCTGCTTGGATCGTCGCTGCTTGCCCTGTTCAGCTGATTGGATTGCTCCGCTCTGCTTGGTTCGTCACTGCTTGGCTTACACCGCTCTGCTTGGCTCATCGTTGCTTGCGTCTGCTTGGCTCGTCGCTGTTTGGCTTTGCTCTTCTGCTTGTCTTGCTTTGCTCTGCTGCTTGGCTTGCTCCGCTCTGCTTGGCTCGTCTCTGCTTCTGAGGTGGCTACGCTTTGGTTAGAAGCGGTGTCCTACTGACGTACAGTTCCAAGTTACGTGAATCGGATTCATAGAACCTCATACCTTCAAGCAAAGTGGAGAGTGGTCAGTGACGGCCAGTGACCCAGCTCTTCGACGTTCCAAGGAAAGTCAAGCTCAGCAGTTCTTAAGTTTCTCAGGCATATCAATAAAACCAAAAACTTCGTCACAAAAGACTCGCTGCCCACTGGGTGTAAGAGGCGTTTTTCTGCGTAATACTGGAGCCGACATAGGAGCCCGAAGGGCTCCGTCAACGTACAGACGAGTCGCGCCCGAGACGCTGACTCCTTCATCTAAAATTCCCGACAGGGTAACGGTTTTTAAAAGTGTAATGGCAAGAATAATGTACCAAAGTGGTAATTAATGACTGGAGAGGGCAGAACATTAATATATTGTCTGAAACAACTTTAATACAAATTTAAAGAAGAGAAAATTTAATGAAGTAATTAGTGGAAGTTGGTGGTTAAGCCACCTTTGCCTAACAGATGGAGCACACCAGAGCTAACAATTTAGGTTTCCTCCAACTTAAGTATACATACATTCCTTTCGCCGCAACCACTAAATCACATTTTTAAATTTTACCAGGTGTCGTGGCCAGGTTCGGCCCTAAGAAAACACACTAGTCATGGTCCACAATTAACTATTTATTTTAATATTAACGATAAACAACAACAATTATTATTAGTACCTTTTCAATTCAAATCCAAAAACTAACTAACTCGTCACCGAGGATGACAATCCGTCCCGGCCGATATCTGCCAATCGAGCAGATATCGTTGGATCACACGCGCCGTGATTATTGACCCGATCGTTGATCGATGACCGTTGAGCTAATTGCAATGTGTCGATGGTGCATTTCACCTTAAATCGGCAGTATGCAATCAACCTCGAGCGGAAATCGTATCAGGTCATTCATATTGCTGTACGGGCATTATGCCGAGTTGATGACCCGTTGCACATGCTTTCCCGTAATAGAGGAATGATGGGCCAAATAGGGCCTCGACATCCTTCCCCCCTTAAAAAAATTGTACTGTAGTGATTGTCATGCTCGACTTACACATAGTACACAAGGAATCTTAATTCAATATAAAATTTTTTTTTTTTTTTTAGGAAAATCTAAAATGAATAAAAAAAATCTAGAAGATTACATGCATTAATATTTCTTCCTATTTGAGTGCTACAATGTCTAAGATATATAATATAATTGTAAAGAAAATTTAGAATGCTAAATTGATCTAACATTACATGTATGAATATTATGGTTTCCATTTGAGTGTTATAATATCTTATATCAAGAAAATTTGATAAGCTTTTACACTAGCTGTAAGACATTTCGCTTTTGGTGTGGTATGGTAGGAGGGGTCGTTGAAATATCTTCCTTCCGTAGTGAAGTGGGTTTCTCATGGCGTGTCATGGCACCCATAGAAACTGCCGATGGTGGTTGGTCCTGTCACGATAAAACTTCATTTTGCGTCTCCATTTGCTGCCTGGGTTTCTCCATATGGTCACGTTCAAGGATCGCTTCAGTAGTGTGGTCGTAGTTGGTGGGGGCCAGCTTACAGGCTGACTTCTCGGGCTGTTGTCGAAATGGACTCGTATTTATATTGACTCTTCGACGCGTCCAGTAATGTTTGCCAGCGACGTAGATAATGCCTAGCATGATTATCACTAAACTGGTAGCCGTCGCCGATATGAGGGTGAAATGTAGTGCCGTTTTTTGAGCTAGTTGTCGTCGATGATTCTCGTTTCGGGTTTGCTCGGCAAGCTTCTCGATGACCCTACCCTCGGTTTTCCAGGCTTCGTCTAAATTCGATCCTTCAAGAACTGTGGGGTGTAGACGGTCTTGGGCCTGCAAATCAAGCTTGTTCATTATTTTGTAAGGCTCCTTGTATTCCGGAGCCTCCGCTAACGTCATATTGGGTCGTTCTTCTGGTATCCAGAGGTTGATGTCTCGCTGAGTGCTATCAATTGATGTTATGATAACGTCCCCGCTTCGAAAACTGCAGTGCTCTTTAATTGAAATAACGCCGAGGTTGTTGATCTCTTGTATTTTCGTAGATGTGTTACGGCAATGGATTTCTATTTTACTTTTTGATCCCATGATGTAAAGCCAGATATTCTTAGTCTCCATCTTCACGAAGGCACTCCATTTCCTGGTTCTCTTTGTGGAGCATTCGCTGGTATCCAAGCTATGTCCTCGGTAAAGGTTCAGCAAGCAGTTTCTCTTAATTGAGGTTAACATCCGTACGTTACGTTCGCATAGAAAACGGTTCTCGGGCTCAGTAATTATTAATTGCTTGCATGATTTAAACGCGTCGTAATTTAAAACGGCATATTGATTCATGTCCGTGTTAGCGGCAAGAAAATCCCCATTCAAATTATAGAAGTAATACCCGGAGTCATCTATATGTGAGGGCACTGTGTATATTTTCGAGACTGTGAATTCTGTTTTTTCGGGTTGCGGTATATTGATTCGTGTTAGTAGGCTGGCCTTGTCGACGATGATTCTCACTGTAATTGTCTGTACCACGATGTGGTAGTTGAGAGCTTTTGCATCCAATTCACTATGATCCAACATTGTTGATATGATCTTCATCAGCTCTTCTGCGTGTAAAACTGCTGGATGTAATTTCCCCATATGGGATGTTTGAGCAATCCCCGTTATAGTGTCGAGTGAACTTGAAATTCGCCGGACTTCCATTTCGGCCAGTATCATGAATTCCGTAAGGTCGGTTCTTCTTTGTTCAATTATAACTTTATCTGCTTGTCCATATAGCACTGGTGCCATTGAGGCATAGAGATGCAGTAGTTTCTTTCTCTCATTAGCGGCTTGTACTCGAGACTCGTTAAAAAGTTGGAAATTAGACTTTAGTATTGTAACTTGTTCCTTTATTAGATGGAATGACGCACTTTCTTTGTCGTTCAGATTTTTCAGCATGGTAGATATACGACGATTGTCATCACTGTCTATTGTCCCGAACAACGTTTTGCTGAGCGCCCCCACTCCGTCGAAAAATGATCTCTTCTACCGCGTGGTTCTAATTCCGAAGACGTAATGATCCATTTCTGTTCTCTTCTCCTGCAGATGGTTTACTCCTGATTTGAGTCCGTTGACAATGGATTGGCAGCGTGTATCATACGTATGTAACACAAGCTAGCTGCCACGTCGGTACAGTTGGCCACAAAACCCAGTTCCTCTTCAAAGTTCGGTATCTTAACTGTGGACAGAATAGTCCAGTGATTACTGTATCAGTTGAGTTTGCCCACTTCCTCGAATATAGCGCCGGTTGGCTCTATCTCTCTAATGGTGTATTCTGACCCGGCTAATACTTCCATGACTACCATCACCACCCAAATAATGTGCGATATACAGCTTCCCAGCAAACATTGTCTCGGACTCCTCGGTTTTCTCGGATCATTATCGAACAGCAAGAAAAAAGGGGCATTGTTCTAGAAAGCTTTAGAGCTTTCGATTTTGATCTTCGTTCGGTGGTTTATGTACAGGGTTCTAGTACATTGGAGAGCATTCGATAAGAAGGGAGATACAATCGTGTTGTTTCGCCTTATTTACTTAGGTTTCTGATTGGGTTATTTTGCAACTAGGTATTTGGTTGTTGATGCGAAACGATCGAGTTGCACAGTTGCGCGGTTGCCAGGTTTACATGTAACATTACTCTCTCCTTAGTTTCTGTTCGTCCCGAACAGAGTAGCTCCCTCGTCAGTGACGTCATTTTTCATTCCGTGGTACTCCCTCCTTTAGTTGCGTGCTGACTCGATGCCATCCTTTACCATTGCACTGATGTTTTGACGATGTTTCCCTCTGTCTTCGAGTGCTGTGCAACAATACCAGATCGCCATCTCTGTAGCTGGAGGATTTTACTCGTTGACAATGCTCTGCATTCTGGTGATTAGTTGTTGAACAGATTTTGTCCTGAGTTTGGTAATGTTTTGACTGCTGTCGATCACAAACTTTTACTCGTCGCAAGTTCCCCACGACCTCTTTGTCTTGTTGACTATTCTGCATCACAATACGCTGATGTTGATTTCGCCAGCCAATTTTTGTCTCTTCTAATTGGCTCTGTAGCTTTGCGCCTCTGGTATTCCTTTGTTCGGCAGTGCAATCCGAACAATAATTCGGCGTTCTCTTCGGCTTCCGACAATCAAACCATAAGTGTCCTTCTTGTCCACATTTCCAACATCTCATCGCTCCGCGACGTTTGCCCTGTCTCTCAGTTCCTTTCCACCAGCAATCGGTGTCAACAGTTATTTCCCCATCATTATAGCTATTGCATAGCGGTTGTTTCGAAGTGTGATCATCGTAATTATTCCTGTTTCTTCTTAGTTGCCAACAATCACGCCGTAAATGCCCGTCCCGTCCGCAATGCCAACATCGGAGAACGCTGAGCCTAGCGTGTTCCAATCTCCGACTCACGTAACTTTGACCCGTGCTCTCACTGCGGCAATGGTGGGGTATCCCTCTTCCAGTGTAATCTGCTGATCTGCAATCCCGACTTAAGCGTCCCGCCTTTCCGCGATTCCAACATCGGGGGGCACCAGATCCTTAGCTCCGCTTGGTGTACTCTGCTCTCTTACATACACACTCTTCTGTTATTTTTCGGACTCGGTAGTTACTCCGCAAGCTTTGCTTAGCAGCTTCGAACGTAAGCCCATATACTAAGGCTTCGCCAATCGTTTTCTTTCCTGCCAATTTTAATGACAACTGTAGTTCTTCATCCTGTACGGCATTATTAAATGTGATGACAGACAAATCACTGCGTTGTTCGCCTTGCACATTAGGGAATGCAAGCAACGTAAGTCGTTCTATATCGAGCGCTAGCTCTTGCAATGTCTCGCCATCCTTTTGTCTTCGGTTGTGGAGTTGCATCTTGTAGATCTCTCGCATGTGGTCACTGCCGTAATAAAGATCCAATGTCTGCACTAACGTCGAAAAATCTTGTTGTTGCTCCTGCGGAATTGTTTGGAGAACCTCTGCTGGTGGACCTCTTAGCGCCAATGTATGAGCCGTTCCTCGTTCCAAATCATTCCAATGATTATTTCTCGCGGCAGCCTCAAATTGGGTCTTGTAGATAGCCCACGGTGTTTGCCCATCGAAGATTGGAGCTTTGAGATCTTTGTGCGTAACGTGTTCTGTCTTGATGACTCCAGTCGCTTTCACGTTATCAAAGTCCCTTTTTAAGCGTTCAACTTCTTCCACAATCCCAGATGTCTTTTCTTCGAAAGTTCGAAGTTTCTTCTCTACATTTTCTTCAATTGTCTCACCTATGGAGTCTATTTTATTATTTTGCAGCTCCAATTTTTGGTCGAGGTCTATTGACTGCTGATCAAGTTTCTGGTTGAGGTCCTTTGACTGCTGTTCTAATTGTTGGTTGAGATCCTTTGAAGTTTGGTCTAATTTCTGATTAATGTCCGTTGAACTTTGGTCTATTTTCTGACTTTGTTGGTTTATCATTTGCATTAATTGCCTTAGAGAGTCTAATGTCTCAGTCCACTCATCACTATTTGCTGTACGAGCTTCTTCGATTGGGAACTCGAAATTGTTTGCGTCCTTACCCTCAGCCTCAAGTACTTCGATCATACGGCTGACAAGTTCAGACTTATTCCCTGTTGTAGATAATTCGCGTCTACCGAGCTCTTCCTTCAGCTCCATTAGTTTTAAGTCTTTTAAATAACGCGGCATTTTCACTATCTTTTATTTGTCCGTTAAAGATTTTCCGCGATACAAATTCACTCAAGTTCTCTTTTTGTCCGTACGAGAACTTTCCACTTCACTAATTATAGTTACCGCTCACTAGAGCACTCGAGAATATTCCGTTTCACAAAATTCTCACTGTCCGTTCGAGAATTTTCACAGTTTGAAAACTTTATTCGCGCACAAAATTCTCACTTTGTCCGTTCGAGAATTTTAAATTCACTTTTTCCACTCGCTATTCCAACCCGAATTAATCCTTGAAATCCCACTTCTGACACCAATTGTTGCGAGCTAGGGGTTCGCCGGGATTTCAAGTAAAACACAATTCGGTTAAAATAAAAATAAGTGATTATTTATTAATCGCACTATAAATTCTATTCGCACTATTCGCGTATGGCAATACCGCCCGCTTATACCATATACCGCTTGACTCTTCCACTTTCGTTCTCTCTCAACACGGTCGCGTATACACGCTAGCTGTCACAGTCGTAATCAAAATTACTGTGTCTTCGCTGAAAGCTTCACCTGCTTATATACTAGCCGGTTGCAGTCTAGGATGTACTTGAATGTTCGATGAGTGTGGATTGTTCTAGAAAGCTTTAGAGCTTTCGATTTTGATCTTCGTTCGGTGGTTTATGTACAGGGTTCTAGTACATTGGAGAGCATTCGATAAGAAGGGAGATACAATCGTGTTGTTTCGCCTTATTTACTTAGGTTTCTGATTGGGTTATTTTGCAACTAGGTATTTGGTTGTTGATGCGAAACGATCGAATTGCACAGTTGCCAGGTTTACATGTAACAATATGCATTTATAAAATAGTACCGGAAATTTACAGACCTTGAATATAAAACTTTCAGTTTCAATGCAGTTTCCGAAGAAAATTAGGAGAGAAGCAGAAGATTTCCTTAGCTCGTTAGCGAGCTCCTTACCCAAAGAACCTACCAATCCCGAAGAAACAGTTTCAATCAATAATTACGATGATTATTTAAATAACCCTGAAAACGTAGAACCATCAGAAATATTGAGTTCTGACTTTTCAGACATTAGTGATGAGCCATTAAAATATATTCTCGCAACTATATCGAGAAATATTCGATTTTTCGTACCAATTTCGAATACATAAGGTGCGTACATAAAATACCAATACTTAAACAGAGTTTAAGATTTCTTCAAATCTCGATTCGATATCAAATCTGATTTCTTGTCGTTCTCGATGCATTCCTTTTTTCTCAATACCGGTACCGAAATCGGTTCGATATAGAATTCGATATCAAAGTCATAGTTCGCTCTCTCGAATTGATATAGAATTGATATCGAATCATTACGTTTGCTGGGTTATCATCATTGCTTACTGGGTATTCTTAAATCCTTCAATTCTATGCTACTCTTACTTTTACAGATTTATATTTATGAAGTTGTCTATCCTAATTAAGTTCCTGACTTAAACACTTAGTTTTGTATTCTTTATTTATTTTTTTTTTTAGGTATCTGTTTCTCTTTTTTTTTATATAAACAAAAATTTTGATCTCTTTATCTCAAGTGTTGTTTTAAATATTCATAACACATGATTCTTACTGTATTTTTTTTTTTCGTTTATTATTCTTTCGGCTGTTACTACTCTTTTATCAAAAGAGCACTTCTTGGTACTTACTTACTTGTATTTGCTGTCTACTATAACTTACTGTCTACTATAATAATAGATGAGTCCTCGTGCGCGTTGAGTTTGAAATTCTATAGTCCTTGGATCCGGTTGCTGCTGCTATATGGGATGAAATTCGGCATTTGTGGTTAAATATATATCAGTTATCTGTAATAAAAACCGGTTTGAGATCTGTATTTTTGAAACCTGCAAGAGCCCTATAAAAACTTGTTACTTATATCGATTAGAATGTTACTTTGGAACCTATGAGTTAGATAATGCTCTATTTTACTTATTATTTTTTTTTCTTTTGTGTATAATATGGGTTCTGACAAAGGATTTTACTTATCCCAAAGTTTCAGTCTGTTGACATGTACCCGTTTCAGTCATTTCCCAGTCAAAATAGTTACGTTCTCCGGTGAGTGTATGTCTATAACTTTATACGGACCTCTGTAAATTGCACTAAGTTTTCCCGGTCTGGTCATATCCTTTAATAAAACCTCATCGCCGATATGCAAAACTGTTATTTTTGCAGATTTATCATAATATTTTTTCGATGTTTCTTTAAATCTCTCTAAGTTTTTCTTGGCCAACTGAAATGCTTTTTATAATTGGTGTCTGAGTACTAAATGATACCTGTCTGGGTTATACAGGGTGTTTGGTACTCCGTGCACGACCTTGTAAGGGGTTATTCCTTGATATATTTGGAGAAAAAAATTGTTCTTCAGGGTGGGTCAATTTTCAATATTAGTGGAGATACAGGGTGGTTAAGAAAAGTGTTTTTGACCGGTACCCTTACTCACTTAAAACGTTATATCTTGAAAACGAATAATCACAAGGCAACGTGTTATAACTCGTTTTTTAGGCAATCGAATTATCTTTCATTTGATGTAACAGTCTAAATTGTAACTGCACCCAATCTTGAGATATTTACTCGAAAACACCAATTTTTGCTACGTGAACCCTTAAAATTCAGTGATCAATGTAGTTTTTCTCAGAAAACCCCATTATAAACATGTCATTTTAATTTTATTTTTTTATGAGCCGTATTATTACCTACAAAAGCTGCATACATATGTATGAGTTACGATTAACATTTTGGAAGTAATAGGTAAAAATACATATCGCATAAAAATTAAATATTTCAAAAGTCAGTGCCATAAAGTGGACCTCGTTTAATTTGTCGGTAGTACTGAAGTATTTTTATTGCCCATTTATTACTATTTAAAGTATGTAGGAAAACAATGAAATGTAACTGAGTTTCAACATAATTGATGCTTTTACCTGGATGTGGTAGGTAATACTGGGTGCGGTACTATGCCTTTTTTAATAGGGTGCCTTACAAAATAAAAAGCCTATAAAAGCAAAACTACCTTCATATTTTTATCAGTTTTAGTTACGTTGCTAAAAGAAGAAGGTGTCAGTAGAATAAAAAAAATAATTACGAAATGTCTGAGTACTCCAATGAAGAATATGCTGACATTGTGTTAATTTATGGAGAGTGTCGCGAAAATGGACAAGCCGCGCGAAGGCTTTACCATCAGAGACATCCCCATCGACGGACACCTGACAGGAGAGTATTTCAGGACGTTTACAGGAGAATTAGGGAAACTGGCAGCGTTAGAACAAGGAGAGTAAATGCAAATCCTGCGCCTATAATCGCTTTTCAGATTGATGAAAGAATACTGCAAGCAGTGCAAAATGATCCATCGATCAGTATCCGACGCTTGGCATTGCAGTTTAACATATCTACTTGGAAGGTTTGGAGTATTTTAAAAGTAGAACGCTTCCATGCCTACCATCACACACCACTACAGGAGCTGCTACCCATTGATTTCCGCAAACGGATGGAGTTTTGCAATTGGCTCCTTGAACGACAAATAGATGACGACAATTTTTTCAACAATATTCTGTGGACGGATGAGTCCCAATTTACCAGAGACGGTATCACAAACTTCCACAACCTACATACGTGGGCTGAGAGCAATCCACACACAAGAAGAGCGGCATCATTTCAGCACAGATTCAGCGTCAATTTATGGGCAGGCGTGATTGGTGACGATTTACTTGGACCTATTAGGCTTCCGCGTACTCTAAATAGCTCCAATTACTTACAGTTTTTATCAAATGATCTACAGGACTTATTGGATGATATTCCACTGGTACGATTGGCTTCCATGTTTTACCAACACGATGGTGCTCCAGCTCATTACGGCCGACAGATCACAGATTGGTTAAATTCCAATTATAGCAATCGCTGGATCGGTAGAAATGGACCGATACACTGCCCTGCAAGATCTCCTGATCTTACTATTATGGATTTCTTTGTATGGGGACGGATAAAGGACCTAGTCTACGCAACGCCAGTAGAAACATTGGAAGATCTAAATATCAGGATCGATGCGGCAGCAATAGAAGTAAGGCAGCAGTTGAGGAATATGAATACCAAGAGAACACTCGCCAAAAGAGCTTTAGCGTGCATTCAAAATGAAGGTGGCCATTTTGAACATGTATTATAACAAAATTTTTTTAAATAAAACATAAAAACCATTATTAAATTCTTTTAGTTCAAACAAGTAGTGTAGATCAACATGCACATACACTGAGTTTTTGAATGTTTAATTTTTATGCGATATGTATTTTTACCTATTACTTCCAAAATGTTAATCGTAACTCATACATATGTATGCAGCTTTTGTAGGTAATAATACGGCACATAAAAAAATAAAATTAAAATGACATGTTTATAATGGGGTTTTCTGAGAAAAACTACATTGATCACTGAATTTTAAGGGTTCACGTAGCAAAAATTGGTGTTTTCGAGTAAATATCTCAAGATTGGGTGCAGTTACAATTTAGACTGTTACATCAAATGAAAGGTAATTTGATTCCCTAAAAAATGAGTTATAAGACTTTGCCTTGTGATTATTCGTTTTCAAGATATAACGTTTTAAGTAAGTAAGGGTACCGGTCAAAAACACTTTTCTTAACCACCCTGTATCTCCACTGTTATTGAAAATTGACCCACCCTGTGGAACAATTTTTTTCTTCAAATATATCAAGGAATAACTCCTTATAAGGTCGTGCACGGAGTACCAAACACCCTGTATACTGGTTCGGGGCTTCGCCGTAAATTGTTAGGAATTTCCGATACAAACCCAAATAGTGTTTCCATTGGAGTTAATTTCGTTCCTGCGTGCTTAGTGTTGTTGTAGGCATGGGCTGCTGGTCTAAGATACAAATCCTAATTTCCAGGATCATTATCCACGAAACTTCTTAGATAATTTCCCAGCCAGGAGTGTTGTCGTTCTACAGCATTGGACTGTGGGTGATATGCCGTAGTTTGTAATTTCGTGAGCTTCAGTAGTTTACATAAAGACTTGAAAACGTCCCCGGTGAAGTTAGACCCCTGATCGGTGACTATCTTCTGGGGTAGAGAGTAACGACTAATTATTTGTTCATATAAAACTCTGGCCACCGTGTTGGCTTCCTGATTTGGGAGCGCTGCAAAGTCTACAAATCGCGTTAGATCATCCATCATTGATAAGATAAATTTATTTCCGGCTTCTGTTATTGGGAGGGGTCCTACTATATCAACGTATATTTTATCGAACGGTTTATCGGCCACCGGTGTAATGACCATAGGCATTTTCGTCCCGCGTGATGGTTTATTTCGCTGACACCTTGGACATTTCCGAATAAAGTTCTCCACATCTTTTTTCATTCCTTTCCACCTGAAGTAGCGTTGAATTCTGCCCAGAATTTTGTATTTTCCAAAGTGCCCGGCCAGAGGAGTATCGTGGAAATGCTGAAGTATCTCCTTGATGTCCTTGGCTTGGGTTATATTTTAAGTTTCTGGATCATATAAATTTTTCCGTATGTATGTAGAGGATGAGTTTTTTTCACGTTGCCCACGGCGTTTATGGTCCTTCTTCCTATACCACTTGTGGTATCACCGAGCTTTGCTACCGCTCTCCTATTGGCGTGCCCGCGGTTATATAGATGAGCTATTGCCTTCACCTTTTGTTCTCGTCTCTTCGGGCTAGTAGGTATTACCGTTTCGTTCCCGTTCGTAGGTTCTAACACGACTGTTTCCTCAGATGGGGTATGGTCGACACTCCGTCCTTTGTCGTCTAGTGCTCCTTCTCCGCGCTGTTGCGAGCGAGTTACTACCATTCGAATTTCATCAACTACTTCGGTCGTTGGGATTCTACTTAAGGCATCGGCATTGGTGATACTTTTTCCCGGTCTATATAATACCTCGAAATCAAATTCAGACAGCTTTTGATGGAATCGCAACATACGCGATGTAGTATCTTTGACCCTTAACATTCCTCCCAGTGGTTTATGATCAGTTATTACCTTGAAATGCCTTCCGAGCAAGTAGCATTTATAATTTGTGGTGGCCCAAACAATTGCTAATAACTCTCGTTCTGATGTAGAGTAATTTTGTTCGGCCTGATTTAGAGTTCGGCTCGCGTAGGCTACAGGTCTGCCCTCCTGCTCTAATACGGCTCCCAATGATTCACCGCTTGCATCAGTGATCAAGGTGAATTCTTTGTCAAAGTCAGGATACCTTAAGAGTGGGCGAGAAATCAATTTCCCTTTTAGTTTATTAAAAGCGAGCTCACAGTGTTCATCCCATTCAAATTTAATGTCTTTTCATAATAATCTGGTAATCGGTTTGGTTATATCTGAAAAACCGGGTACAAACTTGCGATAGTAATTGGCTAACCCCAGAAAAGATTGCACCTCTCGAATCTTCCTCGACCGAGGAAAGTTTCGAACAGCATCGGTTAGCCTAGGGTCGGGTTTTATTCCTTCTTCTGAACAGAGGTGACCCAAATATGTAACCTCTTTGGCAAGAAATTGACATTTTGAGGGCTGTAATTTCAGATTACTTTCTCTAAAGCTGCAAAAAATATCGTATAGTTTCTCGTTATGTTCGTCTAAATTCTTCGCGAATATAACTATATCATCTAGATATACAAAGCATTTCATACCCTGAAGACCTGTCAAGATTTGGTTGAGCAATGACTGAAAGAACGCTGGTGCAGTTTTGAGTCCAAAGGGCAGTCGTTTATACTGATAATGTTGGTAATTAGCACTGAAGGCTGTTTTTTCCCGATCCTTCTTGTCTATGAGGACTTGATGATATCCACTCGCCAAGTCTAGGGTAGAGAAATATCGTGAATGACCAAGTCGATCTAGAATATCTTCAATCAGCGGAAGTGGGTATGAGAATGAAATACATCGCTTATTTAGTTCTCTAAAATCGACGCAAAGACGAAACTTACCTTCTTTGGTACCAGGATAACTGGGAAATTGAATGGACTGTCGCTCGGTTCGATAATATCGTCATCTAACATATTTTCGATCTGCTGCTTACATTCTTGTCTATGCGCCTCTGGCATGCGATATTGTTTTTTGTTAATCGGATTCGTTCCGTCTTGTAGTGGTATTCGAAACGTTTTCCGATTGGTGAATGTCAGCTTGTCCCCGGGAAGATGAAAAATATCGTTGAACTCGTAGCATAGTTGCGTCACTGTCTCTCTTTCTTCATGGTTTAAATTTTCGGATAAGTTGAGGGCATCCTTCATTAATTGTAATCTTTGGGCGTTCGGTCGTGGTGGGTTTTGGATTCTCGGTTTCCGAATGTGGTAGTCTTGCAATTTTAGTAATGTAGGGTTGAAATCTTCTATTACTACCTCTTCTGCATTAGAATTTATGATCCCAATAAAAATTTTACCTTCCACTGGTCTCACTAAAGCGTTACTACTATACTCTCCTGGTTTGATTTCCTCTCGTAAACATACAATATCCTCTTTAATGCTAACAGGGATTTCTACTATCTGTTCCTGCCTGGGATTTATGCGGAATACACACTTTGCATCCGGCATGGTTCCCATGCACTTCATCTCCTGTTTGATACTTGAGTTCATTTGGTTGCTAGTTTCGGTCCCGCTATCTTTCCTCACTGTAGGTTTACCTTCAGTCCTGCTTTGGACTATTTTCGTAACTTCTTGCGGGCATGCCCACATTCCCAACTTAAGGTTTCTGCAATCAATAATTGCCTGTCCTTTTAAAAACGTCTTCCCAAGCAGCCCGTCCTCTTCGAAGGAATTGGTATCATCGATAACTGTGAATTCGCATGGATATTCGTTACTTCCTATGCGAAGGATAGCATCGATATTTCCAAGTGATTTCTATTCGGATCCGAAAAGTCCGCAAACGGTCTGTATTTTAGTTTTTCTAATCTCAATGTTTTTACTTAAACTCGCAATTTAATTATATTACAACTAGCTCCCGTATCCACTAGTAATGATAGACGGTTACCTATTCCTACCTCCGAAGTCACAACTATATTAAAATTCCTATCAAGCTCTGTTCCGGCTGTAATTTCAGGGCACTGTCCTTTATAGAGGCAGCCCACATCGTGCCCTCAGGCTGCCTTTATTCGTTTCCCTTATGGTTGTCTGCGTTCTCTGCTAAGTATTTTCTTAAGCAGATTTCCGTATATTGATCCGGGGTTCTGCAGAAATCACAATATAAGTTTCCTGAGACGGACTCATCTCCGTTGACATTATTGATTCCTGCACATAGTACATTCTCTTTTTGCGATGTGGGTTGTTCTTTTTGGTGCTGCGATGGTAGGCTCGTCCGGCAGTTTTGAGTCTCATATCCGTATCTATTACATCGAGTGCAATATAGATTGGATTTTCGTTGTCTGCAGTCCTTCGCAATGTGTCCGGGTTTATTACCCGAGTAACACGTAAGTTTTGCCCTGAGTGGGTTCGAGCCATCGGCTTTTTCTCGGGTTCCACTTCCGTTGCTTTTGGAGGTCTCTTTTGTTCCCTGGTCATGGTTCCTAGAAGTCTCTTCGCGTGTCAGTCTGGAAAAAGATGTCAATTTTCTCACCTCACCCTCATAAAATACCGCAGCTTCTTTCACTGCACGTAGCGTTTCCACGTTTTTCCCAATTAGGTAGATCTGGGTATTTTTTTTGTCTTTTATACCTGCCTTAAAGGTGGCTATGGCGTCCTTCTCCAACAATATTTAGCCCAGACAGCGTCTTTTATTTGCAGCAAGATATCATGCATTCTCGTCGAGTAGTCCTCGGTGTCTTCACCTGGTCGTTGTATGCAGTTTGCTAGTTCGTTTCGTAACTCGTTCAGTGATGCTTTCGGGAGGTATACTTTATTGAGGATCTTTTCTAAGGTCTTGAAATCTGCGATAACCTCGGATGAATCCAGGTAGTAAGCATCCTCTACCAGCCGATACTTAATACACGTCAAGAAAATTTTTTTCTCAGTTTCCGAAAGCCGGTCATAAAGTGATCCGCTGCAATCTAAGAACCGACCCAATTCCTTTCCCAACTTTGGGGTTCTAGCTCCAGAAAACTGTGGTACATACTTTACCAGTGTATCCATGACCTTATCATATGTATCGTTCGAGGTCATTTTGGAGCTTAGCTTTTGTGTGTTATTGATGCTAAGACCTAAGAGTGTGGAGATTGAACTATCAATAACAACTATATTGTGTATACAGCCTACTTAGGTAAGTAGGCACCACGAGGATAGGAATTGGGAGTTAGAGGTATCAAATGAGAACACGTCCACCTCGGACAGTGTCTGTTTTAAAAAGGAAAGTTTTTATTCTAAGTACCTTACGACTAACCTAATTCTACCGTTAAAACTAGTTTGTTAATATAATTCATTATGTACATTAAATGATGCTGCAAAATACAATGATGCTGTAAACGAAGTGAGATGACTTGTGCATTATGTACTCTGTACCTACTGCGATAGTTGGTATGGATTTACATTCGCTACAAGAGGTTCTTTGAATATCAATTCGTTTACGGTCAACGTTTGTTTTTTGTCCGTAGTACGTTGATCTACTTGCTTCCCCAAATTCAGATAAGACTGATCTGCTTCTTCAGCTTCTTCCTGCTGTATTTTAAGGGATTCGACAGACCGTAGAAGATATTCTTTTTCCTGTCTACTGTCTTCCAACTTGCGTTCTAATCTTTGGATTCTTTCTGCAGTTACCTCCAGGTGTGAATTAAGCAATGTGTCCACCACCTCCCCCCACCGTTCAGTGCCTTCCTTTACCCTTGCCCAAGTTTGTTCGCCATCCGATTGTGTGTATTTACCATATATTTCGTTATGCAGACGTTCCGTGTGTGCTTCTATTTCTTGCCTACTTTTTTTTACACTTTCATTTTTATGACTGTACTCTGACTAGTTCTTCTCTTGTTAGAACATTTGACCTCGGTGTTGCAGTGTTCAACCCCCAAACTGATGTACTTAGATTCACTCCGGTATCATAAACGTAGTGAACACTTCATAAGTTTTTACCGTAGGTCAGTTTTGGCCTACTTACGACAAAAGCAAAAAACGAGAAATGTTAGCGACTCGCATTTGGGCATGCACAAATAAAACGGTGGCGCATTGAATTACACAACACTTTGCTTATTTAATGAATCAAGCGTCTTGCAGTATCATTTTACAATCAAACGATCTGTTCATTTCACTTTTCTATTTAGAAATTATATCAGAACATGAAATTCAATATACCTGACGAGGTGCAAATATTCATGTAGTATACAATATATCTCTATATATAAAAATGAATGTTTGTCTGTCTGTTTGTCTGTTTGTCCTGTATAGGCTCCTAAACCACTCATCCAATTGCGATGAAACTTTGGTGATTTGTTGAGGGTACGCCCTCGATGGTTTCTGCGTTAACAAAATTATTTAACAGTTGGTGGTACACGAGTTATTTCAACATTTGAGTGTATTTCATATAGTTTAGCGGCAGTTCGTTCGATTTCGGTGTATTAGCTATGCGTTCCTATTACTAAATGGTAAAGTTGGACGATGAATGTTAAATAGGGGATAGTGGAGGATGGTGGATAGAGGATGGAAGATGGAGGATGGTGGATGGTGGATGGTGGATGGAGGATGGTGGATAGAGGACGGAGGATGCTGGATGGGGGATGGTGGATAGCGAATGGAAGATGGAGGATGGTGGATGGAGGACGGTGGATAGAGGATGGTGGATAGAGGATGAAGGATGGGGGGATTGGGATGGTGGATGGAGGATGGTGGATATAGGATGGAGGATGGAAGATGGAGGATGGTGGATGGAGGAAGGTGGGTAGAGGATGGAGAATGGTGGATGGGGAATGTAGGATGGTGGAAGGGGGATGGAGTATGGTAGATAGAGGATGGAGTAACGGGAGCAACGGTGCGACGGGAGAAATGGGGGATGGTGGATAAGGAATGGTGGATGGAGGATAGTGGATGGATGATGGTGGATAGAGGATGGAGGATGGAAGATGGAGGATGATGGATGGAGGATGGTGGATAGAGGACGGAGGATGGAGGATGGGGGATGGTGGATAGCGGATGGAAGATGGAGGATGGTGGATGGAGGACGGTGGATAGAGGATGGAGGAATGTGGATGGAGGATGGAGGATGGTGGATGGAGGATGGTGGGTAGAGGATGGAGGATGGTGGATGGGGGATGGAGCATGGTGGATAGAGGATGGAGTAACGGGAGCAACGGCGCGACGGGAGAAATGGGGGATGGCGGATGGGGGATGGTGGATAGGGGATGATGGATGGAGGATGGTGGATGGAGGATGGTGGATGGAGTAACGGGAGCAACGGGAGAAATGGGAGCAACCGGAGTAACGGGAGCAACGATAGTAACAGAAGTATCGGGAGAAACAGGACCAATGGATCAACGGGAGCAACGGGATCAACGGGAGTAACAGGAGCGATGGAACAACGTGAGCGAAGCGAGCGTAGCTGCGGTACGCGGCTAGTGTAATATAAAAAAAAATGCAATGCTTGGTGCGAATGGAAATCCACACCTGCGAACCGTTTCCTCCCAAACCCTGCATGCACATTCTCGAGGCTACCGGACAGGTCGAGAACATGACTACATTTCCAAAATTTAATAATATGACAATTAACTATTTTGACGATCAATTACATTCCCCAAAACTATTCAATGGTATGAGGTTGGTAGTCAGAAATATGAAATACATTGAGAAGATAAAAAAAAACAATTCGTACTTACGGTTTTCTTTTCGTTTTCTTTTTTTTTTCTTTTTCGCCTACAATCACACTCACGCGAGTTAGTCACGGTTAGCGAAACAGCCCAGCAAACCAAAATGTTCGCTTGCCGTGCACCGGCGGACCTTCCAAGTGAATATTTCCTTCACTAGTGAACACAAATAGCGAGCCGTTGGTAAATTAGCGTTCGGACTATATTTACATCTGACGCGAAACATTTTACACGATTCGTAAGCCATCCAGCAATTCTCCGCTTGTAGCGAATATATACTGCTGTACATATTCGCGGCAAAGGGTCTGCAAGTGAATGACTTGCAATCCACTTTAAGTGAAAAGCCAGGAAGGTTCGTTTGTGGTTCACCGCTTGACCTCTGAAATTGATATTTCTTTCACTTCTGATTCCACTAGCAAACCGTTGGTCCATCACTGTTCGGACTATATTTACAACTATAGCGAAACATTTCACGCGGTTCGGTCGCCATCCGCCAATTTTCCGTTTGGAGTGAATATATTGCTGTATTTATTCGCCACTTCAAGTGAAAATAAGTAGAGAAAATTGATGCAACAATTGTTGCTCTGCGCATCATCGACTTAAACGAAGGACGCTTCCTCCAATGTCTTAAAATCTGAACTAGGTAAATTGAAAAAAAAGAAGCTACTTTTCAGAAACTAATGAGTTTATTTAATTAAAAAAAATATATAAATTAAAAATGTTCGAAATATAAAACAAAACATAAAAAAATATTCATTTTAGTGACCTATAAAAAAAGTTACGTAATGGTTACAGTCTCTATAAGGTTATCTTAATTAAACTTACCTATGTGGTGGACTTATTATTTTCGTAGTGTTTCTTTTTTGCGATTCTATCCCGAGCGTATTGGAAAAATCGCATCGATGTTCCATAGAAAACTTCCTCACTGCATCCGTATCTTTGATGGAATACGTCTGGGAAATAATTGAAATCTGAGATTACAATTGGCAGCCCTGTGCAACCGCAGTCTCAGAATTAGTGTGTAGCACAACTGCGCAGTCGCAGGCGAAATTGTTATTGCTGGCATCGCCCATAGAGATATATATACTGGAGATGACAAGCAGCGATTGAGTTGAAGGCGGGCGTCGTCGCATTCACTTACACGCAAAACAACAACAATTGACATAATGACCCTGTTTTGTCTCACTCACTCCCACTCTTAAAACACGCTAAACAACAACCATTTCATATAACGACCCTGTTTTGTCTCACTTCTCTGGCTTCAAAGCGCTTTATACAAAGCCGGTGGCTTGTCGTCTCCAGTATCTCTATGGCATCGCCATACAATCCTGTGCATTCTAAAGACCGGGACTACGCAGTCGCAGTCGAGGTCCGTGTTATGTTTAGGCCTTAACAGCTACCGGTTTTCAGGAAGTAACACAATTAGACGAAAAGTCGCGCATAACTGTCCTCTTCGAGAATATGCAATACATTTTTTTTTCAAACATATCAATGGGGGGAGGATTCAACCAACAAAAAACCACCCCCACCCCCTGTGCGAACAGGTCTGGCACCGGTTAAGCTTAGCACGATATATTCAGCTTCTTTCTGTATACTATAGTGACTCATTCTAATTGTTTACATAAAAAATAACTATAAATACATACATATAGAAATAAATACAATTTTCTAAACATACCTTTAATTTCCAGTAATTTAAACTTTAACTCACTTCACTTCACGTGTGCCATTTACGAAATTCGTAAAACAAATGGCATAGGTATATGGTTTCTGCACACACTAACAGTATTTTTCTTAACAATGAAGAAAAAAACACAAAAAATGTTCATCTTTCGCGGATTTACATTCGTTTGCAATGGATTTCTTGTACCCTATGTAAACGGCTGAAATAGTCCTCACCTTTCGCAGTCTTATTATTCATTTTTAGTGAATAAACGGTGGTTTATATTTTGACCATACGTTATTATCCTCGATTATATTCGCTTATACTGGAGTTTACAAAAATGAAACAGACGATGATATATTCTGCCTCTTTCTGAGAATATTCGAAAACCTTCGCTTTTCGCGGATCTTCGCTTCCTGGTTTGCTGGGAGTCCATATTAGCTTGAACCAAGAAATTATCAACTTTAAACACATTTATAAACTAATAGACACTTTTTGAACTTTGTGAATTTATCACTATTTTGTTTTTTAAACCGGCTGCGCCATTTGTCGTGGCCAGGTTCGGTTATTGGTTTATAGAAGCAGCCATTTTAGGCGCGAGTCCGTGGTACTCCCTCCTTTAGTTGCGTGCTAATTCGATGCCATCCTTTACCGTTGCACTGATATTGCAGGTCATACATAGTATTAGCTATGACTACATTTAAGAACACGCTTGTTATTATTAATAATTCAATATTTATTAATAACGAAAACAAAAATAAAACGTATTCGATAGACGCGACGCTCTCAACTGCCAACTGCGCGCCAGTCGCCCAGCGCAGGTCATGATTTTACTGTTGGCGTTCTGCTAAGTTCTCCCTGATCGGCCGAGCTTTAAGAGTGGTTGGATGTGGTTGGACTCGATGTATCGTCGTAATTCCGCTTTGCTAGCTTGACTCCGCTTGCCCCGCTCGACCCTTCTTCGCTCGTCATCTCTCCCTGTCTTCATCTCAGCCTTTGCTCGTTGCGGTTTGGCGTAGTTCGTCGTGGCTTATCGTAGCCCGTACAGGCTCGACATTCTGGCACGATTCTGATCGCCTTACTCTTCCTTGTCTTCCTCTGCCTTGTCTTCGTCTCGGCGCGTTGCCTCTGCTCTACTCGTCCTTGCTCTGCTCTGCCTTCGTCTGCCCTGTCTTCAGCTCTGCTGCTGATCGTCGTTGCTTAGCTCGGCGTTGCTCGCTCTACTCGTCGTGGCTTGCTCTGCTCTGCTCGTCGCGTCACCTCTTGGCTCGTTGATGCTCTGCTTGGATCGTCACTGCTTGCCCTGCTCAGCTGATTGGATTGCTCCGCTCTGCTTGGCTCGTCACTGCTTGGCTTACACCGCTCTGCTTGGCTCATCGTTGCTTGCGTTTGCTTGGCTCGTCGCTGTTTGGCTTTGCTCTTCTGCTTGTCTTGCTTTGCTCCGCTCTGTTTGGCTCGTCTCTGCTTCTGAGGTGGCTATGCTTTCGTTAGAAGCGGTGTCCTACTGACGTACAGTTCCAAGTTACGTGAATCGGATTCACAGAACCTCATACCTTCAAGCAAAGTGGAGACTGGTCAGTGACGGCCAGCGACCCAGCTCCTCGACGTTCCAAGGAAAGTCGAGCTCAGCAATTCTTAAGTTTCTCAGGCGGATTAATAAAACCAAAACCTTCGTCACAAAAGACTCGCTGCCCACTGGGTGTGAGAGGCGTTTTTCTGGTTGTTCGCTTGTTCTTTTATACTGACGAGATCATTAACAACCGCAAATTATAACATTAGCGGTTGGAAATTTTTCGTCGTTTTTATGATTCGTGGTCGGTGTCTGCACATATCCGTATATACCCTCGGTGAACTTTGTATGGGATTTGCCGGCAGGTTTAACCGGCCACGCAACGCCGCCTGTGGTTTTGCTGTGGCTCCTGCTGGCATACAGGCTTTTTGCTGTGCTCCTGCACAATTATGCCTGCTTCCTTCTAGGTGTTGTTAATCCATGTTCTATGTTCTACGTTCTATGTTTCTATGTTCTATGTTTCAATGTTATTCGTTTTTAGTTCATTTTAGTCTTAATTCTATTTTTATTCCACGTTCTGTGTCTAATTTTGTGAGCGGAAATTTGTATGCAAATTTGCCTCCTTACAGTACTATTGCAGTCGCTACACTAGAGCTAGATGCGTGCTACCTATCGGGAAACCATGGGACTAAAGTCACCCAACTGTGGCTTAGTGATGATGGAGACAATCTAACATCATTTGTTTCAAAGCGGGCTGAGGGATGAATACAGGCTGATTACTTGGGTGGTAATGTTGTTGATGGTTTGATTGGACGGATATTATGGTATGATTCAGCTCATATCATAGCGCCCCAAATCACGTCAGCATTGCTACGCCAAAAACGCGCTTGTGTACATAATACCATGACATAGATCATAGATCCGGTAGATAAGCTCTAAAACTGAATTCAGCACTGGCTTAGTTTTTCTAAGTTTAATCGAACGTCGTTCGATTTAATGTTATTTTCTTAAACTAAACAGTACATCACTCAGAAAAATAAATAGTTGAAATCGACTATTTATTAACTTTTTCTATATTTAAAATCGTGACTACCATAAAATAAGTTGAAAGTTAACCATTATGTAGTAAGAGTGAAATAAAAGTTGAGTTAATTATAAAAAAGGAGTTTTTTACTACAATATGTTGTTTTCGTAGAATATAACTATTTTGCAATAGTTTTTACTAAAATTTGTTAAATATGCAATTTACTATTAACCAGAAAGTAGTCAATTTTAATTAATACGTTACTATTTTGCAGTTATTTTAACTAAACTATTGTTTACCATGAGTGAACTACAAATTTAGAGTAAAATTAACTAAAATTCCTGTAAACCAAAACATGTAGATAAATACAAAAACTGACTAAGTAAACCAATCAATTCTTTATTTTATGCAATAATCTGTTTTTTTTATATAATTCATTGTAGGAACATAGGTTGTTTTTAATCTTTTATAATGTTTCAGATTTAGGTATTAGGTTTTATAATATAAGTTCTATTATTTATTTTCTTTAATCTAAAAATACTTAAGCCTAATCATTTTTTTGTTGCCGATTGTTTTGTGGATGTGCATTGGTGGCAAATGTGTTTTCTTAATATTGATAATATTAGCTAATTTTGATTTTTCACCAATCAATCAATCTAATATTTATTTGCATATATTTTTTCCTATAAGCAAATAGCGCTTCCCACTTATGAATACACGCCGGCCAATCGTCTTGGTGAAATTTCAGGAAGTTTCTGCGATTCTCAACATCAATTTCTATAAAATATTTGATTTCTTTTATTATTTTAATCTAGTATAAATAAAAATGAATTTTCACCACTCAATGAAGTAGTAGGCTGTAGGATGTCGGTGTTGTTAGATGTACTATTTGAGCTTTTTAGTTTCTGGTTTCTTTGAAAAGTTGACTCCGGAATAATATTCTTTGTTCTGAGCCGTTTCAACCTATTATGGTACTTGTCGAACAATTTTCCTCTGGCAGGCTTACTGTCCATGTAAGGAATATAAAATATAGCCCTTGTAAAATAGACGAAATTAGTATTTTGTTTAGTTAATTCAGTGTAAATCAAATATTGAAGTCATACTTTATTTTCATTCGGGAATAAAATCGATATTTGATTAGTAATATTATCTAGCTCCTTATTACTAATCGTTCTATCCGAAGAGAATATAATGTTGAGAATGCAGTTAATTAGTTTTGTTGGATTTGTCTCATCGAGCCTGTCATTGACTTTGTAAAGTGCACTTATTTCTCCTCCTGTCTTACAGTTTAAAAATTCCTCAACATTCTATCAATGAAATGAAATTAATTATAAATTATATAACTTAATACATATTAATTAATCTTAAGCTGTACAATTGTTGAACTTTACGTTGAGCTACGTTGAGATTATGACAATGAAGGTTGTGACAAGTTTGTTATCCAAGAAGTAACTTTTGAGCCAATTGAAGCAATTGTAGTTAAATCAGCATAGTAGTCTGGAATAACTTCTGGAAAACCCTAAATTGATTCAAATTAATATTTTTTATTAAAAGCTATCCAACACATACGATAAGTTTTCTTCATAGATTTTACTCGCCCTTAAATATGGAAAATGTACTATACGATGCATCATCACTTCCAACAATCTTTCGTATTTCATCTAAGTCCAATAATTGTATGCCCTATTCCCAATGCTATAAAACAAATGCATATTGTAGTTTTTAAGATATTGCATATAATATAACAACGTTTAAGCTTTTCTTTACAAGATTATTATATTAGTACACAATTTTCATAAGTAATATGTAATATAATTTATCTAACTTCACCTATATTTTAATTTTAATTTGACCGTCTCATTTAGACTATGGAATTTTTAGTATAGGGTTTTTTTTTAGGTGCATAAGAACTTAAAATTATTAATTTTAATTAATTAATTTTGAGTGTGAGGGTGTAAAGAGTGAGGGTGGGGGAAGGTGAAAAGGAAAAAGTTCCGATTTTTATATCTCAAAAACCTATAATGATATAAAGCTGAAACATGGTATGTAGATAGAGCTATAGTAGTAGCATCTTGCAAAAATATAATTTTTTATAAGGGTTGTATGGTGCGGGGGTGGGGGATGTTTGTCCTATCTATAGAACGGCTTATGCTACAAAGTTGAAACTTGGTATGTATATGTAAATCAGCTAGAAAAGTAATTTAGATAAAAAAAATTTCAAATATCCATTGGCGTTCGGAAGGGGGGCGAAAAAATGTTCACGATTTTCGTGATATCTATTAGGTCTTCCCCAATATTGAATTCGTTTTTATTCTACCACTTCTTCATATAAATACCTAGAAAGTGTTTTTAGGATTTTTTAAAATTCGACCCCTAAGAGGGTGTAAAGGGGTTGTATAATTACTCACGAATTATGCCATAACCCCGAGGCCTGATCAAATATCGAATATCTTTTCACTTTCACGGGCTTGCGTAATAATCGCCTAAAACTTTTTTTTAAGTTTTTTTTCCTTTTTCAGCATTTAAGGGGATATAAAAGGGTTGAACAAGTTTCCACAAATTCCGTCATATCCTTTAGAAGTGATAAGTAATTAAATTTTTTTTACTTTCTCGTGCTGTCTTCATATTTATCTATTAACTCCTTTCAGGATTTTTGGATATTAAGCCCCCAAGTGGGTGTAAGGAGGTTGCACATGTTTTCACAGATTCCTACATATTGCTTAGATCCGATGATATATCGAATAAGAATCAAAAAGTCAATTTCAGTATTTTCAAATTTTCAATCCTAAGGGGTGTAAGGGGGTTGTATGCTTTCAAAGGTTCGACATATTTCTTAGATTTGATGAGATATTAGATCGCTTTTCATTTCCACAGACTTTTTATACAATCGCCTACAAACCCATCTCTCAATTTTTGGATATTCAGCCCCCAAGGGTTTGCATATGTTTTCACAAATTTGACCATCCCTTAGTTCTGATGAGATATAAAATTGGTTATTACGGCATTTTATGTAATGAATATATGAAAACCAATTTAACGATTTTTCGAATTTCCAGAACCAAGGGGTGTGAAGAATTTGTTTATGTTTTCACAAATTTTTCAAAATCCCTCGTATCTCATGAGATATCAAGTTGGTTCTTATGAAATCGTTTAAAAACCTGTTTCACAATTTTTTCGAAGCTCAAACCCCAAGTGGAAGTAATAGGTTTGTATACGTTTTAACAATTCGTCATATCTCAACAAACTCGTTTTTACTTCTAGGGACTTTTAGTGTACATAATATGCCGAAATTCGTATAGTCTACAGGGGCTTTTTAATGTTTAAAATGGCTAAAAATCTTTATTTTAAATATCTTTATTTTAAGAACAAAATTAACTTTCCAAGAAACTTCATAATCTCGAAACAACTGATGATATGCTCCGACTTTGACCGATCCCGAACTTTGACCCGAAAAATAATAAAGTTTCACCCAGACCATTGTCAGATTTTTATACTCTAGATGAAATCATATAGAGTATTATAAGTTTAATCCAGCCGAAAAGTTTGTAACGCATAGAACCAAGCCTCGGACGAAAAAAAGTTATATATTATTTTTTGTTTATTTGTGCCCAAAAACCTCAAATCCGCCTGACGTCCGTCCGTCCGTCCGTCCGTCCGTCCGTCCGTCCGTCCGTCCGTCCGTCCGTCTGTCCGTGAACACGATAACTCAAGAACGCCTTCACCTAGGATCTTGAAATTTTGAATCTGGATGTTTGGTTGAATTTGTAAGGCTAAGTTCGTTAACGGGCAAAATCGTCCTACTCCTTCGGGTAGCTGCCATACAAAATGTCCTTAAAACACGTGTTCAAGAATATTGGTCGATAACTTAAGAAGGGTTTAAGCTACGACTTTCAAATTTTGTATGTGTTATTTTTCCAATAGTTGGAGTTAAATATATGATTATGAAGAAAATCCTGTTAGTCCTTCGTGTAGCTGCCATACAAATATCCTGTCTAAATGTAATCACTTAATTTACGAAACTCACTATAACTCAAGTAATCTTTTAGCTACGAATTCGGAATTTTGTACAAGTTAGTTTTGAGTAAAAAGGAAGTTCGAGTTTACTAATCAGCGAAATCCTTTTTCTCCTTCTGGTAGCTGCCATACAAAATGTCCTTAAAACACGTGTTCAAGAATATTGGTCGATAACTTGAGAAAGGTTTAAGCTACGACATTGAAATTTTATATGTGTTATTTTTCCAATAGTTGGAGCTAAATATATGATTATGAAGAAAATCCTGTTGGTCCTTCGTGTAGCTGCCATACAAATATCCTGTCAAAATGTATTCACTTAATTTACGAAACTCACTATAACTCAAGTAATCTTTTAGCTACGAATTCGGAATTTTGTACAAGTTAGTTTTGAGTAAAAAGGAAGTTCGAGTTTACTAATCAGCGAAATCCTTTTTCTCCTTCTGGTAGCTGCCATACAAAATGTCCTTAAAACACGTGTTCAAGAATATTGCCGATAACTTCAGAAGGGTTTAAGCTACGTCTTTGAAATTTTGTATGTGTTATTTTTCGAATAGTTGGAGCTAAATGTATGATTATGAAGAAAATCCTATTAGTCCTTCGTGTAGCTGCCATACAAATATCCTGTCAAATAGCCTTCACTTAATTTACGGAACTCACTATAACTCAAGTATTATTTTAGCTATGAACTCGAAATTTTGTACAAATTAGTTTTGAGTGAAAACAAAGTTCGAGTTTACTAATCAGCAAAATCCTTTTACTCCTTCTGGTACCTGCCATACAAAATGTCCTTAAGACACGTGTTCAACAATATTTTTCGATAACTTTTGAACGCTTCAAGCTACGAATTTGAAATTTTGTACACGTTCATTTTTAAATGGTTCCAAGGAAAAGCATAAATATGTAAGGAATCGAGTGAGTCCTTCCTGCACCTCCCATGCGAAAGTCCTTCAAAAAGGACATTTTTGTTCGATGACTTACCCAGTTTAAGATATGAAATTAACCACTGAATATTGTCTTTTAGTTTTCAGTAGCAATCTAATGGCAGTCCTTAATAAAGGACATACAACATACACACACGTAATTCTACTTTATCCCCAACTACAATATAAATCGGAGTTAAGTATTCATCTAGAGTATTATACGATTGGCTTGCAGCCGATCGTGACTGCAGTATGTTTTACTTTATTATTTTAATAATACAGTATTGTTATCGATTTTTAAAAAAAAAAATTTGCTACCCTCAAATTTTTTTTTGCTACCCTCAAATTTTTTTTTTACGTTTCATGGCTAGTAGACACGAAAAAAGCAAAAAAAATTTTCAGTCCGTCTGTCCGCCGTACGTCGACCGGTGTACGCAAAATTGTTTGAAGGCTCGTAGCACCCAAACCTTTTGAGCTATTTAGTTGAATTTTTTTTCGTAGATAGACTGGGTAGGCCCCTTGAAGTGAACAAATTGTGAGGGGTGGGGGTGTAAGGGGGGAGGTGGGGGAAGCGTTTTAGACGAAAAATTTTGGTTTCTAGATCTCAGACACCGCTTATGCTAGGAGGCTGAAATTTGGAACTTATATAGAGCTTCGATAGTGGACCCATTTGCAAAAAAATTGCTGCTATAGGTGAAGGGGTTTGGGAGTGGGGGGGGGGGGGGAAATAATGCGTCCGAAACGCAAAAAAGACGAGATCGACACATTCTAAAATCCATATCTCCTAAACGGTTAATATCGCAAATTTAAAACTTAATGAATATCTGTAGGTATACTAGGAGAATAGATCGAAAAGAAATTTTTGAGTGGGGGCAGTGGCGTACGGGGGTGGGGGTGAAAAACTTTAGATTACGATTTCTCACGAACCAATTGCACTAGACAAATAAAATTTGGTTTCTGTATAAAGGTTGACAAATGAAGTTTGTAATGTACACGCGAGCGCTTTTGGCGCAGCAATGTTGAAGTGATTTGTGGCGCTACGATATGAACTAAGTCATACCGTAATATCCGTCCCAACCAAATCTTCAACAACATTACCGCCCAAATAGTCGACTTAGACATCAGTGTGGAGTCATCCCTTACTCCGCCCTGAAACAATTGAAGGGAGTATGTCTCCATCAACAATTGTCCCAAGTGGGTCAGGACAAGCCTACACCGCGAAGACGACTGTCGTCCGGTGACCAAGCCACAGTTGGGTGACTTGAGTCCCATGGTTTCCCGAAAGGTAGCGTGCATCTAGCTCTAGCACGTGCGTAGCTCGTCGGAAGGGGCGTGAGTGGCTACCTGTAACCATGGACTACGTAATTATGCACAGTTTTGGGCTGAAAATCCGACTTGAGAGGTTCGGATTCTATCATCAGCGGGCTGGTAGGTAAAGGAAGAAGGAAGGAAGGAATGCAGACTATGATAAGGAAATGGAAAAGAAAAGAAGGGAAATGAAGGTGGATAAGCACATGAGTAGAGACTTTCGGCGGGAAGGCCGATGCACATCTCAATTATATACTATGGTGGCGGGGTAAACTCAATAGAGTTTAGGAACTAGCTAATATGAAGCCGACAAAACGCGTTGGCAAATCTAGTAAAAACCCACTTGGATGCCAATTACCCAAAGACGAACTGATTCTGATGTTCATCAGGCGTCATAAAATACCACATAACTCAGTGGTCCAAAACGTCATCACGAGCGCTAGGAGGCCGAATTTTGGCGCCGCGTTCTTAATCACCATTTGATGTATGGTACAATGTGTGTGGTACGTTGGGGGTACCAGGCAAAATCCCAAAAGGGTATTATAACCTCCTGATATATGAACGTTGAGGACCCTCAACCGTATAATACTGACAAAAGAGCTATTGAGTAGAACGTCAGGCGCCTTGAAATATATTGCTTGGATATTGGTATGTGCGCCAAGTAATGTGGGTCATGAACCGACAGCACAAAAAGAGGGTGCCATGTAATGTACCTGGTGCCGGATAAAATGGCCGTCCTATACGTTGGGCGCCATATAATGTACACGCGCCGGAATAATGTCCGGTCCATGAATCGGACGCCATGTAACGTGTACACGTTGTCTTCTGACGCTCTACAGCCTCATTGGATTCCATGTACTAAGGTGTCTTAAAGTGGACCTGGTGGTGGTCTTCCTAAATCCCATTATAAGGTTATAGCATCTTTGGGAGCCACCTAACGTGGGCCCTGAACAACAAAAAAAAAACTAGCCGCTTAATCAGGTGCGTGCCGAAAATTAAAACCACAAAAAAAAACTACAAATAGAGTGGGGTCCTCAGGGTAAAATGTATCTCCTCCTTTAAGGGTACGTCTACAGGATTCAGAGGATTAATTCGTCCGCTTAGATGGTCGTCGGAAAATGATAAAGACGCTAAAATTTGAACACACGTACCTAACCAAAAAAAAAAAGACGGCAAATTTTTCGACGGGTGCGGCTTATCTGTTCCAGCCGTTGTTTTCGATGGGCGTCGCAGGTCCGCTGATGGGTTCCCCAAAAATTCCTGAAATTTCTCCAAAAGCCATAACGGTACATGAGGGCCGAATTTAACACATCTTGGTTCAAGATTTTATCAAAAAAAAAAAAAAACCATCGAAGCCTTTCGACACCTGAAATGTACTTAGCGAAGTCAGCCCACAGGACGAACAGCTAAAAGGATCCACTTAGAAGGCGCATGCGGGAAACCGGGGACTGCGTTGGCATCCATGCGGTTGCGCGTCACTAGCGGTACTTCAAGGCGTGGGTAACGGAACCTGCCGATGGCATGATGCCTAACGGGGGGAACCTCCGTTACGCATACCGGTATTACGCACCTCGTGCCACCGATAACTTAGCACTTAACCTCACAAATGAGCCAAAAAAAGGAAAAATTCACGACCGCAATTCACTTTGAAATGAAATAGACGCAAACTACGCATAGAAAAACTATTTCTTCGTTCGGAATACGCACAAAATTGGTGGATCGGGGCGGAAATTCCCTTTAGTCAGAATAATTTTCGGAACCGTTCCAATTTCACTTTCAAGAAGAAATATTAACTTGGTCTCGTTTTCACGATGTTCGATTGAATTTTCTTATTGTCGGCTTTTCGGATTTTTCTCTTCTTTCGATACGCGGACAGTTTTACGGTCGATTACTAGCGATCGGATCTAACCATAAAATGTATGTACAATAATACACGAGAGCTTCCGTCGGATCGTTTAAGCTAATTGACTGTAAGGACTATAACGACAGCGGTGCACTCACGGAAGCACATCCCCAAAACACAAACAGACAAATAGAAATAAAAAAAACATCACTAAAGGACCACTCAAAAAAAAAGGAAACACACACAAAAAAAAACTAATAGTCTCCTGAGTGGATTACGTCATTTGGGCCACCTTTGCACACTAGCCCCCCGTAAGTGGCAAGAACAAAAAATTTCGAAGAAAAAAAAACTAATAAAAATAAAAAAAAGGATAAATTCTTACATTCTTTATTTTTTTTTTCGCCGTTCTCCGGCTAAACTTTCCTTGTTTGCGGATCGTCCTTCTTCGTTGTCTCCGTCAGGCGGCCGGCGCTCGGCGGATCTCTTTGTGCGGGCTCCTGTAGGTCCCTTGTCGCTGCGCACCTTTCTTCTTTTTTGGTTAAAAACCTAAAACCACTTTACCGGATCTTCACTGATTTTAATTTTTAACTTGACCAACGTGGTCTGTAGCTGGAACTCGACTGATCCTCATCTGTCAGTGCGCACTGCGCACAAGCATCTTTTCTGCAGCTAGGCTGTGCAGCTTGACGTCTGGTGTGCGGTGTTGCCTCGCATGTACGCGTACTTGCCTGCACTTAATCGCCTCTCCTGGGTATTCTATGGTCTCAGACCAAAGAATGACATATGAAGCTTTTTCTTCTTGCCCAGTGAATTTTCTAGCAATAGCCTGCTAGGAATTAAGTTATATGATCTGGGCTGGTGAAGCAGTTTGGTCCGCGTCAAAGTTTTTCCCGGGCCGTTCGTTACAAGTTTGATGAAAGTAATATTTTTAAAGTGGGCTGTGGGGCATGAAAGTGGAGGGGATAAGAATTTTTCTAAAAAATCACGTCTCATATCTCAAGAACGATATAAGATAGATGCTTAAAATTTTTACCAGAAGTAGACCTAATAGACCGCTAGCAGAAAACAAAATTTTGGAGGTATGGGTGTAGAGGGTTAGGGTGGGGGAGGGTGAAAAGGAAAAAATTGTGATTTTTATATCTCGACAACCTATAATGATATAAAGCTGAAACTTGGTATTTAGATAGAGCTATATTAGTAGCATGTTGGAAAAATATAAATTTTTATAGGGGCAGTATGGTACGGGGGGGGGGGGTGTTTTTCCTATCTATAGAACGGCTTATGCTGCAAAGTTGAAAATCGGTATGTTTATGAAAATCAACTAGAGAAGTAATTTAGATAAAAAAAATTTTCAAATATCCATTGGCGTTCGGAGGGGGGGGGGGCAAAAAAAATGATCACTGAAAATGGAATGCATATAGTTTCACGGTTTTCGGCGTATCTATTAGGTTTTCCCAAATATTGAATTCAATTTTATTGTACGACTTCTTCATATAAATACCTAGAAAGTGTTTTCAGGATTTTTTAAAATTCGACCCCTAAGGGGGTGCAAAGGGGGTTGTAAACTTTTTCAAGAATTCTACTATATCGCCAGGTCTTATCAGATATCGAATATCTTTTCGCTTTCACGTGGTTGCGTAATAATCGCCTAAAACCGATTTTCAAGTTTTTTCCTTTTTCAGCTCCTAAGAGGGTATAAACGGGTTGAACACGTTTTCACGAATTCCGTCATTACTTTTAGAAGTGATAAGAAATTGAATTGGTTCCTAATTTCTCGTGCTGTCTTCATATTTCTTTATTAACTCCTTTCAGGATTTTCGGATATTCAACCCCCAAGTGGGTGGAAGGAGGTTGCATATCTGATGATATATCGACTTAATTTTTACTTCCTAAGGTTTCCTATATAAAAAAGCCAAAATATCAATTTCAGTATTTTAGATATTCAATCCTAATGGGTGTAAGGGGGTTGTATGCTTTACAAAGCTTCGACATATTTCCTAGGTTCGATGAGGTATTCGCTTTTCACTTCCACAGACTTTTTATATAATCGCCTACAAACCCATTTCTCAATTTTTCGATATTTTACTCCCAAGGGTTTGTATATGTTTTCACAATTTTTGCCATCCCTTAGTTCTGATGAGATATAAAATTGATTATTACGGCCAACCAATTCACGATTTTTCGAATTTCAAAGACCAAGGGGTTGTGAAGGGTTTGCTTACGTTTTCACAAATTTTTCAAAATCCCTCGTGTCTCATGAGATATCAAGTTGCTTCTTTTGAAATCGTCTAAAAACCTGTTTCACAATTTTTTCGAAATTCAAACCCCAAGTAGAAGTAATGGGTTTGCATACGTTTTAACAATTCGTCATATCTCTTGAGTCTGATAAGGCAACAAATTCGTTTTTACTTCTATGGGCTTTTAGTGTACATAATATACCGAAATTCGAATAGTCTACACGAGCTTTTCCAATGTTTAATCGGCTAAAAATCTTTATTTTAAATATTTTTATTTTAAGCACAAAATTAATTTTCCAAGAAATCTTATAATCTCGAAGCAACTCATAATATACTCCGACTTTGACCGCTCCAGAGCTTTGACCCGAAAAATAATAAAATTTCGCCCAGATCATTGGCAGATTTTTTTCTATTTCATTAGTTTAACTTTAAATGTTAGAACTATGTTGCAGAAATGTAATTATTATTTTTCTGAACATATTAGCGAATTGGTTGCGACATAAATACATAATAAAGTCAATAAACGAAAGGAATTTGTTTATGTACATACCAACAAATCGTTGATATAGCAGCGATAAATTCCAAGAATCCAGAACTTTCCAATGAGGAGGACAGCAATTCTGTGCTTCTTCCACTAATGGCCTAAATGATGCTAATATTGTATAAATATTAGTATGTTTATGAGCTTACATTAAAGACCTACCGATTATTTCACTTTGATTTAAGCCACTAAATTCATATTCCTGTAATATATCGATCCATAATTCTTGCACTATTTCGTCATTTGCATCACTCATAATTGTATTATATTATTACTAATTAATCTGAACGCACTATAACTAACTAACGAACTATACACCGCGATTGAAGAAACAGACTGGCAAACAAACAGTTCTGTTAAAATGTTTTTTACTACACAGAAAGAAATTCATAGGTAAAAATGCTTTAGATCGGGTATTGATTTGCCTAAGTGCTTCGGCATTAAACAGTCAACTAAGGCTTTAGGTAATATGGTATACCTAAAATAAATTAGTTAATATTACATTTTTCGAACCATGCACATTTGACACAATTTTTAGGTATTTTGCCTAATTGGTGTACAATAAATTACCGAAACCAATCAGGTATTTTATGTAATACTAATTTTGTATTTTACCTAATTCGAATTAGGTAACTTACCTTATATCAATAACGTATTTTACCTTATACCAATTAGGTATTTCGCCTAATACCAATTAGGATTTTTACGTAATTACTAATTTTGTATTTTACCTAATTTCAATTAGGTTACTTACCTAATATCAATAACGTATTTTACTATACATATACCACTTAGGTATTTCACCTAACACCTATTAGGAATTTTACGTAATTCGTATAATAAATTTACAAATTTACCTAGGCTGAATCAAACTACAAGTTGCGGATATCACATAAGTGGTGAAATCCAATTTACAGAAATAATCATAAAAAATAGGGCAAATTACCCAACAGTCAAGTATAAGTTAAAAATATGGTCTTGGGCACCAATAAATAATTACTAATTTTGTAATCAATTTTAATAAAAAATTAGTATTGTTTCGAATTTTTATTTTTATTTATATTTAATTTTTTAATTTTTAATTTTTAATTTTTAATATTTTTACATAATAACTGAAAATCTTTAATGAGTGTTTCTATCACCGGATACTTCACACCATCATCAATTTCAAAGAAATACTTTTCTATAAGCTTCCATACAGAAATACATTCGTCGGCAAATTTTAAATTTAGGACATATATCAGTTTGAAACAAAATTGAACTGCTCTCAAATATGTTTCAAACTCAAATTTGATGTCGTCAACGCTAACATAAAATCTTATGAACTTAAATTGCTCTCCTAGTATAAAAATTATAGGTTGCAATGTGGTTTTCTTTTCTATACTTGTCTTTTGATTGCAAGTATGCCATCAATTTCACTACTGTGACTGACTTCAATAGTAAATGAATTTTGCGAATCCTGTATTGTATGCTTAATGTGTTGACCTCGGACTACTTTTGTAGTTGGCACAATAATGGCATGTAGTAGTCTCAAATTATAGATGTTAATATTATCTGTTAAATATATTTTCATAGTGAGTGTTGAAACCTGTAAGGACAATAAATTTTACCTATGTCAAGATTCGGAATTTCATTGCTAAATTTAATAAATAATGTTTTCGATGCTGAGTCTTTCAAGCCATTTTCGTACTGAGTTTTTGTTATTTTGCAAAAGCTGTCCCACCTTTTCAAATTAAAACTTTTGTTTGGCTTTAAGTAGTTGTAATCCATTTCAACCTAATAAAAAAAAGTTATGCTATTTTTACAATACATATTACATGTAAAATATCAGGAATTACCAGTTCTGGTGCTTTTGAATATTTATAAAGCGGCCAATCTTTTATAATCCGTTCTAGATTTGCATCCATACTACAAGTTACTTTCTTTCGTCGGAAGGAAGCTGTTTGTCTCCATTTTGAGACTACCACATCCCAATTCCTTTCATACTTCAGATCATTTGCAAGATCTTGCATTGCATCATCGCCGATATTGTCATTTTGATCTGCAAGGTCAGCGCCTTTTGAAAGCAGTTTTGGTGTTTGGTATGCTTTCAGCTTTTTCAGAGATCTTTTTCGTCCTTGGTACCGATCCCATAGTTTCCCTTTAGGCGGATTTTTATTTTTTCCGGGTGTGAAATATGTGTCCCATAAAAATTAGTGTCATAAAATGAATTCAATATTATCAAAAGAAAAAGGATTATTACCAAGGTTTCATTCGGAAAAAGAAAAATAATTTGTTCTGCCAAATTTTTTATGTTTTGGACTGAGAGACTTTTATCACGTTCAAATGCTGCACCACTTTATGAACAAGATCAGTTCGTTCCTTTGGCGTTAACTTCTTTTCTGCTTCGTAAAATCTTAACAGACTTTTCCCTTGCTCGGTTTTTTCTAAAATTTCAGCAACAGTTGCCTATGAGTAAATAAAAGAAATGTGCTGATTCCTATAGTGCGAATTAAACTTATATTCTAGTTTAACTTACATTCCTAGCTGCGGCAGTGGAGTTAATGTTACGTACATAGTCCGGAACGGGATGTGCTGAAGGTGGATCAGGTTTAGGACTTAAATTAAAGACTCCCTGTAGGTATTTTGAACGTCATCAAATTTAGTAAAAAAAAAATCGTTATAACTTTAGTTTCGAAAACTTACATTTTCATTTTGCCATTCACCCAACTTATGCTCAAATAAAATTTTACAGTCTAAGGATTTACCAACAAAAAGGTCGTCGATATGACGTTCCTTCATATACAGGGTGTAACTAGTACTGAGGTTCAAACGAAAATGGGAGATAGAGGAACTTGTCCTGAGTAGAAAATCGTTCTACACATACTCCCGTTTTTGCACCGTTAAGGAGATAGCGCGATTTTAAGGACGAAGGATTTTCATCGTACCTGTGATCACTGTTTGATCTCTAACTTCTGCTGTACTTAGCGTAACGTAGTAATTCTGGGCTCGTTGGAAAGGACACAAATTCTTCTTTCTAATTGCTATCAACTGTGTCAATCAGTGTTATACTTTTTGAGAAAAATTCATTTAAATGACACAAAAATAATAAAAAGTTAAAAAAAATACAAAAAAGTCCAGTTTTCTCCAAGAAGGAACTGATTAATAACTCAAGCCGCGCCGTAATAAAAAAAAAGCTGATTAAGTCAATCCAATTCCTATATCTGTCCATGGAGAAGACAACACCTTTCTCACAATTGCGCAAGTATGCAGAATGGTGTACTTCTGCATCTCATCCACCGGACTCAATGGAAGACCCAACTTTTCCAGGGAAATACTAAGGGACTTCGGTATTACGACTGTTGCCGACAATATTATAGGAATAATATACACCTGACTGAGACGCCAAATTTAGTATAACGTAGTCCACATAATTAAATTACGTTATAATAAATTCAATAGAATTTGTATTTAGATTTAAGTATTAGTTTTAGTTAGGATTAGATTAGGTTTAATTGTAAAATTAAAGTTCAAAGGGTTTTTGAAAAAATTTTTCCCTGAAAATGTCAAAAACAATAACTAAGAATTAAACTAGTCTGCAAACATACTAGCATAAAGAAGCACTAGAAGAAGAACTAAGCTGTAAAGATAATTTAATCTAAACCCTTCACTGTTATGAAAATGTAAAAGCAAACTTGTATATAATCATGAAATATAATTATCTATCTACCTATCTATCAAACGTATAGTGAAATTTTATGGGCTTTCCGAAAATGTAATAAAATTTAGTGGTTAATTAGGTCCTTCTTGGAGTAAACAGGACTTCTTTGTATTTTTTTTTAATTTTTTATTATTTTTGTGTCATTTAAATGAATTTTTCTCAAAAAGTATAACACTGATTGACACAATTGATAGCAACTAGAAAGAAGAATTTGTGTCCTTTCCAACGAGCTCAGACATTACGCTAAGTACAGCAGAAGTTAGAGATCAAACAGTGATCACATTTACGATGAAAATCCTTCGTCCTTAAAATCGCGCTATTTCCTTAACGGTGCAAAAACGGGAGTATGTGTAGAACGATTTTCTATTCAGGACAAGTTCCTCTATCTCCCATTTTCGTTTGAACCTCAGTACTAGTTACACCCTGTATAGCAATCCGGTAGTTGACAACCCAACAGCTAAAAAATATAAAGTCAAATTCAGCAAAAATATAAGTAAATTATTATTTCAATTTAACATACCTTTAAAACCTTCGTATAATTCATATAAATTCCATTTTCGGAGTAACACTGATAATGGACACTCTTGGGCTATAAACCCATTGGCGTCGATAAAAATTTCTGTCGCATTTTCAGGAATATTTTCAACAAATACCGCGTTATTCACTATATTTTAATATTTTTGGCTTGGTACATCCATTCCGCTGTTTTTTTCTGCGTCACGACTAATAATTCTATGATTACCATTAAATTGTTAATTAATTGTCGTAGTTTAAAAAGAGCATCATTTTACTGTTAATATTTATTTTTAATATCTTGGTGCAATCGTTGCTAATTTTTATTTCAATAATATACCTACATATACATCTTATAATGTTATTTTCTTAAATTTAAATTTTAACATAATGTACTATTTATAAATAATTAAATAGATTATGTTGTAGAAAAGTAGTTTTTAAGTCTTATCATGACTTTTCCATTAATCAGTTTATGTGAGGTGACTGGTGGACCATTAAATTCAAAAATAGATTTTAAATATAATTGATTTTCTGTTAATGCTAACTCACACGATACGTAATGTTCGTTAAATGATGCAGGTATAACAAGTGGGCTGAAAAGTTCGTAGGCCGACACATAGATAGCGTGACTAGAATTAAATCCATATGTTTTTTAGTTAGAACTAACCTTAAAACGACACGTGTATAAATTTGACATTTGTCGGACAATTGGTTCGTGAGATAAAGTCGTTGACTCGAAGCAATGTTTAGCGATATTCAACCGTTATAAGAACGAATTTTTCCGTCGATATGTGACAATGGATGAAACCTGGCTTCATCACTACACTGCAGAGTCCAATCGACAGTCAGCCGAGTGGACTCAAGCGATGAACCGAATCCAAAGCGTGGAAAGACGCAACAGTCGGCTGGCAAGGTTATGACATCAGTATTGTGGGATGCGCGAGGTATAATATTCATTGATTACCTCGCAAAGGGCCAGACCATCAACAGCGATTATTACATAGCGTTGTTGGAGCGTTTGAAGGATGAAATCACGAAAAAACGATCCCATTTGAAGAAGAAAAAAGTGCTGTTTCATCAGGACAATGCACCGTGTCACAAGTCAATGCAAACGATGGCAAAATTTCATGAATTAGGGTACGAATTGCTTCCCCATCCACCGTATTCTCCAGATCTGGCCCCAGCGACTTTTTCCTGTTTGCAGACCTCAAAAGAATGCTCGCTGGAAAGAAATTCAGGACTAATCGCAGAGACTGAGGCCTATTTTGAGACTAAAGAGAAATCGTACTATAAACATGGTACCGCAAAATTGCCTGACCGCTATAATCGTTGCATCGCCCTCGAAGGCAACTATGTTGAATAATAAAATCGAATTTTATCAAAAAAATTTGTTTTACTACGTTAGTCTACGAACTTTTCAGCCCACGTGCTAAGTCTACATATAAGATATACATCTCTTTCAGAAATAATCGCAATTTCCACAATTTCGTATATTTTGATGTCATTGTTTGATTTTGAAAATATAAAGTGTCCGGTTTTATAAGTTGTACCTCTGTGTACTACTTTGCAATAAAATTTAGCATTTATATTTGTTGTTGCCAGTTCTTTATTTATGAAAGTAATATTATCACTGGTTATTAATTGATTTTCTTCATTTTGTAAAATATTTTTGTCATCATGCAACATTTGATACGCAAATTTCAACTGAAACTTTGTTGCAATCGAAAGGAGAAAATTTTTTCTGCTTGTTGTAACCTTAGTATACGTTTTTAGTTCCTTGTGCTTTGCTTCATATCGAAAAGACCAGTAATGCCTTGGTGGCCCAGAGTGGCGTATTACTCGTGGATAATGAATTAGTATATGATATTTTGGTTTTAACGTTTCATCAAATAAATGTATAAATTGGTTATTATGCTCTTCTATAAGCTGTTCAAGTTTTTTCAGTAAATTAATATCAAAAGCGGGTAAAAGGAGATGGTCCAATAATTGTATAAATGTACAAACAAATGACCAAACTTTGTCATTTGCTGGAATTAAATGTCCTACGATTAGAGGAAAGTAATGTGTAAATGTCCACATTTGTCTTGCTGACATATTAAATTTTTTTTTCTTTATATGTAGCAGACTTATGTCTTTGCTGCTGTTACCTGTTTCGGTGTCTCCATAAGAAAAATTCCTTTTCATTTTATTAAACTCATCAATAGAAAATAGCTTGTTCGAAATATAATAATTTAAAATGTGAGCAAAATTGTAATGTGCAATTCCTTCAAACAAATCATGCATTAAGTCAACTGCAAAATTATTCGTAACGTGAAAAGAGGGAATCGTATTCAACATTGAATTACCACGCACACCAGTCATGGATGGATCTGACATTTTCAAGTCCGTATTGAAGTTATCTTTATTGCGCAATGTTGTTGAGTTTTCTTTACATAAAGTTGAGGTGATTTCTTTCTTTTCACGACAAAATCTGCAGAAATAATTCGCAGAAAATGATTTGCTGAATTCTAAAATTTGGTTAAGCCCTAGATTATCCCCTAGAACAAGACCTAGAACAAAATGGATTCTAACCAGTTCACCATTTAATTTAAATAATAATCCGTTAACCTCTAGAGATCGAATACTTTTAATTAATTCATTTATGGTCAAATCATTTCCATAGCTTTTAATATCTTTACTTTTAATAAGTCCAGCTAAATAAATCTGATTCAATTGTGATGAATTTTCAAAAGTAGGAAAGGAGAAATAAATTGCAAGAACTGATTGTGTACGTGATCCCAGTGGATTATTCACTTCAAATTCGTCTACGTATAAAAAAAATGGAATCAGAGTTTTATTTTTATATAGTTTTAACTTTTCTCTCCATAACTCGCCAGTAGTAAGTATACCACCTTTGTATCAAGTTTTAGCAGGTGCGATAGGGACAGGACACCCAAAGTGGGTAAGCGCTGACAGTTCAAAGTGGGTGTAGAAAATTGCATAGAAAAACCAGTTTGGATTCCTGAAAGTGGGTATACACGTGGCCTGTGGGCTGGCTGCATGGGCATGGAACCATGAGCGTGGTGGCTGGAACCGGTCTTGGTTTGCGCTAATTGGTCGGGAGCTGGCTTGACGTAATCGAAGTGAAGAGTCCGAGTACTGTATTCGGAAAGAGAGGAGTATACGTGTGTTTCTATCGAAAGTGAGAAAACTGCCATGTGTTTTCGTTGAAAGTGTCTTAAAAAAAGGGCACGTATATGCGAAGACGAATTAAAAAAAAAGTAGCGTGTGGGTCTTTGCGATGCAACTATAATGCGGTTTTCATTTTATTTGATGCGATCTTCTCTGAATTTGATCGGCGGACAGCTGGCGTACGGGTATACTTATACGTCGGATGATATGCCTTTGGTGTGATAACGAGATTTTCGATTGCGTGAGGTCAGGTTTGCGGTAATCTCGTATTCCGTTTAGGGTCTGGTCTTCTTTTTAGTGAAGGTGTATTATGATCGAACTAGAGTCAAGTTCAATGTGATACATACGTGTATATATGGGAGGTTATTGTTGACTTCAGATTTCGTGTGGCGGCAATTATTTCGCGTCGTTTTATGGTTATTGTATGGTAATGTAGCCGGTCTGTGGACGATGTGTGTATGTTTTGATTATCTCGTATTCTTCTTCTCATATATCCGATGCGATTAATGTGCTTCCGAGTCGTTTTTTTATGCGGGTGAATTGCCGTGGGAATTTCAAGAGCAAGCGATCGTTTTGTTGTTATGATTATGATAGGTGTTGGGTGATAATGATGTTAATTAAAGTACAAGTTTTGATTTGTATTTATTCTTTATTCAATTTGATATAGAATTTACACACAGTTTTAACTTTATTTTGATTACAGAATAGATTGTTTCTTAAGTAAAATAGGCTTTAGTAATTCTTCCATTTGTGAAATCCTGCGTTGAAATCTTAATCGATCTAAAGTATCGGATTGCCAAGTGCCCTTTCTACTAGTTCTATATGCATATCCCCAGGCAACCATGTATTTAACAGAAACCTGATCACAAAAACGGACATGTTTATTATCTAGCGAGGGCATTGCACAGATTGAGTAATTCGACGATCAAGAAAAATATCACAATTGCCAGTAGAAGATATTTCAGCACTAGAGGTAATGATGACGACCAACGTGATTTTTTGACCGGTTTGTTATACGGCCCACAAACGTCTTTACCGTTAGCGAAAACACAATCAGGAGACATGTGTAGATGTTCGGCTTCCACATCAGAAGGGGTAGAGAATGCACTCATTATCAGAGAGCAGAAGAAGCACCTGACGTAATCCTGCAAGTTGGTGTAAAAGAAGCCGCTTTTTACCAGCTTAAGAATTTTCCTCTCATCCAGATCCAGATTTTTGAATGTCTTTAGACGATCGTATTCGTGTCTTAAGTTCAGCATGTTGACTAAAATCCGCACGTTATAGCACGTCTTTTATATCAATCCAGGAATTATGAGCTGATGGAAAACCAAGCCATTTTACGTAAACTTGATTGCCCCTTCTTTTTAGAATCTCTTCTACAAGGTATACATCGGGGTGTTTGACTCTTATTAACTCTAGTTCGTAGAACCCTCCTTGTATTATGTTCCCCTGATAGTCTTTGAGTATGTAAGTGCGCGGCTCTGTATTCTTTACTTCGTTTATCTGAAATATTTCGGTGGACCAGTTGGGGGTATAACCTTTCTCGAATACATGCTTGTATTTGCTTACACGTACATGGTCACCTTTTCTGTACTTTGGGGTTGACGAGACCTTCACCTTACGGTAGACTTCTCCAAGAAGCTGAGCCTCATTCGAAGGCCCAACGTCTATAGGACGCATTTTTATGGTGCGATGCTTTGTCCTATTGTATTTGTTTATTAGCCCTTTTAGTAACCCAGTCCACTTATAGTTACCGTTCATACTAAATTCTTTCCACATCATGTTTTTTAGTGTTCGATTGAACCGTTCTACAATTGAGGCTTTCAATTGGCTAAAAGTAGAGTAGTGGTTGATTTCAAATTTTTTCATCAAATTACGAAATGCCTTATTAAAAAACTCTTTTCCATCATCTGTTTGCAAATTTCTTGGGAAACGACGCTCATTAAAAATTAACTGTATTGCCTTGATAATCTCCCCAGCACTTTTATTTTTAATGAATGTGTCTATTACTGTTAGAAGGAAATTAAAGCCCTTATTCTTAGTTGAATAAGAGCTCATATCCACTAAATCCACCTGCCATAAGTCATCTATTCCACGAATGGTCACACGACGACGGCTAAAGTTTCTACGAGCTGTCTTATGCAGTTCGTTAATAACCTGTCTTCTACTCATTTCATCATGTGTATAAATAGTGGACTTGTTTGCACATGTTTTATATAGAAAACAGTATAGAAAATGATGCAGTTTGATCATCCGTTTACGATGATGGTTGCGGGACCGTCAGGAAGTGGTAAGACGACATTTATTGAATCATTCCTGAAAAATACATCGCTAGTTAACACTCAGATAAAAAAGATTATCTGGTGTAATGCTGAGCAGCGAGCGATACCGTCACAACTAGCATTTAAAAATATTGAATATTTAGGCTCCATACCCGAGGAATTTATAAACGAAACCAATGAGCCTACATTAATCGTACTAGATGATATGATGCTAAATGCATTTTCAAAGCAGGTTTGTGAACTTTTTACAAAAGGGTCACATCATAGGAATTTTTCAGTAATACTTGTAACACAGAACGTCTTCCATCAGGGTAAGTTTTGTCGAGATATTTCGCTTAACTGTAAATATATGGTGGTTTTCAAAAACCCCCGCGATAAAAGCCAGTTCCTCCATTTAGCCAAGCAGATTTACCCTGAAAATAGTGCAGAGCTGGTGAGAATATATAAAGATATTACTCAGGCTCCACACGGGTATTTGTTAATAGATCTTACTCAGTCTACTAACGATTTATTTAGATTCAGAACAGATATCTTTAATAAAAGATTTGTGACGTGCTATTGTTCAGCGACTGATTTAAACAGCAAAAATGGTGTCACGAATGAAACGATTGAGGGACAACAAACATATGCTATATGTTCTCAAAAATGCTAGTCCATGTTTAAGAAAGGCTATCATGAAAAAGGCAAATCCTGAAGTGGTTAAGACTATTTGTGAAATTACATTAAACACGTTGAAGGGGAATCATGTGCCAGGCCGTAAAATCTTGAACGGTCTATGTAAGTATAAAAAGAGCATGCGAAGGTTAGTTGAAGCAAGACGATCTGTTCCTAGACAGCGTAAAATCTTAGTACAGCAAGGTGGTTTTCTACCAATCCTGATAGGAAGTGTACTTTCAGGTGTTATTGGGTCGTTGATTGAAAAATATGCATAGAAGGAACGCTCTTAATAAAATGCTACTTCTTTCACCAGAAGTGTATGAACAGTTAAAGGGTCAGATAGAAGGTGGAGATGGCCTGTCTATATTCGATAAGACGATACACACCATTTTGAGGAATAAAAAGCTGTCTGACGACGACAAATGGTATAATTATAGGAACACGCTGATAAAGTTTCTTAATGCTAAGCGTAAAGGGAGACAGTCTCGTGAAGAAAAATCTCTCGCGTTTACGCCACAAGTAAAGTTAGGAAGTCAGAAAAATTTACGAGACAATGCGACACAGACAAGGATTGCATTCAAAGAGGAGATGTCAACGCAAACCTCCCCGATGAAGAACCCCGACCCATTTTACAGTACGGCGGAAGATGTATTTGAGACAGGCGACGTGACTTTACCAAAGTATCATAGTTCTAGTGCAGAGGAGATAACGCCGCCAAGACGATCGCTAACGCCTCGGTTCAAAAGACGATTATCTGTAAGCGGTATAGCAAAAACATTGAAACCGGCTGCAAAGTTTCGCAAAACTACGCCCGAAGTCAAGAACATGGAAAAAGAATATCGGATTATAACGGCTGATGACGGTATAACTCAGTATACTATACCGAATGAGATGGATGTTGATGAAGCGGCACAGCTTATAGAAGAACTAGAGCAGGGAGAAGGGGGGGATAAAACCGAACAGAGAACCCCTACCAAACAAACTATATTAAAGCCTTCACGACTAGAATATCCTTCAGTAAGTACAGAGGATCGGTACCCGATACCTGGACGTTTAAAAAGAAGAACGGAACGGGCCGGAAGTGCACCAAATATTTTCTGGGAAAGAGTTTAAAAATGCCTATAGATACAAGAGAAAACGATTTTTACATATGCCTTCTAAGCAACAATTCCATGCGTATATACAATGAAAATACACTGTCAGCCTTCACGAATATGCTTCCTAGTGCCTGTAAGTTGGACGGCGGGTGGAGTGTCGGAATGACTGAAATTGCATTACCAAATCGAAAAACGAAATCAGTTGGGAAAAAAGCTGGAAAACGTGAGAAGGAAGATGAAAAAGTGGAAGGTACTACTAAAAAGGTGAAGAGAGCTGCGACAGATGTACTAAAGATTAAAACTTATGTAAAAAAAGTACATGGTATTTCCATTTATCTTAAATGGAGTTACCAACAGTTATTAAAATTATGTTACAATAAACATGATATGAACTTTTCTACTTTCTTGTCTTCGTTCAACGACGCAATTGATCCCTATTGGTATGTTGATGCTCATCCAGATTTTAAAGAGATGTTATACGCCATCTTAGAATCTGATGAAATTCGTAAAGATATCCCTGACACAAGTAAAGACGAACGAGTTACAAGAGCAGAAAATTTCTATTTACACATTTATCAGGATAGCGAAGTTGCGGATATTGTAACTTTAGGAGTTTTCGTACATGACTCTATATATTATTTTTTCAGTAGTATAATTGGGCAGATTCCTAGAGAAAAACGTAATTATAAAGCACTAAAACGCATGATAGACTATTACATACCTCCAGCGCTCAGTATAAGTGAAAAGCTCGGGGAAAGTGCCCCGAAGAAGCTTGACTCTTTAGATTTAGAGATAAAAGACTTGAAGATTAAAATAAAGATAAAGTACCCGCTGCCAACACCAATTGATATTAATGATTTAGTCGGGCTTTTTGTCGCGAATATACAGTTTGATGACGAAACTGAATCTGTTGCAGCTCGGAGGAAAAAATCAAGTCAAATTAGGCAAAAAATTATTCAAACTCTAACTGATTTGGATGCAGAGGCCTCTACCTTTGAGATACCAAACAGGCGTATAATTACGGATAAAAGTATAAAGTTGAAAGTTCCCTATGAAAAACGACCCGATGGTACCCTATTAACTAGAGAAGTGCCTATAGATTTGAAAAAGAAAGACTTATCGGGATTCATTACCGATATATTCTTTCAAACGCCTGTGAAGGAACGTAATGCTAAACTCCTTACCGTAGAGGTGGACAAGTCGTTTGATAAGATTTCAGCAGAAGCGAAGAAGGATACTTTAGACAGAATTACCGTATTAGAAGAATCTGTTCTCGAAATAAAGAGCAGATTTCCGCGAGAACTAACAGCTGTAGTTGCAGAGGAATGTAAGGCTTTAGGAATAATACACGTTTACACTGATATCATTCGCCCCCAAATAGTAGGAAACAAATTAGTGAGGAATCTGCGTATGATTCCATTGAAAGAATGCGATAATATATTCAGGTTTGAGCATGTAGAATACTACCCTCTGGAAAAGACCTACATTGAAAGTATCTCCATAAAGATAACCGATGATCAAGGCGAATTAATCGACTTCATTCCAGGCTATACCCCGACATATGTGATGCTTCACTTCAAAAGACAATAAAGTATAAATATTCAGACGCGTATAAGGGATCTTCATAACTGGTGTACATTCAACTCGAAATGAATTCATATTACACAAGGTATTATTTAATCCAAAGCGGCGCTGGTTTGTCGGATATAGGGGATCTTTATCGATCGCCACTTATATACCAGCGTGGAAGAGGTATCGGTAGCTTCTTCAGCGGATTACTACGTTTTTTACGACCTTTAGTTTCGTCAGGCGTAAAAACTATAAAGGAGCAAGCTATAAAGACTGGAAAAACAATATTATCAGAGGCGGGGAGTAAACCTCTCAAAAACATTTTAAAAGAGCAAGGACAAGCTGCTACTCAAGAGCTGATGCAAAAAGGCGTGAAAAAACTCTTTGACAGTATGGGTGGTGAGGGTATGAAAAGGCGCATGGCTATAAAAAGGGCAAATCCGTTTTCAACAGCACAGTTAAAAACGGTTCCTAAACGTGGAAAACGTACCAGATCAAAGAGAAAATCTATTAAGAAAAGACCAGCAACCAGTAAAAATAAAAGAGTCAAGAACAATAAGCGTAAGCGTGTATTGGATATATTCGATAAGTAAGGAGAATGGCCTCTTACAGAGAATGTATGAAATCTGAATTAGATTTATTTAAAGCACCACCGATACAGGCCAATATTTTAAAAACAGAAGAAGTATCATACAAACCAATAGCTTCTCTTGATAACTCTTCAGTTCTGGAATTCGTCTCGCTAGGACATGGGGACACGTACCGTGATTTATCCAGTATCTACCTTCGCTTAAAAGTTCAGCTAATTAAGGCAAAAGGTGGGAAAGAAGAATTCTACACCGGAAAAGAAAAAACCCGAGTTAAAGCTGGTGACCCTGAAGAGGAAAGTGATCCAATCGGCGTAGTTAACAACCTGATGCATTCACTTTTTAGACAATGCACAATACAATTAAATGGCAGACCGATTGCTCAAACTGACAACAACTACCATTACAGAGCTTACATTGAAAACTTATTGAATTACGGTAGAGATGCATCAACAACACATTTAGAATCTGTAGGATGGTACCTCGACCAAGATGGTATGGAAATGATTGAAGATGGAAGCAAAAGCGGGGGTCCTAGTAAATTTAATGCAGGATATCTCAAACGATCTGAATTGCTTTCGAAAAGTAATGTGGTAGAGCTTATGGGAAAGATTCATGGTGATTTACTTAATCAGGATAAGTTACTTCTGAATGGGGTAGATTTTAGACTCTCACTATCCCTGGAAAACCCGAATTTTATCTATACTCAAAAGAAGACGGACACTCACCGCAAATTAAAATTATAGATGCAACAATGTATATGAATCATGTAACTGTTAATCCCAATATTTTAATGGCACATGAAACTATTCTTCAGCGCTCCAACGTGATATACCCGTACAAGCGTGTCGAAGTAAAAAGTTATACATTACCAGCTAACAGTTCAACACTATCTTTAGATAATGTCATAATCGGACAGCTACCGAACTTGTTAATTTTCGGCATGGTAGATAATGATGCCTACAGCGGTAAACAGACGAAGAATCCATTTAACTTTAAACACAATAATATCACACGATTCAATTTATCCGTCAATGGAGTACAAGTTCCGAACCAGGCTTTAGAGTTTGATTACTCTCAGGAAAAACCTATAAGTACACGGGGATACCTTTCACTATTTAAGGGAACAGGCATTCATTACTTCGACAAAGGCAATCAAATCTCTAAGGAATTCTTCGATAATGGATGCTTTTTAATGGCGTTCGATTTAACTGCAGACAATTCATACGGAACATCTTGTGGCAGTTTATTGAATCAAGGAACAGTGAGGATCGAGGGAAGGTTTAAGAAAGCGCTGGAAAAAAGTGTAACTTGTATAGTATATGCCGAGTATGATGGAAGTCTTGAAATAGACAAACTTCGTGGAGTTCATACTGATTTTTGAAAAGTATAAATATAGCCTTTTAATCTCGCACTCTTCATATTACTCAGCGGACGAGGAAGAACAACAAAGATGGCATATTGTGTTGTAAATGTCGAATATTTTAATGAAGGTAATCTAACCTTCTTTAAAAAGGTTTCGTTTGCCGGTTTCTCATCACAAAATAAATTATTCTCGAAGGAAATAACGTATAAATATCCCACATCATCGGCTACCACAACAGATCAGACAGGGGCATTTGGGAATTTGGAACTTAAGCGTTTGGATGAAAATCTTATTATGACGCTAGCAAAATTTGCAACAGTTTTTGTTTATAGCGCTACAACAAAGGAATTCTTAGAAAGTTACGCCACCAGTCACACCAAGATCATTGACATTGATGCTATCGCTTCGAAAGAGCAGATATGAACACGATCGAACTTGTTAATGCCTTAAGGAAAAACGCAAGCACAAGGAGATTTTTCAAAGGCGTATTCCCATGCGATCGTTTACCTTATAAAATTAAAAAGCCAGCATGTGTTATTGCAAATACCGATCCCGCAGACAAAAAAGGTACTCATTGGGTAGCTTTTTATTTCCCGAGGACAGGCCCTGCTGAATTTTTTGACTCTTTTGGCAGATACCCTAACAATAAATATTTTAAAAGGTTTCTGCATACCAACTCTAAGGTTTTCATAAATAACAAAAAACGATTACAGAGTGTATACTCTTCGACTTGCGGGAATTACTGCTGTGTATACATATATTCGCGTTGCAGGGGAAAGGAGCTGAAGCTTTTCCTGAAGCAGTTTTCATCAAAAGATTTTACAGACAATGACGCCAAGGTGGTTAACTTATACCATCATATATTTTCATCGGATGCCAACCAGAATGGTGGGTTTTCTCGTAACCAGTATTGCAAATCGGAGGCTGAGAGTATAAAAGCATCAGCTTAAGCCACTCGACTTTCAGTTTTTCTTTAAAAATCTACCAGGCATTATGGATTCACCTATTACAAAAGTGGAGAGTGACAAGAAGAGACGTGTCGCTGACAAAAGAAAAAAATCAGTCCCATCGGATGAATCAGTTATTAAGAAGCCAGGCAAGCAGAAAAGGTCCGAGATTCCTGGCGAAGGTGCTCTACTGAACTACACCTACTATCTGGACGGCTGTCAAAATCGGAAGGTTGTATTAGGCTTCGATCCGTTCACTTTTGAGGCAAAAATAATCTTCAGTTACCCTGGACGCTTCCCTGTCTCAACGAACTACTCTTTATGGTCCTCGCTGTACAATCATCTGATCATGTTGAAACATGAAAATGACGAGGCTGCTCAAGCGGTCCAAGCTGGTTTAAAAAAGGAATTCGTGATACCGATCGATGAAAGTAGTATTCGACTATCATCCCAGAACCTTTTAAATTTGTACGAAAGGATGGATTTCTTCAATATCGTCATGTACCATAATAACAACGCTTCTGAAAGTGTGAGGGATTATTTCAGCCAATACACCGCTAAATGCAAGGAAAAAGATGTATTACAATTATCGAGTGCAGACTTTTTTATACCAGTCCGCACTTCATATGTGCATATCAACTATTCTCGACTTTTTTATGAAATTCCGTGGTTTTGTAGTGCAAGAATTATTTTTAATATAACGATTTGCTAATAAAAAATTATACTAAACTATTTGTTTTCATTTATAAATAAGCTTTATTCATCAGCATATATAGATATAAGTTTACACAGTTCTGCACAGCGCAACGAGTAGCTCGAGCTTGGTTATGATTTTTACATAGTGTTTGAAAGTGTTGAAGCTCGGTTAATTTAGGTGTTTCAAGCTGTATTATCTCAGCGTCTGGTAAGTATCTTCTGATGAAACTCTCCTTCACAAGGCCTTTTACGTATATAGTAGAGCTAGCAAGGTCCTTCAAAATGTCGGGTAGACTATTATAGCATGTATCGCCATCATTCCAGTGCAAACCATTGATGTTTTCTCGTTCATACTTCTGCTGCCGATCCGCCTTCATGTTCAGCTCCTGATAGGGATGAGGGGGGAGGAGGAAATAGAACGTTGGGTATATTGATCCAAAAGGCAGTATAGCAAGCTCTTTAGCAAAATACTGGCCATGATTTCCTGTAACAAACTGGATATCAACTATGAATTTACTCATGTTTTCGGTAAGACGTAATGTCAATAAGTGAGAGTCAATTTTATTTATACACATTTATATATTTTTAACAATATTTTCAAGTTATAGCTATATCAGTACATCTATCAAGTTAAGAATAATTAAACTAAAATGCCGTCTTAAAAAAAAGTTACACTATTTTAGTTTGCTAACTTTGCTCTTTTGAAGCCATACGGGTATGAAAAATGATCTTCGACGACAACTCTTTTATCGAATGTGAATTGCAAATGCTTTTTTTCCACAGCACTAATGACAATCCCAGGACGCTTACGCTTAATCTTACGCTCATTTTTTACACAAAGTGGGTCACCATCGCTACAACCAGTTACCATAGATTTCAGACATTCGAAATTCACCTTTTTTGAATTTTTAAAATTAAGTGTTATCCCCTTACACTTTGTGACATACTCAACCTGATCCCCTTTTTGGACTTTTAGACTGTAAGTTTTAGGACCGGTACTTACATATTCGGAGATAAATGCATCGGGGCCATAGCTCTCAATCTCGTTAGTTAAATCGCCTAGAAAGTTTGAAATTTCGAAGGGGGTGGGTGATGTCTTATCATCTACAAATATTAGACTGTCAGTGTCACAATAAAGTATTCTTGTACCGACTTTTTCCAATGCATCGTAGAGTTTAAGTCTAGCAAATGCGGTAGTGTAGGCAGCAATGGGCGTGCTCACATGGGGCAACATAATTAAATTCTCTTCTATATTTTTCCATGTAACCCACAAAGTGTCTTGAGATACTGGCAGTAATGAACAGACTTCTATACCCGGGGTATGTATAAAATCGCAGAACTCCTTAAAGCTATTTAGTACCTTGGTGTTGGTACGATTTTCTCTCTGAGCGAATTTCCCCCAAAAGGAATTTAGGCATATTTTTGCAGTGTTACGCCTACCAGGGTTTTTTTGGATTTCACTTTTGTCTAGCGCAATGTCCTCCCTTATGCGATATGACCTTATGTAATTCTCTCTCTCTATCTCTGTCGTACATTCATTCCCCCACCCGCTAGCTTCCTGTTTAATCTTCAAGAAGGTATTAACATACTCCGTAAATAGACCACCTGTTTTCGTATTGGGATCGTACATAGTGTGATTATATTTCCAGACTTCAAAAATGACTTTAATTTGATAGCCTTTTTTCACAGCTAATGATACTTCAGGTATAACCCAAGTGCCAGTAATCTCTCGCTCACTCTCATCATGCCCGCATCTTGTTACTTTATTCTCAGATGCGCAAGTTCTACATAGCGCAAAATACAGTTTTAGATTCTTCTTGAAAGGTAATACCGGGAGAAATAAATCATTTGGCGGTAAAATAGTACAGGTGATGAAACCATGCATCGAAAGTATTTCTGAACTCGTAGGCAGATTTTCATTTCTGTATATCTCCGGATGGCCTATGGGATAAGGAGAATATTTGTTAATGTACGGGTACAGGCTAGTAAAATCAAGATATCTTATTATTTCATTCTCCCCACTTTTATGGTATAATCTAAACACCTCGGTGCGACCTCCGAAAATAGCATTTCGAGGATTTAATGGTTCCACTATATTCTTAGTAAGCTTTTCCAACTCCATTTTCTCCGTAGGATTTGACTTTAAGAATTTTTTGAACTCACACTCCCACATGTATTTTAATTTATATCCATTACGCCTAATCATTTCAATTTTCCTAGCTGTGGCTTCATATCTTTGATTAAAGGTTTCGCGACATCCACCATTCTCAGTACTTACATCCTGTAATCTAAAACAGCTTCTACAGCCGTGATAAAAGCAGCCAAAGAACTCGTAGACCGTGTTTGTCATTGGATTGAAGCCATCTACGTACATGCCCCCCCTCTCTAGTTTCACTTCACCTTTATTAACAGCGGATATTATCTCGCCCTGTATTTTTCTTGACTCCCAAACAAGCCATTTAGAAGCGATAAGCGACTGATTTTGAGATTTGTAGTAGCCCTTTTTTGGCATTATACCTATTGTATTTTCCTGCAGGTAGTTTTTTCGAAAAACTAGCATACAGGCCGATGCTATAGTCAAAGCTTCCGTAAAGGGATTTACACTAGTGATATTAAGAAACTCCCTCATGAATCGAATACACCCCAATCGCAAGATATTGACATCGTTTATGCAATATCGCAACATCTCTTCACGGTTATCAAAAATTCCTGATGCATTAGTTTTATACCAGGCAAAGAACTTATCTTTTTCTACCTCCTTCATCGTCGTATAGCCATATAACTCAGGTGGTGGATATTTACCCACATAGTCAATATTATCCATTGTGTTGAAGTAATATGGGTAATAACCCTTTGTATGATCCTTAATTTCAAAAACCTTTGGGAACTGCACAAGCGGGAATGCCAGATAATTCAAAGAGTCAATAAAAGATACTCTACCACAAGTTAACTTCATTATCTTAGTACCGTTCATTATAGGTTCGATCTTCATCTTTCTGTTCATTAGCTCTGAAATCACAAAGTGACCATCGTAACCTTGTAAATTATGCGCTATACAATAAATATTGGAAATAGATGATTGTACTTTGAAGCAGTAATCTAAAAACCTCCCCACGACATTATCATTTTCTCGGTATTGAAAAATATGTTCCCTTACACCACAGACTCTACATTCTTCCTTAATATCAGAATTTTCATAACAGTTATAGCATAACTGCTGAGCAACAATTAAGTTAACAATATGAAGAAAAGTATTAGAGTTATTCTCGTAGGAAGTATTCTGAGTAGTTTCGCAATCAAAGAATATTAACATAAAGTTGTTATCAACCCTCTTCTTCAGAGGCTTAATATAACATAGATGGTCTGATGGTACAATTTTCCAGCAGATCTGACAAAGAAATTCGTTACATGTGTGTTCGCCACTTCGCCTTTTATCGAGAACAATAAATTTTCCACACCGTTCACATATCCTGAAACTTTCACAAACGCCTTTTTTTCCAAATTTATTCTGTAAATGGCTCTCAAAGCAGTTTTCCCCTCTGAACACACGATTACAACTTTTACATTCTCTAAGCTTTTCCACAAACGGACATGCCGGAAATGAAAGACAATACGGACATTTCTTTTCACATTTATGCTCTTTCAAATGCAATACTCTATCACAAAGGGAGCATGCATATTTTCTGTTAAAAAAAGCGGTAAGAGATTTTATTACATAAATGTGTTCCAATTCTTTAGAATAATAGAAGTATAGCTTCTTTACAGAGCTGTCTTCACATGGCGGTCTGAACATAAAAGATTCTGAATTCTTCATATCGTCAAAAACGATAATTTGGTACTTTTTTAAAAAACATTGAAATTTGTATAGGTCAGGCAAGACACAGCCTTTTTTACCAATCGCAACGTTTGCTTCTCTACACAGTTTCTTGGATAACCTATCTAATTTATTAGTATTCGTAGTTTTATTTTTACAATTCAATCTCCCCGAATTCATCTCAATTGCATAACATAAACTTCGTGCGAGGCAATTAAGGTCATCGTCTTTACCGACATCTACCACACTATACTTTCGTGCTAGAGTCTCTTTTTCTGTCGAATTTTTAGGATCCACCCTCCCGCCAATAAATGGAAAATTTACAATATCTGCCTTTATCTGCATAATTCCATCCGAGAGAAAAGTTGTGTTGGACTGATTCACATTCGAGATTAGCCCAATAATAGTTGCGCCACTCAGCTCAGTTACAGGTCTTAAACTACACCAAATAGCCTTGACCTCTGGTGATTCCGGAAGTTCGATAGATAAACTAATTTTGCTTCCCTGAATCGAATTAGAAACTAGCTCTTTTACCAACCTATCAAACATACTCTCAAGCTCCTTAACGGGGTCCTCAACATTCTCATTGAATTCTTTAAAACGGAAAATCATCTTAACACCATTCAAATTAAATTTTTTATAAAAAATCTCCTGTCTTGATAAAATTTCTATAGCAGTATCTGACCCACCGCCATGCTGATTTAAACTACCATCCCGTTCCTCTTCCATTACAATTCCAACACAAGTGGTTGACCTGTTATCGCTCGATCTTTCGCAGATAACCCCCATTTCACCTCCACGCCCAGAAGAATTGTCATTAGTAGCTTCTTCATTTTTTAGAAAAGCAACAGCATCTCTCAGCCCATTGTCCGAAAAGGGAACATTATGTATTGCTGAAAATCGAGTTAACAGCTCGATGAACCGGAATTTTTCCGCCGAGTCGAAAGAGATCTTTTTTAACTTCATCTCGTCAACTAAAATATTTAAAGTCGATACAAATAAACGGTAACCTAGACTTAGAGTGCTATTTAAATGATTAATGATACTTAAACTATCCATTTTTTATTCTAAGTACTTAGATTAAAAAAATTTAGAAAATAAAAAAACACTTAAAACCACTTGCTATAACTAAGAATCAGACAGAAAAATATCTATTAATTTTATTTAGTTTTTTTATTATACCCTGTCAGTGTGGGGTATATTCGTTGCCATAGTGGGCTAATTGGATGGAACCTTACCCCTCCGCTCCTCCTCTTCGGAACGACGATTTTTGCTGATCTTGGAGAGCCGCACGGCTGACTCGATGTTGTAGGTTCGGTAGTGGTAAAGCAGCGACCTCCGACCTCTTTACTGCGCTTAGATGCTATGGAGTCAGAGTCTGTAACAGCGTTACAGCTACCTCGGGCTTCTCTATCGCACTTTGATGCTGCGGGTACAGGTTCAGCTAAGGCGAAGCTGTGACCTCCAGAGCCTTTAACACGCTTAGCCACCAAGGTGTCAGGATATGCGTTATTAAGACCGCTATCTCGGGCTTCTCTATCGCACTTTGATGCTGCGGGTGCAGGTTCAGCAAAGGCGAAGCTGTGACCTCCAGAGCCTTTAACACGCTTAGACACCAAGCTATCAGGATTTGCGTTATTAAGGCTGGTTTTTCGGTCCTTCCTATCGTCCTTTGGCCTCGAGGAAGCAGGATCTATGACTAGGCTGCGGTCCCTATCTTCATCCAGCGCATTTGAAATTACGGCTAGCTGTTCACTTATCTTCAGCAACGCCTTGCGAATTCCAAGTTCTGTTCTGCTCTCTGTAAAAAATTCTATCAAAAAATTATATTTCAATGTGAGGAATTTTCACTTACCCATAAACGCAAACCTCGATCTGGCTTAAAAGCCCGGATGATAATATTCTTTAGCACTAGCACTCGCGACTTTTATACTAGTTGCCAAGGCTATTCTGCATATTCTTAACATTTTTCCTTTTTTTCGGTCCATTGAACTACCCGCGATATTTATAGAAAGACATGTCCTATGATACCGACATCTACAATGTTGCATTTATTAAGTGCATGATTATTTTCCACAGACGTTATCTACTAAACCTATGCAGTACGCGCATGTCCCATTTTAATAAATTTATGGTTATAACCTCGCTCAGCCACCTATCTGGATAATACAAATCTCATTAAAAGTCCACTGAACTATCCACGATAGTTATAGAAAAGACATGCCCCATGATACCGACATCTACAATGTTGCATTTAATAAGTACGTGATTATTTTCCATAGATGTTATCTACTAAGCCTACCACTGTACGCGCATGTCGCATCTTAATAAATTGTATGGCTATAGTACCGCTTAGTCACCTATCTGGATAATACAATTCTCATAAAAGTACATACTTAACATGGCTTTAGCAACTTTGTTACAGCAGTCAGACGCTCTGAATTATATGAAAAAATATGATAATCTGGTTATTTCTTGTACTTTTTGCCCTCAGTGTAAGGATTTATGGAGATCTTAACCTTTTCAACTCATTACCTTTTCTTAAGTAAATTCAAGGTCTCTCGAACATTTTTCTCGCCCTCTGGTTGATATATAAGCAGGTAAAACTGCAGTGGAAAATCATAAACAGTTTACGAGTCCGTCGGTTCGAATATGGTGAGTATTACATCACATTAAGTTTTCTGATTTTGTATTAATTATCGCTCTATTTACATTTTTAGAACACCTTTGATTTACTAACTTCTGCCGCAGGTGGTGATGGAGACCTTATGATCCCCACCAGTACTCTAGAGATCGGTAAGGAGCTACACATAAAGTTTTTCCGTCTGCTGAAGACGAAATACGGCATGAGGCTAGCGGTACATTTGGATGGGGGGGTATTTTGTTTTTTGCCACCGCGCTTTTCGGAGAGGGTGAAGACGCAGCGTCAGGTCGAAGACTTGAACCAGTCACAGACACAATACTTGGTTTTTGATGGGGTTGACGAGTCCCGCGGTGGATTCCTAAAGCTTCGTTTTTTAAAAAAGTAAAAATATATACGTACAGCAATTTAAGTGTATAAAATAATACATATCTTGCTTTCAATAAAATTGAAAAAAGAAAACAAAAATGTTTTATTCCAACGATACCTACCTACATTTTTTCAGCCACAATTTCACAACAATAACCTCCCATATATACACGTATGTATCACATTGAACTTGACTCTAATTCGATCATAATACACCTTCACTAAAAAGAAGACCAGACCCTAAACGGAATACGAGATTACCGCAAACCTGACCTCACGCAATCGAAAATCTCGTTATCACACCAAAGGCATATCATCCGACGTATAAGTATACCCGTACGCCAGCTGTCCGCCGATCAAATTCAGAGAAGATCGCATCAAATAAAATGAAAACCGCATTATAGTTGCATCGCAAAGACCCACACGCTACTTTTTTTTTAATTCGTCTTCGCATATACGTGCCCTTTTTTTAAGACACTTTCAACGAAAACACATGGCAGTTTTCTCACTTTCGATAGAAACACACGTATACTCCTCTCTTTCCGAATACAGTACTCGGACTCTTCACTTCGATTACGTCAAGCCAGCTCCCGACCAATTAGCGCAAACCAAGACCGGTTCCAGCCACCACGCTCATGGTTCCATGCCCATGCAGCCAGCCCACAGGCCACGTGTATACCCACTTTCAGGAATCCAAACTGGTTTTTCTATGCAATTTTCTACACCCACTTTGAACTGTCAGCGCTTACCCACTTTGGGTGTCCTGTCCCTATCGCACCTGCTAAAACTTGATACAAAGGTGGTATACTTACTACTCTCGCCTTGCACAAAGTTTTCTATGGGAAGGCTGCTTTTTTGAAATTTTTCTGCATTCGAAAGGCATTTATTTACCATATTATTTTTTTCGAAAATGTTTTGAATTTGAAATTTTAAGTCCAATAATACTCCTTTATCTACCTTTTCAGACAATACTCATATACCATTTTACTTTATTATTTTTTAATAATAAAGTATTGTGATCGACCTGAAATTTCAAAAAAGTTTGCTACCCTGAAATTTTGTATTTACATGTTTTAGGACTAGTAAACACCAAAAAAGCAAAAAAAAAAAATGTCCGTCTGTCCGCCGTAGACGCCGTACGCCGTACGCCGTCCGCCGTACGCAAAATCGTTTGAAAGCGCGTAGCTCCCAAACCCATTGAGATATTAAATTGAAATTTTTATGGTGGGTAGATTGGTATATTTTTGATGGGTGGGGGTACAAGGGGAGAGGAGAGGGGAGCGTTTTAGACGAAAAATTTTGGTTTCTAGATCTCAGGAACCACTTTTGCTACGAGGCTGAAACTTTGAACTTATGTAGTACTATGATCATGGACTCAATTCCAAAAAAATGGTCGATATTGGTTTAGGGGTGTGGAAGTGGGAGGGAAAACAATGAGTCTTTAACGCATGAAAGACGGGATTGAAACATTCTAAAATCGATATCTCCTGAACAATTGATGTCAGAAGATTGAAACTTTGTTGTTGTCCTTAGGAATACTTCAAGATTAGACAAGGGCTAAAATTTTTAAGAGGGGTGGTGGGGTGTGGGGGTGGGGGGTGAAAAACTTTGGATTACAATATCTTCCGAACCAATTACACCAGGAAGATAAAATTTAGTTTCTGTATATGGGATCACAAAAGTAGTCTAGCGAAACTAAATTTTTTGAGGGGGGAGGTGGAGCACGAAAGTGGAGGGACAGCAATTTTGGTGGTGTAGGTGTTGGGGGTGATGGCGAAAAGAGGTAGAAAGGAAAACATTGTGATTTATATTTCTCGAAAACCATAATGAATAGAAAGCTAAAAATTTAGGATTATATAGAGCCACTATGGAGATATTCTAGAAAAATCAAATTTTTGATAGGGGTATCAAGGTACGGGGGAGAGGAGTGGTTTTTTATATCTCAGAAACGGCTTAAGCTAGAAAGTTGAAACTTAGTACGTATATGTGGATGTGCTATTAGTAAAAAAAAAAGTTCAGATTTTTATTGGCGTTCAGAGGTTAAGTAAAAAAAAATGTCCGTGAATCCACATTTTCACAAACTTCGTTAAAACTTTTAGACATGTCGAGCTATCAAAGCAATTTTACTTCTGCGGGCTATTTATATAAGCGCCTAGTAACGATCTTCAAAATTTTTCGATATCCAACCCCTAAGGGGGTGTAAAGTGGTTGAGTACATATTCACGAATTCTGATATATTTCTAAGGTATATTGAGATTTGGAATTCACAGCTTTCAACGTAGTCGGGGAAAAACTGATTTAAGTATTTTTCTCAAAAACTGATTTAAGTATTTTTCTCAATTAAACCCTTTGGGGGTATTGTTCAAGATTTCACTGATTCCGAAAATCTCTTAGTTTTAATGTGATCGAATTCGCTTTTACTACTATGAATTATTCTATTGATAAAAAAATACGTAAATAAATAAAAAAATTTGCCAACAGTCTGGGCGCAACTTTATTATTTTATGGGTAGAAGTCGGAAACGTGTTTAATGATGAGATGCTGTGTTGGTTACTATGCGACTGACAACCTAAAAAATAACGTAACCAGGACGCTATTTAGAACGTTATTTTTTTAGGTTATCAGTCGCATAGTAACCTACACAGCATCTCATCATTAAACACGTTTCCGACTTCTACCCATAAAATAATAAAGTTGCGCCCAGACTGTTGGCAGATTTTTATTTATATTATTAATTTCTCGGTTGATATCAAATTGATGTGGTTTTGAGTATAAATTTATGTTTTCTAAATAATTGAGTAGCTTAAACTCAGATTCCATTCCTTCAAAAAGATTTTTATATTGTTCACAAAACGTATGCAATTTCAACGCATCTTCTTTCGAGAATTGAGAAAAAAATGATTTTAGGCTATCCAGTAAAGAAGCAATAATAAATTTTTTTATAAGAGATTGCAAATCAGTCACATCTTTTCTTGTAAAATGATTATTATTGTGTAGAATCAATGAAAATTCTAAGTATTTCTGAAGTAGCACCTGTGAAAGGTCAGATCTTGTAAAGGGTTTTCCAATAGGGACTTGACAACTTTGAATTCAATTTGTGAACGCACCCTTTCACTAATCATCGAACTGTCACTGTCAATTTATTCAGTAAACTTAACATTTTTATCATGGTAAAGTACACGAAGGAACAACGTCTGCAAATTATAAAAATTTACTACAGAAATTCGGAGTCGGTGACCGCTACTTTAAGAGCGTTAACTCCGATTTTCGGTCGTAATTCTCGCCCTAGTAGACAGGCAGTAACAAGTTTAGTGCAAAAATTTGAGTCTACATATTCGTTGTGTGATGTTGCCGTGCCAGTGAGACAACGGGTTGGTCGAAGTGTCGAAAATATCGCTGCCGTTGAAACGTCCGTAGCAAATGATCCAAATCAGTCAATTCCACGGCGTTCTCAAGTGTTGGGCATCGCCCAGACCACGTTATGGCGAATTTTGCGTAAGGATCTTGGTTTACACCCATACAAGATCAAGCTGACTCAAGAATTGAAGCCGATGGACCATTTGAAGCGACATACGTTCTCCGATTGGGCTCTGGAAAAGATGCGCCAAGATGATCAATTTCATCGCAAAATCATCTTCAGTGACGAAGCTCATTTTTGGCTCAGTGGGTTCGTCAATAAGCAAAATATGCGTTATTGGTCCGGTGAAAATCCACATGTGCTTCATGAAAGACCACTTCATCCACAAAAAATAACTGTTTGGTGCGGTTTGCATGCTGGCGGCGTCATAGGGCCATATTTTTTCGTCGACGATAATGATCGTCACGTTACTGTGAATGGTAATCGTTATCGCGCCATGATTACCGATTATTTTTGGCCCGAATTGGAAGATATGGACTTGGACAACATGTGGTTTCAACAGGACGGTGCCACAAGCCACACAGCACACGTTACAATCGATTTATTGAAGAGTAAGTTTGATGAGCGTGTTATCTCAAGAAATGGACCAGTCGATTGGCCGCCTCGTTCGTGCGATTTAACGCCTCTGGACTTTTTTCTTTGGGGCCACGTCAAGTCGTTGGTCTATGCCAACAAGCCGACGACGTTGGAAGAGCTCAGAGCCAACATTGAACACGAAATAGCAGCCATTTCGGCCGAAATGTGTGGCCGAGTCATCGAAAATTGGGTCCAACGAATCGACCGCTGCAAACGTGCCCGCGGTGGCCATATGAACGAAGTCGAGTTCCATTCATAAATGTTTTGATTGTACTTCAACCCGATAATAAAGTTTTTGAAATATCTCAAATGGTTTGCATTTTATTTTGAAAAAAAGTTGTCAAGTCCTTATTGGAAAACCCTTTATTTATGTTATCTTCTTTTGCTATATTTTCTGCGCTATCACATTGGATCACCTCTTTTGAAACTCTACAATTTATTTTCTGTAATTGAGACAAATCTTCTGTTTCATTTATAACTTCTTTTGCACAATCATTGTTAACTACTGCTGATTCAGTTATATCTTCATAATGCCTTCTCGTTAAATGACTTTTGTATGCTGATGCATTTTAAAAGATTTGGCAACAACATTTTTTATAGCACTTGCAATAATTTGTACACCCATGTCTAATTTTTAAATGGCCAACTAAACTATTAACATTATTAAAATGTTGTTGGCATTTAAAGCACAACATTATCAGTTAGTATTGTACAATTATGAAATGTTGTACATATCGAAAAAAACGAAATAAATAATGATGTACTTACAGAATATATTAATTTAATAAGATAGATACTTACTTGGATTCAAATGTATTACTTATTATTATATTCTATAACTTATTACTTCCAATATTTGTGTTTTGTTTTTGAATTCTCACTAGGCACGCACAATATTAATCACAAGAACCACTGAATGAGAAACACACTAAGCATGCACACGTGATAGATGTTGCATTTGCAAATTACATAAATGTTTGTTGAAATGCCTAATTCCTACGGCAATCTACACATTATGAGAATAATTTCATTCATTTGTATATCTGTATGCCTATGATAAATTGCCTAAGCCCTAAGGAAAGTGGAACCAAAAAAAATTGTTGGAATTTTAAAACATTTTTTTTGGTAGATTACCGAAGATCTTAGGCAAGTCGATTTATACAAATTAAACATATAAAACACCTATTGTAAATCGCCTAATGTCTTATGTGAACTGCATAACCCGGTCGATGTTAAATCAACAATTTTTTTTAAGGCAATTTATACTAAATGCAGTACCCTTAGGTGAATGCAATTTAGCTAATTTCTACTGTAAAATTTAAGTAATTTTAAAATTTCATACAAATATTAACGCCTAAGGCGACTTAGATGATTTTACATTGAATATTTCTTTCTGTGTATTTTCAGATTTCTTTCAACTATCAGTTGGTAGAATGTTACAACTGAATAGTTGGAAGTTACTATAAAATATTAGATTATGTTTTGCTCAATAACCAAATATAGTGATAACCAACTATTTAGTAGTAATATTGAAATGAACTAATTTTCAATTTGAAACAAACTACAATATAGTACTAAACTACTGATTTTACTATTTGCGAACTATTTCTTTGTTTTTTTAACAATTTTTTAGGTATATTTTAGTTATTTGAACTTTTATGCAAGATAATTACGAAAAAACTTATTTTTTACCAAAATATTTTTCTGGGTTTACACAAGAAAACCACTCACACACACACACACAAACATACAAAACAACTTATAATCAATTAATTTCCGTGTATTAAATAATAAATATTCGTTAAGTTTGTTCCTTTTTTTTAAAGCAAAAAAGAAATAAATCATAATTTTACTTTATTATTTTTTAATAATAAAGTATTGTGATCGACCTGAAATTTCAAAAAAATTTGCTACCCTGAAATTTTGTATTTTTACGTTTTAGGACTAGTTAACCACAAAAAAGCAAAAAAAAAATGTCCGTCTGTCCGCCGTAGACGCCGTACGCCGTACGCAAAATCGTTTGAATGCGCGCAGCTCCCAAACCCGTTGAGATATTAAATTGAAAGTAGGAGGCTATTTGGAACGTTATTTTTTAGGTTGTCAGTCGCATAGTAACCTACACCGCATCTCATCATTAAACACGTTTCGGACTTCTACCCATAAAATAATAAAGTTGCGCCCAGACTGTTGGCAGATTTTTTGTATAAAAGTTAAATTAATCTCAAATTTTCAATAATGCGGCTATCACTATTTTTGAATAACTTGAACTGAAAACTTTTGATCAAAACATTTAAATAACGTTAATGTGGAGATAAATAAAGATTCCGAAAAAAACTTGAAAAATGTATATTAAGGGTAAATTTAAAAAAACAAATTTGGTTTAAAAATAAATTGGATAAGAAATACATAAACAAAGAAAGAAATTAATTAGACATAGAAATTTAATAACAGACAAGTTAAAAATTAAATTAATGTTAAAGTGTCAAATAAATAAATATCGATATAGAAAATTTAAAAAGAAATGTATTTTTTTGTTGTTACTCTATGTAGCTTTATTAATTCACTTTAAATTTACATCTTAGTAACTATAATAGCTTACTACTCACAAAAGCACAGCTTGTGTGTGAGAGTGGTCAAGTACAATTCAATAATAAAAAGAAATTACGATTCAAATACAATTATAAATGATGTTTAAAATTAAATTAAGTACTAATAGTATGGAAAAAAAAATTAAAATAAATGAAATTATGCTTAAAAATAAAGAAATTCATGGGAAGAAAGAAAGTCGATAACAGTGAAGATTAAAAAATATTAGATTAAACGAATTCAAAAGAATGATAACAGTCATTAGTGAACTCAAAATTGGATAACAACTGAAATAATTCTTATATAATTACAAAGTGAAAATTAAAATAAATAATAAAAAATTAAAAGAGAAGGGAAAAAAATTTTAAATTTAAAAATCAAAGTAATGAAACAAATTATTAAGTTAGAAAGAGCAGAAGCAAGCCTTAGCACTTTAGATTCAACTAGATAATGTAGATTTGAATATACAAATGAAAAATTTAAATTGAAAAATTAAAAAATTGAAAGATTTGTATATGCAAATAGTAACTCAATTAGAACATTTGTGACTAAGCTATTGTTAAGTCAGCACAGTAAATTGTCCTTTACAGTGAATAAAAAATTGTTAGAAATATCATTAAAATTATGCACAAAGTCATTTAATTAATTATTTGAAATCAATAGAAAAAATAGTGCCGAATTCGGGAGGAATCTCCTCCCAATATACTAATTCGGGATAAATTGAAGGTCCTGGATAATTCTGGAAGGACGTATTGGCGACTGGGACCATCTGGACCAGCTATTGACTATCGATGCTTACGAGCCCCAGGCCAACCAACCGTTCGAGTTCGATGCTACGAGCAGCAGACCAACCAACCGTTCGAGCTACCAGTGACTCTAGAGCTACCTACTTTTTCTCTCTTCTTGTCGCGATCGTCGAGCCGTGTAGACGCAAATTTTTATTTTCGTCATTGCTAATTGAAGTTAGACTAAATTAAAATAAAACAAACGCAAACATTCCTTATTGCAACTTAAATTCAAAATCAAATTTAACCAGGTCCCAAGAAGTGAAATTTTTACGCCATCGCAAAAGCGATTTCATCTCCTATCAACTTCGGATAACAACGAAAACGGTAAACGGCAGACAACGACAATCCCACGACGGGAAAGAACCGATACTCCGATCATCGTCATATCAAAACTAGGACAAAGATACCATTACCGTAATACTAAATCAATTCAAAATAGAAGATTATAAGGTAAAGCTAACGAGTGCAGGAGTAAAACTAACCACTACAAACAATTCTTCGAACTACTCGTAGCAAAGAAAGTTGAATTCTTGCTCCATCCTACGTCGAAAAGCCGTCCACTTAAAATTGTCCTCTTCAGGCCTTCATGATATGGCTGTAGATGAGCTCAAAAATGAACTTATGAACTTATGACGTCAAACAGTTCTATCCACCCAACAAAAAATACGCAGATCAGGTCTTCCACCGATTATACTTTCAACGTGGATCAACAAAACTCGGCGAATTGCGCAAGATTATGCGTACCATAATTGGCGTAACAAATCTGGACCAACACAATGTCGGAACTGTCAACTCTATGGCCACTGATCAACCAACTGTCATATGCCGCCAAAATGTATGATATGCAGCGGGTCCCACTAATCATACCATAATTGCCAAGCGGACTAAAATGTGCCAACTGTCGCAATCCCAGGTTGAGATAAGGAGGAGCGAGTGAACACATCCTGAATGGCCAGTAACACCAGTGCGTCTCAGGAAGTAGGTCTGAAACCGGTGCAGTTGGACTCGCGGCATAGCTGTGAGAACTCCAACACACCATAATCGGCTGAAAGTTATTCATATGTCTATGTACTATATACCTGGCCCTCCAGGTTGGGGGTTGGGCGACGCCTAACAACTCATCCCCAGTAAAAACCTATTGTTCCGAAAGCAGGACTACAGCCTCGGATAAGATTCGATCAACGGCAACGACTCTGGCAACGCATTAATGACTATTCTTTTGGATCTTGGAACGTTCGCTCCCTGTACAGAACAGGTGCACTGCGAGAGCTTCTTAATGAAGTTTCAGGATACAACATCAACATTCTGGCGGTCCAGGAGATGGCTTGGCAGAGAGATTAATGACTTGCGGACACACACAATACTAACCAGTGGAAAACCTTCGGGGAGCAGGGAATTTGGAGTAGCTTTCGTGGTAGATAGCAAATTTAAAAACTTTAATCACCTTCCACTTCAAAACCGTAAACGAAAGGTTGTGTGCGATCCGCATAAAAACAAAATTTTTCAATGTATGGCTGGTAAACTGTCACGCGCTCCAACAGAGGAAAAAGATGATGCAGTGAAGGGCATATTCTATACAACACCCTAGAACAAACATTTGATTCTTTACCATCCAACGACATAAAGATACTTCTAGGCGACTTCAATGCAAAAGTTGGACAAGAGGAGACACATAGAGGCACTACAGGAAGGCACAGTCTCCATGATACCACCAATGACAATGGACAACGTCTAATCGACTTCGCAACCACCAAAAACTTAGTTGTAAGCTCAACATGCTTCCGCCATCGCAACATTCCTACGATGGTCAGTCTAAACTGCCTGAATCTTGACGTCAACTCGTTGGTTCCGCTGGTTCCAAGCTCTATAGTTTTAGTATTACATCCTTGTTACAAGTATGAAGCTCACTACTGGGCAGGGCCCCATGGACGAGTCTTAGCTTATCATTACAACGCATAGTCACAAAATAAGAAATGTGAGAAAGCACTCTACGTAAATTTTTAATAATATGGTATCACTGAAATATCTTTCTTTCTTTCATTTAATTTAACATCATAATAAGCCCAATGAACAAATGGTTAGATAATAACTTATAAACGATACTTTTATAATAACTATCGATTTAGAATTATGTTTGTAACCAAGACTGTGCATAACATCTTGCTCATTATATCCTGTAATTCTTGCACATAATATACTGGAAATATAACTTGTACGTATAAAAAAACTCATCATGCAAAAATAAACCTTTTCTGTAAATATGTAATTATAATATTCTGAAAATATGTAAATAAGTACTCTGTAAATATGTAAATATAATATACTGAAAATGTGTAAATATAGCATTCTGTAAATATGTAAATATAACATACTGAAAACATGTAAATATATAATAATGTTTTGTAAACATGTAAATATAACTGGATTTGTACATCTGGAATCAATTAATTCGAAATAGAAGTCTGAATAAAAGCAATTTATCATGTGATTACGTAATTTTAAGTCGTAGTACTTATGCTACACTGAAAGAAAAAATGTGATTCTTCCATAGTTGCAGTGACTATAATTTAGTAATTATAACTATATTAAAATAGTTATGGTTGTCCTTGCTATAGCTTATAATTCACACAAACATACTATGGTTGCAATAAACATATTTGATGATTTTAAATTAATAAGGTTGTACTAACCATGCTTGTTACATGATGTAAAAGTATTTTATGATAACAGCAACTGTATTCCATAATCAGTACAACTATGGAAATTTATTGAATATTTCTGACAACTACTCGTATACTATGGTTTGTACCATTATGCACGATGATATTATAAACATATTATGGTTATCACAATTATTAAACAAATATGTCATAAAAAGACGAAAACCGCAATTTCTTTCACTGTGAAAGGTATCGTTCGTGAGTTAGATTCATTTATAGCTGTGCTTATACAAGCGAAATGTATTCAAGTGAAGTTAAAATTTTAAAATTGCAGTCTTAATAATTAAGAAATATGTATTATGTATTGAAATTTCTTATTTTACATAATGAAATTATTAAGTATTTTTCCAGTTATGAAAATATATTTATATCCAACTTATTATAAATTTTTAGTACAATTTACTCTTGAAGATTTGCAAAATAAAAATATTCATAAGAAAATACGCAGTTTTTCCAATTACTATAATTTATTATTACAAAATCCTCCAGCTGTACAGAAATGTGGACTTCATAAATTTTCAGCGATCTGGGAAGGCATTTGACGGGACTTGTCTACCACATAGAGACAAGAAATAAGAAAGTAAGTTTGTAATGAGAAATGAAACCAATTTTAAAGTGAGTGAGGATCCCCAGTGCCATTTTACTTTATTATTTTCTAATAATACAGTATTGTGAAAATTTTTTTTTTCGCGTTTCATGACTCGTAGACATGAAAAAAGCAAACAAAATTTCAGTCCGTCTGTCCGCCGTACGCCGTACGCAAAATCGTTTGAAGGCTCGTAGCTCCCAAACGGTTTGAGATATGAGGAGTGACCAAATTCTGTGGGGTGGGGGTGTGAGGGGGAGGAGGGAGAAGCGTTTTAGACGGAAAATTTTGGTTCTTAGATCTTAGCAACCGCTTATGCTAGGAGGCTGAAATTTGGAATTTATGTAGAACTTTGGTAGTGGACCCATTTGCATAAAAATTGTCAATATGGGTGAAGGGGTGTGGGAGTGGGGGGGGAAAAATAATGCGTCCGAAACGCAAAAAAAGCCGAGATTGAGACATTCTAAAATCCATATCTCCGAAACGGTTAATGTCACGAAGTTAAAACTTAAGAAACATCCCTAGATATACGAGAATAGATCGGGAACAATTTTTTGAGTGGGGACAGAGGCGTACGGGGGTGGGGGGTGAAAAACTTTAGATTACGATATCTCACTAAACAATTGCACTAGACAAATAAAATTCGGTTTCTGTATAAAGGTTGACAAATGAAGTGTGCTGAAAGTAAAATTTTTTAATTGGACGGTGAATCATGAAAGTGGAGAGGATGCGAATTTTTCTAAAAAATCACGTCTCATATCTCAAGAAAAGTGTGAGGTAGATGCTTAAAATTTTTACCAGAAGTAGGTCTAATAGACTCCTATCAGAAAAAAAATTTTGGGTGAGAGGGTGTAGAGGGCGAGGGTGGGAGATGGTGAAAAGAAAAAGTTCCGATTCTTATATCTCAAAAACCTATAATGGTATTAAGCTGAAACATGGTATGTAGATAGAGCTATAGTAGTAGCATCTTGGAAAAATATAATTTCTTATAAGGGTAGTATGGTACGGGGGTGGGGGATGTTTTTCCTATCTATAGAACGGCTTATGCTACGAAGTTGAAACTTGGTATGTATATGTAAATCAACTAGAAAAGTAATTTAAACAAAAAAAATTTCAAATGTCTATTGGCGTTCGAAAGGGGGGCGAAAAAATGTATCAGTGAAAATGGAATGCATATATTTTCATGATTTTCGTCATATCTATTAGGTCGTCCCAAATATTGAATTCATTTTTATTCTACGATTTCTTCATATAAATACCTAGAAAGGCTTTTCAGGTTTTTTTGTAATTCGACCCCTAAGAGGGTGTAAAGGGGTTGTATACTTATTCACGAATTATGCCATATCCTCCAGGTCTGATCAATTATCGAATATCTTTTCACTTTCACGAACTTGCGTAATAATCGCCTAAAACATGTTTTTAAGTTTTTTCCTTTTTCAGACCCTAAGAGGATATAAAAGGGTTGAACAAGTTTTCACAAATTCCGTCATATCCTTTAGAAGTGATAAGTAATTCAATTGTTTTTACTTTGTCGTGCTGTTTTCATATTTATCTATTAGCTCCTTTCAGGATTTTTGGATATTCAACCCCCAAGTGGGTGTAAGGAGGTTGCATATGTTTTCATAGATTCCTACATATTGCATAGATCTGATGATATATCGAATTAATTTTTACTTCCAAAGAACCAAAAAGTCAATTTCAGTATTTTCCGATTTTCAATCCTAAGTGGTGTAAGGGGGTTGTATGCTTTTCAAAGGTTCGACATATTTCTTGGGTTTAATGAGATATTGGATCACTTTTCATTTCCACAGACTTTTTATATAATCGCCTACAAACCCATTTCGCAATTTTTGGATATTCAACACCCAAGGGTTTGCATATGTTTTCACAAATTTTGCCACCCCTTAGTTCTGATGAGAAATAAAATTGGTTATTACGGCATTTGATGTAATGACCTAAAAACCAATTTCATGATTTTTCGAATTTCAAGGACCAAGGGGGTGTGAAGAGTTTGCTTACGTTTTCACAAATTTTTCAAAATCCCTCGTGTCTCATGAGATATCAAGTTGGTTCTTATGAAATCTCTAATAACCTGTTTCACAATTTTTTCCAAATTCAAACCTCAAGTGGAAGTAATAGGTTTGTATACGTTTTAACAATTCGTCATATCTCTTAAGTCTGATAAGGCAACAAATTCGTTTTTACTACTATGGGCTTTTAGTGTGCATAATATAGCGAAATTCGTATAGTCAACAGGGGCTTTTCAATGTTTAAAATGGCTAAAAATCTTTATTTTAAATATTTTTATTTTAAGAACAAAATTAACTTTCCAAGAAACGTCATAATCTCGACACAACTGATGATATACTCCGACTTTGGCCACTCCCGAACTTTGACCCGAAAAATAATAAAGTTTCGCCCAGCCCATTGGCAAATTTTTTTTCTATGTCATTAGTTTAACTTTAAATGTTAGAACTATATTGCAGAAATGTAATTATTATTTTTCTAATGAACATATTACCGAATTGGTTGCGACATAAATACATAATAAAGTCAATAAACGAAAGGAATTTGTTTATGTATATACCAACATAACTTTGATATAGCTGCGATAAATTCCAAGAATCCAGAACTTTTCAAAGAGAAGGACTGCAATCCTGTGCTTCTTCCACTAATGACGTAAATGATGTTAATATTGTATAAATATTAGTACACCCAAAGAAAAAAATGTTGTCTGTTAAAATAGATTGACTGGTTATTTGAACATGCAACTAAAAACATATTAAATTGATTAAATTGTACTTGTATTGATTAAAAAAATGTTTAAACAATTACATAATTGTAGTTTCAATATGTAAGCCTTTTAAAAGGGATAAAAGGAATTTTTTGAATAAACATGGAAAAACATGTCATTAAATTGAATCAGATTGAGCAGTCGATATGATTCTAGAAACATGTTTATGGTTCCTATAACTAGCTCTTACTGTCACAATTTTTATTTAACATTTTTTTCTTGCCAATACTAAAAAAACTAAAGTGAAGTAAGGAAATTTGATTCCAATAAACCAATAGATTTTACCAACAGAAACTGTTTGAACTAAAATTCGTATCGTTAAAACGACATGTTTTACTTTATTATTTCAATAATACAGTATTGTTATCGATTTTTAAAAAAAAAAAATTTGCTACCCTCAAAATTTTTTTTTTTACGTTTCTTAACGAGTAGACACGAAAAAAGCAAAAAAACATTTCAGTCCGTCTGTCCGCCGTACGCCGTACCCCGTACGCCGTACGCCGTACGTCTACCGGTGTACGCAAAATTGTTTGAAGGCTCGTAGCACCCAAACCCTTTGAGCTATTTAGTTGAATTTTTTTTCGTGGATAGAGTTGGTAGGCCCCCTCTAGTGACCAAATTTGGAGGGGTGTGGGTGTTAGAGGGGAGGAGGGGGAAGTGTTTTAGATGAAAAATTTTGGTTTCTAGATCTCAGCAACCGCTTATGCTAGGAAACTGAAATTTGGAAATTATATAGAGCTTTGCTAGTGGACCCATTTGCAAAAAAATTGCCGATATAGGTGAAGGGGTTTGGGAGTGGGGGGAAAAATAATGCGTCCGAAACGCAAAAAAGGCGAGGTTGACACATTCTAAATTCTATATCTCCTAAACCGTTAATGTCACAAAATTGAAACTTTATGAATATTTGTAGGTATACTAGGAGAATAGATCGGAAATAAATTTTTGAGTGGGAGCAGTGGCGTACGGGGGTGGGGGGTGAAAAACTGTAGATTACGATATCTCACGAACCGATTGCACTAGACAAATAAAATTTGGTTTTTGTATAAAGGTTGACAAATGAAGTTTGCTTAAAGTAAAATTTTTTAAGGGGGCGGTGGATCTTGAAAGTGGAGGGGATAAGAATTTTTTTAAAAAATCACGTCATATATCTCAAGAACGGTGTAAGATATATGCTTAAAATTTTAACCTGAAGTGGGCCTAATAAACCCCTAGCAGAAAACAAAATTTTGGAAGTGAGGGTGTAGAGGGTAAGGGGGGGGGAGGGTGAAAAGGAAAAAGTTCCGGTTTTTATATCTCGAGAACCTATAATGATATAAAGCTGAAACTTAGTATTTAGATAGATCTATATTAGTAGCATGTTGGAAAAATATAATTTTTTATAGGGGCAGTATGGTACGGGGGTGGGGGGTGTTTTTCCTATCTATAGAACGGCTTATGCTACAAAGTTGAAACTTGGTCTGTTTATGTAGATCAACTGGAAAACTAATTTAGATAAAAAAAAATTTCAAATATTCATTGGCGTTCGGAGGGGGGCAAAAAAAGTTATCAGTGAAAATGGAATGCATATATTTTCACGGTTTTCGTCATATCTATTAGGTTTTCCCAAATATTGAATTCATTTTTATTGTACATCTTCTTGATATAAATACCTAGAAAGCGTTTTCAGGATTTTTTAAAATTCGACCCCTAAGGGGGTGCAAAGGGGGTTGAAAACTTTTTCACGAATTCTACTATATCCCCAGGTCTTATCAGATATCGAATATCTTTTCACTTTCACGTGCTTGCGTAATAATCGCCTAAAACTTCTTTTTAATTTTTTCCCTTTTTCAGCTCCTAAGAGAGTATAAATGATAAGAAGAAAGAAATTTTCCAATGTTTAATCGGCTAAAAATCGCTATTTTAAATATTTTTATTTTAAGAACAAAATTAATTTTCCAAGAAATCTAATAATCTCGAAGCAACTCATGATACACTCCGACTTTGACCGCTCCCGAGCTTTGACCAGAAAAATAATAAAGTTTCGCCCAGACCATTGGCAGATTTTTTCTGTTGGTTTGACTTCTTCCTAAATCGGATGCATAGTTCCGCCGAATTTTGCGTAGTTTCAGAGTCGCAGAGTTATGGAAAAACGCGTTTCTAAATTTCTAAAATTGTATTTTGCGTTTGCGTGCGATATCACTATTATTAAAGTGAAATGGCTGAAAGTGACGACATAATTTATGATTATATTTATGAGTTTAATGCCGGTCTACCAAGTGCTAATTTATATAACAATAATTGTGATGAATTAAAATAATTACTTTTTTCGTGGAATTTTGATGACTTCAATTTCGTTTATTAACAGCTCCTCAGTGAATATGTTTTAGAATTATATAATCGTTTTTGCGCAGGTCTTCAATTGTAAACATAAATGTATATTTTTATTCATATATTATACAGTCAAACCTGTCAATAGTGGACCCTGGAAATAGTGGAAATCTTGTCAATAGTGGAAAAAAAATTCCGCCGTTGAACTCTTCCATACAAATTGACCTGTTAATAGTGGAACACGCTCACCCCGAATAGTGGAAAATCAATCTCGCTAAATTAATTTTTTATTTCAATTTTCATGATTTTTCAAACCAATTCCCGATCACAAAATGATTTCATTTTGATTCATTGTTAGTATGCACTAGGGTTACTGTATACACACTTACACCAAAACAGCCTCTAAGAGGGGTTTGGCAGATGCGTACCAAGGTGAAAAACCAGTAAATTTAAATTTTTTCCATGTTTATGGGATTTCACTTTATAAACATTCGCAATGATTGACTTTTCGCTGCAAAATTGTAAATTTCCATAGAAGAAATGAAAGAAATAGGGAAATTTACCATTGAAAACCACAATTTCGCGCACACACACTTCCATGTCAAAGAAAAACACGTACTAGAATTGTGGAAGGGAACCGACAGCTCTTTTTCCGACTCTTCACATATTCGCACTAACACACTTCAAAAACGCAATTTGATAGCAATTCTCATTAGTACAAAAACAGGCGAACTAGTACATAAACAGGCGATTTTTGTGAGGTTAAATTACAATTTCTAGTACAGAAACGACCGAATTAGACGTATCTGCCAAACCCTAGGTAGAGAGTGTTGTGTATATAGTGACCCTAGTATGCACATGCTCGTAGTGTGAAATCGTCAGTGTGATAGCCGACTCTTCATAAGCATAGTACCGTTATAGATGAACGGCGACCACAGTCGCTCTTGTTCATATGTCACACTCGCGGTTATTGCTGTGTACGTAAGACAAGTAAAATGGAAACAAAAGTGTTTCAATCAAACATACCGATGTACTAAACAAGCTTGACGAACTGAAATTTTTCGCGTATGACAAAAACAATACATTTTTGCTGGATAAAATCGAAGAATGCATAAATTTAGTACAGGATGATTTGATTGCAAACAAAAGTAAACAGTCTTCAATCACAGATTTTTTTTCACGAAAAACTGATTAATAAACCATTCTTATTCATCTTATTCACCTTTTTCACAATGTACATTGAATTTTCATGGCATTAAATACAAGAAAACGTAGAAATGTGTGTGTTTTTTTTACTTTTACTCTGAATACTGGAAAATCTCTTCATAGTTGTCTCAATTAACCTGTCAATAATGGAACCTGGAAATAGTGGAAACCTTGCCAATAGTGGAAAAATAATTTTCCCCATGCGATTCCACTATTAACAGGTTTGACTGTATAAATATTTAAGCGTATAAAATTAATATCCTACATTTAAAAATAATACAAAATGAGGAGATAAATTAGTTACTTCCAAGCAGCCAACTTGGCGATAGGATTATATTTAAAGATCAACTACGAAAATGGAAAAATCAGGAGGTTGGCACATACAAAAGTTAAAAAGTTTATTTAAATTATGTACTTATGATGCATTTTGCACAGGAAAATTCTAAAAATTGTAGCGATACTGTGTCAATGAACACAGATATAAATCAGTGGTTAACTGAATCGTTGGCTTCGATTGCGGTAATATAATAATAAAATCTTTGATGAATCGGAAATCCATTTCCCCCGATTATTATTTGTAGTGTTTCGATTTAGAAACAGTGTCAGTGTGACTTCAGTGTCTGGATCCATAATCGAAAAACAATATCAGAAGCACAATATATTGCTGAGCGAGCATCAACAGCTCTTATCAGATATAATTGTAGTATTTTTTTTTAAAAATGTTGTTCCATTGAGACCTCGAGATATGCAAACTATATCAGACGAAATTATAAGAAAATTTCCAACAGAAAATAAAGTAAGCCTATGAAGCCTATCTTAATTTTGTCACATTAAAACTCTCGTCTACTATTTTTAATTTAGGAAACATATTTTTCAACCGGTGAAAAATCAAGAAAAAACCCTAGTGAAGGTTATACAATAGATACAACAACGTGAAGCGAAAATGATTGAAAATTGGTTAGATAAACCGTGCATCGTCTCCATCATCATCAACCTCATCAGCAAACGGCAGCTTTTCTGTAAGAACGTTAAGTTCATTGTCTTCGCCTGGATCAGTATTTTTGATAGGTAACATTTACTTAGTACTACGTATCAGGCGCGTAGCGTCAGGGGTAGCGGGGGTAGCGCCGCTACCCCTTTCTTTCTTGAAAGAATCTTTTTTCTTTATTCCGTTCCTAGTCCACTTATGCATTCATGAATATGAATTCATACTTGAGTTAATCAATCGATTAATCGACATATAACTTACATGTCCATATGTTAAGTATCAAGATCCATAGCTCACGTAAAGTTTCTTGATTACCTTCAAAAAAACTATCATTCCATGGAGGGTATCGCAACTTTTTAGCGCTATGCTACACGACGAAACCTAGAACAAAATCACAGCAACAAAAGGAAAAAACATTCGCACTTTTCTTCGGCCTGGCCAGCGCTAGAAATTTGCGCTTCCTCTATTGACGAATGGTAAAGTTGGAAATCTCCACCTGGTGTGTTTTTGCAATTTGCATTCCTTTGATAAAACAGTATATTTGTCTGTTTAACGATGTCAACAGCCAAGCCATTTGAATTAATTTGGTCCCTTCTTTAGAAAAACAAATTGATCATGAATTTTAGAGATTCAGTTTTTACTCAATCAAAATTACGACTTGAGACCAGGAAATCACATTTGTTAGAATTACGAACAAATTTTATAGATGAATTTGTTTTACCATGATCTATTTTGGAAAATCTTTTGTTTTTACCAACAATCCTTGATTGGCAAAGCAAAATTAATTTAGCATTTAAATAATATGAAATTATGATTTATTTTAATTCAAATCAATCTCTCTCTTTCAAAGACTTAATCTAATCGAATGAACGAAACCAAAACGACAGTACGGGTGCATATAGGAAATTAGACATGTCATTTGCGTGTGGTTTAAAGTCACTTACTTCTAAAGCCTAGTACTGTTTTCCGAGCGAAACGAAATGAACTGTCAAATTCCATATAAAAAAATTATTATTTCGACGAAATATTTCGTTCGTTTTGCAGTACTGTGTTCATGGGCGGAATGGACATTTGCAGTAGTCACCAATAGATGGCGCTTGGTTCCGTTAAAGTTTTGTTCCCAAGAGTATGGTACCCTTTTATGACAAGCGAAATATTTGACAATTCAACACTTTCAACCGTTCGCTGTCAGTTCAGTTCGTTTGTGCTCGGGAAATTTTGTGTGAGCTATATTTTGTTGTATTGTGGTCCGGAACTGTAAATTCTAGCCAATATTTTAATTTCTTTCAAATTTTGCGCGTTTTTATTTCACTGACATCTAGTAGCGAACTGAATAATTTATTTCACTCTACTTCGAAGTTATCTTTTTCGTTCGTTTTCGTTTCGCCGAACACAGTGCTATACTTTACAAAGAGTACCTATCCAAAACTAAAAAAATACCAAAATCCTTCAACGATCGACCTGTCGTATATGGAACCCTTAAGAGCGCTACCCCGAGGTTTCACGCCACGCAACGCTACTGCTACGTATGTATGTATATGCACTCTAAAAAGTGAAACTAAATTCATAAATTTTAAAGATCTAAAATAACTCTTGGTATATTGTATTAAATCTTCTAACATTGTGATGTTTCCTATTTCAGAAAATGAATCGTTAATAGAAAAAAAATGTCTTAAAATATATCGACAACAAGGAGATCACATTAGATCTTTTAAAGGAAAAGTGGGAAGAAACATTTTCATTGCGGAGCAGAGAAATTTCTAAATCTTCAAATACTATTTCTAGTATTTTAAGTAACTGGCCTCTCTTTAAAAACGTACATTTTGCTTCGTTTTCAGTAAGTGAAAATTCTTGTATTTTATTATAATATTATTATCTTTTATAATGGAATTGTAACATTTATAGTTAGAATTAGATTTCGTCGCTTTATTTCCTGGAAAAGAAAATTGCCTAATTGGAAGTTGGGAAAAAAATACGGATGTATTTAAATACATAATAAAGGAAAATCTTAAAGATTCTTCGTGCAAACTATTGCTAGAGCAATTAACTAATGCTGAGAACCAAAGTAAAGTACACCGAAAGAAAACCCATTGTTTGAATCAAGTATGATACATTGTTAACCAACAATTAGTCTAAAATGTTCATATCAAATACAAACATTGTTAAACTGAATAAGGTTACGTATTTAAATCAACTAATGAGCATTGTTAATTGCAAAATTTTTAAATATCACGAAAATTGATTAATTTTAACATATACAGGGTGAGCCAAATACAAGTTTCTTTTTAAAAATGCAATAAAATGAACAAAATTAAATTTTTTTTCATGTATTATGGCTATGGAGTAAACATTCCCATTAATGATGGAACACAACTTCGTTCAAGTGGCTGCCTCGGCTGGCTGCGCAGTAGCGCATTCTGTCACTCCAATTTTCCAAGACCTTGTTGATGGTTTCGGGCTGTAACTCACGAATTGCTTGGATGATATTGGCCTTAAGTGCTTGAATCGTTTCTGGATTGTTGGCATAACATCGGTCCTACACGGTTCCCCACAAAAAAAATCCAAAGGGGTCAAATCGCAGCTCCGAGGTGGCCAATTGACATCGCCAAGACGGCTGATAACACGATTTGGGAATTTGGTGCGTAAAAGATCGATTGTGGCATGGCTGTGTGGCATTGCGAGCCATCCTGCATGAACCAGAGGTCGTGCAAATCCATGTCTTCAATTTCAGGAAAAAAAAGTCAGATAACATGGCTCTGTAACGTTCACCGTTGACCGAAACGTTGTTGTTGTTCCCACTCCCATTCACTTTGGAGATAAGTTTTCAATATTTCCCAACGTTGTTCAAGCGTAAAGCGACTCATTTCGTTCCGCGGAGGTACGATACTGACTTTCTGTCAAGATTTCGAGCGGGAAACAGCTTTCAGTGTCAAAATAACCTATGATTTAAAAAGAAACCACTAGATGGCCCACCCTGTATGTGATTCTTTCAAATACGATTTTGTTTTACATTAAACATTTCATTGTCAGAATAATTGTTAAGCAACAAGAAATATGTTAAGTTGAATATTACTCCTGTTTATCACGTTTCATCTTGATCTAACACGAAAATTATCAACTGAATACAAACATTGTAAGCATACAATAATAAAATATTTGAAAATGGCAATTTTCTGTGATTGACCTAGCAATGTTCATTGTATGCTAAACGTCAAAAACATCATAAATCAGAAACATTTTCATTCAATTGTCTACAATTGCATTTAAAAGAAGTGCATTTTGAATTAATTTTTATAATTTATGTAAAAAATTTGGGTTGTTAATATACATTAACTTCGAAGGTGAGTGAATTTATATTTCAATAGTTTTTTGGTTAATGTGTACTATATTGCTCGAGTCTCGTTGGTTTATCACAATTTAGTTTCAATAGTTTTTTTTCTAGATACTCGTAAGCCCTGAGCTCCAGAGTTTGTACCCAAACGAGCAACATTGTCTAATCGCGAGTTGGGATAAGTGTTGCTAAACAATTTTCACAAGAAAAATTTCTCGAAAGGTATTCACTTTCTTTTGATCACGTCTTTGGTCACAATAACTGTAAAAAAAAATTTAGGACCAATTTAGGACGTTATTGTTTGTAACTTGCTGCACGGTATAGTTCCACCTTCAGTACGACAATCGACTTCAGCTGCAGATGGATCCAGGAAAAGCAAATTCATGTAATGAAAATGATCGGACCATTAACGGATATTCGGGCATTTTGATTTAAATTAAAATATAAAGTTCTTAAAAGTTATTGCAAAAACATTGATTCTTGTAAAAATTTGACTCTTCCTTATGGCATAAAATTCAGTTTAATGTTTTGAATTGAGAATTGTTTCTAAAGAAGGAGTTTCGCCAACAATTTTAAAAATGCCTTCATCTGATAGAATACTTAATACGGATATTTCGTGTCACTGATATTTGAATATTCATTGTATTCGATTTTGAAATTTTTACAAACACAATATTAGGTGTGTTTTTTTGCGCATTTATCCAGAACAGAGCAGGTTAGAAAATTTATATACAAAATAACAACAACATTGTTGTTTTCATGATTCTTTATAACTTTTTCCATAGATAGTAGGTTAGATTAGAGAATTAATCGCGAATAGCTGCCCCAGTGAGCTTAGTAGGGCACCTATTCCGGTTAAAATCTATATTCTAGCCTACTATCTAGAGGGAAAGCAATACAAAAATAACTAAAACAGTAACATTCTTGGTGTTTTCAATACAAATTTTAATCACTACTCTGATCAGGATAAATGCGCAAAAAAACAGACCTTTTATACTATTTCAATTCGTATTTGTAATCAATTCGGTGGGCCTGCTATTAATTTATATTCAAACCCTAATAGCAAGAAGTATACGTTTATAAAGTTTTTTCAAGTCCCTCGAAAAATTGCATTAATAGAATATAGATGTAATATAAATTAAAATTTAATATACTGTTGCGAGCTAGGGGTTCGCCGGGATTTCAAGTGAAACACAATTCGGTTAAAATAAAAATAAGTAATTATTTTTATTAATCGCACTTTAAATTCACAGAACTATATTCGCACAATAATTCGCACTGTATGGCAGTACCGCCCGCTTATACCATATATCGCTTAACTCGTTCACTTTCGTTCTCTTTCCACACGGTCGCGTATACTCGCTGGCTATCGCAGTCGCGTAATCAAAATTACTGTCACTTAGCTGAATGCTTCACCTGCTTATATACTACCCGGTTGCAGTCTAGGATGTGCTTGAACGTTCAGTTCTGGAATCTTCTCGAAAGCTTCAGAGCCTTCGATTTCGATCATCGTTCAGTGGTGTGTGCAGAAGATTCAAGTGAGCTTGAGATCTTTCGACTTTGGTGGTTCATGTACAGGGTTCTAGTACATTGGAGAGCATTCGGTAAAGAAGGGAGATAGAATCGTGTTGTCTCGCCTTATCTTCAGCTAGGTTTCTGATTGGGTTATTTTGCAACTAGGTATTCGGTTGTTGTTGTTTTTCATTATGTGAAACGATCGAGTTGCACGGTTGCGCGGTTGCCAGGTTTACATGTAACATTACTCCCTCCTTAGTTCCTGTTCGTCCCGAACAGAGTCGATCTCCTCGTCATGGGCGCCATGATACTTCGTTAGTCTATCGAGGTGTACCACTTTCATTTTAGTACGAGGTTTTTGGTGCAACTGAATACGGTACACAACATCATTTAACCGGCTGATGATTTGGTAAGGTCCCTCCCAATTGCGCTGTAGTTTCGGTGACCTGCCCTTCTGTCGTTTGGGGTTGTATAGCCAAACTAAATCGCCTTCTTGGAATCCTGATGAATTTGCCCGTTGATCATACCTCGTCTTCATGCGATCGGTCGCCAAATTTATTTTATCTCTGACCAGGTTGTAAATTGTGTGTTGTCGATGTCGAAGATCCGAGACGTAATCTTTTGGATGGGTTGGTGGATCTGGTGGTACTCCAAACATTAATTCCGCGGGGACTCGAATATTCTTTCCGAAGATGACTCGGGAGGGAGTTTCTCCTGTTGTTGCGTGTACCGATGTTCTGTATGCCATTAAAAATAGAGGAATGTGTTGATCCCAGTCCTGTTGCCTTTCACTGACGAGTTTCGATAGGTTCGAATTCAGTGTTCTATTGAAACGTTCCACCATTCCATCGGACTGTGGATGTAGTGGAGTTGTCCTCGTTTTGTTTATTCCCAGCATTTGACACACGTGTTTGAATGTTTGAGATTCAAAGTTGCGCCCTTGATCGGAGTGTAGTTCACGGGGAACTCCAAATCTGCTCACCCAGTTGGTAACAATTTGTTCTGCGACGGTAACTGCTTCTTGATTTGGAATTGCGTAAGCTTCGGGCCACTTGCTGAAATAATCGATGACCACAAGAATGTAGCGATTACCATTTTCTGATTCCGGAAATGGTCCAGCAATATCCACAGCAATTCTCTCGAATGGAGCTCCCACGTTGTATTGCTGCATTTCTCCCTTAGATCTGCGTTGTGGGCCTTTACTCGATGCACAGGTAGTACACTTACGGCACCAATTTTCGACGTCATCTCGGAGATGGATCCAATAGAACCTCTCTCGTATCTTTGCCAAGGTTCTATTTACACCTAAATGTCCACCGGAAGTACCTTCGTGATACTCCTTCAGAATTTCCTCGACTTTAGAATGCGGGACAATGGTTTGCATAAGATGCGATGTTCCGTCAGCGGTTTCCCATTTCCGTTGTAATAGCCCGCCGTCTAGGTGGAGGGAGTTCCATTGTGCCCAATAACTCTTTAAGGTTTCGCTGAATTGTGAGATGTCTTTCCACTCAGGCCGCTCCATTTTGTCCTTCCATGCCATGATCGGTGAAATATCTGGATCTTTTCGTTGAGCATCTTCCAGTTCTTGCTGATTCCATCCATCCTTTGGTTCGGTCATTATTCGCTGAATGGTTTCTCCGACTTCTTTTTCTTCCACGCGGTGACAATGCTTGCAGTTTGGTGGACAAGGACGACGTGAGAGCGCGTCGGCATTACCGTGAATTCTGCCTCTTCGGTGAACAATTTCAAAATCGTAAGATTCAAGCCTTTCTATCCATCTTGCTACTTGGCCCTCGGGATTCTTGAACTGAAGTAGCCATTTAAGCGATGCGTGATCCGTTCGAAGAAGGAACTTTTGACCATAGAGATATTTGTGAAAATGTTTTGTTGCTTCTACAATGGCTAATAGCTCTCGGCGAGTTACGCAATAGTTCCTTTCTGATTTTGAGAGTACTCGGCTGTAGTATGATAGCACTCTTTCTTGTCCGTCAATCTCTTGTGATAGTACTGCTCCGATACCGACATTACTGGCATCGGTGTCTATGATGAAACCGTGACCTGATTTTGGATACGCCAGAACTGGAGAGTCGCAAAGTTGATCTTTTATTTTCTCGAATGCTTCCTGGCACTGTTGATTCCAAGTAAATGTCTTTCCCTTTTCTGTTAGCTGATGAAGACATTTTGCAGTGTTAGCAAAGTCTTTTACGAATCGACGGTAATATGTCGCTAATCCTAGGAAGCTGCGCAGCTGGTGTTTATCACTCGGAGTAGGCCAATTTTTCACCGCCAGTATTTTCTCCGGATCCGTCTTTACACCATCAGCTGAAACGATGTGACCCAAGTACTTTACTTCTGCACTAAACAAAGTGCACTTTTTCGGACTCAGCTTTAATTTTGCCGCTCGCAGTCGCTGGAAGACTTCCTGTAGATTTTTCAGATGTTCCCCGAAGGTCCTGCCGATAACGATCACATCATCCAGGTAAACGAGACAAGTTTTCCAACTAAGCCCACGCAAAACAAATTCCATTAGTCTTTCGAATGTAGCTGGAGCATTGCACAGGCCAAACGGCATCACGATGAATTGCCACAGTCCGCTGCCGACAGAGAATGCTGTTTTCTCTCTATCATTTTCGTCTATTTCCACTTGCCAGTAGCCACTTTTCAGGTCCAACGTTGAGAACCATTTAGCATCTGTCAGGGTGTCGATGATATCGTCGATTCTAGGTAGTGGATAGCTATCCTTTTTCGTAACATCATTTAGTTGTCTGTAGTCCACACAAAAACGGGTGCTGCCATCCTTTTTCTTAACCAGCACCACTGGCGATATCCACGGACTCTTTGATTCTTCGATGATTCCCTGATGCTCCATTGTTTTGACCATTGAATTGACTTCTCCTTGTTTCGCCAATGGTACTCTTCTTGGAGGTTGACGTATCGGTGTAGCACTTCCGGTGTCTATACGATGTTTCACTAGGTTTGTTCTGCCATAGTCCTCATCACCGGTGGAGAAGACGTCGCTGAATCTTTCGATCAAATCCACTGCTTGCTTGTGTTGTTTTCCTCTAAGGTTGCTTGACTGAAGAACTGCTGATGTTACACTATTCTTCCTTCTTGAATTATTTTTAGAGGCTACGTCATGATGTTCTTCCGTGTCTATACTCGTCACCGCCGATATTGGTTCACAGCTGCCAATTACATCTCCTTTCTTTACGCTGGTAATGCTGTCCGAAACGTTGAGTACTCTTATTGGTACAATCATCCTCTCATTTCTTTTTACTAGCGTTTTTCCCAATATTAGACTTCGTAATGCAGGTGTCGTTTCTGGTTCGATGAGGTAGAATCGGTGGTCCCCGGGATCACCATCGAGCTCTGCCCAAATAACGTTCTCTGATGACTTTGGTATATCCGCATCTTCGCACAATATAACTCGCAGCTTGGTTGTGTTGGAGGATGTTATTTCCATTGGGATTTCGATGTTCCGCCACTTCATTATTCGTTGTCCTAGGTCCAGCTGGATACCGTGTGGTTTCAGAAAATCCATTCCAAGAATACACTCGTCGGTAATATCAGCTACCACGAATACATGCGAGAATGTCAAATCTCCAAGCTGGATGTCACGTGATATTTCTCCATGGACTGTAGTAGTTTCTCCTGTTGCTGTGCGAAGTGCGTACTTTTTGGTGTTGTGAAGCCAAGTACGGTCTACGAGGTCAGATCTTAGCACTGATCGTGTTGCGCCTGTATCAATAGTTATTATGCAGTTTAATTTGTCGACTCGACCGCTCATACATAAGTCGTTTTCACCACGATGTAGTCGAGAAACTGCGATGATGGTTCCGGGGGCGTCGATTCCACCAGCCAACTTCTGCCCCATGAAGTTGGCTTTTACTCGTTTCCCGGACTATGATTAGGCGAAGCGTGCTCTCGTGACGGTTCGCCTCGTTCTCCCTTTTGTTTAGCAGCGCAGCCGGTACAATAGTTGGTAGCTTTTCTTGGTTTTCGGCAGTCGCGTCTTAAGTGTCCTGCCTGTCCGCAATTCCAACACCGGGGTGCACCAGATCCTTCGCTCCGTTTGGTGTATTCGGCCCTCTGACATACACACTCTTCCGTTATTTCTCGAACTCGGTAGTTATTTCGCGAGCTTTGCTTGGCAGCTTCAAACGTAAGCCCATATACTAAGGCTTCGCCAATCGTTTTCTTTCCTGCCAATTTTAACGCCTGCTGCAGCTCTCTGTCCTGTACAGCATTGTTAAATGCGAAAACAGCTGTATCGTTGCGTTGCTCTGTTTGCGCATTGGGAAGCGACAATAACGTAAGTCGTTCTATATCGCGTGCCAGCTCTTGAAGTGTTTCACCATTCTTTTGAGTTCGGTTGTAGAGTTGTGTTTTGTATATCTCTCGCATGTGGTCACTGCCGTAATGAAGATCCAATGTCTGTACCAACGTCGAAAAATCCTGCTGTTGCTCTTGAGGAATTGTTTGAAGAACTTCTGCTGGTGGACCTCTTAGCGCCAATATCAAAGCCGTTCCTCGTTCCAAATCATTCCAATGATTATTTCTCGCGGCAGCCTCAAATTGGGTCTTGTAGATAGCCCACGGTGTTTGTCCATCGAAGATCGGAGCTTTGAGATCTTTGTGCGTAACGTGTTCTGTCTTGATGACTCCAGTCGCTTTCACGATATCAAAGTCCCTTTTTAACCGTTCAACTTCCTCCACAATCACAGATGTCTTTTCCGAAATTTGTTCTTCGAAAGTTCGAAGTTTCTTCTCGACATTTTCTTCGATTGTCTTACCTATGGTGTCCATTGACTGGCTCAGATCTTTAATTTTATTGTTTAGATCTTCTTTTAGCTCTTTCGTCTGTTCGCTTTGCTGTTCCAATTTTTGGTTGAGGTCCTTCGAAGTCTGGTCTAGCTTCTGATTGAGGTCTATTGATAGTTGATTTTGTTGTTGACTTTGGTGGTCCAGTTTCTGATTGAGGTCCTTCGACGTCTGGTTGAGGTCCGTTGATTGTTGGTCCATTTTCTGGCTGAGATCTGCTGAGAGCTGTTTTTGTTGGTTCATCATTTGCTGCATTAACTGCGTCAGGGAATCCGATGTACCAAAACACTCCTCACCACTTCCTGCCCGAGCTTCTTCGATTGGGAACTCGAAACTGTTTGCGTCTTTACCCTCAGCCTCAAGTATCTCGATCATACGGCTGACAAGCTCAGACTTGTTCCCTGTTGTAGATAATTCCCGTCTACCGAGCTCTTCCTTCAGCTCCGTTAATTTTAAATCTTTTAAATAACGCGGCATTTTCACTATCGATTTATTGTCCGTTAAAGATTTTTCCGCGATATAATTTCACTCAAATTCGATTTAACAAAATTCTCCTTGTCCGTTCGAGAATTTTAACTTCACTTCGCAGTTTGAAAACGTTATTCGCGCACAAAATTCTCACTTTGTCCGTTCGAGAATTTTAACTTCACTTTTTATCACTCGCGATTTCAACCCGAATTAATCCTTGAAATCCCACTTCTGACACCAATTGTTGCGAGCTAGGGGTTCGCCGGGATTTCAAGTGAAACACAATTCGGTTAAAATAAAAATAAGTAATTATTTTTATTAATCGCACTTTAAATTCACAGAACTATATTCGCACAATAATTCGCACTGTATGGCAGTACCGCCCGCTTATACCATATATCGCTTAACTCGTTCACTTTCGTTCTCTTTCCACACGGTCGCGTATACTCGCTGGCTATCGCAGTCGCGTAATCAAAATTACTGTCACTTAGCTGAATGCTTCACCTGCTTATATACTACCCGGTTGCAGTCTAGGATGTGCTTGAACGTTCAGTTCTGGAATCTTCTCGAAAGCTTCAGAGCCTTCGATTTCGATCATCGTTCAGTGGTGTGTGCAGAAGATTCAAGTGAGCTTGAGATCTTTCGACTTTGGTGGTTCATGTACAGGGTTCTAGTACATTGGAGAGCATTCGGTAAAGAAGGGAGATAGAATCGTGTTGTCTCGCCTTATCTTCAGCTAGGTTTCTGATTGGGTTATTTTGCAACTAGGTATTCGGTTGTTGTTGTTTTTCATTATGTGAAACGATCGAGTTGCACGGTTGCGCGGTTGCCAGGTTTACATGTAACAATACTTTAAAATAATGTATACACAAACATTATCACTATGTATCTATGTGCAATTATACAATTTGGTAATAAAAATATTTTAAGGGGAGTTATGTATTTTACTCAATTTTTCTGGAAATTATAAGTATTGGACATATATATTATATTTTATGTAATAAATTATTTATCTTAAAAATTTAGTGTAATCGATATTAATGTAAGTAACAACACAAATTGTTGGCCTATCATGTTTAAAGGAGGTAGAATGGAACTGTTAAACGAAAAATATTTGTGCTTAAAGTACCACTGCATAATATTTCAGGAATCATTAACGTGTTTCACTAGCATTGATCATGATAATTGAAGCACAGAAATATTTTATTTATTTTTAATATTGATACCTGTACTCAAATATGAACATGATCATTTAAACACAAAATTGACAACAAAACTGTTGAATCAAATAATGATAGTTGTAATGTTTTGAAAACATAATTAACTATTGCACCATATTTGAATTAACAACGTTGCTTATTTGACGCAAAATCAAATAAGGTTTGTATTTGATTTTCCCAATGTTAATGTTACCAAGTGTATGAATACTCAATAAAGTTTGGTCATATGTAAAAAAAAATCTTTTCATTTGTTTTCTCGCATTAGTTGGCAGGTATATATAGCAATATCTAATACTTGTTTAACAGAACATGATTGAATGTCAATTTAACTAGATTTTGCATTGTAAATGGAACAACCGAATCAAATTACAACGAACTCAGGGCCGGATTTCCCATAGGACTAAAAAGTTCTGCAGCACAGGGCCCCCAAATTTTAAGGGGCCCCCAACAAATTTCACTGGGGCCTCAAATTTTCATATATTCAATAAAAGGCAAGATTTGTATTCCCTGCTGGGCGTTGCGAGTGCGTTCAGAAGTCAGCACTTCGCTGACATTTGGGAGCACCCGCAACTGCCGCCAACCTAACACCGGACGCAGCAGGACAGTAAGGTGATAGAAGCCGGCGTGGGTTTTTGAATTCGGCACGTTTACTTGTTTAATTGCCGTCGTCGTCGCCATTGTTGCCGTTGTCGGTGCATCTTTTGTTTTTTTTTCCTTTGCCGACATATTTTCCGCCGAGTGGACATCCTCGCGACAGTAAAACTAAAATTTCCCAATTCGATTGAAAAAACAAATCTGTCCGCGACTGAAGAAAAATGGTGTTCTCGCGAATCCAACTCGCGCATTCTTTTTTTTTGATCTTTTCCCACTTTTTCGTACATTACGATTTTCGTAGCAGACTGCTATTAAAGGTAAATGCAAAATATGTAAAATTCCCTTCATCATTTTTTTCACTTAGTTGGTACACAGAATTCTTACCGATGTAATGGTAACATAATAATTCTAATGCATATAATATATTTCATTTCTCACTTTATTAATGGTAGCAATTGTAATGCATACAAAACATGAAAATATAGTCTTCACATACCTTTAAATATTCGTTTTTTAAGACATCAAAAATTGCACTGCAGACCTCTGGTATTATAGTTGAAATTGTGTTAGACGGTATTCGAAATAAATACATCAGGGATTTATAACTATCACCTTAACAAACACAGACACAAATTACTTATTATTTATTTTCAATAATTAACTGACTGACCTGTTGCTGAATACCTCAAAGTCAGAGTTAAATGCTCAGCCGGTGTAATTGCAGTGGCGTGGTGTCCATGGGAGCAAGGGAGGCATTGCTTCCTTTACATTTTGCTTAAAAATATATCTAAAATGCGTTTTCTAAATCGCGAAAAAAATTCATGTTTCAAACATTTTCTTTAACCACAGTCTAAAAATTCGCAAGAAACTACACGCGAATGTCGCAAACAGCCGATTGGCAACACCACGATAAAGGCAAGCGAAAAGAAACCAAGAAGAAGACACATGGAAGCAACTTTAAAGTTGCATCTATGAGCGTTCATTTCATTCCGCCCACTGTGACGTCATAAAAAAAAATTTTCGTACACGGCACCGTGGAAGCAATACGCTATTTGCTTCCACACATTCCTGGCTGCAGCGGTGAAGCTTTCAGCAAGCAGAGATCTGATAAGAAATAAGTGCTACCAGAGAAGGTAGGAATTGAATTCTGATCGAAGTTTGAAATGAATTGTGGTAAATAGTTGAATTATATTTAATTTGATTTTTAGATCTCAGGAACCACTTATGCTAGGATGCTGAAACTTGGAACTTATGTAGAACTATGACAGTGGACCTATTTGCAAGCAAATTGGCGATAAGGGTTGAGGAGTGTGGGAGTGGAGGGGAAAGCAATGTGTTCGAAGTGCTTGAAAGCTGGGGTTGAAACATTCTAAAATACGTATCTTCTGAACGGTTGATGCCAGAAGATTGAAACTTTGTAGTTGTCTTAAGGGATAATAGGAGATTAATCAAAAGCTAAAATATAGCCATTTTTCATAAAATTTCATTTGTATATCTCAAGAACCGTATCATATAAATAATCTTAGAAATTTTACAGGAGTTAGGCTCAGTAGACTTCTAACAGGGAAAATTTTTTGGAGGTACTGGTGAAGAGGCTGATGGTGGGAGGGCGTGGAAAGAAAATAACATTGATTTTTATTTTTCAAAAACCACAAACCATAGAAAGCTAAAATTGACTACATAGGGCCAATAAAGAGATATCCTAAAAAAATTTTTTTAATATGGGTAGCAAGGTGGTTTTTTATATCTCAGAAACGGCTTATGAAGAAGAAAGTTGGAACTTCGTACGTGTATGTACGTATGCTACTGAAGTAATTAAAGGAAAAGAAATTCAGATTTTTATTGGCATAGAGGTTGAGTAAAACAAATGTCCGTGAAAGAGAATTTTTCCACATTTTCACGATTTCGTTATATACGGTTGACTACTCTACGGCAACCACGATCCGAGGCATCCTTTGAAACCTAAAGGATAAAATCCCATTGGAAATGGAGGGTATTTATAAAGTTCCTTGCGGGTCTTGCAACAAAGTCTACATAGGAGAAACGGGACGGACCATCAGAACAAGGATTCGTGAACATCAGCGCTGTACACAAAAAAAACAGGTCCATTCATCGGCAATTGCGGAACAGCGGTAGAAAACCACTCAATCGATTTTAACAACGTTAAAATATTGGCCAAGACAAAACACTACCATCAAAGAATCCACAAAACTTCAACCGAGACGCTGGATACAACCTCTCTTCACTTTGGCTACCTGGTCTACGTTTTGAAAAAAAAAACACTGTTCAAAAATCATCGATCCCAAAAACCAATTAAGCTTAGATTTCATAAATATCCCCTTTTAATTAACTCCGCTCCTTTTAATAGTTTTATGACTACCCTTGTTAACGTAATTTCCTCCTCTGTTTTTAATTGACTCGTTTGTTTAAATATTGTAACCTTTTTTCTACCTGCTTTCATATAAAAACAGTTTGTAAAAGTATTGTCGATCAGTTTGATAAAGGACTTAGTCGAGTCCGAAACGTCACGCAAAAATAAACAAGAACAGTATTGAACCCGGAAAACTTGTATTTTCATTTCAACATGTACTGTGAAAACATTCACCAAAAAATTCGTTATATATATTGGACATGACGAAATAAATTTTATTTATGCGGGTTCTTTATGTAAATGCCTAGAAATGCTTTTTTTTTTTTTTTCAATTTTTCGATATCCAAACCCTCAGCGGGTGTAAAGTGGTTGTGTAAATTTTCACGAATTTCCATATATTGGGTCTAATGAGATATTCAATTCACTTTTATTTCTAAAGGCTTTAAATTTAATCGAAGAAAAATCTAATGATGCAAGCATTTTTCAAGAATTCCGAAAAACTTTTAGGGTTAATGAGATCGAATTCGGTTTTACTTCTATTGGCTCTTCTATCCAAAAATACGTGAATAAATAAAAAAATTGCCAATACTCTGGGCGAAACTTTATAATTTTTTGATAGAAGTCCGGATCGCGTTTAATGATGAGATGCGATGTACGTGACTGCGACTGACAACCTAAAAAATAGCGTTCCAAATAGCCTCCTGGTTCCCGTTCGTGATTGCTGGGTGCTTTTATGTTAGTAATGTTAAAAGTAGCTAATGGAATAGGTTCATTTAATACTTGGTAAATTTGTAGGTAGAATAATAATAATAAATGGTTGAATTATCACGCCACGTCACTGTGTAATTGCTTTTCGCATCTGGGTATCTCTTCGTTTTATTAAAGGTGTTACTTTTTCCAATAAGTAATCGAAATCCGGTGCTGACATTCGCAAAAAGTTTTTGTAAAAACTTGCGAAGTTTTTGCTGTTGCGGTATTGGCATGCAATGGAAGAAAGCTGATATCTTTGGTAAAGAAAATTTTTTTTTCGGAATTATGTGATACAAACACAGACATTTTTTTCAAATATTTTTCTGATTAAAAAAAAATTAGGTGGCCCCCAAAAGTGAAATAGCACAGGGCCCCTTCAAAAGTAAATCCGGCCCTGAACGAACTAGTTTTTATTGGCAAAATGACAACTAAACGATTCCTTATAACATTGGAATCTAGTCATTTTAAAAAGTATTTCTTGTTATTTCAACATGATAATAATGTTCAAATAACATGAACACACATGCTACCATGCTAAAATAAGAGAAGTGTTTTGTTAGTCCAAACATGTTCACTTTCAGTTTAAATATTATGTAACCTTGTTCTTTTAACAATATTTTTCATGTTTCCTGAAACAGAATAATAATAAGCTCAAAAACATAGAGTAAAACTGGTTGAAAATACATGAAAATAATTGATTTTAATAGGAATTTTTTTTGGGTGTATGTTTATGAGCTTACGTACCATAATTGATATAAAAATGCGTGCGTTACATTAAAGACTTACCGATTATTTCACTTTGATTTAAGCCACTAAATTCATATTCCTGTAATATATCGATACATAATTCTTGCACTATTTCGTCATTTGCATCACTAATAATTGTATTATATTATTACTAATTAATCTGAACGCACTATAACTAAGTAACGAACTATACACCGCGATTGAAGAAACAGACTGGCAAACAAACAGTTCTGTTAAAATGTTTTTTACTATTTTCAGATTTCTTTCAACTATCAGTTGGTAGAATGTTACAACTGAATAGTTGGAAGTTACTATAAAATATTAGATTATGTTTTGCTCAATAACCAAATATAGTGATACCCAACTATTTAGTAGTAATATTGAAATGAACTAATTTTCAATTTGAAACAAACTACAATATAGTACTAAACTACTGATTTTACTATTTGCGAACTATTTCTTTGATTTTTTAACTATTTTTTAGGTATATTTTAGTTATTTGAACTTTTATGCAAGATAACTACGAAAAAGTTATTTTTTACCAAAATATTTTTCTGGTAGAAAATTACTCACACACACATACAAAACAACTTATAATCAATTAATTTCCGTGTATTAAATAATAAATAATCGTTAAGTTTGTTCCTTTTTTTTAAAAAAAAGAAATAAATCATAATTTTTGTATAAAAGTTAAATTAATCGCAAATTTTCAATAATGCGGCTATCGCTATTTTTGAATAATTTGAACTGAAAACTTTTGATCAAAACATTTAAATAACGTTAATGTAGAGATAAATAAAGATTCCGAAAAAAAAATTTGAAAAATATATGTTAAGGATACATTTTAAAAAAAATTTGGCTTAAAAATAAATTGGATAAGAAGGTCTGAAATACATAAAGAAAGAAAGAAATTAATTAGACATAGAAATTTAATAATAAGACAAGTTAAAAATGAAATTAATGTTAAAGTATCAAATAAATATATAAATATAGAAAATTTAAAAAGAAATGTATTTTTTTGTTGTTACTCTATGTAGCTTTATTAATTCACTTTAAATTTACATCTTAGTAACTATAATAGCTTACTACTCACAAAAGCACAGCTCGTGTGTGAGAGTGGTCAAGTACAATTCAATAATAAAAAGAAATTACGATTCAAATACAATTATAAATGATGTTTAAAATTAAATTAGATACTAATAGTATGGAAAAAAAATTAAAATAAATGAAATTATGCTTAAAAATAAAGAAATTCATGGGAAGAAAGAAAATCGATAACAGTGAAGATTAAAACATACTGCAGTCACGATCGGCTGCAAGCCAATCGTATAATACTCTAGATGAATACTGAACTCCGATTTATATTCTAGTTGGGGATAAAGTAGAATTACGTGTGTGCATGTTGTATGTCCTTTATTAAGGACTGCTATTAGATTGCTACTCAAAACTAAAAGATAATATTCAGTGTTTAACTTCATACCTTGAACTGGGTAAGTCATCGAAAAAAAATGTCCTTTTTAAAGGACTTTCACATGGGAGGTGCAGGAAGGACTCACTGGATTTCTTACATATTTATCCTTTTCCTTGGAACCATTCAAAAATAAACGTGTACAAAATTTCAAATTCCTAGCTTGAAGCGTTCAAAAGTTATCGAAAAATATTGTTGAACACGTGTCTTAAGGACATTTTGTATGGCAGCTACCAGAAGGAGTAAAAGGATTTCGCTGATTAGTAAACTCGAACTTCGTTTTTACTCAAAACTAATTTGTACAAAATTTCCAATTCATAGCTAAAAGATTACTTGAATTATAGTAAGTTCCATAAATTAAGTAAAAACGTTTTGACAGGATATTTGTATGGCAGCTACACGAAGGACTAATAGGATTTTCTTCATAATCATACATTTAGCTCCAACTATTGGAAAAATAACACATACAAAATTTCAAAGACGTAGCTTAAACCCTTTTGAAGTTATCGGCCAATATTCTTGAACACGTGTTTTAAGGACATTTTGTATGGCAGCTACCAGAAGGAGTAGGACGATTTTGCCCGTTAACGAACTTAGCCTTACAAATTCAACCAAACATCCAAATTCAAAATTTCAATATCCTAGGTGAAGGCGTTCTTGAGTTATCGTGTTCACGGACAGACGGACGGACGGACGGACGGACGGACGGACGGACGGACGGACGGACGGACGGACGGACGGACGTCAGGCGGATTTGAGGTTTTTGGCCACAAATAAACAAAAAATAATATGTTATTATTTTTTCGTCCGAGGCTTGGTTCTATGCGTTACAAACTTTTGGGCTGGATTAAACTTATAATACTCTATATGATTTCATCTAGAGTATAAAAATATTAAATTAAACGAATTCAAAAGAATGATAACAGTCATTAGTGAACTGAAAATTGGATAACAACTGAAATAATTCTTATATAATTAGAAAATAAAAATTAAAAGAGAATTAAAAGAAAAGTTTAAATTTAAAAATCAAAGTAATGAAATAAATTATTAAGTTAGAAAGAGCAGAAGCAAACCTTAGCACTTTAGATTCAACTAGATAATGTAGATTTGAATATACAAATGAAAAATTTAAATTGAAAAATTAAAAAATTGAAAGATTTGTATATGCAAATAGTAACTCAATTAGAACATTTGTGACTAAGCTCTTGTTAAGTCAACACGGTGAGTTGTCCTTTACAATGAATAAAAAATTGTTAGAAATATCATTAAAATTATGCACAAAGTCATTTAATTAATTATTTGAAATCAATAGAAAAAATAGTGCCGAATTCGGGAGGAATCTCCTCCCAATATACTAATTCGGGATAAATTGAAGGTCCTGGATAATGCTGGAAGGACGTATTGGCGACTGGGACCATCTGGACCAGCTATTGACTATCGATGCTTACGAGCCCCAGGCCAACCAACCGTTCGAGTTCGATGCTACGAGCAGCAGACCAACCAACCGTTCGAGCTACCAGTGACTCTAGAGCTACCTACTTTTTCACTCTTCTTGTCGCGATCGTCGAGCCGTGTAGACGCAAATTTTTATTTTCGTCATTGCTAATTGAAGTTAGACTAAATTAAAATAAATCAAACGCAAACATTTCTTATTGTAACTTAAATTTAAAATCAAATTTAAGCAGGTCCCAAGAAGTCAAATGTTTGCGCCATCGCAAAATCGTTCTAGCCATCCAACAAAATATACGCAGATCAAGTCTTCCACCGATTATACTTTCAACGTGGATCAACAAAACTCGGCGAATTGCGCAAGATTATGCATACCATAATCGAATGGAACTACTACAGGCGTAACAAATCTGGACCAACACAATGTCGGAACTGTCAACTCTATGGCCACTGATCAACCAACTGTCATATGCCGCCAAAATGTATAATATGCAGCGGGCCCCATAATCATACTACTTGCCAAGCGGACTAAAATGTGCCAACTGTGCTAGCAAGCTCCGCCATAGCCGGTCGCAATCCCAGGTTGAGATAAGGAGGAGCGAGTGAACACATCCTGAATGGGCAATAACACCAGTGCGTCTCAGGAAGTAGGTCTGAAACCGGTGCAGTTGGACTCGCGGCATAGCTGTGAGAACTCCTAAACACCATAACCGGCTGAAAGTTGTGCACATGTCTATGTACTATAGACCTGGCCCTCCAGGTTGGGGGTTGGGCGATCGCCTAACAACTCATCCCCAGAAAAAACCTATTGTTCCGAAAGCAGGACTACAGCCTCGGATAAGATTGAATCAACGGCAACGACTCTGGCAACGCATTAATGACTATTCTTTTGGATCTTGGAACGTTCGCTCCCTGTACAGAACAGGTGCACTGCGAGAGCTTCTAAATGAAGTTTCAGGATACAACATCAACATTCTGGCGGTCCAGGAGATGGCTTGGCAGCGAGATTAATGACTTGCGGACACACACAATACTAACCAGTGGAAAACCTTCGGGGAGCAGGGAATTTGGAGTAGCTTTCGTGGTAGATAGCAAATTTAAAAACTTTAATCACCTTCCACTTCAAAACCGTAAACGAAAGGTTGTGTGCGATCCGCATAAAAACAAAATTTTTCAATGTATGGCTGGTAAACTGTCACGCGCTCCAACAGAGGAAAAAGATGATGCAGTGAAGGTCATATTCTATACAACACCCTAGAACAAACATTTGATTCTTTACCATCCAACGACATAAAGATACTTTGTGACGAGCCGTCCTGGCAGCACCGCCGCCCCGATCGTGCAGTGCGAACGTCGATAACGCGACACTAGCGCCAGAAGTGGCTACAGCGGTCAAAAAAGTAACCTGCGAGCGAGGAGACGATTACTCAGTCTCTTTCGTTACCAAACCACCAAAGCGAGTAGACGTGTGCTTCTTCGATACTAAGACGCAGAACCGAGCCGACATAGTTTTTTTGAATTGGAATACCAAGAGCTGATGAGAGTGACCGTGATTCAACCACACCAACACCAGCCGGACGACGAAGTTTTTCTTCAAGTGCGCGAACTAGAGTAGTTAAAAATTAAAAAGGAGATTTTTTCTAAAGAAGTGCCGCGATCCATAGTGAGACTCCGGGAACCGCTACATCCCGAATCACAACACAGCAGCAGGCCGCAACACACGCATAAAAACCAACAAAACAAAAAAAGGGGTGAGTGCCGCATGGCATTGTTTTTTTTTATTAAATTTATGGCCCCTTGGGCACCGTTACCCGACGCGCCGGGCAGAGGCCCGCGGTTCAAAGGGTCTGATGTCGATGTGTCTCTTTTGTTTCGCACCGCGGATCAAAAAGGAAAAAACAAAAAATTAATAAATCGGAGAAATATGGTATGGTGTGTTGATTTTTTTGTTTTCGTGTTTTATTCCAAATATTGTCGCATAAATGTTGCTGGAGCGTCATAACCGTGTTCACAAACTGTCTTTTTTATACCGGTGGAAAGTTCACGTCGATTAGCGGAATTTTGGTGCGTTTTCCCAATCCGCGGGAGGGTGGAAAAGGGTTTGCCGGTCGCCAGTCGCAATGACAGCTAAGAAGTGCGGCAACATGCGTACCACCAGAATTCTTGTTTCCTGCTTCGATCGGTTCACAAATTTTTTTCTCCGCGTTCCGCAAAGCGATATTGAAGTGCCGAGTGTGTTTGTGCGTAAAGATTTGGTAAATGGAGGCTCCGTTAACCCCACAAGCGCCCCACGCCACACATTTTAAGGCGACGTGTTGACTTTTCTCGTTTTCGTGCTTTAGACCTAAAATTGTCGCATATATGTTGCGGGAGCGCAATAGTCGTGTTCACAAACCGTTTTTCCCTCATTACCGGTGGGAAATTCGCGTCGAATAGCGGAAATTAGTGCGTGCTCACAATTCACGGGGTTAGAAAAAGGGTTGCCGGTTGCCAATCGCAATGACAGCTAAGAAGTGCGGCAACTTGCGTACCACCAGAATTCTTGTTTCCTGCTTCGATCGGTTCACAATTTTTTTTTCTCTCCGCGTTCCGCGAAGCGATATTGAAGTTGCCGAGTGTGTTTTGTGCGTAAAAATGTGTTAAACCATCAACCGCGTCGTCCGAAGTATGATCCGATTCAAGCAACCCGAGACCAATTCCCGGAATCGAAAGAGTTGGTTGCATCTCGCTGGATCTTCCCGGATTCATACACTTCTACGTCCGTGCATTTGGTTATCCTTCGCATAGTAACTACCTTTAATACGATCGCCAAGCTAGGATCCTGGTGTATCGGCATTCTACTGTTCGCCTACTCGTTCCACGCATGAAAAAAATGCCATAAGATTCCGTGGGTGAAAAGTGAACTTGGACTCAACGCTATGTGATCCATACTCCACTTAATTGCCACATCTTTGGCCGCTACTCTGGAGTCAAAGCAAATACAGCAGCTGCATCGTTCAGTTTCAATGGAAATCTAAAATATTTTTCTTACTGCGGATTTGAAGCTTTGTAAATAAATTCGACTAAGGAAAAACTTACTTAAATAAAAGAATTGATGTATATTTGTTTAACCTTATGGCTATTATTATTTTAGTGACCAACTTTCGGATTGGTTATGGACGTATGAGGGAAAAGCGTATGGAGAGGAAAAGGGGAACCATCTTCGCCTTTGATTTTTTTTTCAGCTAGGGACCGGATAGGATGGATCAGGAGTACACAGCCTAATCCAGCGACCATATTTAATTCGAACTTTTCAGTAGCCGAGAGCGAGCCGTTATTTCACTGGATCCAGAAAACCTCGAACCGCCCCTACAGGAACTTAGTGAGAAATACGAAACAGTTCCACACATTGTACCTCAGCTATGGCATATTTTGGTACCACGGCTGTGATATCACAAGAAATGATCACTAGATATCCTTCCCTAAATTCTGCCATTTTTACAGCGCAACGATTCAACCACGGTGAAAATGCCTCTGCCCTGCTACTAAATATTGCAACACGTCTTGAGACTCACATCGTATTTTTTTTTGCTTGCACCGATGTTCGCATCCCTTCATCCCTTTTTACAGACCACATCAGAGAACCCGTCCTTTTGGTCTACGCACCGCTGACAAGTTTGGGGAGTAAAGGAGCATTTATTAAGGCGGGCGAATGGAAATTATCAACGTGCCTCTCAAGTCAACTGTTCGTCTAAATTTCGTTGAGTGCCGCGGTATATTCACTACTAACATGCTGGACGTCACCAATGCCATCAAGGGTCGGGTTTAGAGTTGGCAAAAACACACATATAAGGAGCAGATTTGCTGTTCCGATCGGGCCAAGCCCAATGAGACTTAGGGATGGGCGATATATTTCGATGCATCGAAAACATCGATATTTACGTTCCAATGCATCGAATTAATTCGATGTAATTGTAACGTTTCGATATATTCGATGCATCGATTTTTTTTCATTCGATAATCGAAATCTTAGACAGCGGTCTCGGCTCTCGGTCGGTTGGCGCGGCTCGTTTGTTTCGGCCTTTCGACGGCTTTTGGCTGGCTTCTTACTCTTGCTGCACACACACATACACACAAGAGACAATTACTCTTTGATCTCTGTTCCAGTGTAGTTACTTTACTACAATTGTAGCAGATCTGCTACACTTTCATTGCGTTTACTACGCCACTACGGTCACACTTAAATCTACTACAGTTTTGATGTCCCATATAGGGTTCCCCAGCACTTACTACAGGACCATTGCTTGTGCCAAGTGCTGGCTGCCAGGCGTTGGGAGCCATCACTGGTTAACCTCTGGGCCATCGTTGACCGCCAGCGATGGCTAGCGAACCAAATTCGTAATAAAAGGTCTCCACCTGACTTTTTAAGGGTGGAGTGTATTTTCGTTTTCGATCATAAGCTGCTATATGCTTATGATCTAGACTATGGTTAAAACCCCAAGCGCAGGCCTCCCTCAATTGCATCATTATGTTCGTACGATTTTATGATGGCACTCCTGTGCATTCTTATTCCTATTCATAGCTGGTATCCTATCTATTTATTTCCTTTTCTAGTCTATCTACATACTTTATCTACTTTGTCTACTCTACGAGGTAAAGATACCGTCAAGATTACGGATTGGGAGAAATTAAATTGTCTCATTTCCATCCCATCTTCTAGCTACTTTCCAGAGTGATTACTAGTACTGCAGCTTCTTTCATCTCTCTTGGAGTTCCCACGCTCTTAGGTCAGGAAATGAGGACAAAACAGAAATAAGAGTCATAATTAGTTTGGAGTAGAAACGAACTGAATAAATATAATAATGAGAAATTGTAAAATGTTGGGAAATAATTTGTTTATAGTTAAATTGTTGAGAGCAGTTAAGTACTGGTGGACTATATACTAGTGGTCACTCTGACATTTTATGGCCAAGTTAATATTCAGTAGTGACTATTCCTAGGATCTACTACAATGTGCTACCAACATCGATCGAGATACGAAGAGCGCTTGAGTTTTGGGTGAAAAGAACCCAGGAGCAAGCATACATAACTGAGCTGCGTCACATGGAAGCAGCAAAATCTGGGTTACCTAAACGGAGCAAGTTGTTGCCATTGAACCCGGTACTTGATATGCATAAGCTTTTGCGCGTGGGCGGACGAATTGATTGTGCAAACCTTTCATACGGTGCCAGACATCCTTTAATTGTACCTGCGGATTCAAGACTGGGTCGGTTAATCATGTCCGACGCGCACAGTCAGACTTGTCACGGTGGCGTACAGTTGATGATGCAATATATTAGAAGTGAGTACTGGATACCTGGACTGCGTGCTGCGTTGCGACGTGTTGTGCATAGATGCGTAATTTGTGCAAGGCTAGACGCGAAGATGTCGGAGCAGTTGATGAGTAATCTTTCTGGGAATAGAGTGCAGCCTGCCAGAGCGTTCTTACATACCGGTATTGATTTTGCTGGTCCTGTGCTCATGAGATCTGGAGCGAATAGAGGCAGGCATCTGCGCGTGGAGAAGGGCTACGTGCAGTTTTTGTGTGCATGGTGACAAGAGCTGTGCACCTTGACGTCGTTACTAGTATGACAGCTGATGCATTTGTGGCTTGTCTTAAACGATTAACTGGACGACGCGGACTTTGTTCAAGATTGTATATTGACAACGGTACAACGTTCGTGAGAGCTAATAAAGATTTTGCAGAGGCTTTGCAGAGTTGGAAGTGCAGAAAGGTTATGGACCAGCTTAACGTGCAGGCTATAGAGCGGCGATTTATAACACCCGCTGCTCCTTATCAAGGCGGGCTTTGGGAGGCAGCTGTAAAGTCAATGAAGCACCACCTACGTCGTGTGATGGGTCAACAATACTTTACCTATGAACATCTTACTACAGTCCTTATCGAGGTCGAGGCCTGTTTGAATTCAAAAACACGGTGAGAAGTGAGACAAAACAGGGTCGTTTTATCAAATTGTTGTTGTTTAGCGTGACATAATATAAATGTGAGTGAGAAAACACAGGTTCGTTATGTCAATTGTTGTTGTTTTGCGTGTAAATGAATGCGACGATGTCTGCCTTCAACTCAATCGCTGCTTGTCATATCGAGTAAGTATATATATCTATGCTTTTCTCTAACAATTTGGTCATTCAGTGCGCAACCTCTTTGGTATTCCAGTTATACAGTTTTTGTTTTCATTTCTGGAAATTATGCCAAATACAACGTTTTTTTCTTAACTAGCAGATATGCACTTGCCAGTTGTTATGCTTATTCATAATTATTGCTTGTAGCAAGAGCTTCAGATATGTTATAAAGAATGCTGGAGAATTTAAATTAATGATTTAGTATGTGAGTATGGCACTTTCGCCTTTTGCGTCATTATCTAGCTTATTTCAAACCAAGCCTTCAATTTTTCGTTGATTTTCCCATATGAAAATTTTATTCGATGCATCGATGTTTTAAATCGATGTTTTCATTTTTATCCAATACATCGGTCAATATCGATGTTCTAATTTGATGCATTGCATCGAAAAAAACATTCGATGTTTTTTTCCGGTGCCCATCCCTAATGAGACTGCCAAATGGTTTTCTTTCAAGAAAAATCGTTGGCAGTAGCATGGCCTTGGTCCGGCCGCAACGGCGTCAATTCCATACGCGTCTCGGTACGACTGAGCCATAGTCATCCGCCCAGACGGATCGACTCTTTTGTTCTTGACAAAATAACACCGACACATAGGTGTGTTTTCATGCCTGATCGCCCGTCGGGTGATCTCATCTAAATGTTCCTTCCCACAAAACCTTTTTCCTTCCCACTCTTGTCCACCACCCTATTTTTACATCTGGCCCCCGTACCTTGAATCCTTTCCAGCCCGCCGACAGATAGAATGGGAGTTCTCAAACCCATTCGTCGGCCCCACGAGCATAATTAATTCAGTTCACGGAAAGAAACGACACATCCACCCCATCCAACGAGCTAGCACGTGCTTTTATGCTAGATGCTCAGTCGTTTCAGTGGCCATCCGTGAGACTAATGTTGTCCAATGACACATAGTCAACGAAAAACATATGAAAGTTATTCTTCATTTTGACGAAGAAATGACGATTTCTTCCGATAGATGGAGGATAACTTTCCGTCCGGCAGGTTTTACGTCCAAATTTAAGACCAAAAGGCCTAGTCTTTCGGACGTTCTGCGGACATATTCGTTACAACTTCTAGGCGACTTCAATGCAAAAGTTGGACAAGAGGAGACACATAGAGGAACCACAGGAAGGCACAGTTTCCATAATACTACCAATGACAATGGCAACGTCGAATCGACTTCGCAACCAGGCAAAAACTTAGTTGCAAGCTCAACATGCTTCTGCCATCGCAACATTCATAAAAGAACGTGGTCATCTCCGGATTGCCGCACTTTCAACCAAATTTACCACGTTCTGATCGAGAGAAGGGCTACACTCAGAGAAATTTCCGCGTAAAACAAAAAAAAAATATAGCTAAATCAATAAAATTCGTTAATGATGTGTTTTTTGTTAATTCAATAAATATTATTTTTGATTTAATAAAAATGTGAAGAGGTTAAATTAATTAAATTTGTTATTAAATCTTTAATGATAAATATTTGAACTGTAAGGCATAATTTTTAGTTGAATCAGACAAAAGAGATTATTTTAAAAACGAGCATTGTTATAAGTAATATTTTCTATTATTGGAATAAAAATTTAATAATCTTCTTAAATGTCATTCCGTTGTTGAAATGTTACGAATATTGTTAATTACAAAATTTTTTATATATTGTTTTAAATTTGTAATCTGTTGAAATATAGTCTTCTATATTTTTTTTCAATGAAATGAAAAACTTATTTTGTAATTAAATTGACATTTATTGTTTTATAATGAAATTTAATTCTTATATTTACTTAAAAAAAAATTTATTTCTAATATACTCGTACGTCTTACCGTTATTTGTATTATTTCAATGAAATAAAAAACATATTTTGTGATTAAATTAACATTAATTCTTTTATAATAAAATTCAATACTTATATTTGGTTATAAAAACTTATTTCTAATATAAGTCTTACCTAAGGTTGCCAGATAGTTGGCTGGAGAACCCGCCGCGTGAGCTATAGAAATAGCCCAAAACCCGCAAGAAGAATTGTAGCCCGAATACAGCGCCCAATTTTGCAATTTTACAGTAGCAGTTTAATGTGTTGAATACAGTTGCGACTTCGACCAAGAACTGTGAATTTCTAAGAAACAATGTAATGTTAATATGACATTTGTGTGGATACATAAATTTGTTTTTATCACCATTTCAAAACTCTAATTTGAAGAAAATATTTGGAACAATAATACAATATGAAGCCCTTGGTGTAATAAGGGGTCAACTCATTTTTTAATAGCATGAGAGGGCTTGACTTACTGACTCCTTATTGTATTCGGATGAAATTCAGCTGATACAGTTAACCCCTTACGATTTAATAATATTTTTAAGAATTTTAATAAAATCATATAAAAAAGAATAAAATAATTTTAATGCAATAAGGGGCCAGAAAAGTTACGTTTTCTCATGTTTTTGGTCATCAACACTTAATAATCTAATTGCTTCATAATCGTCTTCGCTTAAATCACAGAAATGGTCTACAGAAAATGAAGCCGGCTCTCGATTATCGTCATACATTTTTGAATTGAAGCGGTTCAACATATCTTTGGAGGGAGTGCAATTTTTGCAACACGTGTCTGTAACCTGGCAAATTTTGTGACAAAAGATTTTGTGATATATTTCAAGACGCGACGAAAACTCGGGCTTATGCGAGAATATAAGTACCTTTAAGTGTACCCGAAGCCGTAAGAGAGAATCTAGCATTTGAAGTTGCATTCGATTGCGCTCCTAAACACATGCTCCACTACTGTATTACTAACAGGAAGAGTTAACGTTTTTAGTGCAAAAAGAGCCAGGTCTTTAAACGGCTGCTCGCCTCTAGCATTCGTAGTATTTAGAACACATGCCCAGAAATGTATTATGTCTATTTTTGACAAATCGCCATTATGTTCAGGATGCAAGCACAATTTGACTAATGGTAGAGTGCCGAAGGAAATCCTTTTGATATCAAGGCCAGCGACGCTAATGCATTCTACCAAGGCTGTCGCCAAGTTTTGGCCGGTGCAACTTCAACAATAGCATGAAAGTTTGTAGCCATAGCTTGGCGACTCATGCTGAAGTATCTTATGCATAGACCCATGAACTTTGTAACGGATACATCTGTTGCCTCGTTAGCAATTATGCCATAATTCTTTTATCAGTTCAATGAGAAGTACTGGGTCAACAACGGCTGAAATTAATTTTGAACATTTCGTTCGGTGTAACCCAATGCGTACGTAGGCGTACTAAGAATCGTAGGAAAGGGTTCAAAATTAGAAAGCATTAGGTTAATTTTAGTCTTAGTTTTTAAAACTAGAACTAAAACTAACCTAATGCTTTCTAATTTTGAACCCTTTCCTACGATTCTTAGTACGCCTAGATGGTCAACAGCATTTATAGATGCATACAATGCAACATATACAGCCAGGCGCAAATCTGTAGTCTTCGTGTCCTCATTCACTTCGACGTAACCTGCCCGGAAATAAAAGTGAATACCAAACTTATTTCAACAACATGCCCTAAAATCGTAATAACAATACAAACCATATTGGGTTAAACTGGATTGTAAGCTCCGACTTAGAGCTCTCTCTTTTACCATGTGCTTCATTGTTTTACCGTGTGTCATTAGGTCACTGTGGTGGGCTCTTAAGTTGCATTTGCATAGTTTGGAGCTAGCTTCACCCTTGCCATTATTTACATCTGCTTCACTTGAGGGTTGTAACCAATCTGAGCGAGGACGAACAACGCGATTTAGAAAAATTAAGTTCTTTCAGGAACATTTCAAAAGTGGATACATTGATTTGGTATTTGATATTGGACAATAGTTTCATATATACCTATCCATTCATATAAAAGTAAATTCAATTTTTTTCATTTCAACTTCGACGTCGATTGTGATACTGTGTTTCTAACAATGCTTGGAAATTACATGAAAGTTCAACTTCGGTAAAAAATTAAAAATCCATTTTCAAGACGATTTACAGGTTAAAAGACGTTATAAAAAAACTAATAGTGTTATGTTACATATGTACAGGTAATTCTACTCACTTTTGACATTATTTTCATTTTCCCATATCGGCTTATAATGCTTAAGATACTTTCCCCATTTTTTCAGAAAAATTTCTAAGTAGTAAATTTTATAAAAAACGGAAACTTTTGAGCACTGTACACAGTATGCGACACGAAGAACGAATAAATGGAAATCATAACTGTATGTATACGCATTCAATGAATTTCATACATCGCGTTTGTATCGCATTTTTTTAAAGGTTTGCAATAATATCGAAATCGACGGTGAAATTTAAGCATTGCCACATGTATAGTATTTAGTGTACTGAAGAAAATAATAATAATAAAAACGACCGCTATTTCAGTTTTCTATTACTATTTTTTTCTTGTAGAATGTCTCTGTTGTAAACTAGCGAAATAGTACAATTTGCGTTTGTCGAATAGCCCAAAGCTATAAGTAGCGTTTTGAAATTCGAACCTGCGAATTGGAAAATAAAATAGCCCAAATCGCGGGAAATAGCCCAATCTGGCAGCCTTAGTCTTACCATTATTTATAGTATAAATATGTAGTGGTTGACTTGAAAATTCTTTTATGTTTTTTATATCTTTACATACACCAATTTCATAGGATTGGAAATGTTTACAAAACCCCTTAATTTCAATCGAGTTGCATAACACATAATCCTCACCTTCATGAATTATAAGATATACTATTTTGTAAAGCTTCATTATTGAATTCGAAAAAAAACGATAAATAAAATCCTTTTTTATAGAAATAAGATAAGATAAGATAAGAAAGTATTTCACAAGTTTTTACAGAATTGTAATTAATGCTATCAATTTTGTTTATTTTCTCAAAAAAAATAAAGTTCTATAAAATTCATAAATTTCGTTTTTCTATGAGTATATAAGAAGTCTAGTCCGTTCCAGTGATCAAATAAAAATTTTGCAAACTAAAGACCACTCTTCACACTTAAGCTCGTAGCTACAGTAAGTAGCTCAAGTAAGTTTTTGAAGCTTGTTGCTTAGCTTCGAACCGCATACATCAAACAAATTTTAACGGATCGTATTTACGAAAAGCTGTTGGATAGTGTGTCACAAAATGATGCTTTGGCTTCAAGGGTCCATACAATGAAATATATAATAAATGATGTTCTTTTATTAAATTCGTCAGGCAACTTAAATCACCTAAAGTGAATTTTGGACGCAGTATGTAATCAATTATTTCGATCAATAACGTTAATAATTTCCAATATTTATTAGATACGGGTATTAAGTCGCCAATAATTAAAGGAAGAAAGTGAACAAATGTCCACGTTTCCCTAGCTGACATTTTACTTTATTATTTTCTAATAATACAGTATTGTGATCGATTTTTAAAAAAAAAAAATTTACTACCCTGAAAATTTGTATACTCTAGATGTAATCATATAGAGTATTATAAGTTTAATCCAGCCCAAAAGTTTGTAACGCATAGAACCAAGCCTCGGACAAAAAAAAGTTATATATTATTTTTTGTTTATTTGTGGCCAAAAACCTCAAATCTGCTTGACGTCCGTCCGTCCATCTGTCCGTTAGCACGATAACTCAAGAACGCCTTCATCTAGGATCATGAAATTTTGAATCTGGATGTTTGGTTGAATTTGTAAGGCTAAGTTCGTTAACGTGCAAAATCGTCCTACTCCTTCGGGTAGCTGCCATACAAAATGTCCTTAAAACACGTGTTCAAGATTATTGGTCGTAAACTTCAGAAGGGCTTAATCTACGATATTGAAATTTTGTCTGTGTTATTTTTCCAATAGTTGAAGGTAAATATATGATTATGAAGAAAATCCTGTTAGTCCTTCGTGTAGCTGCCATACAAATATCCTGTCAAAATGTATTCACTTAATTTACGAAACTCACTATAACTCAAGTAATCTTTTAGCTACGAATTCGGAATTTTGTACAAATTGGTTTTGAGTGAAAAGAAAGTTCGTCTTTACTAGTCAGCGAAATCCTATTACTCCTTCTGGTAGCTGCCATACAAAATGTCCTTAAAACACGTGTTTAAGAATATTGGCCGATAGCTTCAGAAGGGTTTAAGCTACGTCTTTGAAATTTTGTATGTGTTATTTTTTCAATAGTTGGAGCTAAATGTATGATTATGAAGAAAATTCTATTAGTCCTTCGTGTAGCTGCCATACAAATATCCTGTCAAAACATCTTCACTTAATTTACGGAACTTACTATAACTCAAGTAATCTTTTAGCTATGAATTGGAAATTTTGTACAAATTAGTTTTGAGTAAAAACGAAGTTCAAGTTTGCTAATCAGCGAAATCCTTTTACTCCTTCTGGTAGCTGCCATACAAAATGTCCTTAAGACACGTGTTCAACAATATTTTTCGATAACTTTTGAACGCTTCAAGCTACGAATTTGAAATTTTGTACACGTTCTTTTTAAAATGGTTCCAAGGAAAAGGATAAATATGTAAGAAATCGAGTGAGTCCTTCCTACACCTCCCATGTGAAAGTCCTTCAAAAAGGACATTTTTGTTCGATGACTTACCCAGTTTAAGATATGAAATTAAACACTGAATATTGTCTCTAAGGTTTGAGTAGCAATCTAATGGCAGTCCTTAATAAAGGACATACAACATGCACACACGTAATTCTACTTTATCCCCAACTACAATATAAATCGGAGTTCAGTATTCATCTAGAGTATTATACGATTGGCTTGCAGCCGATCGTGACTGCAGTATGTTTTTTTTTACGTTTCATTACTAGTAGACCTGAAAAAAGCAAAAAAAAATGTCAGTCCGTCTGTTCGCCGTACGCCGTACGTCTACCGGTGTACGCAAAATTGTTTGAAGACCCGTAGCACCCAAACCCTTGGAGGCAGTTGAATTTTTTTTCGTGGGTAGACTGGGTATACCCCTTTTGAGGGGAGGTTGTGTAAAGGGGGTGGTGGGGGAGGTGGGGGAAGCGTTTTAGACGAACAATTTTGATTTCTAGATCTCAGCAACCGCTTATGCTAGGAAGCTGAAACTTGGAATTTATATAGAGCTTCGATAGTAGACCCATTTGCGAAAAAATTGCCGTTATGGGTGAAAGGGTGAAGGAGTGGGGGGAAAATAATGCGTCCGAAACGCAAAAAAGCCGAGATTGAGACATTCTAAAATCCATATCTCCTAAACGGTTAATGTCACGAAGTTGAAACTTAAGAAACATCTCTAGATATACTAGGAGAATAGATCGGGAACAAAATTTTGAGTTGGGTCAGTGGCGTATGGGGGTGGGGGGTGAAAAACTTTAGATTACGATATCTCACTAAACAATTGTACAAGACAAATAAAATTTGGTTTGTGTATAAAGGTTGACAAATGAAGTTTGCTGAAAGTAAAATTTTTTAAGTGTTCTCTGGGGCATGAAAATGGAGAGGATACGAATCTTTCTAAAAAATCACGTCTCATATCTCAAGAACAGTGTAAGATGGATGCTTAAAACTTTTACCAGAAGTAGGCCTAATAGAGTCCTAGCAGAAAACAGAAAAGTTCCGATTTTTATATCTCGAGAACCTATAATAATATAAAGCTGAAACTTGGTATTTAGATAGAACTGTAGTAGTAACATGATGGAAAAATATAATTTTTTATAGGGGTAGTATAGTACTTGGGTGGGGGATGTTTTTCCTATCTATAGAACGGCTTATGCTACAAAGTTGAAATCCGGTATGTATATGTAAATCAGCTAGAAAAGTAATTTAGATAAAAAAAATTTCGGATATCCATTCTCGTTCTGAAGGGTGGGCCAAACAAATTATCAGTGAAAATGGAATGCATATATTTTCACGGTTTTCATCATATCTATTAGGTCTTCCCAAATATTCAGTTCATTTTTATTCAACGGCTTCTTAATATAAGTACCTAGATAGTGTTTTCAGAATTTTTTGAAATTCGACCCCTAAGAGGGTGTAAAGGGGTTGTATATTTTTTCACAAATTCTGCAATATCCCCCAAGTCTGATCAAATGACGAATATCTTTTCACTTCCACGGACTTGCATAATAATCGCCTGAAACTCGTTTAAAAGTTTTTTCCGTTTTCAGCCCCTAATAGGGTATAAAAGGGTTGAACAAGTTTTCACGAATTCCCTCATATCCTTTAGAAGTGATAAGTAATTGAATTGGTTTTTACTTTCTCGTGCTGTCTTGATATTTACCTATTAACTCCTTTCGGGATTTTTGAATATTCAACCCCCAAGTACATATTGCAATCGGCTGCAAGCCAATCGTATGATACTCTAGACGAAATATATCAAAAGAATGAGGAGTGCACATACGATTATTGCATGACCTTTTATTTAGATAGAAACTATTGTACAATGGCTACTCGATGGATGGTTAAACGGTTTCTTGAGTTATTGTGAGTTCCATAAATTAAGTTAGGACATTTTTACAGAATTTTTGTGTGGCAACTACATGAAGGACTTATGGGATACTTTTCATAATAATACTTTCAGCTGTAACTATTATAAAATCAACATATACAAAATTTCAAAGTCGTAACTTAAAGCATTCTAAAGTTATCGTTCAATATTGGTGAACACGTGTTTTAAGGACTTTTGTATGACAGCTACCCGAAGGAGTACACGGATGACGCTAATTAATGAACTCAGTCGTTCTTTTGATATAAAACCAATTCCTGTAAAATTTTAAATTCCTGCTTTAACTCGTACTAGAGTTATAGTGGATTCTGTAACTTGTATAAATTTTTGAAGGACTCATTCGATTTGCATCATATTCGGAACTTTTTCTTCAAACACTGTAAACTTTAAGTATGCAAAATTTCAAGTTCCTAACTTGAAGCATTCAAGCAATAATTGTTAATACGTGTTTTAAGGACTCTTGTATAGGAGATACCCGAAGGAGTGGAAGGATATCGCCCATTAACGAACTTAGCCTTACTTTTTTTCATTTCACAGGTTGAACGAAATTTCAAGTAAGTTTGATCGTTGTGCGGTTTATTATACAACTGAGTCTTAACACTATGGTCTTAAGAACTCATATAACCCTGAAATTTTCAAAAAATAGATTTTTTTATTTTTACAGATTTTTATTTTTTATACTTTTAAGAATTAAAAAAAAATTTTGAATTTAGAAAATTCCACTCCATTACAAAGTTATAGCAATAAATGTAACCAGACATCGGTTTGGAGCGGCTTCCTGGCTAATTGCCGCGCCACTCTCAACAGCAGCGTTTAGCATTTATTTTTTTTCGCAAAAGCTGGGTTTCATAGAAAACAAGGTCATTTATAGGACCATCTGTGAAAAACACCAAAAAACAAGAGGAAGAAGGTTTACAGAACGAAGCAGGAATGGGAAACTAGCCGTAAGTTCACGTTGTACCTACCAAAAACTTTAAACGCATTTTTCTCGAAACCATGTCTTTAGACATGGTCGACACGATAACTCAGTCAATTTTCAATATTTTTCAACCTTTTTTTTTTTAAATTTTGATAACTATTTTGTCTATAGTCTGACGAGAGGTTTTTTAAATTTTTTGCTTGGAAATTTTTTTATAAATTATTAAACGCAAATTTTTTTTAAAAAAAATTATTAGTTACTAAAGTTTAAAATACTGTAACTTATTTAGTTTTGAAAATAAAAAAAAATCCCTCCGTCAGACTATAACCACTACATTATTTTACAAGATTCTTTTTTATTTTTACAAATTGAATTATTTTTCATAAGTAGTCCATTTATACCCAAAAAAAACAATGTTAATATTAAAAAAAAAAAAAAAAATTTTTTGTTATAGTTGAATAGTTAATAAGATATGCAAACTCAACAATTAAATTTTTTTTTCACTTATAACCTTTATAATAATTTTTCAAATTTACTCAGTTTTCAGCGCGTGCAGGGGTATATGAGCCCTTAAAGAATAATAAATAACATTTTTCTTCTATAGAAACCTATATATTTTTAAAAGTACTGCCTTTACTAATAGGGGAATTTATTCCAAATAACGGTCTGGTTTGGAAGTACGTGTTAAAGTTGAGAGAATTAATTGAATTTTTGCTAAAAGATGACTTTAACAATATTGAAATCAACTGTTTAAGATATAAGAGTATAATACAAACGCATCATTCTATATTTTTAAAATGCTTCAAAGTTAGTTATTTGAAAACGAAGCATCATTTCCTTACTCACTATTTAGAAATATTAATAGAAAAAGTGGATTCATTGAAATTTTTATGGTGCCTAAGCCATGAAAGTAAGAACAAAGCCTTAAAAGAATATTCTAAAGTATACTTTTTCAAAATTAATTTAGAATATTCACTTGCGAAAAAATTTTGTTGGAAATTCTCCCATTTCCTTTAGAAATAAAACAAATCTTAATAAAAATATTGAAATTAAATAAATTAAGTTTGATTATGTTACAAATTTGAACTATCTCTCAAAAAATATACATATTCCTTTTGACACGGCAGAAAAAGTCAGCATTGCTGATCATATAAATTATAACGGAACAATTTTTAAAAAAGATCTTTTTGTAATTCTAAAAAATGATTTATATAACATTTTAGGTGTCATTAACAAAGAAACCAATTATTATTTGGTTCTTCAGTTTTACTAATTTTTTGCGTATCTGCAGTTGGTAAAAAAAAGACAAAATTATTATAATTAATTTAAATGACTTAAAGACGAAGCCATTTCAGACTTATCCATATAGAAATAGTCAACAATGTTATATGCCAAAACTTTTTATACTCTAGATGAAATCATAGAGAGTATTATAAGTTTAATCCAACCCAAAAGTTTGTAACGCATAGAACCAAGCCTCGGACAAAAAAAAGTTATATATTATTTTTTTTTTATTTGTGGCCAAAAACCTCAAATCCGCTTGACGTCCGTCCGTCCGTCCGTCCGTCCGTCCGTCTGTCCGTGAACACGATAACTCAAGAACGCCTTCTCCTAGGATCTTGAAATTTTGAATCTAGATGTTTGGTTGAATTTGTAAGACTAAGTTCGTTAACGGGCAAAATCGTCCCACTCCTTCGGGTAGCTGCCATACAAAATGTCCTTAAAACACGTGTTCAAGAATATTGGTCGATAGCTTCAAAAGGGTTTAAGCTACGACAATGAAATTTTGTATGTGTTATTTTTCCACAAGTTGGAGCTAAATATATTATTATGAAGAAAATCCTGTTAGTCCTTTGTGTAGCTGCCATACAAATATCCTGTCAAAATGTATTTACTTAATTTACGAAACTCACTATAACTCAAGTAATCTTTTAGCTACGAATTCGGAATTTTGTACAAATTAGTTTTGAGTAAAAGAAAGTTCGACTTTACAAGTCAGCTAAATCCGTTTACTCCTTCTGGTAGCTGCCATACAAAATGTCCTTAAAACACGTGTTTAAGAATATTGGCCGATAGCTTCAGAAGGGTTTAAGCTACGTCTTTGAAATTTTGTATGTGTTATTTTTTCAATAGTTGTAGCTAAATGTATGATTATGAAGAAAATCCTATTAGTCCTTCGTGTAGCTGCCATACAAATATCCTGTTAAAACGTCTTCAATTAATTTACGGAACTTACTATAACTCAAGTAATCTTTTAGCTATGAATTGGAAATTTTGTACAAATTAGTTTTGAGTAAAAACGAAGTTCGAGTTTACTAATCAGCGAAATCCTTTTACTCCTTCTGGGAGCTGACATACAAAATGTCCTTAAGACACGTGTTCAACAATATTTTTCGATAACTTTTGAACGCTTCAAGGTACGAATTTCAAATTTTGTACACGTTCATTTTTAAATGGTTCCAAGGAAAAAGATAAATATGTAAGAAATCGAGTGAGTCCTTCGTGCACCTCCCATGTGAAAGTCCTTCAAAAAGGACATTTTTTTTGATGTCTTACCCTGTGCAAGATATGAAATTAAACACTGAATATTGTCTTTTAGTTTTGAGTAGCAATCTAATGGGAGTCCTTAATAAAGGACATACAACATGCACACACGTAGTTCTACTTTATCCCCAACTACAATATAAATCGGAGTTTAGTATTCATCTGGAGTATTATACGATTGGCTTGCAGCCGATCGTGACTGCAGTATGTTTTAAGAAAGTGATTGTCTTGTATTATAGTATAATAATGCCATTCATATTAATTATATAAATAACAAAAATAAAATATATGAATATTAAGAATAAATTACAGAGTTTTATTGATAAATTCAGTTCCAAAAAGAAACACAGGTATGAATTTAAATATTCAACTTATGCTTATATGATGCATAAATCTCTTCCCGAAATAATCATGAATCGTGCATAATAGTTTCTACTTTAAAATGATATTTCATGATTTTTAGTCACTAATATCATTAATAAAGGTTATACTTTTATTCATAATATGAATAAACTATGAATACTTATTCTTCCTAAATTTATTAATCTACTCACACATAATCATAATAAGTGTGATTTTAAATAAGCATATCCTATGAACTCCAAGAATAAAACATGATTAGAAAAATCATGGACTGATTTCATGCGTAATTTTTGATGAATTCAAGCATATAAGGAATATTGTATGCGAAGATTTCTCTCCGTTTGGTGACAAAATTTCAACTTCCTAGGCCAACGCGTTCTTGATTTATCGTGCAAACGGACGGACGGACAGCAAACGGATTTGGGGTTTCTGGCCACAACTGAACACAAAATAATATAAAACTTTTTTTCGTCCGAGGCTCGGTTCTATGCGTTACAAACTTTTCGGGCTGGATTAAACTTATAATACTCTATATGATTTCATTTAGAGTATATAAACATACTGCAGTCACGATCGGCTGCAACCAATCGTATAATACTCTAGATGAATACTGAACTCCGATTTATATTGTAGTTGGGGATAAAGTAGAATTACGTGTGTGCATGTTGTATGTCCTTTATTAAGGACTGCCATTAGATTGCTACTCAAACCCAAAAGACAATATTCAGTGTTTAATTTCATATCTTGAACAGGATGAGTCATCGAAAAAAAATTTCCTTTTTGAAGGACTTTCACATGGAAGGTGCAGGAAGGACTCACTCGATTTCTTACATATTTATCTTTTTCCTTGGAACTATTCAAAAATTAATGTGTACAAAATTTCAAATGCGTAGCCTAAAGCGTTCAAAAGTTATCGGAAAATATTGTTGAACACGTGTCTTAAGGATTTTCTGTATGGAAGGTACCAGAAGGAGTAAAAGGATTTCTCTGACTAGTAAACTTGAATTTCGTTTTCATTTAAAACTAATTTGTACAAAATTCCGAATTCATAGCTAAAAGATTACTTGAGTTATAGTGAGTTCCGTAAATTAAATCACCGAAAGAAAAATCATTATTTGAATCAAGTATGATACATTGTTAACTAACAATTAGCCTAAAATGTTCATATCAAATACAAACATTGTTAAACTAAATAAGTTTACGTATTTAAATCAACTAAGGAAGCATTGTTAACAGCAAAATTTTAAAATATCACGGAAGTTGTTTAATTTAAACATGTATGTGATTCATTCAAATATGATTTTGTTTTACATTAAACATTTCATTGTCAGAATAATTGCTAAGCAACAAGAAACATGTTCAGTTGAATATTACTCCTGCTTACTACATTTCATCTTGATCTATCATGAACATTTTCGCCTGAGCACAATTATTTTAAGCATGCAATGAAAATATTTGCAGGTTGCAGTTTTCCGTGATTGACTAAGCAATGATCATTGTATGCCAAACGCCAAAACTGTTAGTTTTGAAGCATAAATCATTCAACATTTTCATTCAATTGTCTACAATTACAGTGTAAAGAAGTAAATCCTTGATTAAAAATAATATAGTATAATTATTGTAAAAAGGGTTAATTTACTCAAGTTAATTGATAACGAAGACCTAAGAGATATTTTTTCTAATAAATAGTTTACAGAGTTAAATTTAAGCGTAAACTCTTTCAATGGCGAATGGACAATGTAAGTAAATCAATTATGTAAAACAATAAAACCGTGTTTTTCAAAGTCCTTATTAAATTGTTTTTAGGGAGTGAATGTTCAATTGGAGCCATCCACGTTGTCAGTGCGTAGTCAGAAATTTTTTTTAATAGTTCATCTTCATCACCAACACTAATCAAATCATTCATCACCTATCAACGTTGGACACTTTGTATGTTAATATTTCTTTCTTCATTATTTCTCACTATCTTCTACATTTTTGTATTTCTTCCCTAAACTGTATTTTCTACTTTGAAATTCAAATTTTTTTTATTTTCTAATGGAAACTAATTTAAAGTTTTTTTTAAACTCCTCGAAAAAAATTACATTATATATGTAAAATAAATTAAAATTTAATTTACACTTAAATAATGTACTTATTATGTGTCATTTGAAATTACATAATTTGCTAATAAAAAATCTAATTGAAGTTTTGTACTTTATTAAATTTTTCTGGAAACTGTAGTCTTTAGCACTATTGGATAACGATATCATTTTACTTAATAAAATGATATAAGAATAATTATTCCTTAAAATTCAATGGAATCGATATTATTGTAAGTAACAACACAAATGGTTTGAGTATCATGTTCATGTTTAAAAGAGGTACAATGGAACTGTTTAACAAAAAATGTTTGTGCTTAAAATACCACTTGCAAAATATTTCAGGAATCATTAACGTGCTTTGCTAGCATTGATCATGATAATCGAAGCACAGAAATATTTTATTTATTTTGAAGATTGATATTTGTACTCAAATATGAACATGATCATTTAAACACAAAATTGACAACGAAATTGTTGAATCAAATAATGATAGTTGTAATGTTTTGAAAACATAATTAACTATTAAACCATATTTGAATTAACAACGTCGCTTATTTGACGCAAAATCTAATAAGGTTTGTATTTGATTTTACCAATGAATTTCTTTCGGTGTGAATACATTTTGACAGGATATTTGTATGGCAACTACACGAAGGACTAATAGGATTTTCTTCGTAACCATACATTTAGCTCCAACTATTGAAAAAATAACACATACAAAATTTCAAAGACGTAGCATAAACCCTTCTGAAGTTATCGACCAATATTCTTGAACACGTGTTTTAAGGACATTTTGTATGGGAGCTACCAGAAGGAGTAATAGGATTTCGTTGACTAGTAAACCCAAACTTCCTTTTCACCAAAAACTAATTTGTATAAAATTCCGAATTCGTACCTAAAAGATTACTTGAGTTATAGTGAGTTACGTAAATTAAGTAAATACATTTTGACAAGATATTTGTATGGCAGCTACACGAAGGACTTACAGGATTTTCTTCATAATCATATATTTAGCTCCAACTATTGGGAAAATAACACATACAAAATTTCAAAGTCGTAGCTTAAACCCTTCTGAAGTTATCGACCAATATTCTTGAACACGTGTTTTAAGGACATTTTGTATGCCAGCTTCCCGAAGGAGTAGGACGATTTTGCCCGTTAACGAACTTAGCCTTACAAATTCAACCAAACATCCAGATTCAAAATTTCAAGATCCTAGGTGAAGGCGTTCTTGAGTTATTGTGCTAACGGACAGACGGACGGATGGACGGACGGACGGACGTCAGGCGGATTTGAGATTTTTGGCCACAAATAAACAAAAAATAATATATAACTTTTTTTCGTCCGAGGCTTGGTTCTATGCGTTACAAACTTTTGGGCTGGATTAAACTCATAATACTCTATATGATTTCATCTAGAGTATAAAAATTTTGCTATTTGCTTCCACACATTCCTGGCTGCGGCGGTGAAGCTATCAGCAAGCAGAGATCTGATAAGAAATAAGTGCTACCAGAGTAGGATAGGAATTGAATTTTGATCGAGCTTTGGAATTGAATTGTGGCAAATAGTTGAATTATAGTATATAATTTGGTTTTTAGATCTCAGGAACCACTTACGCTAGGAGACTGAAACTTGGAACTTATGTAGAACTATGATAGTGGACCTATTTGGAAAAAAATTGGCGATAAGGGTTGAGGAGTGTGGGAGTGGAGGGGAAAGCAATGTGTTCGAATTGCTTGAAAGCTGGGGTTGAAACATTCTAAAATACGTATCTTTTGAACAGTTGATGTCAGAAGATTGAAACTTTGTAGTTGTCTTAAGCGACAATAGGAGATAAATCAGAAGCTAAAATTTTTGAATCGCGTGGTGGTATGTAGGGGTTGGGGTAAAAAACTTTGGATTAGAATATCTTCCGAACCAATTATACCAGGAAGGTAAAATTTTGTTTTGTGTAGTGGAGTGGAGCCCATTACAATTTTTGAGGTGGGAGGTGGAGCACAAAAGTGGGGTGTTTAATTTTATCTGGCAATATCAAATCATGTTTAATGTTATCTGGCAATACAGAATTTTGTACAACTGTAAAAAATTAAAATCGGCCACTCGCTTACTGACCGTCAGCCAATAAAGTTGAATTAAGGAGAACATTTCTTTTATTTCTATTAAAAGCATTCGGCTTAACATGGGGCGATAGCCATTTTACTTTATTATTTTCTAATAATACAGTATTGTTATCGATTTTTAAAAAAAAAAAATTTGCTACCCTGAAAATTTGTTTTTTCGCGTTTCATGACTCGTAGACACGAAAAAAGCAAAAAAAAATTTCAGTCCGTCTGTCCGCCGTACGCAAAATCGTTTAAAGGCTCGTAGCTCCCAAATGGTTTAAAATATTAAATTGAATTTTTTTTTATGAATAGAATGGGTGGGCCCCTTGCAGTGAGCAAATTCTGAGGGGTGGGGGTGTGAAGGGGGAGGAGGGGGAAGCGTTTTAGACGGAAAATTTTGGTTTTTAGATCTCAGCAACCGCTTATGGTAGGAGGCTGAAATTTGGAATTTATGTAGAACTTTGGTAATGGACCTATTTGCATAAAAATTGTCAATATGGGTAAAAGGGTGTGGGAGTGGGGGGAAAAATAGTGCATCCGAAACGCAAAAAAGCCGAGATCGACACATTCTAAAATCCATATCTCCGAAACGGTTAAAGTTACAAAATTGAACCTTAATGAATATCTGTAGGTATACTAGGAGAATAGATCGCAAACAAATTTTTGAGTGGTGGCAGTGGCGTACGAGGGTGGGGGGTAAAAAATTTTAGATTATGATATCTCACGAAGCAATTGCACTAGACAAATAAAATTTGGCTTGTGTATAAAGGTTGACAAATGAAGTTTTCTGAAAGTAAAATTTTTTTGGGGGGCGGTGGATCATGAAAGTGGAGGGGATGCGAATTTTTCTAAAAAATCACGTCTCATATCTCAAGAACAGTGTAAGGTAGATACTTAAAATTTTTACCGGAAGTAGGTCTAACAGACCCCTAGGGGAAAAAAAAAATTTTGGGGGTGAGGGTGGGGGAGTCTGAAAAGGAAAAAGTTCCGATTTTTATATCTCGAAAACCTATAATGATATAAAGCTGAAACTTGGTATATAGATAGAACTATAGTAGTAGCATCTTGGAAAAATATAATTTTTTATAAGGGTAGTATGGTACGGGGGTGGGGGATGTTTTTCCTATCAATAGAACGGCTATGCTTGATACTCGGTATGTATATGTAAATCAACTAGAAAAGTAATTTAGATAAAAAAAAATTTAAAAATTTAATTCGGCGTTCGGCGTTCGGAAGGGGGGGCGAAAAAATGTATCAGTGAAAATGGAATGCATATATTTTCACGATTTTCGTCATATCTATTAGGTCTTCCCAAATATTGAATTCATTTTTATTCTACGGCTTCTTTATATAAATACCTAGAAAGCGTTTTCAGGATTTTTTTCGACCCCTAAGGGGGTGCAAAGGGGTTGTAAACTTTTTCACGATTTCTACTATATCCCCAGGTCTTATCAGATATCGAATATCTTTACACTTTCACGGGCTTGCGTAATAATCGCCTAAAACTTGCTTTTGAATTTTTTCCTTGTTCAGTCCCTAAGAGGATATAAAAGGGTTGAACGAGTTTTCACAAATTCCGTCATATCCTTTAGAAGTGATAAGTAATTCAATTGGTTTTACTTTCTCGTACTGTTTTTTTATATCAGAAACAAGAAAGTTCATATTTTAATTGGCATATAGATATGGAGTAAAAAAATAGTCTGTGAAAATATTTTTTTTTCCCATTTTCACGAATTTTCTTAAATCTTTTTGTCATGTTGATTTATCAAATTAATTTTACTTCTGCGGGCTCTTTATACTATAGGCGCCTAAAAACTTTTTTCCAAATTTTTCGATATCCAATCCCTAAGAGGGTGTAAGTTAAGTGGTTGAGTACATTTTCACGAATTCCGATATATTTCTTAGGTCTAATGAGATATCGAATTCACTTTCACTTCTAAAAGCTTTAAATATAATCGGAATAGATTGATATAAGCTTAAAGCATTTTTTCCGGAGATAGGTTGTTAGTCTATTTAGCCACCGGGTGCATTGATATTATATTGTTACGTGTAAGCCTGGCCACCGCGCAACTCGATCGATTACGAATAGGAAACAGCAACAACCGAATACCTAAGCTGCAAAATAACCCAATCAGAAACCTAGTTGAAGTAAGAGAGCGAAACAACACGACTATATATCTCCTCTAATCGAATGCGCTCGAATGTACTGGAAGCCTAGAAGACCAAATGGAATGCTCTCAAGCGTTCCAGTTGCGTCCACACACACCACCGAGCGTAGATTCAAGAACAGTCTCGACTACAATCAAGTAGTATAAAAGCAGATGAAGCTTTCAGCGAGGGACATAGTAATTTTTATTACGGCGACTGTGACAGCCAGCGTATATACGCGACCGTGTTGATAGAGAGCGAAAGTGATCGAGTAAAGAGATATAAATAAGCGGGCGGTACTGCCATACAGTGCGAATTATTGTGCGAATAGAATTAATAGTGCGATTGAATAAATTATCACTTATTTTTATTTTAACCGAATTGTGTTTTACTTGAAATCCCGGCGAACCCCTAGCTCGCAACAATATTTTATAAGGAGAGGCAAGGCTATGAATAAGAAGGTTAAGTCATGTGACCAATATTTATGCATTACAGGGAAAAATATCTAACTGTTGGTCTCACACGAAGATGAACAAGTAGTTCGGCCGACCTAAGAACCCAGAAATGGTAGGAGTCGGATCCTATGGAAAAAGAACCGAACCTCTTCGCCTTTCGAGCCGGATTCGAATAAGCTAAGAAGCAAATATTTTATATAGTTATTCTGAATTCCAAAATAGTTAAGCCACATTTGGTTGGATAATTCGAATCGTTTTTAATTTTATAATATATGTACAATTCTTCGGAATATCAATATACAAGTTCTTCCTGTCCCTCTAAGGATGCCTTTACACAGGTGATAGGAGTAGGTATGCAAAAATAATTGAATGGCATTTTCGGCAATGCAAATTGTGTGAAAATAAAAGGAAATCCAATTTTTTATCAGTTTTTACATCTCTATCTAGTAAATAGTAATGACGTCAAATATTTTTATTGTAGTATGCCCGACCCATAAGGAAAAATAAATATGTACATTTGTATAAATACCGGTGCACAAACTAATCGAACAAAATCTTTCTCGTTTACATCTAACTAAACAACTAATTTTAAACTCAAATAAATATTTATTATTAATTTTTTAATATGTACATTAATTTATTAAAAGATTGATTAGATTTCATAATTTTTCAGCTGGAGATGTTGTTTCTTCATTGACCGATAATGAATTTGAGTTTGGTAACCAAAACCATAATTTTTACTACAATTCGTAAATTACTAATATTTTGTTATTTGTAGAACTTGCTGGTGACTTTGTTCTCCATTTATATCATAACCGATTTATTAATGATGATGCCATTGGGAAAAGAAAGGAAATTCGTGCAGAATATCGCATGTATTTAAAGTCGAATAAAGTTTGGAAGTCGAAGGGTATAACTGTGAGTAAAGATACACTTCCAATATTCATGTTGAATTACATATGTATGTATGTATATATTTATACTTAATTATTCTAATAAAAAAGTAATTGTGATTAACCAAATATATCAAAGAAATTGCAACCCAGATATTTTGTGAGGTTTTTTGGGCCGTAATACATGGTCGGTTTTTTTCCAGTCCGCAGAGAATAGGCACCGCCTTCCGATACAAATGAGAGCCTTGTTTCATAAGAATGTGTTAGATTTTGTCAACTACATGACTCCGGAAAAATTGTGATCCGGAAAAAAACAGAGCATGCAATGGTTTCTCCGAACCTAAAAAAAACCTAGAGCATGCAAAGGTTTCTCGGGAGCGGAATAAAGCCGAATCATGTAGTTTGGGTTTGGGCCTTAGACGAAAAATTTTGGTGCCTGTATCACGGGAAAAAAAAACTTCTTCCATGAATTGACACTTGGAATTTCTATCGCGCCATATGTAAAAGAAATAGTCCACAGGAAGGAAGCGGGATGGTCTTATTGTCGATTCATTTTACATAATTTATAAATCGCGTAGAATTCTTTGCATTTTCGATAGAAACATGCAATTTCCAGAAAAAAAGCTCAGTAAAACAAATCCATCTTACAAATGCAATTTACCGACATTTACATTACAGTGCATCGGTACTCTACCAATTCCACCGGAGCTATTTTTCACTAGTACTGAAACATGCAGATTTCTAACGAAAAATTTCTAATACTCACTAAATTTAATTTGTATTGAACAGAGAAACAGTTTCAGTATTACGAATTCAGTACTGCACAAATACCAATTTTTTTAAGTTTTGAACTTCGTCGTTTTAGAAATTGATACAGCACTAGCTTAATGAATTCGGAAACCAAAACCAGAAAAAAGCTAGCGATTTTAACATTTCATTCAATTTTCTTGTACATAATTATTTTTTTTTTTATTTGTGTTTCGATGAATATCTATAGCATAAGACTTTGATAAACTCACTTCTTACGATACAGTATTGGTAAAATAAATTATCCCATAGAAAACGATAAAAAAAAGAAGTTTTAAAAATCAGGTAAATTTTCAATGGTGCTCAGTACTGAAAATCTATACTGACTAACCCAAATTCGAATTCAGTTTGGCAATTTTCATTCTGGCGTTTTTTTAGAAACTATTGCCAGTACCTGTTTTATGAAGGACAAACAAATTAGATTTGCTTCGTTTTCGACATCATGAAATAATTTATAAAAGGTACGAAAATGTTAATACATTGAATTAAATTGCAATGGTGCAATAGGCCACGTCAACGTAATAAAGCGACAGCACTGTGTCATATCTGAAGATATATTTGAGATAGGGTCCACTTGAACCTTATCGAAAAAAAAATTTTTTACGTTTAAAGGTATTAGGAGTGAGGGTGGACAATCGTGTAAAACATTTTGATTTTTATATCTCAAGAGCCGCTAAAGATAGAAAGCTAAAAGTTGGTATTTACCAGGTGTATAAGCTTAAATCCGCTATTTTTTAGTCAGAAAAACACTTGTTTTTTTTTCATAGAAAGCAATAACAAATTTATTCAAAGTACTTGCCCTCACTAGCTATACATTTTTTCTATCCCTCGCGGAATTTGTGAATACCACGCCAAAAAATTCCTTCTTTTTCAAAGCAAACTTATCAAGCCATTTTCGGACGTTTTCGTAAGAATCGAAGTGCTGCTCAGCGAGCGCTTGGCCCATCGACGAAAACGAGGTGGTAGTCAGAAGGGGCCCGGTCTGGTGAATATGCGGGATGGGGTAGCATCTCCGAGTTGAGTGTCCCATGTGCGAAATGCCGGAGTCCAACCAGAGTTCCGTACACTGCCCAGAATTGGCATTGCATTGTCCGCCAAGACTTGTTGATCGGTATTGTTTTGGTACTGACAAACCAGCAGACCAGTGTCGGGCCAATCCTGAAATATGATCAGTACTCCCACTTGATCTGAGCCGACTTTGGTCCGAGTTGCTGGGCCTATGTCAGGCCTAGAATTGGTTTATTATTGGTATCTAAGCTCTTTCGGCATTGGCTCGACGGTCGGCACTGTATTGGGCACATCTTGGTAGAAATATTTTTTATTTCTCAACATATCAATTGATTCGGTTTCAACCCTATTTAGAGAATGTGTCAGATTGGTCTAGTGGGTAGCGTAGTGGACTAATGTGTGACGGGACCACACGGAGAAAAATTAACCCACTAAATTAGAACAAAAGTAAGAGGAAATCCCTACGCATTTTTGCCAAGAGGAGAGGCATTTCAAAATTAAGTAGTATTTCTCATTGAATTTTAAAATTACGTTCCTTTCATTTTGAACCGTTATCTAGTAAATGTAAGATGTTATAATTTTGGTAATAAAAAGAAATCTTTTTAAAGCATAAGAGGATATCATCTTATTACTGAGGAGAATTCATTTAAAAATATAAAAGGATTTCACGTTGTTAATGAGAGGATAGCCAATTAAAATTTAGAAGACAATCTCTTTCAAATTAATTGACTATCGTGTTAATTTTTTGGTGTATATACATACATATATATTTTTTATATAATATATTGATTTAAATATATTTGTCAAGTAAATGAAAAAAAAAATTATATATGAAATTTTTTAATTTATAATACCTGAAAAAATATTTGAATAACAACTTCATTACGAACTTTCCATGGTATCAGACCTGCCTTCCGGAATATAAACCGCTGCAAATAAAGTACATAACAATTTATTTAGCATTCGCGTGCTAAACGTCAGACGGAGCTGACGTGCCCGAATTCGCTCCGCGCGTAGTGTGGTAATTACACCGGATATAGGCGTTTTTCGATTTCCTTTAGTGAGTGGTTCACCCCCTCGTTATACTTCTCCCCTTGGGGCGCTATTAAAGACATTTAGTGGATAAAAAGTGCTTTTATCGGACAAATCAAAGCGAAGTGCTCCCTTGAAATAAACATTACCCCGTCTCCACTCTACGAACATTCTATCATACATTAATCCATCTCGCGAAAGCCGCACAGAATAAGAGGTAATTTCTACTTTCTGCACCTAGACATATAAACAAGACAAAAATTACAGACAAACCCTCCCGGCTACTGGCATGGCCAGTATAAATAAGTTTGCCATTCTAGCAAACGCTCCGGTCCCTCCCCCCTCCCCCACCATATCCCATAAAACGAAAAGATTGCGTACAGGAAAAAACACGACCACTTCTTCCGGTGAGTACGCTTCCGTTTACCCGAACACGCTACAAAGCATAATTAAACCCGCTACCCCCTCCCCTAAATACGTAGTTATCCAAACTACAAACCCCACCGTAAAAACATTACAGCAACATAATTTTTTCGTTGTAAAGAAAGGCGTGGATCAGATTTCCACACTATATGAAAAATCTTCTTTCTTGCGAGACGGCAGTCTACTCATTCTCTGTAAGAATGAGACGATTGCGCAGAAATTTATAAACTGCACAAAAATTAACAACATCCCAATCAATTGCAGCCTACATGCCAGATTAAACACGGTCAAGGGTATAGTCTATGGCTCCTCCTTAATCTTTCTCTCCCCAGAGGAAATCAAGGAAGGACTGAAAGACCAGCACGTTTGCGAGGTAGTACAACTTAAGAAACCCATAACCAATAAACCCTCTGGACTTCTGATTTTGACTTTCAATCTATATAATTTACCGAGCCACCTCAATGTCGGGTTTGAAAGGGTAGAAGTTAGGGAGTACTTTCCTAACCCCCTTCGCTGCAGGATGTGTCAACGTCTAGGACACACACAAAATTGGTGCAACATTAAGAAAGAAATGTGTTCCTCATGCTCTGAAGCGCTGCCCCATGAACCCACTTGCAAGGCTTTCTGCGTTAATTGCCAAACTGCCTGCCACGAGCCCGGAAGCAAAAATTGCCCTACATTCTTGGAACAAAAAGCCATCTTAAAAATTCGAACTCAACTCAAATGCACTCAATTCGAAGCGAAAAAAGCTTACTTTAAAAACCACCCAAACCGCGCATTCCCATCATTCGCACAAACCTTAAAATCCTCTGCAATGCCCCTCTCCGACTCATCTAACAAACCATCAACCGCCCCCACCTCCTGTCCCGTCCCCTCTACTTCCCACTCGCTCCACCCCGCCAACCCTCCAACCACCCCTTTCATACCGCCCACTAATACTACTAATTGCCAGACTCCTTCAACTAAGATTATTCCCCCAAGCACTTTAACTCTCACCGAACCCTCGTCTCTCACACCTCCAGTCCTACAACTCCAACAGCAACCACCTCCTCTTCCCCCTCTGAATCACACACAGAAATCACTCCCACTACGTCCACAGACTCTAACTCTACCACAAAGCCATTTAATGAAGCTACAACAATTATCAAAACACCTGAAATACAGGAATCAATAAACGCGATTATCCAAGGTTTAACACCTGGATCTCGCTCTTCTTTTGAAAATATAGCAAAACGCAATAAAATCACGAAACTAACTACCATACAATCGTCACCCAGCAGTGACATGGATACCCATGTACTCTCCGACAGCTCGTCAGTGTCGTCTGAGGAAATGCTTTAAATTCCCAGCTGAACAACCGTTGTCTCCACCTCCCTTCCACCCCTTCCGTAACCTCTGCATCCTTCAGTGGAATCTCAGAGGCCTCTACTCCAATCGTCCTCACCTAGAAATCCTTATTGCCCGATACCAACTCCATGTCATACTGTTGCAAGAAACGAATATTCTTCCGGGCGAAGAACCTCTCAGGTTCGGAGCCTACTCCTATATTGGTTACAACTCACCTAGAGACACTAGGTATGGCGGTGTTGCTATCTGGACCTGAGTGTCGACATTCTGGCCTGTGCTGTCACGCTCAGATCTGACCCTCCGCTGACTCTGGTGTCGGCATATCTTGAGTGTGGACAGGGGATTTCCAATGCTGACCTGTCCAATCTGTCAGATCAACTTCCCGAGAACACCATTTATGGTGGCGATTTCAACGCTCACAGTCCCCTATGGGGGGGTGAGCGTTGGGATAGCAGGGGGAGGTTGGTGGCGAATTGGATTGAGGACGCAGCCCTTGTTCTCCTCAATGATGGCTCGCCCACGCTCTTCTCGGCCAGGTCTACCTTGACGGCCATCGACTTGACACTCGCCCCCTCTAGGCTCGCTCCTTATCTATCGTGGGAACTCCATACTAACCCAGAAGGCAGTGATCACCTGCCGGTCATCGTCAGATCGACTAAAGGCTTGGCTAACTTTAGACCAACCATCAGGTACGTCACCTCTCGTGCCGACTGGGAAAAGTACAGAGCGATCATGAATAAAACGGCGGAGAGTTTTCCGGTTTCCAGTAATGTGAATCAGGAGGCAGCTCGCCTTGTCAGGATCTTTCGCACTGCAGCAGCTACTTCTATTCCCATATCTAGCCCCACTCCTCGTACACAACCACGATGGATGAATCAGGACATCTTCAACAATATAAAATTAAAGAACAGAGCTTGGAAAAACTTCTATAGGTACCCGACGGATACCAATCTAGCCACGTACCGTCGACAGGCGGCTTCCATTAAAAAAATGATTAAAGCTGCAAAAAGGGAAAACGGGAACTCTTTTGCTCGCTCCATCGATCCCAGCTCTAATCTAGCCGATGCTTGGAGAAAGGTTAAATCTGTTTTCGGCGGCAGGCCCAGCCGCCTGCTTCCAAACTTAACCACCTCGCTAGGAACCTTCACTAACTCCATGCTGGACTAACTACTCGTCAGACTCGAAATTTTCTCCCGAGCAACTTGCTGACAAAAGATCAGCCACAAGTTATATCACAGTCCATTCATCTGACCCAGACAGAGTACTTGGTCACCCTATCTCCTTTGAGGAACTAAGTTCGGTGCTTAGTTCCTGCAAGGGATCAGCTCCTGGACACGATAGGATCACTTGCGAGATGATCAGGGAGTCCACAAACAGCCTGAAATTCAGGCTGGTGGAACTCTATAATCTGATTCTGGCGCAGGGCTCTTTTCCACATATGTGGAAGAGGGCTATACAAGTGCCAATCCGCAAGAGGTCCACACATTCAGCCTCGGCTATCACTCCAAAGGATCTTCGTCCTATATCGCTGCTCCCTTGCCTGTCAAGAGTTTTCGAAAGGATTTTGGGTAGGAGGCTTGGACTTCTACTGGAGACTGTGCTGACGGACGAGCAGCACGGCTTTAGGCCGGGGAGAGGCACAACGTCTCTCCTGCTCGAACTCGAACACCAGGTCAGAATCACACTTTCCAAAAAACAGGAATGCCGGGCCCTATCCCTTGATCTCCAGAAGGCCTTTGACCGGGTGATCAAAACCGTAGTTACAAGACAACTATCTGCCTGGGGTGTTGATAACCGCTTCATCCAGACGATTGATAGTTTCCTCTCTTCTCGCTCCATAATGGTGCGAGCCAACGGCTTCACTTCGAATCACCTCAACATTGACAACTCTTTACCCCAGGGCTCGCCGCTCTCGCCTATACTCTTCAACGTTTACATTCATTCCCTTTCACAACTCCTATCCGACATTCCTAACATATCCCATTACATCTACGCGGACAATATTATCATTACTTCTTCCCATCCCCACTTCAATGGCATTTATAGACGAATACAAACTACTATCGACGTATGGTGCAGAAGTACGGGCGCGAAGCTACCCTTTCGAAAAAGGGGAGCTCATCACCTTCTCGCGTAAAAGAATACCCGCCGCGAGCCTATCCTTACCGGAGGAACCACATTTGATACCGCTACCTTTATGCCGAATTTTGGGACTAAAATTTTCTCCCAAACTCAAGTGGAATGAACAAGTGAACCACGTCACCACCTCACTAGCGAAAATCTTAAATCTCGTAAGGGCTCTGGCTTGCAAAAATCTAGGAGCCAGCTCTGCAGCGATAATACACGTCGCCAATGTCTTAATAAAAGGCCACATTTTGTATGGACTCACGATATACGGTAACACGACCAGCACCAACTTGCAAAAACTTCAGGTGGCAGTCAATAAAGTTCTGCGAGCCGCCTTGGGTGCTTTCCGCACGTCTCCGATAGAAGCACTGCTAATTGAAACTGGATGCGACAGCGTTGTATATATGCTCTCCAAAGCACAAATCAACCTAGCAGCTAGAAGCTGCATCAACAGGAGAAGCTCACACCATCAGTCCATCACCAACGTAGACTTGACATCATCAGAGCTGATCGGCAACAAGCAGAGCTCAGCACTTCAGATTGCTCGCGCTACCTTAACACAACTTTGCCCCAACTTAAATCACACACCCCCGCCTCGATATTTAAAACTCTACACGCCAGACACCTAGATAATCTACCAGGAAGAACTAGATACTACACGGATGGATCTAAAACAGACCTGCAAACTTCGGCGGCTTTTGTAGTCGTACTCGCAGACTCCAACAATGTGTCCAGGCAACAAACATTCAAGATGCACCCTGACTCCAGTGTCTTCGAGGCAGAATTGTACGGCATCTTAAAAGCGGCCGAGGCCGCTCAAGAGATCGCCATACCAGCAGCCATTTTTACTGACTCTAAGTCAGCAGTCAGCGCGATACAACACAACAGCGACCGTGAACCTTTTGTCATCCTCACGAGAATGACCATAGCTGCTAAGCCTGCAGGTACGGAACTTTTTTGGGTTCCGGGTCACAACCACCGAAATACGATCAGCAGCTTGGAAGAAGAGAAGGTGTCTCGTTGGCTAGGGCCAGACTAGGTCACACAAGACTAACGCACCTACATTACATAATAAAAACACCACAACCGGGGTGCCTGGAATGCCAGAAACCATTGACTATGGAGCATTTATTAACCGAGTGCAGAAAGACGTTGAGGTTTTTCAACTATTCCCTACCTTCCCTAAGCTCCCTTCTCTCCCCCTCCAACCCAGAAGCTCTCCTTCAACTTCTCAATCATCACAACTTCCTACACCTTCTCTAGCCAACCACCAGACCTCTCCATATTCCTACCTCCTTAACGCCCAATACCCACCTTACAAGTTTTAGATCCTTTCAATGTACTCGTAGTGCATACTTTCTATATTTGTATATTTTTATTTTTCTTTGCTTCCCTTTCTCTCCATTATTATTCGCTTACAATAAGCTTAAGCTCCTTCCTCTGCTTGGAAGCATTAATGCCTGATTGCTTATAAATACTATTGCTAATCTTTATATCTACATTCTCTTTTGCTCTACTTGAAGTTACATTTGCTTTATCATATTAGAAATAAGAATTTTATTTTGCATTGTTTAATCTTCATTGAAGCATGAATTTATTTACTTTTCTTCATCCTTTTATTTATTAGATTTAAGCACGCATGATTTAGTATTAAGCATGAATTATTTACCTTTAAGCATGAAGTAATCTTGAATTTTAGTAGTTTGAAATACTAAATCTTAAGCTTGAATTAGCAAATTTGAACTTTTGTCGTCCTTTTGCTTGGATACTTCTCTTGTACATCTTTATACATCCCACCTAGCTTCTCTACATGTCATTTTACTTACATTCCTTCTTTTTGTTTTATTACTTTACACAAATTCATAAATATGTAATACGATGTGCCATATGCCCTTGTAGGCTTGGCCGAACACCAATGGGCTCGCTTATTTATAATAGAGCCACATTAAAAAATAAATAAATAATAAATAAATAAATTTATTTAGCATAATAAGAACAAATATTTTTTTTTTTTCAACAAAATATTTTAGTTTTTTCATATGCAAGCGCCTGTTGGCAATTGTATTCGACTTCGAATCGAACGAATCAACAACCGCTTAAAATTACGCTTAAAGTCGATCCAAAAGTAAAACGAGTATTTTTCGTCGACAATATCAATGAAAGGGAATTTGAAGTGATGGCAGGACAATAGGCAGTTTGTAAAGTTTTCGACGTTACGGTAAAATTTTTATTGGCCGAAATTTTCAAACCGATCGAGATTGAAATTCACTACGATTTAATTAACAAGATTCCGGATAGTGAAGGTAAGTGAAAACAATAAACCTATTAGCTTAAAAAGCTTTAAATTTAAATACAAGCAGCCCTAGTCAGTATTCATTTTTATTCAAAAATAATTCGAAAGTAAATCAACAAACCGAATTAACTCTTACTAAGCGAATTGACATACAGTTATGAATCTTTATTACGCTTAAACACTGATTCACCTAATCTTCACAAAAGCGAATATTCTAAATCATGTTAAAGATTCGTTAATGAATGTGCACCTCGTATTGGCGTTCAGCTAAAGACTCGAATTTGAGTCTCAGGTGAATTCGAATTCGAAGAATTAAATGAATCTTAAGGGAATCTATTTCGAATCGAAAAATATACCGCAGTCATACATTTGTAGTTGTACATATTTTCACACTTTACTGGATACTCAAATAGAAACAGGAAAACAGAAACAAATATAGTCCTCAATGTTTCCGTTCCGACAATTCCTTCTAAAAATACATGACTTTTATTGGAATAGTCTATTATAATCCCTAAAATTGCTTTTCAATGGAAATCAAATACTTTGAAATGAACAATTACTTATTCATTATTTGGTACCATATTGTCACTGTCGTTCGCTATTTTATTATTATTACTAAATTTTAGTTTTTTGTGAAAAATGTGCTGCCATTAATCCCCGAGATGCCAAATATTCAACGGAAAAAATTGCTTTTAGTACCGGATGCAAGAGCGATATTTGCGTTTCTGATTTGCAGTTAAAGAGCTCCGGTTTTGGGTATGTATCGAATTAAATTCAAAGTTGCCTAACAATTTTAAATATCTTTTAATTCTTTAATTTGAACAATCGCAGATTCTCCTATATTTTGGGAAGCAGTAGAACCAAGATTGTGACTTATTCGATTCGAAATGCTGGTGAAACTTCGTATTTAACACAACTTAACATCACTACCACGTCAGAAATGCCTTTTGCTAAAATACCGACATCATGCAACTTAGTCGAAAATACGATGCCTTGCCAAATGTTTAAGGGACGGCCAATGGTTTATGAAAATGAGGTATGTCTTCTAATTTTCGATAAGAAAAGTTAGAAATGGAAACATTTGGTTCTATGATTCTAGGATAGTCTGGAAATCACATTCGATACAACTAAGCTGAATGGAAACGCTGTTACTATCCGAGCCGAGGCATTTAGCACTGGAAACGAACTCAGAAGATGCAAATAGAATACACCTATGGTGGATTGATTGTGGGAATTGTTTCGTTCAGTTTTTTTCTCATAAATTTCATTGCACTGAACAGTGAAGTAACAGGCTGCTGTCGGGAATATAAAACAGTTGTTTGCTGCTTTGCATCGCTAAATTGTTATTAAAATCACAAAAGTTTTCCTCAAGTGTTGTAATAATCAACCCATAGTTCAAGTGTTGTAATAAACAAATAATAAACAAGTTATAATTCTCACCTCCAATTAGACTTAGACTTGAAGTGAAAGTGTTTCTTTTGTCTCCACTGTCGGGCTTCCGGGGCCGCGATAGACATAATTACATCTGTCTGCAGGTCATTCCGAAGGGTTGACCTGGTGATTCTGTCGTCCCAAAGCCCCTTAGAGCTCTTGTGGCTTCTGGATGGCGGAGTCTTCATAAAAAAAAATTATTTTTGTTTTTGTGTGCGGTTTGTTTTGAAGTTTCGAAGTGAGATTATGTCACGATGCCGCCAAAATATTACAATACTACATAAAATTTATTTTTCGATACTCGAAATTAGCCCAGACAATCACCATTTTTTTTTTCGTTTCGTTATAATTATATTTAATTCGAACTGTGCTGCCACCTCGTCTGAGTTTAAGTACACTATTAAGCATAATGTTATGTGGACAATGTTCCTTGCCTATAGCAGTTGACGGTCTTCGCTGTGCTGGCATGTGTGGTAAGTCAGTTCATGCTGCATGCGTTGGTGTTACTGCACCGAAATACTTCGCTGCACTGGCCTTACCAGGAATTCACTGGCCTTGCCCAAGCTGTGATGGCATTGGCATTGCCGCATTCCATGCCAAAATAAGCGATATGTCATCAGCCATTACATCGCTTCAAAATGCCTTCTATTCATTGAAGAACGAGCTCTGCCAATTACAAGGCCCTTCTCAGCCATCATTTGTCAACAAAGGTGCTTCACTAATCTTTGAAGGCACCTCAGTCACCACACGCAGTAAATCTGTTCTACGCCAAAAGCAAGCGGAGATTGATCAGCTACAGTCTTCAACTCAGCCCCGGCAGGCGCGGAAAAAATTATCCTCTAAAGGGGAATCCCCCCTGCCGTCGATAGTACTTGACGCCGCCTCTTTGGATAATGCTGATTCCGGTACACTCCATGTTCCTGCGGCCATACCATCAGCCACTGGGAGCACTTCTACGTCAGTTAATGTACCAAATACTATTTCTGTTCTTTCCCCAACTAAGAAATTGAGCGCTACAAGTAATAAATCGTCTGCATCCTCAGAGTGGAGTGTTGTCCATAATAAGCGACATTCTCGCAGAAAAATAATTGGTAATGGTGATGTCCAAGACAGTATAAAAATTGTTACTGGTCATAAATGGCTCCACTTATCGCGACTCAACTCGGTCACTGATGAAAAGTCGATTATTAAGTACGTTGACAATAAACTTAATATTTGCGATGATGACATACGATGTTTAAAACTGGTGAAAAGAGATGCCGACATTGCTAGCCTGCGTTTCATCAACTTCAAGTTAGGTATTCCTAACAAAGTCTACGATAAGTGTTTCGCTGCGGAATTCTGGCCTGAAGGACTACTCATTCGACCCTTCAAGCACCAACCAAAAAACGGGTTACCAGGAGCGATCACCGACTCCACGTAGCTCATGATACATACTCAACCCCTTTGCAGCAAGCGGATAAGGTGTTCCTGATTTATTATCAAAACGTCAGGGGCATGAAAACCAAGCTACCCCTCCTTCGCTTGAGCTTATTAAACAGAGAATTCGATGCTACCATTCTCACTGAAACTTGGTTGGATGACGATATCCTAACCAGTGAACTTGGATTTTCAAACTACAATGTATTTCGCTTGGATCGGTGCCATACTCGGAGTACGAAGTCCAGAGGTGGAGGTTGCCTACTAGCTGTGAAAAATTGTTACTCTTCCAAACTTTTGATAAAGTCCTCGAACGATGTGGAAGATATCTTCGTTGAACTCAGCCTTAGCCAACGCAAATTATTTATTGGATGTGTCTACATGCCACCATCATCACCAGCCGAGTCTTACACCAGCCATTGCCAGTTTATCGAAGGCATAATTAACAGCTTTCCATTTGCGGATACCCTGATCATTGGAGACTACAACCAGCCAGAAGTTGATTGGGCCTCCCCCAACTGGTATGAATCCAGAGTTAATAGCACGGCCAGTGCTCTCATTGATCATTTCTGCGATCTTAATTTTACCCAAAGCAACCGCATTCTCAACGCCAAAGGGAAGCTACTGGATCTGGTATTTTCCAACCTTTCACCACAGCCTGAAGTGGCTTCATCGCACGACGAATTGCTGCCGCTTGATAAAATGTACCATCCAGCCCTCAACATAAACATAAAATTAAATTCAATCCCTAATATTGCTCACATTCATTACTTTGCTTCCTATAATTTTAAAATTGCTAACTATAATTTTATCTGTGAACAGCTCTCATTAATCGACTGGCCGCTCTTACTCGATATGGTAGATATTAATGAAGCCGTTTCTAGATTTTATGGCGTTCTTTATAATATTATCGATGATTTAGTCCCTTCTCAAATTATTTATAGTTCGTTATATCCTCGTTGGTACGACGCTCAATTGCGTCAACTTATCAAGAACAAAAAAATAGCACATGCTAAATATAAGGTATCGCTTTCCCAAACTGACTACCTGGAATTCTCACGCTTACGCGGTCTCTGTAAAGCTAAAAAGGCATCCTGTTATATTGAATACACTAGCAACATTGAAGCTAATATCTCTTCCAATAACATTAAGGCATTCTGGAACTACGTTAATTCACTTAGGTCAGAGAATGTTCTTCCATCCTGTATGTATACGAATGATATTACTGCATCTGATCCTTCTAGCATTGCAAACCTCTTTGCTAAGTATTTCTCCAGTGTGTACTCCGATAATAGCACTCTTCCATCCGCCGTGCCGAATTTATCCACACTGGGCAGCTATAACCTAAGTTTGTCGTCGTTAAATGTTGTCATCTCAGATGTCACTTCGATGCTTGATACTATTGATACATCTAAAGGTATGGGACCCGATGGTGTCCCACCATTATTTCTGTTTAACTGTCGTCAGTTTTTGGCATTACCCATTACGATTCTTTTAAATCTATCATTACGTTCGGGTCTTTTTCCTGAATTGTGGAAGACTTCATTTATTATACCAATTCATAAGTCTAATGATAAATGCAATGTTCACAATTACAGGCCCATTTCAATCCAATCGGCCCTTTCTAAAATTTTTGATGCAATTGTCACGAACAAATTAACATCATTACTGAGAAACTACATCACCCCTCACCAACATGGTTTCCAGAAACGGAAGTCTACAATGACTAATCTCTTGCCCTATGTTGAGACAGACAGATACATGCAATGGGAACTAATTCCCAGGTCCACGCAATCTACACCGACTTCTCTAAAGCCTTCGACAAAGTTGATCACTGCCTACTCGTTTCGAAGCTTCACGCATTAGGCATCTCTGGCGATCTTCTGAATTGGATACGTGATTACCTCCACGATCGCACTAGTATTGTAAATATAAAATCTGCTCAATCGAAACCTTTTCTCGTAACATCAGGAGTACCACAAGGATCGCATTTAGGACCTCTGCTCTTTCTTGTTTTTATTAATGATGTATCGAATATATTCGTCAACGTAAATTTTTTGTTATTCGCGGATGATCTAAAAATTTATAAAATTATAAACACTGTACACGACTGTAGAATTATTCAAAATAATCTTAATTGCTTGTATGATTGGTGCATCACAAATCGTTTTCCCCTGAACATCTCCAAGTGTAATTACATTGCCTCCAGCAGACGTCGTGAGCGCGTCAATATTAATTATTATCTTAATACTTGCCTGTTACCAGAGGTTGATGTTGTTAAAGACTTGGGTCTTTTACTTGACTCTAAATTGACATTCGTACCTCACTATAACAGAATATGTAGTTCAGCTCGGAGAGCTATTGCTATACGCAATAGTCAAGACTTCAATAATATATATTCCCTAAAAATTCTTTATTGCTCATTGGTGCGTCCACATCTGGAATATTTATCTGTCATCTGGAACCCTTTTTTTCATATTCACTCTGCCCATATTAAAACTGTTCAACACAAATTCCTGCGGTACATTGCCTTTAAACTTCGTATACCTGTTGAAACAATAGATTATGACTATTTGCTCACTACTTTGAATCTGGAGCCACTGTCTAAACGACGTGAGCGATATGAGCTAATAGCCTTATTCAAAATTGTTAATGATAGGTTGGATTGCCCTGAATTTCTCGAATCTTTAAATTTCCGGGTTCCAAAACATGCGTCTCGCTCAACCGATATTTTTTACATCGATCATCATGAAACTAGTTATGCTAACAATAGTCCGGCCACTCGCTTAATGAGAACTGCTAACATGCATTCAGCTATGTTGGACATATTTTGTACAAATATTGAATGCCTAAAGGCTATAGAATTATGAAATGTTTTCCTTTCTTATTTAGTTTTTAGTTTTTAGTTTTTAAAATTATTTCCATTTAATTTTAGTCTTATTTTTTTCTTCTTTTTTTCTTCTTCTTTTTTACACATTCTTTATTTCATTCTCCTTTACATTTATATACAGGGTGTAACTAGTACTGAGGTTCAAACAAAAATGGGAGATAGAGGAACTTGTCCTGAGTAGAAAATCGTTCTACACATACTCCCGTTTTTGCACCGTTAAGGAGATAGCGCGATTTTAAGGACGAAGGATTTTCATCGTACCTGTGATCACTGTTTGATCTCTAACTTCTGCTGTACTTAGCGTAACGTAATAATTCTGGGCTCGTTGGAAAGGACACAAATTCTTCTTTCTAATTGCTATCAACTGTGTCAATCAGTGTTATACTTTTTGAGAAAAATTCATTTAAATGACACAAAAATAATAAAAAATTAAAAAAAAATACAAAAAAGTCCTGTTTTCTCCAAGAAGGACCTAATTAATTACCAAATTTTATTACATTTTCGGAAAGCCCATAAAATTTCACTATACGTTCCAGGACGGCGGCACTCGGTACCTGTTGCCACGGAGGAGCGCATACTGCGCATCGCGGCTAGGGACCACACGGTAAGCACCCGGCGCATCGGCCATCGATTAGGCATCAACCACATGCATTTATTTCGTCCTCACTATTATTAATCATACTCCTTCGGTGAATGACTTGAAGGGAACGTGCTTGATAACTGTTAGCCCCGCTCCTATACAATTCAACCTATGAAGAAATTCTGTTATCAAACGTATAGTGAAATTTTATGGGCTTTCCGAAAATGTAATAAAATTTGGTAGTTAATTAGGTCCTTCTTGGAGAAAACAGGACTTTTTTGTATTTTTTTTTAATTTTTTATTATTTTTGTGTCATTTAAATGAATTTTTCTCAAAAAGTATAACACTGATTGACACAGTTGATAGCAATTAGAAAGAAGAATTTGTGTCCTTTCCAACGAGCCCAGAATTATTACGTTACGCTAAGTACAGCAGAAGTTAGAGATCAAACAGTGATCACAGGTACGATGAAAATCCTTCGTCCTTAAAATCGCGCTATCTCCTTAACGGTGCAAAAACGGGAGTATGTGTAGAACGATTTTCTACTCAGGACAAGTTCCTCTATCTCCCATTTTTGTTTGAACCTCAGTACTAGTTACACCCTGTATATAAGCTGTATTTTTCTTTGAGGGTCTTGCACCCGTAAATAAATAAATAAATAAACTCGTTCAATAAAGTTATCGTTAATGAGATCCAATTAGTGGAATATTCTGAAATTGATATTTCGCAGTAAGTTTTTTAGTTCAAGTATAATTAAATTTATGCGCTGGAGGTGAGACTAGGATTTTTCTTTTTGGGTAAAAGTATGTAATTTGCATAGAGGACGTAAATGTCCGTAATTTAGTTCGGTAGTATACGTTAAGTGCGTAATTCAGGCGGAATATTGGTATAAAATCAATAAAATTTGAAATACGATAGTGGCATGTGGTGACAAATTTTGAATAATTTTACTATTCGAACGAAGTGAATTTCGGTTCGTATTGGGATGTAGGTGTTGAAGGAAGGTATCCTGTAATAAAAATTTGTCCAGTGCCGGATCCAAGCGATAAATCTTCATGACTTTTATTAGTCAAGATGAAGAATACCCTCTGAAGTCCCTAAAGTACCGAAACGATTATTTTCTTTTCAATCCATCGACTTTCTTAGAATCTTCTCACTTTTTCGTGATTGCGTGAGTTAAAAATAACACACCTAATAAGAAATTAAATTCATCTGAGCTTTGCCAGTTTTCACGCATCCGCGTGTACTACCATCTAGCGGAATACTTTCCAACGGAGATTTTCGTTTTCAAAGTGACGTCATCAGCGTCTGACTTGAAAATTTTATAAAAATTCATCTGCGCTTTTGCTAGTTTTCACGCATACACATGCGTGAAATGTATGGCGAGCTTTTAGAAAACTCTCATGTACGCAGCATACAGATAGAGCAGCCGTGTCCATGTGAGTTGGCTGCAGTAAAGATACGTAGTCGGTGCTTGGGGTGAACCGGTCAATCACAATCGACTGAACGTTCTGATGAAGCCAACCTTATAGTCCGGGAGGCAGCGACCGAAATTTTGTATCCATTCCTACAAAGCTGATTTTTTGTCATTTTGTTGTTTTTATATGGCAAGTAAACGGAACGGCAGTCTACCGCCCCAATGTGGGGGCAAACAATAATAACAATTGTGTAAACCTGTAAATAAATAATATGTAAATGCCTTATTCCTACAAGACTGAAATTTTTTTGGGTGGTCAATGATACCTAAAAATGCAGTATAATGATAGTCTACCGCTTCGGAGAGGGGGCCATCGTGCGTCTACCACCCACGCAAGGTGTTAAAAAATTTCCTTTTTTGACTTATTCCTACAAGGCTGAAAATTTTTTCTAAAATACTTTAGTTTATAAGACAACTAAAAAAGACAGTCTACCGATCATGTAAGGGTGCAAAGCCTTGATAGACGCAATGGAATGCACGATCTCCCGAGCGCAGCCGATGCGCCGATCTGCTATAAGTCGCTCTGAATTATTGGATATACCGGGATTAAATTAATATCTACAAAGCTGCTTTTTTGTCTGTACGTACTTTAAGATAATTATTGTCAACTAAACGTGTTCTACCTTCGATACAATGAGGCTAAAGCTTCGGTAGACATGGCTAAAGTTTTGGCGCAGACTCTGAATTATTGCATACCTATACAGGGTGTTTGACACTCCGTCCGCCACCTTGTAAAGGGTTATTCCTTGATATATTTAGAGAAAAAAATTATTCTTCAGGGTGGGTCAATTTTCAATAAGAATGGAGATACAGGGTGGTTAGGAAAAGTGTTTTTGAACGGTACCCTTACTCACTTAAAACGTTATATCTTGAAAACGAATAATCACAAGGCAAAGTGTTATAACTCGTTTTTTATGAATCTGTGTTGAAATGATGCCGCTCTTCTTGTGTGTGGATTGCTCTCAGCCCACGTATGTAGGTTGTGGAAGTTTGTGATACCGTCTCTGATAAATGGGGACTCATCCGTCCACAGAATATTGTTGAAAAAATTATCGTCATCTATTTGTCGTTCATGGAGCCAATTGCAAAACTCCATCCGTTTGGGGAAATCAATGGGTAGCAGCTCCTGTACTGGTGTGTGATGGTAGGCATGGAAGCGTTCTACTTTTAAAATACTCCAAACCTTCCAAGTAGAGATGTTAAACTGCAATGCCAAAGGTCAGATACTGATCGTTGGATAATTTTGAACTGCTTGCAGTATTCTTTCATCAATCTGAACAGCGATTATCGGCGCAGGATTTGCATTTACTCTGCTTGTTCTAACGCTGCCAGTTTCCCTAATTCTCCTGTAAACGTCTTGAAATACTCCCCTGTCAGGTGTACGTCAATGAGGATGTTTCTGATGATAAAGTCTTCGTGCGGCTCGTCCATTTCCGCGACACTCTCCATAACTTATTGGGGTACTCAGGCATTTTGAAATTACTTTTTTAATTCTACTGACACCCTCTTCTTTAAAACTGATAAGAATATGAATGTAGTTTTGCTTTTATAGGCTTTTTATTTTGTAAGGCACCGTATTAAAAAAGGCATAGTACCGCACCCAGTATTACCTACCACGTCCAGGTAAAAGCATCAATTATGTTGAAACTCACTTACATTTCATTGTTTTCCTACATAGTTTAAATAGTAATAAATGTGCAATAAAAATACTTCAGTACTACCGACAAATTAAACAGGTTCTTAGACGAGGTCCACCTTATGGCACTGACTTTTGAAACATTTAATTTTTATGTGGTATGTATTTTTTCCTATTACTTCCAAAATGTTAATCGTAACTCATACATATGTATGCAACTTTTGTAGGTAATAATAATAATAGTAGTAGTAATAATAATTTTATAATGGGGTTTTCTGAGAAAAACTATATTGATCACTGGGTTGACGTAGCCAAAATTTGTGTTTTCGAGTAAATATCTCAAGATTGGATGCAGTTACAATTTAGACTGTTACATCAAATGAAAGGTAATTCGATTCCCTAAAAAACGAGTTATAACACTTTACCTTGTGATTATTCGTTTTCAAGATATAACGTTTTAAGTGAGTAAGGGTACCAGTCAAAAACACTTTTCTTAACCACCCTGTATCTCCACTCTTATTGAAAATTGACCCACCCTGAAGAATAATTTTTTTCTCCACATATATCAAGGAATAACCCTTTACAAGGTGGCGGACGGAGTGTCAAACATACTGTATAGGTATGCAATAATTCAGAGTCTGCGCCAAAACTTTAGCCATGTCTACCGAAGCTTTAGCCGCATTGTATCAAAGGTAGAACACGTTTAGTTGACAATAATTATCTTAAAGTACGTACAGACAAAAAAGCAGCTTTGTAGATATTAATTTAATCCCGGTATATCCAATAATTCAGAGCGACTTATAGCAGATCGGCGCATCGGCTGCGCTCGGGAGATCGTGCATTCCATTGCGTCTATCAAGGCTTTGCACCCTTACATGATCGGTAGACTGTCTTTTTTAGTTGTCTTATAAACTAAAGTATTTTAGAAAAAATTTTCAGCCTTGTAGGAATAAGTCAAAAAAGGAAATTTTTTAACACCTTGCGTGGGTGGTAGACGCACGATGGCCCCCTCTCCGACGCGGTAGACTATCATTATACTGCGTTTTTAGGTATCATTGACCACCCAAAAAAGTTTCAGTCTTGTACATATTAATTTAATCCCGGTATATCCAATAATTCAGAGCTACTTATAGCAGATCGGCGCATCGGCTGCGCTCGGGAGATCGTGCATTCCATTGCGTCTATCAAGGCTTTGCACCCTTACATGATCGGTAGACTGTCTTTTTTAGTTGTCTTATAAACTAAAGTATTTTAGAAAAAATTTTCAGCCTTGTAGGAATAAGTCAAAAAAGGAAATTTTTTAACACCTTGCGTGGGTGGTAGACGCACGATGGCCCCCTCTCCGAAGCGGTAGACTATCATTATACTGCATTTTTAGGTATCATTGACCACCCAAAAAAATTTCAGTCTTGTAGGAATAAGGCATTTACATATTATTTATTTACAGGTTTACACAATTGTTATTATTGTTTGCCCCCACATTGGGGCGGTAGACTGCCGTTCCGTTTACTTGCCATATAAAAACAACAAAATGACAAAAAATCAGCTTTGTAGGAATAATTACATCAAAAGTGTCGCTGCCTCCCGGACTATTAAGTCGAGGCGACCAGCAAAAAAACATAAGCTAACAGGTAAAATGCGAAAAGCCAGGCTGGAATTTGCTAGAGCTCATCAAAATTACACCGTAGCTGGGTTTTGGGAAAATATTAGATTAAGATCTTGTAAATAGATAACGTAGGCTATATAAGTTAAAATAATTGTATATTTAGGTGGTCTTGTATTAGACAATAAAAGAAAAAGAACTAATTGGAGTCGTTTGAATTTTTGGAAAAGATAGAGTCAACTAACCATCTAAGGTTAGTAATCCCGGCAATTTAGTGTCGCGCAAAACAAAACACATAGCATGACCTGGCAACCCTGTGTGCAACAAGTGCAAGCGTCATTTCGAGTTTCTGTTCAGTTTCGATTTATTGTGGCCAGTCTAGTGGCTGTGAAATTTTAAATTTTGAGGAGTGAAAAGAAGTTTCCGCTTTGTTTCAAATAATAGCGTGCGAACGCCACAAATAAATAACGTAATATTTTGTTGTGATAATAGTGTCAGAACGGAGCTTATAAAAAAATTACAATGAATAAGAACAATTCGGTTTGTAAGTGTTTTAAAACTTTCTCCAATAATACAACTTTCGGGGTATTTTATTTAACTAAAACCTTAAAAAGGCTCTGGAATTGAGTATTCTCTACCCTCTTATACAGTTTCCATAGCCGCACTAGCCATAGCTGATACGACTGATTTCAGCATACTTTAATGCTTAACATTATTTTTCTTGTTTTATTTTCTGTTCATTTCATTTAATATATGATTATTTAAATTAAAAGCAGTATTTTTGTTATTATAATAATAAACTTATTGATAGGTAGGTAGGTACGCGTGGCTGCCAGTGAGAACACGGACACACTTAAGACTTGAAAGGTCCTCGTTGTGTTACCACATCATCGAATCCGGTCCTACTCGTCGAACCATTTAGAGCTTGCAATGAAGCGTTGCATTCTCGCGATCTACATTGCGGCAAGATCACGGAGACAGTTGAAGCGGTAAGCTCCAAGGTGAGCTTTCCTTCTGGCTGATAGAGCTGGACAGGTACAGAGAAGGTGAAGGACTGTCTCCTCCTCCTCCTCATCCAGGCAGCTTCTGCAGAAGTCGTTTGGGAAGAGGCCGAGTTTTTTGGCATGTCGACCTATAAGACAGTGTATGGTCAGGACACCGACTGTGGTGCTGATATTCGCCCTTTTGAGCAAAGTTAGCGTTTTAGATCCAGCTTCGCGGCCAGATCTGTCTCGCAGTGTGACATGTAACACCATCTGCCCATCTTGAGTTGGTTTTCTCAATTGAGTCCAATCCCAGTAGCAGTACTTATTGATAAACTAATAATTAATTTATTTGAAAATAATAAAATAATTTTTTAATAGAGGCTTTTCTTTTGTATTATTCCACGCACAAGTTTGTTTTTCCTTTCCTCAATCCAGTGATGACTCTTGGAAAATTAGTATTAGAGTATTAGTTAAGTAGAAGCCATAATTTACGACGTATTCTGATTTTTCATTTCTGAATAAGTGCTGGAAACTATTAGATTTTTCAGTTGTATATTAGAACTTTCGACTATTACTTTCTTTCATATACATATATATTTAAGTATTTTGGAATAAACCCTAAAACTTATTGGAAACCCCCTTTGGGCGGAGTAATTGGGCATTTCTACAGAAATGTGCATTAATCCAGACTCCGGATGGATCAACCTCGGTCAATAGTTAGAATGAATGTGGTCCCAAGCAATGGAGACTACTAGACTCGATAGTTTACTGCTTTCAAAGGCAATTGGGTTACAATTTCTCTTCCATAGCCAAAGGCTTTAGTAGCCAGAACCACTTACTAAATTCATAACAGTATATTAATTCATTAAAGATTTTTTTGATGATGATGATGATTTGGATTTGCAGCGACAGTCAGGTCGCTCTAGATAATCCAATCGTCTTTTCGAAGATGGTACCTGAGCGTAAAGAACGGTTGAATTCTGTTGGCAGATTCAATGACTTAAAGCTCATATGGGTTCCAGGCCACCAGGGTATAAATGTCAATGAAATAGTTGATGAACTAATAAATGCACTTAGCATTAAAGGCCGACCGTTAGGTCGAATTTGTCATCTGTGGGAATTGGTCTGGACCAATTAATGTATTTGGCATTACTGTGATCCACACCAATTCCAGACAACAATGAGTTCGATGGTGGTTTGGAGGTTTTCTGACAGCTAGCGAAGAAGGTCGGTTTTTTTTGGCGCGGACGGAAAAGAGAGGTTAGGTTAAGATTTTGGCGCGCTCGGGCGAAAAAAATAAAGAAAAGAAAATAAAAAATTTACTAAAGTTACGCGAATTTATTCCCTCCAAAATAGGAATAACCAATTTAATTATTACGATCGAGTGCACTTGAACCAAGTGCCTCCGAAGTACGCAATAAGTGCAATCGAGTTTTGTTTTTTTCTTGTTCCGTCAGCCGGGAAAATTTGCGTAGTGTTCGAAATCGGTTGCAAGTCGACGTATGCGATTTTGCTCATTGTTAACAACCGAGCGAAAACGAACGCGACATAAATTCTCCGCAGCTATCCTGTGCGGAAGAGGGGCTCCACCGCTACATCACCGAAAGCGCGAAAATTTATCCTCAAAGTTGGGCCAAGCAACAACAAAGTAAAGCACAGTAGTTCGCAAAAGTCTTCGCCCGCAACAAAGAAGCAAAGAATTAAGGCAGAAATGAAGTAAATTGGTTAATTAAAATCAAAATTAAAAGAAAGAAATATAAACAACATTTAAATTAAAAATTTAAATAAATTAAAGTGAATTAAATAGAAAAATAAATTATATTAAAAATTAAAATAAAAAAATCTGCCAACAGTCTGGGCGCAACTTTATTATTTTATGGGTAGAAGTCCAAAACGTGTTTAATGATGAGATGCTGTGTAGGTTACTATGCGACTGACAACCTAAAAAATAACGTTCCAAATAGCCTCCTGGTTCTACACTCCTCATATCGATAATTTTTTTGCAAATGAGTCCACTATCATAGTACTACATAAGTTCTAAGTTTCAGCCTCCAAGCATAAGTGGTTCCTGAGATCTGGAAACCAAAATTTTTCGTCTAAAACGCCCCCCCTCATCACCCCTTACACCTCCACCCTCTTAAAAGATACCATCCGTAGGGGTTCACCCAATCTACCCACCATAAAAATTTGAACTTGATACCTCAACGGGTTTGGGAGCTACGCGCCTTCAAACGATTTTGCGTACGGCGTATACGGCGGACAGACGGACATTTTTTTTTTACTTTCTGGTGTTTACTAGTCCTAAAACGTGTAAATACAAAATTTCAGGGTAGCAAATTTTTTTAAAATTTCAGGTCGATCACAATACTTTATTATTAAAAAATAATAAAGTAAAATGCATTAGATTCCATAATGAAAACTTTTGATGTGCCTCTTAATAAACTTGTAAACATTGCAACTGATGGAGCTCCGGCAATGTTGTCTTAGTTGGCTTTTAAGAGATGATTCTCAAATTCCACAGTTCATACCGATTCACTGCATAATTCACCGAGAACATCTCGTTACAAAATATTTAAAATATCCTGATGTTATGAAAACAGTGTTACACATTGTAAATTACATTCGCACCAATGCAAAAAATCATCGACAATTCAAAAATTTCCTTAAAGAATTAAAGGACGAAGAACTTCCAAATGACATTAATTTCTTTCGCATTGTTAGATGGTTATCTAGCTACAACGTATTAAATCGTTTTGTAGATTTGTTTGATCCGATAACTGCATTTCTAAAAGAAAAGGACGATGACGAGTGGTTACAAGACTTAATGCTTTTGATTGATGTCATGGAACATTTGCAAACACTGAATTTACAATTGCAGGGGAAAGATAAAATAATATCTGACCTCTCACAGTGTATATTTAGTTTTCAAACTAAATTACAACTTTTTCAAAAGGACATTAAAAATGAAACATTTTGTCATTTTCCTCGAATTAAAAAAATTTGTTCCAATATTAAACAAGAAAAACTCAACGAGTATATAAAAAAGCTAGAAGGAATATTGACGGAATTCCAAAATAGATTTTAAATCGTCTCTTGATTTTTTTCTGAATCCATTTGAAATTAGCATAATTCAAGGTGAGTTTTCCATTTCCAATATAATTATGACCCAAAAAGCATCTGGAGAATTAGAATTAATAGAGATGCAAGAAGATAAAGCTCTACAGTTAAGATATAAGTCGACGTCGATTACTGAATTTTGGAAATTTGCACCAGAATCGAAGTATCCTGAATTAAAAAAGGCTGCTTGTCGAATTATTTCAATATTCGGAACAACGTACTTATGTGAATCATTTCATTCCACTTTAAAATTCGTGAAATCCAAACAACGATCAATATTAACTAACCAGCATCTCAAAGAATTACTGAGAAGTGCTGTCACCAATTATTCACCAAATTTTAAAGAATTATCAAGAGAAGTAAAATAAATGTGTTTAATTTTTAATATTTAAATTCAATACACACATTTTGTACTTTTATTTATATGTTTTCAATAAATATAAAATCTGTAAAAAATTTTTTTTTAATATCTTTTTTGCATACCTTTTAAATACGTATTTAATTGCGGCTCGCGAAAAATTTGAAATTTTGAAAAATAGCTCGGACTATCAAGGAGCTTGGCCACCCCTGCCATAGACCATCTCCACACATGCTCAATTTTAACTGAATTTGTGTTTTTGTATGTAAACAAACAGCAAACCCACTCTGTCAAAATCATTTTCGTTTCTGCTTCATTTCTCTCGGCCCATTTCATTTCCTTATATTCTTATTCGTAGCTCCTTCAGTTGAGTGATTCGGTATGAATCTGTTGGCCAGGGTGTTTCCTCCTCTACCTTGTCTGGTCTCGGTTCCTCCTCCATCTGGGAGTGGGCAAGAAGATTCAGGCTGCTCATCAGTGGCAGGGTGGAGGGGGGCGGAGGTTAGGGAATGCATCAAAGTTCGACTAGTTTTCTCAATATGGGGTGTTCCCAACTATACCGTGTTCAGATAACATCCCCCCCCCAACCACCGATCAACCTGACCATTTTCATATTCTTCGCTGCGCATTACTTTGCGAGATGCATGAGGCAGTTTCCCATCCTCTCCATGCAATTCGACGAAATTTAAGTCGATCAATTCCATGAATTTCTGCTCGGAAGTAAAATCCGGACGGTTGCTAGGCCAACAGCCCACCATCGATAAGTCCCCATCCTTCGAACTGCTCCCGTTTAAATTGTCAATTGCATGTATGTACATACGTCGAACGGATTACAGATTTTTATACTCTAGATGAAATCAAATAGAGTATTATAAGTTTAATCCAGCCCAAAAGTTTGTAACGCATAGAACCAAGCCTCGGACGAAAAAAAAATATATAATTTTTATGCGATATGTATTTTTACCTGTTACTTCCAAAATGTTAATCGTAACTCATACATATGTATGCAGCTTTTGTAGGTAATAATACGGCTCATAAAAAAAATAAAATTAAAATGACATTTTTATAATGGGGTTTTCTGAGAAAAACTACATTGATCACTGAATTTTTAGGGTTGACGAAGTAAAATCTGTGTTTTCGAGTAAATATCTCAAGATTGGGTGCAGTTACAATTTAGACTGTTACATCAAATGAAAGGTAATTCGATTGCCGAGTTATAACACTTTGCCTTGTGATTATTCGTTTTCAAGATATAAAGTTTTAAGTGAGTGAGGGTACCGGTCAAAAACACTTTTCTTAATCACCCTGTATCTCCACTAATATTAAAAATTGACCCACCCTGTGGAACAATTTTTTTCTCCAAATATATTAAGGAATAACCCCTTACAAGGTGGCACACGGAGTGCCAAACACCCTGTATCCATATTATTTTTTGTTTATTTGTGGCCAAAAACCTCAAATCCGCTTGACGTCCGTCCGTCTGTCCGTGAACACGATAACTCAAGAACGCCTTCACCTAGGATCTTGAAATTTTGAATCTGGATGTTTGGTTGAATTTGTAAGGCTAAGTTCATTAACGGGCAAAATCGTAATACTCCTTCGGGTAGCTGCCATACAAAATGTCCTTAAAACACGTGTTCAAGAATATTGGTCGATAACTTCAGAAGGGTTTATGCTACGACATTGAAATTTTGTATGTGGTTTTTTTCCAATAGTTGGAGCTAAATGTATGATTATAAAGAAAATCCTATTAGTCCTTCGTGTAGCTGCCATACAAATATCCTGTCAAAACGTCTTCACTTAATTTACGGAACTTACTAAGTAATCTTTTAGCTATGAATTGGAAATTTTGTACAAATTAGTTTTGAGTAAAAACGAAGTTCGAGTTTACTAATCAGAGAAATCCTTTTACTCCTTCTGGTAGCTGCCATACAAAATGTCCTTAAGACACGTGCTCAACAATATTTTTCGATAACTTTTGAACGCTTCAAGCTACGAATTTGAAATTTTGTACAGTGTAAACGTTCATTTTTAAATGGTTCCAAGGAAAAGGATAAATATGTAAGAAATCGAGTGAGTCCTTCCTGCACCTGCCATGTGAAAGTCTTTCAAGAAGGACATTTTTTTTCGATGACTTACCCAGTCAAGATATGAAATTAAACACTGAATATTGTCTTTTAGTTTTGAGTAGCAATCTAATGGCAGTCCTTAATAAAGGACATACAACATGCACACACGTAATTCTTCTTTATCCCCAACTACAATATAAATCGGAGTTCAGTATTCATCTAGAGTATTATAGGATTGGCTTGATGCACATATAAGCACACGTACTTACTCGTACTGACCGCATTAATAACCCCCATTCCTTTGACGTAGGTACTTGCCTTTGAAATTTTCCGGAACCTTCTCACCCTCTCTCCTTTTCGCTGCATGTTTAAGTTGTTCATATTATTTTCCATATCTCGTTGAAAGGACAACCGGTTGCGATGCAAACGAACCACTCAGCTGATGTTGGTTGGGGTGCGGGTGGCTGATGACGAGCGATGAGTGGCCGAACCCCATTCCCATCCGGGCACGGTTCCAACCCCTCCCACTTGTTGTTCGCCATCATCCAGGACCATTCCATTTGCGCAGAGATTGATTCGAATGGATAAAATTAGCTTCCAAGGTAAAAAGCAGCACGAACAGAATGCGCACCTGCCGTCGCCATGGTTTCGTAATAATCCTGGCGAAATATTCCCGGTGGTGTGGGGAGGGAGACTCGTGAGGCAGCGGGGGATGCTGTTTTTCGCAGACAGGCACATTGAAAATTCGTACGAAACGAAATGCGACGTGGGCTTGCTGGTCGTGTCCTTGCTGGGATTTTATTACGAGGGTGACCAGCGCAATTTTTCTACCGTGGAACTTTTTATTGCAATTTTTTTGTTTTGTAGTGTACTAGGTCTTGCAAACATTGCTACGGCGATTTTGTGGGGGGAGGGAGGGGGGGTAAATATACACTGAACTCATATTTTTTATATATATATTGCGACTGGAACAATGGGAGCAGCTCGAAAAGTTCTCGAAATGGGGTCCTTAACAAATTCTAATTGCTTATTTTCGGGCTGATCCTATCACAGCGTGGTTCGATCCTCGTCCTGACGTCTTTGCAAATTGCTGACTAAAGAAACTGGGCGAAACTTTATTATTTTTTGGGTCAAAGTTCGGGAGCGGTCAAAGTCGGAGTGTATCATGAGTTGCTTCGAGATTATTAGATTTCTTGGAAAATTAATTTTGTTCTTAAATTAAAAATATTTAAAATAGAGATTTTTAGCCGGTTAAACATTGGAAAAGCCCGTGTGGACTATTCGAATTTCGGTATATTATGTACACTAAAAGCCCATAGAAGTAAAAACGAATTTGTTGCCTTATCAGAATTTAGAGATGTGACGAATTGTTAAAAAAAGTATACAAACCCATTACTTCCAGTTGGGGTTTGAATTTCGAAAAAATTGTGAAACAGGTTTTTAAACGATTTCATAATAAGCAACTTGATATCTCATGAGACACGAGGGATTTTGAAAAATTTGTGAAAACGTAAGAAAACCCTTGACACCCCCTTGGTTCATAAAATTCGAAAAATCGTGAAATTGGTTTTTAGGTCAATTTTATATCTCATCAAAACTAAGGGATGGCAAAAATTGTGAAAACATATGCAAACCCTTGGGGGTTTAATATCCAAAAATTGAGAAATGGGTTTGTACGCGGTTATATGAAAAGTCTGTGGAAGTGAAAAGCGATCTAATATTTGATCAAACCTAAGAAATATGTCAAAGCTGTGAAAAGTATACAACCCCCTTACACCCCTATAGGATTGAATATCTGAAATACTGAAATTGACTTTTTGGCTCTTATATCGGAAACCTTAGCAAGTAAAAATGAATTCGATATATTATCAGATCTAAGTAATATGTAGGAATCTGTGAAAACATATGCAACCTCCTTACACTTACTTGGGGGTTAAATATCCAAAAAGTTAATAGAGATAATATCCAAGAGTTAATAGATAAATATGAAGACAGTACGAGAAAGTAAAAACCAATTTAATTACTTATCACTTATAAAAGATATGACGAAATTCGGGAAAACGTATTCAACCTTTTTATACCCTCTTAGGAACTGAAAAAGGAAAAAACTTAAAAGCAAGTTTTAGGCGAATATTACGCAATCCCATGAAAGTAAAAAGATACTCGATATTGATCAGACCTGGGGGATAAGGCAGAATTCGTGAAAAAGTATACAACCCCTTTACACCTTCTTAGGGGTTGAATTTCAAAAAATCCTGAAATCGCTTTTTGGATATTTATATGAAGAAGCCGTAGAATATAAATGAATTCAATATTTGGGAAGACATACTAGATGTGATGAAACTCGTGAAAATATATGTATTCCATTTTCACTACTCTTTTTTTTGCCCCCCCTTCCGAACGCCAATGGATATTTGAAATTATTTTTTATCTAAATTACTTTTCTAGTTGATTTACATACACATACCGAATTTCAACTTTCTAGCATAAGCTGTTCATATATAGCAAAACACCCCCCACCTCCGTACCATACTACCCCTATAAAAAATTTAATTTTTCCAACATGCTACTACTACATGTCTATCCAATTACCAAGTTTCAGTTTTGTATCATTATAGGTTCTCGAGATATAAAAATCGGAACTTTTTCTTTTTTATCCTCCCCCACCCTCACCCTCTACACCCTCTCCACAAAATTTTTTTCCCGCTAGGGGTCTATTAGGTCTACTTCTGGTAAAAATTCTGAGTATCTATCTTACATTGTTCTTGAGATATGAGACGTGCTTTTTAAGAAAAATTCTTATCCCCTCCACTTGCATGCTCCACCGACCTCTTAAAAAATTTTACTTTCACCAAACTTTATTTGTCAACCTTAATATAGAAACCGAATTTTATTTTTCTAGTGCAATTGGTTCGTGAGATATCGTAAACTAAAATTTTTCACCCCCACCGCCGCACGCCACTACCCCCACTCAAAAATTTGTTTCCGATCTATTCTCCAAGTATACCTACAGATGTTCATTAAGTTTTAATGTCGTGAGATTAACAGCTTAGGAGATATGGATTTTAGAATGTCTCAATCTCGGCTTTCGAGCGTCTCGGACGCATTATTTTTCACCCCACTCCTTTACCCTTTCTTGCCATATTGGAAATTTTTTTGCAAATGTGTTCATTATTGAAGCTCTATCTAAATTCCAAGTTTCAGCTTCGTAGCATGAGCGGTTGCTGAGATACAGAAACCAAAATTTTCCGTCTAAAACGCTTACCCACCTCCCCCCTCACACCCCCACCACTCAGAAATTTAACTAAATAGCTCAAAGAGTTTGGGTGCTAGGGGTGCTACGAGCCTTCAAACGAGTTTGCGTACACCGGTAGATGTACGGCGGACAGACGGACTGAAAATTTTGTTTGCTTTTTCCGTGTCTACTCGTCAGGAAACGTTAAAAAAAAATGTCGAGGTAGCAAATTTTTTTTTTATAAATCGATCACAATACTGTATTATTAAAATAATAAAGTAAAAGTTCCATTTCTCGAAAAACGCCAATAGAAAGCTAAAATTTTGACAATTATATGTATAAAGCCACTTTAAAAGCATCCTAGAAAAATGAAATTTTTGATAGGGGTTGGTGTGTGGTTTTTATATAACATATTAGAAATTGCTTACGCTAGAAAGTTTAAACTTACTAATCTGCATCATACCAGACAAATCTATTTACAGGTTACATACAAGACACGACCAAATCCAGAGAGAAAACGGTTGTATGAGACTTTTAATTTTATGCCTATGTGCATCTTCATTAGCCACTGTGCATATAGAGGTCTCTTGCGATAGTTTAGTCGTGATTCGATCGAAAGGGAATCGTCTTGCATATTCAACTAATTAGTTTAGACGAATCGAAACGATCGGTGTGCGCACTTTCATATAGCTGCATAACCATTAGCCATTCAACTAAACTATCGGCCGATTAAAAGTCTCTAGTAGGTTGGTACTCTAAAACGTTGGTGCTTTTAGCAGGGCACCAAGATTTATAGCTTCAAGATATTTGCTCTTTGAAATTTTGTCGTTGCATTATGAGCTATTTAACAAGTTTCTTTGAAAAACTATCAGAGTAAACAAAAGATAATAGTTTCATATTTATCCATAATACTTTTTTCTGCGTAATTAATTAAATTTTATTATGTGTGTCCTGATTTTTTCTCAACTTTAACTTTTCAGTCAGCCGTTAGAAAAAAATTTGAAAGGATGGAAAAAAAAGTCTGGTCTGGACATGAAAAAATTTACGTCGTAAAAATATTTAAAAGATCCTTAAAGAGAACACCTACAATCACAACCCTGGCGATTGTGCAACAAAACGAAAGAAAGGTACGTACATCGAATTTTCCTCTCCATTGATAGAGTCTGTGTTTCCCGAGAGACAGGACATGCGCATCCCGGAAAAACCGTACGGATGAGTTTTCCTACAACTCAAAGATGTGTACGCTCATCTTTTAGCTTCACTTTCAGTGCAAATATTGGCGTTCTTCCATTCGTAAGCGTAATTTGAAACCCGATACTTGTGCGATTCTTGTAACTAATCAAGGAAGGATATTAGTAAACCTGAAAATTTAACTATAGTATGTTATCAATTGAGACTTTCAATTAGATTGCGGTGTCTTGTAATGTGTCCATTTAGTGCACCTAGCATCCAAAAATTTCGAGTGTTTTCTCGTCAGGTGGTCGAAGTCACCACGCGGAGTGTGTCTGTGTTAAATAAAATTCCAGTTTACATGCTTTTATGCAAAAAAATAAACCGACTATATGACACTTTGCTGTCCCATTAAATCATTAAATTAATCCAATAACATTGTGCCTGATTTTTGACTTAGTGACTAGTGAGATACGTTAAGCTAACAGATTTTTTTTTTTTTTTAAAATACCAATTACGATAAATAATAATTAAAACGGATCGCTTTTATATGTTGAAAATTGCAATTATAATTTTGCGACAATTTTCAAGTTTACAAGATCGCAGAAGAAAGAAAATATAGAAAACAAACGGAAAACTGTGTCCATATAATTGAAGACCTGATAAGCGTTTTCTGTGCAACTGTGCTAAACAACATCAAAGCTTAATAGAGTACAAGGATAACAGCATTGTTACCTTCAAGGTTTGTTTGAGCCCAACTATAATCGTGATTGAAATTGTTTACTCGCTGGATGTTACTTAAGTTAAGCGTTTTGATTGGACCTTCTTTATGAGAAGAAACAGAATCTTTCTGTTTCAGGTATTAGCCGTATCCCGTAGCTACTGTTATGGAAATCCGCTTCTAGAATTATTTGCTGTAATTTGTACGTTTCCGAAAAAATTAATGCCCAACGCATAAGTATATAAGTAGCATCTAAAAATTAATCTAGATAACACAAAAAAATCGTTAAAGTTGTAATAACCTGCTCCGAAATCATACAACTAACGTTGGTACATCATATTAAAGTATTTTTTCACTAAACTAATGAAAAACATTCGTCAATTTTGGTTCAATGAACGCGTGCATTTATTTGATGTAGTCATCTTCACCAAATGATGAACATGTTCATCTACTGGCAACCAAAACTTGAAAAACACTTTTATCATTTGATAAACTTTGCTTCATACTAACAAACACCTACAACTGAACATTGATGAAAACATGCATCATTTGATGCATGTTTCTCCATACTGATGAAGAACTGCGAAAAAATGCCTGTATAATTTTCTTCACATTAACGAACATCTACAACTTGAAGAGTAACACGTGCTTGGCTCTATGACTTTTCCATCATTTTGATGATTTTTTCAGCATATTGAAAACAAATTACTTTAACACCTGAAAATTTATAACCGTTTAAACAATCGCTGAAACTTGTATCATTTTATTGAGTAGGCTAAAATCAAAACACTACTTTTTAAAAGTTTATTTAAAAATATTGATCAGAATTTAAAAAAAAAATCCACGATGAAGAATAATCATTGATTTGAAGGTTCGTAGCTTTCAAACTTACAATAAAAAGCTGGAAGTTCTTATTTATGTAAGGTTATAATAGAGGTACAATTAAAAATAAAATGTTTCAATAAGCGATTAGCGAACTTCAAGAAGGACACAAAAAAAACACAATCGAAATAACACAATTTTCGCAGTAAGAAATCTTTTATGTAATGTTCTTCAGACGATGAAATTGTTCATCAATTGGAAAAGCATTCACAAATTTCTTCACGAACAGGTTGATAATTGTGATTTCGTCATTTTGGCGAATAGCTTTGTCAAATAATTCAGAAACATGATGCATGTTACATCCGGATAATGTTTTTGTGCATCAAATTGATGAAATAAATTTATAATAAATAAAAGCGTTCATCAATACGAAGTATATGACTTTTCTGTCAGTGTGGAAATGTCACTTTTTGTTGTTTAAACCAAAGTTTTTAAATGTTAAATTTCGTTTCGACGTCTTACTTAGAAACTCATAACTGGGTTTCCTAGTAACAACTGCAATTAATCAAAAAATAACTGTTAGTCATAAGATGACCAAAGAAATAACTTTCAAATTATTCTCTTGTTATAGCCCAAAATATTCTGGTTATGCGAATAACGTCGAGTCGACTTATGATATTATTTATCTTTCGAGTGGTTGTTAAATGTTAAAAGAATATTAATACAGAAGAAAAGGCAGAAATCTTAAGAATATTCTAAATTTTTTTCAGCAATCCTAAATACAGTCGTATCTAAAAACAATATACTTTTTTGAGAATTTTTTGGTTTTAAATATAACTATAAAGATTTTTGGGAAACCTAAATTAAACAATATTTGAGAAACTCCTTGGTTAAAAATATAACTAAGAGTAGTCCGGACAACATCTCGGTTATGAATATGACTTATTTTAGTAACTTTCAAATAATAAATGTGACTTAGAATTTAATTTCGTCAAAAACCTATTTATTTTATTTAGTTGTTCTATTTTATTTAATAATTTTAGACTGTTACCCCACAAGCATGCCTATGGTATGTGTATTAAAATTTAAAAACTTTTATGTTCAATACGTTCCGTTCCGTAGCTATCACTCCTTCGGGAAAAAATAGGAATCATTTTTATTAAGAACTTTTGTATGGTAGCTTATTGAAAGAGTACCGCAATATTGTCAGTTCCTGCAATATTAAATTAAAAAAAGTGTATCGTGCGAAATTTTTTAAATACCAGAACTTATACTGTCATAACTTGTTTTGAGGAATGTATGCGATGTACTGGAAGAAGTTGGGCGATTTTAGAAGTAAAGTTTAACTTCTCTGTATCTTTTCCCTATCTCCCGATGCTCTGATATTGTTTTGGTGTGACAGAAAAGGTTCAATGTTTCATGACTGAGTGAAATCCACATTCATTCCATTCGTCACAAGATGTAGTTTCAGAAATTGAAATCTCCTTTTATAAGCCATAGTTCTGCCCCTCCCTACGAAATGTTGTATGGGCGCACATGATGACAATGCGTTGCTCATTCGCCTCAGCATCAGCAATTCAGGAATATGAGTTCTCAAGGTCCGTCCAGCAGTGGACATGGCGGTTGGAAAATAAATAATTAAATATATTGGAATTTTTAAATATAAATATAGAATTTTTAAATATAAGTGAAAATAATTTAGTGCTCGATAACCGCGTTTTTTTCCAAAATCATTAATGATTAAGACAGTTACAGTCATCTGGTCGAAAAAAATCATTTTTTGAAATTTTTTTATATAAAAGTATGACATCTCAGGAATAATCTTTGAAAATTTCAAGACGATCGAATTGAAACTCGCAAAGATACACTCAAAGAAAAGGTATGACTGTAGTAACCATATTTTGGGAGAACCCTACTATGGCTCAATTTATAGTTGCGTGAACCACGTTACAAGATTTAAGATAGTTCTGATAACTGTTGTTATGGTTGTACTAACTTTACTGTCTTGTTGCTCTAAACATAGTATGATTACATCAAACATGAAAATATTTGTAATTTGATTATTACAACTATAGTTATGTTTCTAAGAAATATGTTATGATTGAATCAAACCAATGAAAGATTGTGAAAACTTGTTGTATGGTTAACACAAACATAGTTTTGGTTCTACCAACTTAACTTATGTTCTGCTGAACATTCTGTATCTTATGACTTGAGTTATAATAAACAGCGCCGGATTTCCCATAGGACTAAAAAGTTCTGCAGCACAGGGCCCCCAAATTTTAAGGGGCCCCCAACAAATTTCACTGGGGCCCACTGATATATAATATATGGATACCTCATCGGCTCATTTCCCTATACGATTTGACATATTGAAATAGCCGACGAAATCGTACCCTCTCGCTCCTTCTTAAAAATTCGAACTTCGAAAAACATGGGCAACAACTTAAATAAAATTAAAAACTTTTCAATTTGAATTATCAGTTCTGACAATTCAAATTGTTAGATTTGATGGTGAGAACTTGTGTTTTGCGCTCGAAATTCATAACACAACTCACAGTTTACTTCAATTTTTTTATTAATAAATTTCTTGGGAAATAAAAGCTTCAGGAATATTTATAACGGTTGAGCATGTAATACGTTATTTTTGAATTTGGCGCCATACCGATAAGTACATGGTATTATATTCGTACTGCAGTAGCCAATATTACCTGTACAATTTACACAGCTTAGTTGCAATTTTATGAACTCATTTTCTTTCAATACCTTGCATTGTTTATCCAAAAAAGTATTTATCAAATTCAAATTATTTGATAATTTTTCAATTCGAAATTACACCTAAAAATTCGGATTTCATTTTTCATGTTGGCTAATCTGATAGTTCTGTCATTGTTTTCCTTCTCGCCTTAATACATGCATACCGTGCTACTAACTCTTTCCTTCTTAAGATTCAGGTCATCCGTGGCTCAATCCTAATTTGTACCCCGGATAACTTTCGAAGTTTCTCTAAACTTAAAATGAATTGAATTTGTGAAAGAAACATAAAGAAATGTTTCAATCAAAAATTATTTTATTTGCATTACCAATTTTAAATCTAATGAATGTTTAAAATCATCAAAATTTTGTTCAATAATGCAGAACCTCGGGTTATCATGGACACCTTTTTCGGATATTGACATTTTAAAAACGTCGGCCATGTGAGATAGCAAATCAAGGCCTCCATTTGATATATCTCAGTGCTGGGGCCTCAAATTTTCATATATTCAATAAAATGGAATCAAATTATGTTGAATTGCCGCTGGGCAAGATTTGTATTCCCTGCTGGGCGTTGCGAGTGCGTCCAGAAGTCAGCACTTCGCTGACATTTGGGAGCACCCGCAACTGCCGCCAACCTAACACCGGACGCAGCAGGACAGTAAGGTGATAGAAGCCGGCGTGGGTTTTTGAATTCGGCACGTTTACTTGTTTAATTGCCGTCGTCATCGCCATTGTTGCCGTTGTCGGTGCATCTTTTGTTTTTTTTTCCTTTGCCGACATATTTTCCGCCGAGTGGAAATCCTCGCGACAGTAAAACTAAAATTTCCCAATTCGATTGAAAAAACAAATCTGTCCGCGACTGAAGAAAAATGGTGTTCTCGCGAATCCAACTCGCGCATTCTTTTTTTTTTGATCTTTTTCCACTTTTTCGTACATTACGATTTTCGTAGCAGACTGCTATTAAAGGTAAATGCAAAATATGTCAAATTCCCTTCATCATTTTTTTCACTTAGTTGCTACACAGAATTCTTACCGATGTAATAGTAACATAATAATTCTAATGCATATAATATATTTCATTTCTCACTTTATTAATGGTAACAATTGTAATGCATACAAAACATGAAAATATAGTCTTCACATACCTTTAAATATTCGTTTTTTAAGACATCAAAAATTGCACTGCAGACCTCTGGTATTATAGTTGAAATTGTGTTAGACGGTATTCGAAATAAATACATCAGGGATTTATAACTATCACCTTAACAAACACAGACACAAATTACTTATTATTTATTTTCAATAATTAACTGACTGACCTGTTGCTGAATACCTCAAAGTCAGAGTTAAATGCTCAGCCGGTGTAATTGCAGTGGCGTGGCGTCCATGGAAGCAAGGAAGGCATTGCTTCCTTTACATTTTGCTGAAAAATATATTTAAAATGCGTTTTCTAAATCGCGCAAAAAATCGCGAAAAAAATTCATGTTTCAAACATTTTCTTTAACCACAGTCTAAAAGTTCGCAAGAAACTACACGCGAATGTCGCAAACAGCCGATTGGCAACACCACGATAAAGGCAAGCGAAAAGAAACCAAGAAGAAGACACATGGAAGCAACTTTAAAGTTGCATCTATGAGCGTTCATTTCATTCCGCCCACTGTGACGTCATAAAAAAAAATTTTCGTACACGGCACCGTGGAAGCAATACGCTATTTGCTTCCACACATTCCTGGCTGTAGCGGTGAAGCTTTCAGCAAGCAGAGATCTGATAAGAAATAAGTGCTACCAGAGTAGGATAGGAATTGAATTCTGATCGAAGTTTGAAATGAATTGTGGTAAATATTTGAATTATATTTAATTTGATTTTTAGATCTCAGGAACCACTTATGCTAGGATGCTGAAACTTGGAACTTATGTAGAACTATGATAGTGGACCTATTTTTTAAAATTGGCGATAAGGGTTGAGGAGTGTGGGAGTGGAGGGGAAAGCAATGTGTTCGAAGTGCTCTTCTGAACGGTTGATGTCAGAAGATTGAAACTTTGTAGTTGTCTTAAGGGATAATAGGAGATTAATCAAAAGCTAAAATATAGCCATTTTTCATAAAATTTCATTTGTATATCTCAAGAACCGTATCATATAAATAATCTTAGAAATTTTACAGGAGTTAGGCTCAGTAGACTTCTAACAGGGAAAATTTTTTGGAGGTACTGGTGAAGGGGCTGATGGTGGGAGGGCGTGGAAAGAAAATAACATCGATTTTTATTTTTCAAAAACCACAAACCATAGAAAGCTAAAATTGACTACATAGGGCCAATAAAGAGATATCCTAAAAAAATTTCTTTAATATGGGTAGCAAGGTGGTTTTTTATATCTCAGAAACGGCTTATGAAGAAGAAAGTTGGAACTTCGTACGTGTATGTACGTATGCTACTGAAGTAATTAAAGGAAAAGAAATTCAGATTTTTATTGGCATAGAGGTTGAGTAAAACAAATGTCCGTGAAAGAGAATTTTTCCACATTTTCACGATTTCGTTATATACGGATGACTACTCTACGGCAACCACGATCCGAGGCATCCTTTGAAACCTAAAGGATAAAATCCCATTGGAAATACCCTCCATTATAAAGTTCCTTGAGGGTCTTGCAACAAAGTCTACATAGGAGAAACGGGACGGACCATCAAAACAAGGATTCGTGAACATCAGCGCTGTACACAACAAAACCAGGTCCATTCATCGGCAATTGCGGAACATGCAGCGGTAGAAAACCACTCAATCGATTTTAACAACGTTAAAATATTGGCCAAGACAAAACACTACCATCAAAGAATCGTAAGGGAAGCGATTGAGATAGCCAAACACCCACAAAACTTCAACCGAGACGCTGGATACAACCTCTCTTCACTTTGGCTACCTGCTCTACGTTTTGGAAAAAACACTGTTCAAAAATCATCGATCCCAAAAACCAATTAAGCTTAGATTTCATAAATATCCCCTTTTAATTAACTCCGCTCCTTTTAATAGTTTTATGACTACCCTTGTTAACGTAATTTCCTCCTCTGTTTATACTCTTGATGAAATCATATAGAGTATTATAAATTTAATCCAGCCCAAAAGTTTGTAACGCATAGAACCAAGATACGGACGAAAAAAAGGCATATACTATTTTTTGTTTATTTGTGGCCAAAAACCTCAAATCCGCTTGACGTCCGTCCGTCTGTCCGTTAGCACGATAACTCAAGAACGCCTTGACCTAGGATCTTGATATTTTGAATCTGGATGTTTGGTTGAATTTGGAAGGCTAAGTTCATTAACGGGCAAAATCGTCCTACTCCTTCGGGTAGCTGCCATACAAAATGTCCTTAAAACACGTGTTCACGAATATTGGTCGATAACTTCAGAAGGGTTTAAGCTACGTCTTTGAAATTTTGTATGTGTTGTTTTTCCAATAGTTGGAGCTAAATATATGATTATGAAGAAAATCCTATTAGTCCTTCGTGTAGCTGCCATACAAATATCCTGTCAAAACGTCTTCACTTAATTTACGGAACTTAATATAACTCAAGTAATCTTTCTAATCTTTTAAAAGTAATCTTTTAGCTATGAATTGGAAAGTTTGTACAAATTAGTTTTGAGTAAAAACGAAGTTTGAGTTTACAAATCAGAGAAATCCGTTTACTTTTTCTGGTAGCTGCCATACAAAATGTCCTTAAGACACGTGCTCAACAATATTTTTCGATAACTTTTGAACACTTCAAGCTACGAATTTGAAATTTTGTACACGTTCATTTTTAAATGGTTCTAAGGAAAAGGATAAATATGTAAGAAATCGAGTGAGTCCTTCCTGCACCTCCTATGTGAAAGTCCTTCAAAAAGGACATTTTTTTTCGATGACTTACCCAGTTCAAGATATGAAATTAAACACTGAATATTGTCTTTTAGTTTTGAGTAGCAATCTAATGGCAGTCCTTAATAAAGGACATACAACATGCACACACGTAATTCTACTTTATCCCGAACGACAATATAAATCGGAGTTCAGTTTTCATCTAGAGTATAATACGATTGGCTTGCAGCCGATCGTGACTGCAGTATGTTTTTAATTGACTCGTTTGTTTAAATATTGTAACCTTTTTTCTACCTGTTTTCATATAAAAACAGTTTGTAAAAATATTGTCGATCAGTTTGATAAAGGACTCAGTCGAGTCCGAAACGTCACGCAAACATAAATAAGAACAGTATTGAACCCGGCAAACTTGTATTTTCATTTCAACATGTACTGTGAAAACATTCACCAAAAAATTCGTTATATATATTGGACATGACGAAATAAATTTTATTTATGCGGGTTCTTTATGTAAACGCCTAGAAATGTTTTTTTAAATTTTTCGATATCCAAACCCTCAGCGGGTGTAAAGTGGTTGTGTAAATTTTCACCAATTTCCATATATTGGGTCTAATGAGATATTCAATTCACTTTCTTTCTAAAAGCTTTAAATTTAATCGAAGAAAAATCTAATGATGCAAGCATTTTTCAAGAATTCCGAAAAACTTTTAGGGTTAATGAGATCGAATTCGGTTTTACTTCTATTGACTCTTCTATCCAAAAAATACGTGAATAAATAAAAAAAATTGCCAATACTCTGGGCGAAACTTTATAATTTTTTGATAGAAGTCCGGATCGCGTTTAATGATGAGATGCGATGTAGGTGACTGCGACTGACAACCTAAAAGATAACGTTCCAAATAGCCTATATTTATGCGGGTTTTATTAGGGGGCCGACAAAAGTGAAATAGCACAGGGCCCCTTCAAAAGTAAATCCGGCCCTGATAAGAAACATATTCTAATTACGGCAATCATATAAATGGAACATTACAGAACATTGTTGTGAGAACTATAATTACGATCCCAAAAAACATTAATATGTTTGATTCAAACAAAGCTAAGGTTGATACAAACAATGATGTATGGTTCTTATATCCCATAACCATAATGCTGTGAACACTTAGATACTATCATGTTATAAAAAAATCTGTCAATGGTCTGGGCGAAACTTTATTATTTTCCGGGTCAAAGTTCGGGAGCGGTTAAAGTCGGAGTATATCATCAGTTTGCTTCGAGATTATGACGTTTCTTGGAAAGTTAGTTTTGTTCTTAAAATAGAGATTCTTAGCCGATTAAACATTGGAAAAGCCCGTGTATGGTAGACTATTCGAATTTCGGTATATTATGTACACTAAAAGCTCTTAGAAGTAAAAACGAATTTGTTGCCTTATCAGACTTAATGGATATGACGAATTGTTAAAACGTATACAAACCTATTACATCCACTTGGGGTTTGATTTTCGAAAAAATTATGAAAAAGGTTTTCAGACAATTTCATAAGAAGCAACTTGATATCTCATGAGACACGAGGGATTTTGAAAAATTTGTGAAAAAGTAAGCAAACCCATTACACCCCCTTGGTTCTTGAAATTAGAAAAATCGTGAAATTTGTTTTTAGGTCATTACATTAAATGCCGTAATAATCAATGTTATATCTCATCAGAACTAAGGGATGGCAAAAATTGTGAAAACATATGCAAACCCTTGGGGGTTGAATATCGAAAAATTGAGAAATGGGTTTGTAGGCGATTATATAAAAAGTCTGTGGAAGTGAAAAGCGATCTAATATCTCATCAAACCTGAAAATATGTCAAAGCTTTGAAAAGCATACAACCCCCTTACACCCCTTAGGATTGAATTTCTGAAAATACTGAAATTGACTTTTTGGCTCTTATATGGGAAACCTTAGGAAGTAAAAATGAATTCGATATATCATCTGATCTAAGCAATATGTAGGAATCCGTGAAAACATATCGCCGTGTCGGAAGAACAGTGACGCAACTGCAAAAAATTCTAATTTTTTTCGGAGACACAATATCATTTTTGACAATTGCCCACAAGCCGTACGAGCTTATTAATAGTTACTATAGACAGCTTAGATCAAGAGCACGTTCGTTTAAAACAACGGGGAACGATTTTATGCAAGAATAGCAAAACCATAAAATATTGAAATGTGAAAACAAAAAATTTTCAAAATTGCAGTTGCGTCACTGTTCTTCCGACACGGCGATATGCAACCGCCTTACACCCACTTGGGGGTTGAATATCCAAAAATCCTAAAAGGAGTTAAAAAATAAATATGAAGACAGCACGGGAAATTAAAAACCAATTTAATTTATTAATTTATTATAAGAAATGACGTGAAAACGTGTTCAACCCATTTATACCCTCTATGAGGCTGAAAAAGGAAAAACTGAAAAACAAGTTTTGGCTATTATTACGCAAGCCCGTGAAAATTAAAAGTTAGTCGATATCTAATTAGACCTGGGGGATATGACAGAATTAGTAGTATAGAATTAGTAGAAGTATACAACCACTTTACATCCCCTTGGGGGTCAAATTTTAAAAAATCCTGAAAACACTTTCTAGGTATTTATATGAAGAAGCTGTAGAATAAAAATGAATTAAATTTTTGGGAAGACCTGATAGATATGACGAAAATCGTGAAAATATATGAATTCCATTTTCTTTGATCATTATTTTCGCCCACCTTCCAAACGCCAATGGATATTTGAAATTTTTTTTTTATCTAAATTATATTCTAGTTGATGTACATATAAATACCGACTTTCAACTTTGTAGCATAAGCCGTTCTATAGATAGGAAAACCACCCCCAGCTCCGTACCATACTACCCCTATAAAAAATATATTTTTACTTTATTATTTCAATAATACAGTATTGTTATCGATTTTTAAAAAAAAAAAATTTGCTACCCTCAAAATTTTTTTTTACGTTTCATAACGAGTAGACACGAAAAAAGCAAAAAAAAATTTCAGTCCGTCTGTCCGCTGTACGTCAACCGGTGTATGCAAAATTGTTTGAAGGCTCGTAGTACCCAAACCCTTTGAGCTATTTAGTTGCATTTTTTTTCGTTGGTAGAGTGGGTAGGCCCCCTGTAGTGACCAAATTTTTAGGGGTGGGGTATTAGGGGAAAGGAGGGGGAAGTGTCTTAGACGGAAAATTTTGGTTTCTAGATCTCAGCAACCGCTTATGATAGGAGGCTGAAATTTGGAATAGAGCTTTGATAGTGGACCCATTTGCAAAATAATTGCCGATATAGGTGAAGGGGTTTGGGAGTGGGGGGAAAAATAATGCTTCCGAAACGCAAAAAAGGTGAGATTGAGACATTCTAAAATCCATATCTCCTAAACGGTTAATGTCACAAATATGAAACTTAATAAATATCTGTAGGTATACTAGAAAAATAAATCGGAAACAAATTTTTGAGTAGTAGCAGTAGCGTACGGAAGTGGGGGGTGAAAAACTTTAGATTACGATATCTCACGAACCAATTGCACTAGACAAATAAAATTTGGTTTGTGTATAAAGGTTGACAAATGAAGTTTTCTGAAAGTAAAATTTTTTAAGGGTGCGGTGGAGCATGAAAGTGGAGGGGATAAGAATTTTTCTAAAAAATCACGTCTCATATCTCAAGAACAGTGTAAGATAGATGCTTAAAATTTTTACCAGAAGTAGGCCTAATAGACTCCTAGCAGGAAACAAAATTTTGGAAGTGTGGGTGTAGAAGGTGAGGGTGGGGGAGGGTGAAATGGGAAAAATTCTTATATCTCGAGAACCTATAATGATATAAAGCTGAAACTTGGTATTTAGAAAGAGTTATATTAGTAGCATGTTGGAAAAATATATTTTTTATAGGGCAGTATGATACGGGGGTGGGGAGTGTTTTTCCTATATATAGAACGGCTTATGCTTCAAAGTTGAAACTCGGTATGTTTATGTAAATCAACCAGAAAACTAATTTAGATAAAAAAAAATTTAAAATATCTGTTGGCGTTCGGAGGGGGGGCAAAAAAAATTATCAGTGAAAATGGATGGCATATATTTTCACGGTTTTCGTCATATCTATTAGGTCTTCCTAAATATTTAATTCATTTTTATTGTACGATTTCTTCATATAAATACCTAGAAAGTGTTTTCAGGATTTTTTGAAATTCGACCCCAAAGGGGGTGCAAAGGGGGTTGTAAACTTTTTCACGAATTCTACTATATCCCCAGGTTTTATCAGATATCGAATATCTTTTCACTTTCACGTGCTTGCGTAATAATCGCCTAAAACTTGCTTTTCAGTTTTTTCCTTTTTCAGCCCCTAAGAGAGTATAAACGGGTTGAACACGTTTTCACGAATTCCGTCATTTCTTTTAGAAGTGATAAGAAATTGAATTGGTTCCTACTTTCTCATGCTGTCTTCATATTTATTTATTAACTCCTTTCAGGATTTTTGGATATTCAACCCCGAAGTGGGTGTAAGGAGGTTGCATATGTTTTCCGGATTCCTACATATTGCTTAGATCTGATGATATATCGAATTCATTTTTACTTCCTAAGGTTTCCCATATAAGAGCCAAAGAGTCAATATCAGTATTTTCAGAAATTCAATCCTAAGGGGTGTAAGGGGGTTGTATGCTTTTCAAAGCTTTGACGTATTTTCAGGTTTGATGAGATATTAGATCGCTTTTCATTTACACAGACTTTTTATATAATCGCCTACAAACCCATTTCTCAATTTTTCAAGGGTTTGCATATGTTTTCACAATTTTTGCCATCCCTTAGTTCTGATAAGATAACATTGGTTATTACGGAATTTGATGCAATGACCTAAAGACAAATTTCACGATTTTTCGAATTTCAAGAACCAAGGGGTTGTAAAGGGTTTGCTTACGTTTTCAAAAGTTTTTCAAAATCCCTCGTATCTCATGAGATATTAAGTTGCTTCTTATGAAATCGTCTAAAAACCTGTTTCACAATTTTTTCGAAATTCAAACCCCAAGTTGATGTAATAGGTTTGTATACGTTTTAACAATTCGTCACATCTCTTAATTCTGATAAGGCAGCAAATTCGTTTTTACTTCTAAGGGCTTTTAGTGTACATAATATACCGAAATTCGAATAGTTTACTCGGATTTTTTCAATGTTTAATCGGCTAAAAATCTCTATTTTAAATATTTTTATTTTAAGAACAAAATTAACTTTCCAAGAAACCTCATAATCCCGAAATAACTGATGATATTCTCCGACTTTGACCGCTCCCGAACTTTGATCCGAAAAATAATAAAGTTTCGCCCAGACCATTGGCAGATTGTTTTTCTTTAGTCAGCAATTTTCAAAGACGTCAGGACGAGGATCGAACGACGCTGTGATAGGATCAGCCCGAAAATAAGCAATTAGAATTTGTTAAGGACCCCATTTCGAGAACTTTTCGAGCTGCTCCCATTGTTCCAGTCGCAATATATATATATAAAATATGAGTTCAGTGTATATTTACCCCCCCTCCCTCCCCCCACAAAATCGCCGTAGCAATGTTTGCAAGACCTAGTACACTACAAAGCAAAAAAATTGCAATAAAAAGTTCCACGGTAGAAAAATTGCGCTGGTCACCCTCGTAATAAAATCCCAGCAAGGACACGACCAGCAAGCCCACGTCGCATTTCGTTTCGTACGAATTTTCAATGTGGCTGTCTGCGAAAAACAGCATCCCCCGCTGCCTCACGAGTCTCCCTCCCCACACCACCGGGAATATTTCGCCAGGATTATTACGAAACCATGGCGACGGCAGGTGCGCATTCTGTTCGTGCTGCTTTTTACCTTGGAAGCTAATTTTATCCATTCGAATCAATCTCTGCGCAAATTGAATGGTCCTGGATGATGGCGAACAACAAGTGGGAGGGGTTGGAACCGTGCTCGGATGGGAATGGGGTTCGGCCACCCATCGCTCGTCATCAGCCACCCGCACCCCAACCAACATCAGCTGGGTGGTTCGTTTGCATCGCAACCGGTGTCCTTTCAACGAGATATGGAAAATAATATGAACAACTTTAACATGCAGCGAAAAGGAGAGAGGGTGAGAATCCGTCAAAGGAATGGGGGTTATTAATGCGGTCAGTACGAGTAAGTACGTGTGCTTATATGTGCATCAAGCCAATCCTATAATACTCTAGATGAATACTGAACTCCGATTTATATTGTAGTTGGGGATAAAGAAGAATTACGTGTGTGCATGTTGTATGTCCTTTATTAAGGACTGCCATTAGATTGCTACTCAAAACTAAAAGACAATATTCAGTGTTTAATTTCATATCTTGACTGGGTAAGTCATCGAAAAAAAATGTCCTTCTTGAAAGACTTTCACATGGCAGGTGCAGGAAGGACTCACTCGATTTCTTACATATTTATCCTTTTCCTTGGAACCATTTAAAAATGAACGTTTACACTGTACAAAATTTCAAATTCGTAGCTTGAAGCGTTCAAAAGTTATCGAAAAATATTGTTGAGCACGTGTCTTAAGGACATTTTGTATGGCAGCTACCAGAAGGAGTAAAAGGATTTCTCTGATTAGTAAACTCGAACTTCGTTTTTACTCAAAACTAATTTGTACAAAATTTCCAATTCATAGCTAAAAGATTACTTAGTAAGTTCCGTAAATTAAGTGAAGACGTTTTGACAGGATATTTGTATGGCAGCTACACGAAGGACTAATAGGATTTTCTTTATAATCATACATTTAGCTCCAACTATTGGAAAAAAACCACATACAAAATTTCAATGTCGTAGCATAAACCCTTCTGAAGTTATCGACCAATATTCTTGAACACGTGTTTTAAGGACATTTTGTATGGCAGCTACCCGAAGGAGTAGGACGATTTTGCCCGTTAACGAACTTAGCCTTACAAATTCAACCAAACATCCAGATTCAAAATTTCAAGATCCTAGGTGAAGGCGTTCTTGAGTTATCGTGTTCACGGACAGACGGACGGACGTCAAGCGGATTTGAGGTTTTTGGCCACAAATAAACAAAAAATAATATGTATACAGGGTGTTTGGCACTCCGTGTGCCACCTTGTAAGGGGTTATTCCTTAATATATTTGGAGAAAAAAATTGTTCCACAGGGTGGGTCAATTTTTAATATAAGGTGCCCAGAAAAGTTTTTGCCGATTCCTATAGGGTAATTCAAAGTTCGATATTTTTTCTTGAGTAACACTTTATTCTTCGAAATAGTTTCCATCACATTCAGCAGTCTTTCTCCAACGTTCAGGTAACTTATAAATGCCATTTTTGTAAAAATCCTTGCATTTGCCCGAGAAAAAAGTTGCCACTTCCATTTTGAGGTCCTCTCCATTCCTGAACTGTCTACCGCGCATATGATTGTCCAGACTTAAAAAAAGATGGTAATCTGAAGGTGAAAGGTCAGGAGAATACGGCGGATGTGCCATAGTCTCCCATCCTAGCTCCTGGATTTTTTCACGAGTTATCCTTGCCGTATGTGGTCGTGCCTTATCCTGGAGGAAGAGAACTTTTTTTCTGTTAATCAAAACAGGCTGTTTTTTTCGCAGTTCTTCCTGAACTCGAGATAGCTGTTGACAGTAGATATCCGCTGTAATCGTTTGACCAGATAACAGGAATTCAAAATGGACGATTCCTTCCACTGTCCACCAAACACATAGTAGAATTTTCTTCGGTGTCAAGTTTCCCTTTGGAGTGGATCATTTGTAGATAACCAATGATGAGATCTCTTGTAGTTACAGTACATAATCCATTTCTCATCACAAGTAACTATCCGCCCAAGAAACGATTCATTTTGATGTCGAGTCAGATGAGATGTGCAAATGGTCAGCCGCTGTAACTTATTCTCTACCGAAAGATTATGTGGAACCCATTTGCTCAGCTTCCACTTTTTCCCTAAGATATGCAGATGGGATCTTATGGTTTCTTCGCTGACGCCGAACGTAGAAGAAAGTTCTCTGCAAGTTAATTCTGAGTTTGTTTCAATTGCTGTCCTCAAATCCTCGTCATCAAAAGCTTGTGGTCTACCAGATCTAGGGGCATCTTTAAGGCTCTCGTCACCCGACCCGAATTTTTGAAACCAATTACGCGCTGTTCTTTCTTTTACAGCGTCGGCGCCGAAAGCCATACAAATTTTTCTACAAGCTTCCGTCGCATTGTTTCCAAGTTTGTACTCATAAAGCAAACAGCAACGAATTATCTCTTTTTGGTTGCTCATGATAAACGTTCTAAAAAACTACAAGAAAAAACAAACGCCGCTTGAAATGTACTACTATACAACTTCATAAGTGTAGCTTCTCAGAATCACTACTTGAAGTTTGACACTGTTGACAAGGAAAAAAAAATTGACGTTTAAAACCCGTCGAACGAAAATCGGCAAAAACTTTTCTGGGTACCTGATATTAGTGGAGATACAGGGTGATTAAGAAAAGTGTTTTTGACCGGTACCCTCACTCACTTAAAACTTTATATCTTGAAAACGAATAATCACAAGGCAAAGTGTTATAACTCGTTTTTTAGGCAATCGAATTACCTTTCATTTAATGTAACAGTCTTAATTGTAACTGCACCCAATCTTGAGATATTTACTCGAAAACACAGATTTTTGCTACGTCAACCCTAAAAATTCAGTGATCAATGTAGTTTTTCTCAGAAAACCCCATTATAAAAATGTCATTTTAATTTTATTTTTTTATGAGCCGTATTATTACCTACAAAAGCTGCATACATATGTATGAGTTACGATTAACATTTTGGAAGTAACAGGTAAAAATACATATCGCATAAAAAATAAATATTTTTTTTCGTCCGAGGCTTGGTTCTAGGCGTTACAAACTTTTGGGCTGGATTAAACTTATAATACTCTATATGATTTCATCTAGAGTATAAAAATCTGTAATCCGTTCGACGTATGTACATACATGCAATTGACAATTAAACGGGAGCAGTTCGAAGGATGGGGACTTATCGATGGTGGGCTGTAGGCTTAGCAACCGTCCGGATTTTACTTCCGAGCAGAAATTCATGGAATTGATCGACTTAAATTTCGTCGAATTGCATGGAGAGGATGGGAAACTGCCTCATGCATCTCGCAAAGTAATGCGCAGCGAAGAATATGAAAATGGTCAGGTTGATCGGTGGTGGGGGGGGGGGATGTTATCTGAACACGGTATAGTTGGGAACACCCCATATTGAGAAAACTAGTCGAACTTTGATGCATTCCCTAACCTCCGCCCCCCTCCACCCTGCCACTGATGAGCAGCCTGAATCTTCTTGCCCACTCCCAGATGGAGGAGGAACCGAGACCAGACAAGGTAGAGGAGGAAACACCCTGGCCAACAGATTCATACCGAATCACTCAACTGAAGGAGCTACGAATAAGAATATAAGGAAATGAAATGGGCCGAGAGAAATTAAGCAGAAACGAAAATGATTTTGACAGAGTGGGTTTGCTGTTTGTTTACATACAAAAACACAAATTCAGTTAAAATTGAGCATGTGTGGAGATGGTCTATGGCAGGGGTGGCCAAGCTCCTTGATAGTCCGAGCTATTTTTCAAAATTTCAAATTTTTCGCGAGCCGCAATTAAATACGTATTTAAAAGGTATGCAAAAAAGATATTAAAAAAAAATTTTTTACAGATTTTATATTTATTGAAAACATATAAATAAAAGTACAAAATGTGTGTATTGAATTTAAATATTAAAAATTAAACACATTTATTTTACTTCTCTTGATAATTCTTTAAAATTTGGTGAATAATTGGTGACAGCACTTCTCAGTAATTCTTTGAGATGCTGGTTAGTTAATACTGATCGGTGTTTGGATTTCACGAATTTTAAAGTGGAATGAAATGATTCACATAAGTACGTTGTTCCGAATATTGAAATAATTCGACAAGCAGCCTTTTTTAATTCAGGATACTTCGATTCTGGTGCAAATTTCCAAAATTCAGTAATAGACGTCGACTTATATTTTAACTGTAGAGCTTGATCTTCTTGCATCTCTATTAATTCTAATTCTCCAGATGCTTTTTGGGTCATAATTATATTGGAAATGGAAAACTCACCTTGAATTATGTTAATTTCAAATGGATTCAGAAAAAAATCAAGAGACGATTTAAAATCTATTTTGGAATTCCGTCAATATTCCTTCTAGCTTTTTTATATAATCGTTGAGTTTTTCTTGTTTAAATTGGAACAAATTTTTGTAATTCGAGGAAAATGACAAAATGTTTTATTTTTAATGTCCTTTTGAAAAAGTTGTAATTTAGATTGAAAACTAAATATACACTGTGAGAGGTCAGATATTATTTTATCTTTCCCCTGCAATTGTAAATTCAGTGTTTGCAAATGTTCCATGACATCAGTCAAAAACATTAAGTCTTGTAACCACTCGTCATCGTCCCTTTCTTTTAGAAATGCAGTTATCGGATCAAACAAATCTACAAAACGATTTAATACGTTGTAGCTAGATAACCATCTAACAATGCGAAAGAAATTAATGTCATTTGGAAGTTCTTCGTCCTTTAATTCTTTAAGGAAATTTTTGAATTGTCGATGATTTTTTGCATTGGTGCGAATGTAATTTACAATGTGTAACACTGTTTTCATAACATCAGGATATTTTAAATATTTTGTAACGAGATGTTCTCGGTGAATTATGCAGTGAATCGGTATGAATTGTGGAATTTGAGAATCATCTCTTAAAAGCCAAATAAGACCGATTTTTTACCCAGCATTGCCGGAGCTCCATCAGTTGCAATGTTTACAAGTTTATTAAGAGGCACATCAAAAGTTTTCATTATGGAATCTAATGCATTTTTAATATCGACACTCTTGAAGTGCTACTAAATCTAATAATTCTTCTTTAACAACAAAGTCAGGTGAAACAAAACGTATGAAAACTGCCAATTGCGGAAGATATCTAAAATCTGATATCTGTCGATTCGTCAAGGGCTAAGCTGAATGCAATACAGTTCTTCAAATCATTTTTTAAATTATATTCAAGACTCAAGAGATGTATTAATTGCAGTTATGCGTCGTTCGTGTTTATTATTTAAATTTGTGTGTCTCGAGATGGGAATTTGCGAAACAACTTTGTGCAATGCTGCATTATTTGGATCTAAAACTTTAAGAACATCTTCCAAGTTTTTTTTAATAAACTCTCCCTCTAAATACGGGCGTTTTGCACGAGCAATATTCCAGGCAATAACAAAACTGGCTTCAGCCACATTATTAGCTTGATTGCTAAAGGTCATCAAAATTGACTGTTGTTTATTTAAATTTGATTTTAAAGAAGCAAGTTTATCTGATCTTAATTTGGAATTTGGTGGATACAGATTAGAAAACTGAGGATGATTGGTTTCATAATGTCGACGTAAATTGCTATAATATATTTATAATTTTTGACCGTAGAATTACAAATAACACATAATGCTTATTGTCAATAAAAAAGAAATTTTCCTCCCACTCATTATTAAAACTTCTATTTTCTTGCTCGTATTTTCTTTTATTATTTTCGATCTCTGTCGTCATATTTTTAAAAGAACTGGAAATAAATAAAGAAATTTAGAAAATACAAGTTTTGTGTTATTAAAACAATAACAACACGTGTTACATACTACGAAACAAATTTAGTTAACTTACCAAAAATTCCAGATTACAAATTATATCAGTAGCAAGAGTGATACAAATTGTTTCCTCCAGAGCACAATGTCAACTGTCCGTTTCAATGAAAGTTTACAAATTCAAAATCGGTCTGGAGTCGATCGATTACGGACGATTACGCCACTGTTTATGTTCGTTCGCGCAGTTTTCGATGAGTCATATCATTCTTAATTTGGACGGAAATGAAATTTGTTACAACGTTGCATTTAGTCTTTCATATTTGTTGTCAGTAATTTAAAAGACATTTTGAAACACATACGGAACAATAATAATTTTTTAAAATATAATAGCACAAAAATGAAAAGGGAACTCGGGTACATTTATCGAGAGCCACAAATAATCCTTCAAAGAGCCGCATGTGGCTCGCGAGCCGCAGGTTGGCCCCCCTGGTCTATGGCGGAGCCGTCGTAATATACAGGCCAGACTGCTGGCGAGAAAATTTTTTATGACGTCACACTAAGCAGTCAATAGGTTTCTGTCAAATCGTTTGTCTTAGAACGTCGGTTCGGTTTTCGCGGCAATATTTTGTAGTTTTAGTGTTCAAATCGTGGTTTTTCGGTAAGTTAAAGTGATGTGAAAGTGAATGAAGTGTGTACTTAAGAGCTTAAGAAAAATTTGTTTAATATTTAAGCTTATTTAATCGGTTTTCGCGGGTTTTTTTTACCATAACCTAGAAAAGAAGTTGCAACCGGTGCAAGTTCCCGGTCTTAGGTGTTTTACACATTGCACACGGCCGAACGAATCTTCCGATACGACTTATCGTTACCAGGTTTTTGTGAAATCTTAGTAATTGATTGAAAAATTAGTAATGATTGTTAATTATAACATTTTTAAGATTATCATAAATGAAAATACCTACGGATTTGATAACAATAAGTAAAATGAATGCATCGTACGACAAAAAATATTCGTACGAGGGACGGACAATTTTCTTATTATTATCAATTAAAACTACAAATCTCTTGAGATTTTCTTTCGTGATATTCTTAAAAATGTTATAATTAACGATTATAGGTAATTTTTCGGTAAACTTTTAGTATCACGCACAAGCGAAAAAGTAATGTAAGTGATTTTTCATATTTTACATTTACGTTCCTAATGAGACTTTGGTATGTTTTAGGATGTGGTCGATAAAAATTTTTGTCATTCGGGACGTAAAACTATATAAAAACCGATTTCAAATTTTTAATAATAATTGAAATGCAATACACACTTTATTAAATGGGGCCCTTCATAAAAAATCTGCCAACAGTCTGGGCGCAACTTTATTATTTTATGGGTAGAAGTCCGAAACGTGTTTAATGCTGAGATGCGGTGTAGGTTATTATGAGACTGACAACCTAAAAAAAAAGTTCCAAATAGCCTCCTGGTTATTTTTTAGCCTGTTATTTTCATAGTAACATACACCGCAGCTCAGCATTAAACACGTTTCGGACTTCTACCCATAAAATAATAAAGTTGCGCCCAGACTGTTGGCAGATTTTTTTTATTTATTAACGTATTTTTTTTATCAATAGAAGTAAAAGCGAACTCGATCACATTAAACCTAAGAGATTTTCGGAATCAGTGAAAACTTGAACAATACCCCCAGGGGGTTTAATTGGAAAAAATACTTAAATCAGTTTTTTCCCCAACTATGTGTAAAGCTTATAGAAGTAAAAGTGAATTCCACATCCCAATATACCTTAGAAATATATCAGAATTCGTGAATATGTACACAACCACTTTACACCACCTTAGGAATTGGATATCGGAAAATTTTTAAGAGCGTTTCTAGGCGCTTATATAAATAGCCCACAGAAGCAAAATTGCTTTGATTGCTCGACATGTCTAAAAGTTTTAACGAAATTCGTGAAAATGTGGATTCACAGACATTTTTTTTACTCAACCTCTAAACGCCAATAAAAATCTGTACTTTATTTTTGCTTTAATTACTCTAATAGCACATCTAAATATACGTACCAAGTTTCAACTTTCTAGCATAAACCGTTTCTGAGATATAAAAAACCACCCCTCACCCCTGTACCTTGCTACCCCTATTAAAAATTTGGATGTCTCTATAGTGGCTCTATATAATCCTAAATTTTTAGCTTTCTATTCATTACGGTTTTTGAGAAATAAAAATCAGATTTTTTCCCTTTCTAGTCCCTTTCACCATCACCCCCTACACCCCCACCCCTAAATTTTTTTCCCTACTAGAGGTCTACCGACCCCAACTCCTGTAAAATTTTCAAGATCATATCTGATACGGTTTCTGAGATATAAAAATGACATTTTTTGAGAAATTGCTATCCCCCCACTTTCGTGCTCCACCTCCCCCCTCAAAAAGTTTAAGTTCAGTAGACTCCTCTTCTGATCCCATATACAGAAACTAAATTTTATCTTCCTGGTGTAATTGGTTCGGAAGATATTGTAATCCAAAGTTGTTCACCCCCAACCTCCACACCCCGTCCCCCCCCCACCTCCCTTAGAAATGTTAGCCCTTTTCTAATCTTCAAGTATCCCTAAGGACAACCACAAAGTTTCAAACTTCTGGCATCAATCGTTCAAGAGATATGGATTTTAGAATGTTTCAATCCCGTCTTTCAAGCGTTTTGGACTCATTGTTTTCCCCCCCACTTCCACACCCCTCAACCCTTATCGACCATTTTTTTTGCAAATGAGTCCACTATGATAGTGCTACATTAGTTTCAAGTTTCAGCCACCTAGCATAAGCGGTTCCTGAGATCTAGAAACTAAAATTTTTCGTCTAAAACGCTCCCCCTCATCCCTCCTTACAACCCCCACCCAAAAAGATGCTAATTGTAGGAGTTTACCCAACCTACCTACCATAAAAATTTCAACTTAATACCTCAACGGGTTTGGGAGCTACGCGCCTTCAAACGATTTTGCGGACGGCGTACGTGTAAATACAAAATTTCATGGTAGCAACTTTTTTTGAAATTTCAGGTCGATCACAACACTTTATTATTAAAAAATAATAAAGTAAAATTCGTTTATACTAAATAAACAATAGTAAACGGCTATTCTTCCAACACAATATTTGCACAACTCAGGACAGAAGAAAACTAACACATCTTGCCATATGGCAATTCTTCTTCTCTCGGTTGATCGGTTGACTGCTTTGTGTGACGTCACCGTTTCATGTGTCTGGCCTGTATATTACGATGGCTCCGTCTATGGCATACCCAGCAAACACAGTACTACTGCCATAGTACTGCTAAAGTAGTGAACAAATGCCTGAATGCTTACGCTGCAAATGAAAGCGGCTTTGCCCAAAACTTCACGTATTTATTTTTTGTATATAAACGTGTGTGTTGTGCGTTTTGTTTCATGAATAAACCTATTATCCATATGCAAGAGTAGGACAGAAAAAAGACAAAGCCGAGATGCAACAGTAGTGCTATAGTACTGCCAAAGGCATGATTGCACATTATACTACTGCTAAAAGTAGCTTCGGAAATAGTATAGCAGTACTATACATTGACTGCGCGTGCATAAATTTAAGAGGAGTATAGCAGTACTTCTGAATGCACCATAGAGTAACTATGTTTATCACGATCAAATTCGGATAACTGATTCCGCATGATATTAGAGATCGTTCTTTTAGACATTTTATTTAAAATATTAGATTTTATTTTTTTTTCACTTGATGTTGCTCCTTCGAGCCCACACTTTAACTAACTGATTCGGAAATACTCGAAAAACTAATAAATCAACTAAAAAAGTATGTACATTGACTCGAAAAAGTAAATAAACATGCATGAATATCTGATCAGGAGTTTGGCAGTAGTATAGCAGTACTTTTAAATTTGTTTGGAGAAGTGGAATGCACAAACACACTTAAAACGCATCAAATACATAGACAAATGCATTGCACTAGTGTGCGAAGTGCTGAAATCGCGTTTGCTGGGTAAAGGGTTAGAGATAGTGAGAAAAATACAGAAATATTTCAGTGTGTTTTTTTAATAATTGCAAGTAGGGATGGGCACCGGAAAAAAACATCGAATGTTTTTTTCGATGCAATGCATCAAATTAGAACATGGATATTGACCGATGTATTGGGTAAAAATGAAAACATCGATTTAAAACATCGATGCATCGAATAAAATTTTCATATGGGAAAATCAACGAAAAATTGAAGGATTAGTTTGAAATAAGCTAGATAATGACGCAAAAGGCGAAAGGCATACTCCCATACTAAATCATTAATTTAAATTCTCCAGCATTCTTTATAACATATCTTAAGCTCTTGCTACAAGCAATAATTATGAAGAAGGTGGCAACTGGCAAGTCCATATCTGCCAGTTAAGAAAAAAACGTTGTATTTGGCATAATTTCCAGAAATGAAAACAAAAACTGTATAACTGGAATGCCAAAGAGGTTGCGCACTGAATGACCAAATTGTTAGAGAAAAGCATAGATATATATACTTACTCGATATGAAAAGCGGCGATTGAGTTAAAGGCAGACATCGTCGCATTCATTTACACGCAAAACAACAACAATTGACATAACGAACCTGTGTTTTCTCACTCACATTTATATTATGTCACGCTAAACAACAACAATTTGATAAAACGACCCTGTTTTGTCTCACTTCTCACCGTGTTTTTGGCTTTATACAAAACCGGTGGCTTGTCATTTCCATTTGCTCTATGGAGAGGTTAAAATACATAAATTTATACAAATATAATATAAATTAATCTTTTATTTCAATATATTATAAATTAATGTTTTATTTCAATATAATATAAATTAATCTTTTATTTCAACACCTTATAAAACGTTTAGAAATTAAAAAAATGTGAAAATTAGCATTGGGTTAAACTTTTTTTTTCTAATTGTCGAGCTTCTACTTTAAATTCAAAATATCGTTTATTTTTGATTGAAATTAATTGAATTGAAGTTTTTATGATTTTTTTAATTGAATTTTTATTTCTAATTGAAATTGAAAGTTTGAATTGCATTTTTATTTTTAATTTGAAATTGAAATACATGTTTAATGAAATTTTTATTTTTAATCGAAATTGTTATTTTTTATTGAAAATTTATAAACTGAAATTGAAATTTTGAATTACATTTTTATTTTTTAAAAGAATTGAAATTTTGAATTGCATTTTTTTTTTAATTGAAATACATGTTTAATGAAATTTTTATTTTTAATTGAAATTGGTTTTTTTTTATTTGACATTTTTAATTAAAATACATATTTTTAATTGAATTTATATGAACAATAAATATATAATTTTTCAATCTTATATTTATTTTTTTTATAATTCTATGGGAAACAGAACAGGAGCTGCAAGACTACGAGCTATGAGATGACTATATTTTTAAGAATACGTAATTTTGAATTGCAGACGTGCTTAATCCACATGAATTAAAAGCTATTGTTTATTTAAAGTGGACATGATGAGTTTAACATTTTTACTCAATTAAAAATTTTCTCAAAAATTAAAAATCAAACAAATTATAAATCTTCTTGAACTATATACAGTCAAACCTGTCAATAGTGGAATCGCATGGGAAAAATTATTTTTCCACTATTGTCAAGGTTTCCACTATTTCCAGGTTCCATTATTGACAGGTTAATTGAGACAACTATGAAGAGATTTTCCACTATTCAGAGTAAAAGTAAAAAAAAACACACACATTTCTACGTTTTCTTGTATTTAATGCCATGAAAATTCAATGTACATTGTGAAAAAGGTGAATAAGATGAATAAGAATGGTTTACTAATCAGTTTTTCGTGAAAAAAAGTCTGTGATTGAAGACTGTTTACTTTTGTTTGCAATTAAATCATCCTGTACTAAATTTATGCATTCTTCGATTTTATCCAGCAAAAATGTATTGTTTTTGTCATACGCGAAAAATTTCGTCAAGCTTGTTTAGTGCATCGGTATGTTTGATTGAAACACTTTTGTTTCCATTTTACTTGTCTTATGTACACAGTAATAACCGCGAGTGTGACATATGAACAAGAGCGACTTTGGTCGCCGTTAATCTATAACGGTACTATGTTTATGAAGCGTGACAAGATTGACAAGATTTCCACTATTTCCAGGGTCCACTATTGACAGGTTTGACTGTATATAATTCAAGAAGATTTATAATCTGTTACTTTATTTATGAAAGATATTTGAAATGAGCAAAAATCTAAAACTCATTATGTCCACGTAAAAAAAATTAATAGTGTAATTTATAATTCATGTGTAATCGTCTTAAACACTTTGCGATTTCTAAATTACGAGACATGATCATTTGCAGGACACGATACTGTCTTTTTTTCAAAATTGACATGGTTGGTTCTGTATATTGGATTTCAATTACGTAGTCATAGTATGTTCAAATTTAGTTGTGCACTGTTATATGTATGAAACATTACTAATTGGAATTTGGAAACATTGTAACTAATGGCAAGATAATATCAAAAGTTGTTTAAAAAAGAAGTAATGGGAATGGTAGTACTCAGCGATTGCAACCACCAAACCTGTCACATCGATGATTTCGATTTTAGTCCGTCTCGAAGCATGAAGTTTCCAGTGCGTGACTGTTCGGAAGTATCTTTTGTGTGTATGTGTGTGTGCAGCAAGAGTAAGAAGCCAGCCAAAAGCCGTCGAAAGGACGAAACAAACGAGCCGCGCCAACCGACCGAGACACCGCTGTCTAAAATTTCGATTATCGAATGAAAAAAAAATCGATGCATCGAATATATCGAAACGTTACAATTACATCGGATTAATTCGATGCATTGGAACGTAAATATCGATGTTTTCGATGCATCAAAATATATCGCCCATCCCTAATTGCAAGGGTAAAGCGGGAGCAAGACGATAGGTGAAGGGTTCTTATCAGTTTTGTTCTCCCTCGAAATATATGATGTTTATGTGGTAAAATAACTTCACTAAGTTTCTGTGCAGATATGTATATGGTATCTACATCCGCCTGGAAGGAAGCAATTAGCTCCTGCAGTCGGATAGAAACTGTAGACAATTGAATTGAAACGTACGAAAATAAAAGCAGGACCGATCAAGTTAATTGTGAAAAGCTAATAAATTATTTTATTCTATTATTGAATGTCAAAATACAAAACGCCTACTTTTTACATTCAATACAACATCCTCCCTGAATAAAATTTTCCTTTTCTCTAATTTACTAAAAATGAATGTTGAAAAATTGCGGCTGAAGGCCAAATACAAATTTAATTATTCAATTCAAACCAAAGTCTTTTGAAAACATTAACAATTTACGATTTGCAGTTGGTTTTGTTAATATATCCGCTACCATTTCTTCGGTTGAAATGTATTTGATTTTAATGCTTCCTTCAGTCAATTTCTCCCGAATAAATTTTTTTTTGATATCGATGTGTTTAGTTCTCGGTGAATATGTGTTATTCGTAGCCAATTGAATGGCACCACGATTGTCACAATGAATAACAATATTTGCTGATGTTTTCGGAAACATTTCCGTTTCCAAATTTTTCAACCAAATCGATTCTTGTATGGCGGCTACCATAGACATAAACTCAGCTTCTGTGGTCGACAGTGCAACAGTCTGTTGTCTTTTTGTACACCAAGATATAGCTCCATTCTGCATCAAAAACACATAACCAGTGGTTGATTTCCTACTGTCTAAATCATTGGCCCAGTCCGAATCACAGAATCCTTGCATTTCATTCGGAGATTTACTATAAGTAATTGTTTTATCCGCTGTGCCCTTAAGATATCGTAATAATCGTTTAACTGCTGCCCAGTGTGCTTTTCCTGGATTTTCACTGTATCTGCTTAGAATGTTTACTGCAAAATTTATATCAGGCCGACTAACCAGTGCTGCATACAATAAACTACCAATAGCTTCCTTATATGGTACATTTCGCATTTCATATTTATCTTCATCACTCTTCGGGCACATTTCAGCAGATATTTTCACATTTATATCCATCGGTGATGAAACTGGTTTCGCATTACCCATTCCAAAACGTTCAATTATATCATTAACGTATTTTCTTTGACTAATAGAAATTGAACCAGTTTTCGCATCACGTATAATTTTCATACCAAGGATAGAAGACGCCTGTCCCAAGTCCTTCATTTTAAAATGTTTAGAAAGATCATCTTTCAAATGCTTTTCTTGATCACCATTATTTGATAATATCAAGAAATCATCCACATATATTGCGACTATCAAAATGTGGTCATTACTTATTGAATAAAATATGCATTGATCAACTGACGAGCGCTTCAATCCAAAATTCAATAGTACTTCCGTTAAGGTTTCGTTCCACAATCTACTTGATTGTTTTAAACCATATATAGACTTTATTAAACGGCAATACCGTTTTGAACCGTCATCAAAAAACTCTGGCTGTTCCATATAGACTTCGGTGTCTAACTTGCCATTGAGAAACGCTGTCACAGCGTCCATTTGACTGATATTCAAATCAAGTTTTACTGCTAGCGCCAAAAGAAACCGAATCGATGAATATCTGACTACTGGCGAAAAAGTTTCATAATAGTCGATCCCTTCAACTTGTGTAAAACCTTTTGCAACAAGTCTTGCTTTGTATCGGACGACTTCTCCATCTGAGTTTCTCTTAGTTTTAAAAACCCATTTACATTTCACCGCCTTTTTGTCTTTTGGTAAATTATCTAATTGCCATGTACCGTTTTCAATTAGTGCATTCATCTCTTCTTGCATGGCATTTTTCCAAAGATGACTTGATTGTCCTGACATAGCTTCGCCAACGTTTGTTGGATCACTCGTATCAAACGCCACACAAGCATAATTTGGTCTTTCCTTGTCCTTATTTCTTGCTGATCGCCGCGGAAATGGCTCACTTAAAACTAAAACGTTTTCGTCTTCCCAGTTGCTCACATCCAATGAATCATTGACTCCATCCGTCCCAACTCCATCTGTGTCAACTCCATCTGTGTCAACTCCATCTGTGCCGATTGTAATGATTGACAAATTAGGTTCGTTGACCAATTCCTCCCTTGATTTGGTATCATCATTATCATTCTCATTATTAAGTGGTATAAGCAAGTTATTACTTTCTTCTAAATTCGTATTTATATCTTCAGTTTCAATAAATGTAACATCACGGCTGATGATAAGTTTTTTGGCAGTCCCATTGTATAATCGATACGCCTTTGTATCTGTTGCATATCCAACAAAAATGCATTCCACTGCTTTTTCATCCAACTTCTTGCGTTTGACATCGGGTACGTGTACAAAAGCCTTACAGCCAAAAACTTTCATTACTTCCAAGTTCGGTTTCTTACCGGTCCACAGTTCATCTGGACAAACTTTTCCAGTTCCCTTACATGGCAAACTGTTGATAATCTTAGCAGCTGTCATCACGGCTTCGGCCCAAAAATTTTTTGAAATTTTTGCATCAATAATCATGCATCTAACTTTTTCAATTAAAGTCCGGTTCATCCGTTCAGCCAATCCATTTTGCTGAGGAGAATAAGGAGCTGATTTTTGATGTACGATGCCATTTTGCGAACAAAAATTTGTAAATCTTGAATTAACATATTCAGTGCCATTATCGGTTCTCAAAACCCTCAATGTACACCCAGTTTGTGTTTCGACTAAGTGTTTAAATTCGACAAAATTTTTAAACACTTCTTCTTTACTTTTCAAAACATAAACAAACACTTTTCTTGTGTAATCATCAATGAAAGTTAAGAAATATTTATGACCACCAATAGATTTTACTGACATCGGTCCGCAAACATCAGAATGCACTAGTTCAAGCATTTTGCTTGCACGATTTCCTTCGCTCTTAAATGGTAACCGACTTTGTTTACCCTTTATGCAAACTTCACAACTTTTAGTACTGGTAGATGAACAGTCAAAATTCGTAAGTGAATCTTTCATAAAATCCATGCTATTAAAACTGGCATGTCCAAGTCTACGATGCCACAAATTGATATTAGTTTTCTCATTTTCAACAAAAAATGAATTGGCTCTCGTAACATTAAGCCTAAACATGTCATTTACTAAGTCAGCTGTTGCAATTATGTTTTCATCTTTATTAAAAATTTTGCAACCTTTTTTGTCAAATAATACTTGATTCCCCTTTTTGACAATCTGACTTATTGATAATAAATTTGCACAAATTTCAGGTACATGTTGCACACCTTTAATTGTTATTTCACTAGTGCGTCCATCATTTATGACATTTTGTTTGATATCACCAACACTATTAATTAGCAATTTTTGATTATTAGCAACTATTACCTCTTTAACTATTGGGGTACTTTTGTTTACCAGCATCGTATCACTTTTCACCATATGTGCGGTCGCACCACTATCGAGAAACCAATCACTCGATGATGCATTCTGAGCCACAAATGAAGTAAATAGTACATTAACACCTTTTAATTTCGGGCATTGTTTCTTAAAATGTAGTCCACCACATTCGAAACACTTTATTTTAATTGCACTATTTTTATTGCCATATTTCTTTTTGGAAAAAATTTTATTTTTAACAACAAGAGCTTTTCCTTGATCTCCTTTATCGTAATCAATCTCTTGCAGTAAAATGTTCTTCACAAAATCAACAGTAATATCCGAGCTCTTCGTTTCAATACTCATGACCATGGGTCTAAACTCATCTGTCAAACCACACAACATAATCGAAGCGGCAACTTCTTCATCTATTTTGAAACCAGCTGATTTCACCTTGGAGCGCAATGACAAACATTGGTTCACATAATCCTGCATCGAATCACAGTCTTCTAGTTTTAATGAGATCCACTGTTTTAATAAAGTCACCTTTCTCACAACACCTGTATCTTCGAATGCACTTGTCAACGCATCCCAGCCTTCTTTAGCATACCTACATTCTTCTAAATGCGTATACAAACTTGAATCCACCAGAAGCGTTAACTCAGCTAATGCCTTTTCATCTTTCGATAATGCATCTGCCGATGAATTTGTTTCCACTAGCGTTCTCATGCAAATCCATAGTCCCTTCGTGATTAAATGCGCTTTAGCACCGACTTTCCAAACATTGAAATTTTCTCGTCCTTTTAATCTTTCAAAAGCAATTTGAAAGTTTGCCATGATATTTGAAATACGTATAATTCTTAATTCTTGAGTTTAATAATTCGTGTCTGGGCCCATAACCTGTAGACAATTGAATTGAAACGTACGAAAATAAAAGCAGGACCGATCAAGTTAATTGTGAAAAGCTAATAAATTATTTTATTCTATTATTGAATGTCAAAATACAAAACGCCTACTTTTTACATTCAATACAACAGAAACAAAGTCCGGCCACTAACCGGAATACTAGCGCGTGGGAGAACATCTTAAAAGAATCGGAATCCGAACTGATAAGCTTTCAGGTTCGGCTGCAGGCAGCAAAGCTCTGAAGGTCAGCTCAACGGGTGCCTGAAAAACCAGACAAAATGGTGCCCGAAAATGTGCGGAGGAACTGAAAAACAAACGCCAGAATTCGCAACTCACCTCTTGGCTCCCCAGCTCCCCTGTTTTCTAGGATTCACACGTATCGCATATCAAATTAAAGGTGAGACGCTCAAGAAATCGAACATAGTGGAAGTCCGGACGTGTGTGAAGTTGGCCCCACTTGTTGAACAATTTGAAAAAAATTTTAGAGTTCTGTTTGCCCCCCAAATAGTTCTATAGTTCTAGACCATTCTCGGAAATAGTTCCGTTGATTAAAGCAGTAAAATATCGTAAGAAAGTTGGGGGGGCTAACTTCACAAATGTGAAATTTCAAAGCGCTATAACTTCTTTCCCTTAAGCGTTAGAGAAAATGTTCATAAGGTGTTATCGATAGAACTCTTTGGGGGGCAAACGGAACTCCAACTTAAAACGCCCCAACCGTTAAGGGGAAAAAGTTTTTTTTCATTGACTCGAAAAATTTGTAATTTCAATGCGCCATAACTTCTTTCCCTTTAGTTTTAGAGAAAAAGTTCATAAGGTATTATCGATAGAACTCTTTGGGGGGCAAACGGAACTCCAACTTAAAACACCCCAACCCTTAAGGGGAAAAAGTTTTTTTTCATTGACTCGAAAAATTTGTAATTTCAATGCGCCATAACTTCTTTCCCTTTAGTTTTAGAGAAAAAGTTCATAAGGTGTCATCGATAGAACTCTTTGGGGGGCAAACGGAACTCTAACTTAAAACACCCCAACCCTTAAGGGGAAAAAGTTTTTTTCACTGACTCGAAAAATTTGTAATTTCAATGCGCCATAACTTCTTTCCCTTTAGTTTTAGAGAAAAAGTTCATAAGGTGTTATCGATAGAACTCTTTGGGGGGCAAACGGAACTCCAACTTAAAACACCCCAACCCTTAAGGGGAAAAAGTTTTTTTTCACTGACTCGAAAAATTTGTAATTTCAATGCGCCATAACTTCTTTCCCTTTAGTTTTAGAGAAAAAGTTCATAAGGTATTATCGATAGAACTCTTTGGGGGGCAAACGGAACTCCAACTTAAAACACCCCAACCCTTAAGGGGAAAAAGTTTTTTTTCACTGACTCGAAAAATTTGTAATTTCAATGCGCCATAACTTCTTTCCCTTTAGTTTTAGAGGAAAAGTTCATAAGGTGTCATCGATAGAACTCTTTGGGGGGCAAACGGAACTCTAACTTAAAACACCCCAACCCTTAAGGGGAAAAAGTTTTTTTCACTGACTCGAAAAATTTGTAATTTCAATGCGCCATAACTTCTTTCCCTTTAGTTTTAGAGAAAAAGTTCATAAGGTATTATCGATAGAACTCTTTGGGGGGCAAACGGAACTCCAACTTAAAACACCCCAACCCTTAAGGGGAAAAAGTTTTTTTTCATTGACTCGAAAAATTTGTAATTTCAATGCGCCATAACTTCTTTCCCTTTAGTTTTAGAGAAAAAGTTCATAAGGTGTCATCGATAGAACTCTTTGGGGGGCAAACGGAACTCTAACTTAAAACACCCCAACCCTTAAGGGGAAAAAGTTTTTTTCACTGACTCGAAAAATTTGTAATTTCAATGCGCCATAACTTCTTTCCCTTTAGTTTTAGAGAAAAAGTTCATAAGGTGTCATCGATAGAACTCTTTGGGGGGCAAACGGAACTCCAACTTAAAACACCCCAACCCTTAAGGGGAAAAAGTTTTTTTTCACTGACTCGAAAAATTTGTAATTTCAATGCACCATAACTTCTTTCCCTTTAGTTTTAGAGAAAAAGTTCCTAAGGTGTTATCGATAGAACTCTTTGGGGGGCAAATGGAACTCCAACTTAAAACACCCCAACCCTTAAGGGGAAAAAGTTTTTTTTCACTGACTCGAAAAATTTGTAATTTCAATGCGCCATAACTTCTTTCCCTTTAGTTTTAGAGAAAAAGTTCATAAGGTATTATCGATAGAACTCTTTGGGGGGCAAACGGAACTCCAACTTAAAACGCCCCAACCCTTACGTGAAGCCGGTTTGGCCGTAACATATTGTGTTGTTCCATTTATGTTTCAACAGCAATCATATAAATAAATAAATTGTTCTCACTGACTAGTAGTACTGCAGTACTTTTTTGTGACCTTTTTTTCTCAGAAAACCGATCGATATTTTCAGAGTTCTGGGTAGCCCCTCACGAGTTCTAAAGATTAACAGGCGTAGGGCTAGCACAATCACACGATCATCAAATTCTATGAATTCTATAACCATAAACATGTAATTTTTATTCGGAACTAAAATTTTGATTGCTAAATTCCATGAAGTAATCAAAAAATTCCGCGAAATTTAGCGATCGTACATATAGCGGTAAAGGTACAGGGTGTCTTGTATATCGGTATGTAAACATTGAACAACTTTGAAAAAAAAAAAACTGATTTTACTTTATTATTTTCTAATAATACAGTATTGTGGTCGATTTTTAAAAAAAACAAATTTTCTACCCTGAAACATTTTTTTTTTCACGTTTCATGACTAGTAAACACAAAAAAAAAAAAAAAATGTCATCGTTTGAAGGCTCGTAGCTCCCAAACGGTTTCAGATATTAAATTGAATTTTTTTTATGAATAGACTGGGTAGGCCCCTTGAAGTGTTCAAATTCTGAGGGGGGTGTGAGGGGGGAGCAGGGGAAAACGTTTTAGACGGAAAATTTTGGTTTTTAGATCTCAGCAACCGCTTACGCTAGGAAGCTGAAACTTGGAAATTAAATAGAGCTTCGATAGTGGACCCATTTGCATAAAAATTGTAAATATGGGTGAAGGGGTGTGGGAGTGGGGGGAAAAATAATGCGTCCGAAACGCAAAAAAGCCGAGATCGGCACATTCTAAAATCTATATCTCCTAAACGGTTAACGTCACAAAATTAAAACTTAAAGAATATCTATAGGTTTACTAGGAGAATAGATCGGAATGAAATTTTTAAGTGGTGGCAGCGGCGTACGGGAATGGGGGGTGGAAAATTTTAGATTACGATATCTCACGAACCAATTGCACTAGAGAAATAAAATTTGGTTTGTGTATAAAGGTTTACAAATGAAGTTTGCTGAAATTAAAATTTCTTGAGGGGGAGGTGGAGCATGCAAGTGGAGTAAGAAATTTTTTAAAAAGTCGCGTCTTATATCTCAAGAACGGTGTAAGAGAGATGATTAAAATTTGTACCAGAAGTAGGTATAATAGACTTCCAGCAGAAAAAAAAATTTCAGGGTGTAGAGGGTGAGGGTGAAAATTGAAAAGTTCCGATTTTTATATCACAAGAACCTATAATGATATAAAGCTGAAACTTGGTATTTAGATAGAGCTATGGTAGTAGCATGTTGTAAAAATATAATTTTTTATAGGGGTAGTATGGTACGGGGGTGGGGGTGTTTTTTCTATCTATAGAACGGCTTATGCTACAAAGTTGAAACTCGGTATGAAAAGGTAGATCAACTAGAAAAGTAATTTATATTAAAAAAAATTCAAATATCTATTGGCGTTCGGAAGGGGGTCAAAAAAAATTATCAGTGAAAATGGAATGCATATATTTTCACGGTTTTCGTCATATCTATTAGGTCTTTTCAAATATTAAATTCATTTTTATTCCACGGATTCTTCATATAATTACCTAGAAAGTGTTTTCAGGATTTTTTAAAATTCGACCCCTAAGGGGGTGGAAATGGGTTGTATACTTTTTCACGAATACTGCCATATCGCTCAGGTCTGATCAGATATCTAATATCTTTGCACTTTCACGGGCTTGCGTAATAATCGCCTAAAACTTGATTTTAATTTTTTCCTTTTTCCAGCCGTTAAGGGTTGAACAAGTTTTCACGAATTCCGTCATATCTTTTAGAAGTGATAAGAAAAGGAATTGGTTTTTACTTTCTCGTGTTGTCTTCATATTTATCTATTAACTTCTTTCAGGATTTTTGGATATTCAACCCCCAAGTGGGTATAAGGAGGTTGCATATGTTTTCACAGATTCCTACATATTGCTTAGATCTGATGATATATCGAATTCATTTTTAGTTCCTAAGGTTTCCTATGTAACCGCCAAAAAGTCAATTTCAGTATTTTTATATATTCAATCCTAAGGGGTGTATGGGGGTCTTATGCTTTTCAAAGCTTCGACATATTTCTTAGGTTTGATTAGATATTAGATCGCTTTTCACTTCCACAGACTTTTTATATAATCGCCTACAAACCCATTTCTCAATTTTTGGATATTCAACCCCCAAGGGTTTGCATATGTTTTCACAAATTTTGCCATCCCTTAGTTCTGATGAGACATAAAATTGGTTATTATGGCATTTGATGTAATGACCTAAAAACCAATTTCACTATTTTCCGAATTTCAAAAACCAAGGTGTGAAGGGTTTGCTTACATTTTCACAAATTTTACAAGATCGTGTTTCATGAGATATCAGGTTGCTTCTGATGAAATCGTCTAAAAACCATTTCACAATTTCTTCGAAATTCAAACCCCAAGTGGAAGTAATGGCTTTATATACGTTTTAACAAATCTTCATATCTCTTAATTCTGATAAGACAGCAAATTCGCTCTATAGGCTCTTAGTGTACATAATATACCGAAATTCATATTGTCTACACGGGCTTTTCCAATGTTTAATCTGCTAAAAATCTTTATTTTAAATATTTTTTTTAAGAACAAAACTAAATTTCCAAGAAACCTCATAATTTCGAAACAACTTTTACCCGAAAATAATAAAGTTTCGCCCAGACCATTCGCAGATTTTTTGAATACAAAAACAATGAAGTGGCTGCCTCTATTGGCCACAGCAAAATGTCCCCTTTTTGCTGCGTTTTCCTTTACTTTTTCGAGCATCTCGGGCGGTATAGCGATGATTTCGCCATGAATGTTGGCTTTCGTTTTGTCGGAAAAAAATGGCCCAATGATGGTTTTGGCGCAAGCGCCGGCCCAAACAGTCACTTTTTGATCATGCAATGGCGTTTCATGGATCTCGTGTGGATTCTTCGTTCCTCAAATGCTGCAATTTTGCTTATTAACGCCGCCAAAGAGTGTGAAATGAACCTAACATTTTCCCTAAGTCAGTGAAAAAAAACTTTTTCCCCTTAAGGGTTGGGGTGTTTTAAGTTAGAGCTCCGTTTGCCCCCCAAAGAGTTCTATCGATAACACCTTATGAACTTTTTCCCTAAAACTAAAGGGAAAGAAGTTATGGTGCATTGAAATTACAAATTTTTCGAGTCAATGAAAAAAAACTTTTTCCCCTTAAGGGTTGGGGTGTTTTAAGTTGGAGTTCCGTTTGCCCCCCAAAGAGTTCTATCGATAATACCTTATGAACTTTTTCTCTAAAACTAAAGGGAAAGAAGTTATGGCGCATTGAAATTACAAATTTTTCGAGTCAGTGAAAAAAACTTTTTCCCCTTAAGGGTTGGGGTGTTTTAAGTTAGAGTTCCGTTTGCCCCCCAAAGAGTTCTATCGATGACACCTTATGAACTTTTCCTCTAAAACTAAAGGGAAAGAAGTTATGGCGCAATGAAATTACAAATTTTTCGAGTCAGTGAAAAAAAACTTTTTCCCCTTAAGGGTTGGGGTGTTTTAAGTTGGAGTTCCGTTTGCCCCCCAAAGAGTTCTATCGATAATACCTTATGAACTTTTTCTCTAAAACTAAAGGGAAAGAAGTTATGGCGCATTGAAATTACAAATTTTTCGAGTCAGTGAAAAAAACTTTTTCCCCTTAAGGGTTGGGGTGTTTTAAGTTAGAGTTCCGTTTGCCCCCCAAAGAGTTCTATCGATGACACCTTATGAACTTTTTCTCTAAAACTAAAGGGAAAGAAGTTATGGCGCATTGAAATTACAAATTTTTCGAGTCAGTGAAAAAAAACTTTTTCCCCTTAAGGGTTGGGGTGTTTTAAGTTAGAGTTCCGTTTGCCCCCCAAAGAGTTCTATCGATGACACCTTATGAACTTTTTCTCTAAAACTAAAGGGAAAGAAGTTATGGCGCATTGAAATTACAAATTTTTCGAGTCAGTGAAAAAAAACTTTTTCCCCTTAAGGGTTGGGGTGTTTTAAGTTAGAGTTCCGTTTGCCCCCCAAAGAGTTCTATCGATGACACCTTATGAACTTTTCCTCTAAAACTAAAGGGAAAGAAGTTATGGCGCATTGAAATTACAAATTTTTCGAGTCAGTGAAAAAAAACTTTTTCCCCTTAAGGGTTGGGGTGTTTTAAGTTGGAGTTCCGTTTGCCCCCCAAAGAGTTCTATCGATAACACCTTATGAACTTTTTCTCTAAAACTAAAGGGAAAGAAGTTATGGCGCATTGAAATTACAAATTTTTCGAGTCAGTGAAAAAAACTTTTTCCCCTTAAGGGTTGGGGTGTTTTAAGTTAGAGTTCCGTTTGCCCCCCAAAGAGTTCTATCGATGACACCTTATGAACTTTTCCTCTAAAACTAAAGGGAAAGAAGTTATGGCGCATTGAAATTACAAATTTTTCGAGTCAGTGAAAAAAAACTTTTTCCCCTTAAGGGTTGGGGTGTTTTAAGTTGGAGTTCCGTTTGCCCCCCAAAGAGTTCTATCGATAATACCTTATGAACTTTTTCTTTAAAACTAAAGGGAAAGAAGTTATGGCGCATTGAAATTACAAATTTTTCGAGTCAGTGAAAAAAACTTTTTCCCCTTAAGGGTTGGGGTATTTTAAGTTAGAGTTCCGTTTGCCCCCCAAAGAGTTCTATCGATAACACCTTATGAACTTTTTCTCTAAAACTAAAGGGAAAGAAGTTATGGCGCATTGAAATTACAAATTTTTCGAGTCAGTGAAAAAAACTTTTTCCCCTTAAGGGTTGGGGTGTTTTAAGTTAGAGTTCCGTTTGCCCCCCAAAGAGTTCTATCGATGACACCTTATGAACTTTTCCTCTAAAACTAAAGGGAAAGAAGTTATGGCGCATTGAAATTACAAATTTTTCGAGTCAGTGAAAAAAAACTTTTTCCCCTTAAGGGTTGGGGTGTTTTAAGTTGGAGTTCCGTTTGCCCCCCAAAGAGTTCTATCGATGACACCTTATGAACATTTTCTCTAACGCTTAAGGGAAAGAAGTTATAGCGCTTTGAAATTTCACATTTGTGAAGTTAGCCCCCCCAACTTTCTTACGATATTTTACTGCTTTAATCAACGGAACTATTTCCGAGAATGCTCTAGAACTATAGAACTATGTGGGGGGCAAACAGAACTCTCAAATTTTTTTCAAAATTTTCAACAAGTGGGGCCAACTTCACACACGTGAAGTCCGGTCAAAGATGAGAAAATGTGAAGCGCGGGACAACTGGAAAATCCGCAAGAAATTGTCAGAAGGATTGCGGCAAGCGGCACCTGTTAGCGCTTAGGATCTTTTGCCTCGGCGATGCCCCGCAATGATTCTCAATCAGGCGCGAACGCAGACAATTATTTCGGGGAGGGGGTTTACAGACAAATTAACGCGTCGCGTAATAGTTACATTTAGTTTTGAGTATTTAATTATATCATTTCCGGGGGGGGGGGGGGGGTTCGAATCCCCAAAACCCACCCTGCATTCGCGCCTGTTTTCAATCGTTACGGAAGTCGATGTTTGTTGATGGTTGAATTCAGGTACATCACCTGAACTCAATTGCTCTGAAAACTTAAAGTGGTTTTAGCGAAATGAAAAAGTTTTAATTTATTATTTCAATAATACAGAATTATCCATTTTTAAAAAAAAAAATTTGCTACCCTGAACATTTTTTTTTCACGTTTCATGACTAGTAGACACGAAAAAAGCAAAAAAAAATGTCAGTCCATTCGTCCGCCGTAAGCCGTACGCCGTACGTCGACCGCTGTACTCAAAATCGTTTGAAGGCTCGTAGCTCCCAAACCCTTTGAGCTATTAAATTGAAATTTTTTTTATGAACAGACTGGGTAGGCCCCTTGAAGTGACCATATTTTTAAGGGTGGGGATGTGAGGGGGGAAGTAGGGGAAGCATTTTAGACGGACAAATTTGGTTTCTAGATCTCAGCAACCACTTGTACTAGGAGACTCAAATTTGGACATAATATAGAGCTTCGATAGTGGACCCATTTGCAAAAAAATTGACGATACTGGTGAAGGGGTGTGGGAGCGGGGGGAAAATAATGCGTACGAAACGCAAAAAAAGCCGAGATCGACACATTCTAAAATCCATATCTCCTAAATGGTTAACGTCACGAAATTAAAACTTAATGAACAGCTGTAAGTATATTAGGAGAATAGATCGGAAACAATTTTTTGGGTGGGGGCAGTGGCGTACGGGGGTGGGCGGTGAAAAGCTTTAGATTACGATATCTCACGAACCAATTGCACTAGAATAATAAAATTCGGTTTCTCTATTAAGGTTGACAAATGAAGTTTGCTGAAAGTAAAAGTTTTTTCCTAAAAAATCACGTCTCATATCTCAAGAACGGTGTAAAATAGATGCTTAGAATTTTTACCAGAAGTAGGCCTAATAGACCCCTATCTGGAAAAAAAGGTTTTGGTGGTTGTGGTGTAGGGGGTGAGGGTGGGGGAGGGTGAATAAGAGAAAGTTCAAATTTTTATATCTCAACAACCGATAATGATATAAAGCTGAAACTTGGTATTTCGATAGACATGTAGTAGTAGCATGTTAGAAAAATATAATTTTTTATAGGTGTAGTATGGTACGGGGGTGGGGTTTTTTTTCCTATCTATAGAACGGCTTATGCTACAAAGTTGAAACTTGGTATCTATATGTAAATCAACCAGAAAATTGGTTTAAGTAAAAAAAAATTTCAAATATCTATTGGAGTTTGGAAGGGGGGCGAAAAAATGTATCAGTGAAAATAGAATGCATATATTTTCACGATTTTCGTCATACCTAGTAGGTCTTCCCAAATATTCAATTCATTTTTATTCTACGGCTTGTTCATATAAATACCTATAAAGCGTTATCAGGATTTTTTGAAATTCGACCCCTAAGAGGGTGTTAAGGAATTGTATACGTTTTCACAAATTCTGCAGTATCCCCCAGGTCTGATCGATATCGAATATGTTTTCACTTTCATGGGCTTGCGTAATAATCGTCTAAAACCCGTTTTTAAGTTTTTTCCTTTTTCAGCCCCTAAGAGGAGTTTTCACGAACTCCGTCATATAATTTAGAAGTGAAAAGAAATTGAATTGATTTTTACTTTCTGGTTCTGTCTTTTATTTATTTATTAACTCCTTTCAGGACTTTTGGATATTCAACCCCCAAGTGGGTGTAAGGGGGTTGCATATGTTTTCACAGATTCTTACATATTGCTTAGATCTGATGATATATCGAATTCATTTTTACTTCATTCCTAAGGTTTCTTATATAAGCGCCAAACAGTCAATTTCAGTATTTTTAGATATTCAATCCTAAAGGGTGGTAAGGGGATAGTATGCTACGACATGATATTCAACCCCCAAGGGTTTGCATATCTTTTCACAATTTTTGCCATCCCTTAGTTCTGATGAGATATAAAATTGGCTATTACGGCATTTGATGCAATGACCTAAAAACCAATTTCACGATTTTTCGAATTTCAAGAACCAAGGGGTTGTAAAGGGTTTGCTTACGTTTTCACAAATTTTTCAAAATCCCTCGTATCTCATGAGATATTAAGTTGCTTCTTATGAAATCGTCTAAAAACCTGTTTCACAATTTTTTCGAAATTCAAACCCCAAGTGGAAGTAATGGGTTTGTATAAGTTTTAACAATTCGTCATATCTCTTAAGTCTGATAAGGCAACAAATTCGTTTTTACTTCTATGGGCTTTTAGTGTAGATAATATACCAAAATTCGAATAGTCTACACGGGCTTGTTTAATGTTTAATCGGCTAAAAATCTCTTTTTTAAATATTTTTATTTTAAGAACAAACATTAACTTTCCAAGAAACGTCATAATCTTAAAACAACTGATGATAGACTCCGACTTTGACCGCTCCCGAACTATGACCCGATAAATAATAAAGTTTCGCCCAGACCATTGGCAGATTTTTCCAACATGCTACTACTATAGCTTTATCTAAATACCGTGTTTCAGCTTTATATTTTTATTGGTTCTCGAGATATAAAAATCGGAACCTTTTCTTTTTCACCCTCACCCACCCTCACCCACAAATTTGTTTATCCTGCTAGGGGTCTATTAGGCCCACTTCTGGTAAAAATTTAAGCATCTTTCTTACACGGTTCTTGAGATATGTGACGTGACTTTTTAGAAAAATTCGTATCCCCTCCACTTTCATGCTCCACCGCTCCCTTAAAAAATTTTACTTTCAGCAAACTTCATTTGTCAACTTTTATACACAAACCGAATTTTATTTGTCTAGTGCAATCAGTGGCGGATCCAGACTTTGCTGGTGGGGGGGGCGGAAATTTTTTTGATTTGGCTATTTTGTTTGATCAAGTTCTGTGTAAATTTAGCTACATAGACTGCACTTAGCAAAAACGGGATCATATTGTTTTCATCTTATTATGGGTCATTCCATCAAGAATCGCCCAAGTTGTGACCTTACCATCTCCGATTCTTTTGAAAATGTTTGTACTTGAAGAACTAGTGAAAAAAATTACTGAAATTCAAGTTTTTGTTTCTATCTAATTTTTTAACTAACAAAAACAACAACAATCTTTAAAATAAGCCCTACTTTATTATTCAAGGATAAAAACTACCAGAGATATGAATTTTCAAAGAGGACTCCGACATCTTTTTTGGAAAATCTTTAACATACTATAACTAACAAAAAAAATGAGATAGAAACAAAAACTTTAAATCATATTTTTTTTTCACTAATTCTTCGAGTACACAAATTTTCAAAAGAATCGGCGATAATAAGGTCACACTTTTGGCGATTCTTGATGAAATGACCCTTTTTCTATAAAATAATTGAGAACGACTATAATGTTCTTCGATTTTTTTGAGCCTGAGCCCATTGAGATCCGAAGTTCATTTTTTGGTATGTTTTGAAAAACAGTATAACCTACAAAATATAAAAAAAAAAAAAAAACCGTTTTGAGATAAAAAAAATTTCAAGGATAATTTTTATTGCGACAACCTTCCCCTTTAAAATAAGCCATATTTTAATATTCCAGGATAAAAATTACTAGAGATATAAATTTTCAAAGAGGACTCGGACACCATTTATGCGAAAACTTTAACATACTATAACTAACAAAAAAAATTAAATAGAAACAAAACATTGAATTTCAATTATTTTTTTCAGTAGTTCTTAAAGTACGAGTATAAAGCAGTGGCGTGGCGTCCATGGAAGCAAGGGAAGCATTGCTTCCCTTACATTTTGCGGAAAAATATTATATCTAAAATGCGTTTTCTAAATTGCGCATAAAAATCGCGAAAAAAATTAATGTTTCAAACATTTTCTTGGACACAGTAAAAATAAAAGTTCGCAAGAAACTACACGCGAATATCGCACACAGCCGATTTGGCAACACCACGAAAAAGCCAAGCGAAAAGAATCCAAGAAGAAGACACATGGAAGCAATTTCAAAGTTGCATCTATGAGCGTTCATTCAATTCCGTAGTAAGCCCACTGTGACGTCATGAAAAAAAATTTTCGTACACGCCACGGTGGATGCAACAAAATATTTGCTTCCACACATTCCTGGCTGCGGCGGTGGAGCTATCAGTAAGCAGAGATTTGATAAGAAATAAGTGCTACCAGAGTAGGATAGGAATTGAATTCTGATAGAAGTTTGGAATTGAATTGTGGTAAATAGTTGAATAAATTATATTTAATTTGGTTTTTAGATCTCAGGAACCATTTACGCTAGGAGACTGAAACTTGGAACTTATGTAGAACTATGATAGTGGACCTATTTGGAAAAAAATTGGCGATAAGTGTTGAGGAGTGTGGGAGTGGAGGGGAAAGCAATGTGTTCGAAGTGCTTGAAAGCTGGAGTTGAAACATTCTAAAATACATATCTCCTGAACGGTTGATGTCAGAAGATTGAAACTCTGTAGTTGTCTTCAGGAATAATAGGAGATTAATCAAAAGCTACAATTTTTGAATCGGGTGGTGGTATGTAGGGGTTGGGGTAAAAAACTTTGGATTAGAATATCTTTCGAACTAATTATACCAGGAAGGTAAAATTTGGTTTGTGTATATAGGATTACAAGTGGAGCCCATTAAAATTTTTGAGGTGGGAGGTGGAGCACAAAAGTGGGGCGATAGCCATTTTTAATAAAATTTCATTTGTATGTATATCTCAAGAACCGTACCACATATGATCTTAGAAATTTTACAAGAGTTAGGCCCAGTAGACTTCTAACAGGGAAAAAATGTTGGAGGTACTGGTGAAGGGGCTGATGGTGGGAGGGGGTGGAAAGAAAATAATATCGATTTTTATTTCTCAAAAACCACAAACCATAGAAAGCTTAAAATTGACTACATAAAGCCAATAAAGAGGTATCCTAGAAACAATTTTTTATATGGGCAAGGCAGTGGGTTGGTGGTGGTTTTTTAAATCTCAGAAACGGCTTATGAAGAAGAAAGTTGGAACTTAGTACGTATATGTACGTATGCTACTCAAGAAATTAAAGGAAAAAAATCCAGATTTTTAGGCATAGAGGTTGAATAAAACAAATGTCCGTGAAAAGGGATTTTTCCACATTTTCACGATTTCGTTATATATATTGGACATGCCGATATAGATTTTATTTCTGCGGGTTCTTTATGTAAGCACCTAGAAATGTTTTTTTTTTCAATTTTGCGATATCCAACCCATTAGGGGGTGTAAAGTGGTGTACATTTTCACGAATTTCCATATATTAGGTTTAATGAGATATTCAATTCACTTTTATTTCTAAAGGCTTTAAATTTAATTGAAGAAAAATCTGATGCAAGCATTTTTTGATATTAAACCTCTGGGGGTTTTCACGAATTCCGAAAAACTTTTATGGTTAATGAGATCGAATTCGGTTTTACTTCTATTGACTCTTCTATTCAGAAAAATACGTAAATAAATAAAAAAAAAAAATGTGCCAATACTCTGGGCGAAACTTTATAAAATTTTTTTATAGAAGTCCGGAACGCGTTTAATGATTAGATGCGGTGTAGGTGACTGCGACTGACAACCTTAAAAAACAACGTTCCAAGTAGCCGCCTGGTTCCCGTTCGTGATTGCTGGGTGCTTTTATATTAGTAATGTTAAAAGTAGCTAATGGAGGAGGTTCAATTAATACGCAGTAAATTTGTAGGTAGAATAATAATAATAAATTTTGGATATTAACCAATTGCTTCCTCCTGTTGAATTATCACGCCACGCCACTGGTATAAAGTATAACAGTATAAATTTTCAAAAGAATCGGAAATGGCAAGGTCACAAATTTCGTCATTCTTGGCGGTTCTTGATGGAATAACCCTATTACCTACGCAATATGTTGTCTTGTAGTCTTTTTATCATAGTGCGTTTACACTCACCCTTGAGGCGAGCCTCTACTTCCATCAGGTCATTGCAAACCGGTTTTCGTCAGCTGTGCTCTTTGCTGTGTTGAAAGCAATTTACACTCAACATGCCTTTGCGGCGCAACTTGCCTATAAGTGCGAAACGACAGAAATACGATGAGCTGCAAATTGTGGGGTACCACAGTTCATTGCATGTGTGTACACATATGGAAACCTGCGTCGGAGAAAAAGTTGAAGAATGCTAGACTCTTGCGACTGCATGAGCCATCTGATTGGTTGATTTTATGGTGGGGATAGAGGTGCGACTCAAACGTTGAGTGTATGGTAAATCCACCATCATGGTTCTGTTCTGTGCTTTGCATTGCACCGTAGAACTACAGTAAATGCTAATTACAGTCCACATTGCAGTGGAGTAAAAAAAATTGGAGAACGGTTTAAGTATGTATGTTTAGAAAATTCGGAATTGGTCTTGGGGGGGGGGGCGGCCGCCCCCTCCGCCCGCCCCCCTGTATCCGCCAATGAGTGCAATTGGTTCGTGAGATATCGTAATTTAAAGTTTTTCAATACTATATTATTAGAAAATAATAAAGTAAAATAATATCGGTCCTAATACCGTACCTCGCGGTACAGCATGTATGAACGACAGTTCACTACTGAATCGATCCCCCACTTTGACTATTTACCATAAGGTAGCTCGAAATCCAGGTTATCCACTTCATGCTGAAGTTATATTTATGCAATTTGTCAATTATTCCAATATGCGGTATAAAATCGAAAGCCTTGACAAGGTCCAAAAAGAATGCACAGGGATTTAAACCTTTATCTAGTGCCATCGAAATTTTCTTACTTAATAACGTAACTGCATCATGTGTACGAGTACTGTGTCCTGCCCTAAACCCAAACTGTTTCTCAGAGAGAATGTTTTGCTCATCAAGGTACTTCACAATCTTGGATTTAGCAACTTTTTCTAATTCATTTGACACAAGGGAAATTGGTCTATAATTCCTAATAGCATTTCTCATATCCCTTTTATAGACGGGGATTACAACGGCTGTCTTGTATACGCCAGGGAAGGTGCCAGTATCAAAGCTAAGGTTTGTTCTGTGAACTAGCGGTGCCAGAGATTAGTAAGCTCAATTAAATAATTTAAGATGTGTTGGAAACGGTTGGCGATTACAGTTAATTTATACTTCCAATTACCAATGTAATTTACAAATTATTCGGCGATAACATTCCTTCAATTTTCCTGGATTTCCCATAAACTAAAATATCATAAAATTCTCGAAATTACCATAACACGACATTAAGCCAACATTTTCATACCCTAAAATTCAGTCCTTTTTCACAGCAGTTGTTAAATACAAACAATACAAAATTCATACAGACTACATTCTCACATACGATTATTTCGTCCTAACTCAAAAAAAGGATAAAACAAGTTAGCAACTAGTTGCGCGTTCCGATGTTTATGCAAAGGAATCCCACTAAATCCGCGAGTCCCTATAAAATGCAAATTATACAATCCTTTTATGCACCGTTATGGAAACACAAACACTATACGAAGCTTGAGATCGGGAACAAAGAGGGCGAATGGTAATTTGTTGAATACGCGAGTGAATTTTATTGCGGCGTCTCTAATCTTATGAGCGCTTTCCCGACACTATCGTCCTTTTTCATTCCTTTTTCTCATCTAGTTATCCAGAAAAAACGCGATCAAGATAAATACCCCCTTTACCTTTCGGGCACTTATTGTCTCGCGAACAATAAGAAAATTTCCGCGGACATTGGCGGGCAAGGATGAAATCCTTCATGAGATATCCTTTTCATCGTAGGGGATGACCGCGAAATATCTCCTTGTCCGTTTACTTGGACTCGTTTATTTTGTCTCCTAGATAAACATAACGCGGCGCCCTGTTTTACAATGGACAACGTGGCCGAAAAATATCCTTCGGAGTAAACCTGAAATCGACGATCTGATTAGCGATGAGAAACAAAACGCGTTAAGGGATCGTAGCGAGAGGAATAATAACGGTCCGTTTTTATGCGTAATGGGTGGGAAAGTTACATTGCATTTTATTGTCCAAACATGCAGGATACACAGGATTAATAACACCGCGGTGTGACGATGTGCATTCTTGTGGACATTGTTACAATTGTTTTCCACGGTTACCAGTTTCGATCGGTGCAACCTTTGACGCTATAAATTAATTTCGGATAAACTAGGGAGAGGATATTTTCAAAAAGATTTCAATTCGTCGAAAAAAATTGAAAACGGTCCATTTTAATTTGACGGCAGGATGCAATGAACTTATTGAAACTGGGAAAGAAAACAAAACACATCACATGTGTTCAGATTTTATTCGGACCAAAAGAAAACTCGAGCTTAACAATGGATGTGAATTTTTTTATTTTTTTTTTACTTTTAATCGACGAGAAAGGAGTCCCGGTGTATCGTTCGGGCTTAAGCGTTATGTTCCAGCTTCCAACTATATTTTTTGCCATCAGTGTAATCCTTGAAAGAATGGTATATGTATGGCTATGGTAGGGTGGGCTAGACGGCGCATAACAACAGCGCCAGTCGAGTTAAAGGGAGTTTTCTCGGTCTCTCATGACCGATTGGGAATCTTATCCCAATTTTATCACCCGGGTAAGTCGGCGTGAAACTTTTGTTGTACAGGCCATGGGTTTTATGGTCTGAAATACGAACAACGTACCCCCCCACAGCCGCAGCTAGCCCGGAAGCCAGCAAGCACGTCGCTCCAGTTCGTATTTCAGCCACCAATTCGGACGTAGGTGGAATTGGACCCCTGTTTCCCGATCCTCAACCTTTCCTTCGGTTATTTTGACTTTTTTAAGACGAAATAACCACTCCAAGGCCTCCGTTCACAACAAGTGAGGAAGTAGAAATAATCGAGTTATTTCAGATGTAAATTTTAAAAATTTGTTTGCCTCGTTACAATTTCTCTCTTTGCAAATAGCAATAATTTGATCATTAGTTCTTGGCCAAATTTCCAGAAAAGATGTCAGATGATACATCATATATCACACCATCATTTACATAACAACCACTCGAAGGCTGACTTAATGTTGTTGCCGTGAATGTGCTCTGAAATTGTTGTTACATTTTTTTTTTATATTAAGAAAGCAAAATAATTATTATGGCTTTTTTATTACAAAGTCCTTTAGATATTCTTTTTGGTATTTAATCCAAAATAGTTGCCTGGGCTCAGCCTTCGGAATAACATCTCGCAATAATTCGTATTGTAAATTTTAAAACGCGGGTTTTTCAATTTCTTGTTCTGTAAAGGAACAAAATATTGTGTTTGTATCATAGAATCGATGTTTAAATGATGTAATTGTTAAGAACGTTGGGAGTAGAATTAGTATTTCATCAGAAGACATCAGTTTCAATATACAAGGAAAGAAACTTGCATGAAAATAATATAGTGAATGAAATAATAAATTCTACCAAACATCCGAATTCCACCTTTCAACATCCTAGGTTAAGACGGTCTTGAGTTATCTTGCATGCGGATAGATAGACCGACAAAGAGACAGACGGAGTGTTGAAACTTGGGCTGGATTAAAATGAAATACTTTCAAATTTCATCTACAGTACAAAAATGTACCAATAATCTGGGTTTAACATTATTATTTTTAGTTTTTTTTTTAAATGTCGCGCTGGGGCTTTTTTTATAATCGTGTATATTTTTCGATATTTAGGCACCCAGGGAGTGATATGGCGTAAATTTTTAATTCTTTACATTTATGAGCACTTTACACACCGCACTAAAAATCAGTAATTTTCTTCCCCACATTATTCACTTTTTCACTTCACAGCACTCACCAAAAAACCAAATTGAAATGATCATGCAAATGTGGTATGCGAACATCGAAACAAAAGAACGCCACCGCTAGGTCACACACACATCCATGTAAATGCATTTACAATTGTGGTCTGCTTGCTAGTTTGTCGTTTGAGTGTTTTGCCAGTTTCAATCGCCAGTTTCGATCGAACGAATGGTCACAGGCGCCATTTGAAAAACGTTTACTGCGATTTTACTTGGTATTTCATACAATAATGTAATTAAAATATACTTAAAAGAATAACATCAAAGAATATGATAGGTTGCGTTTATTACTAAAAAAAATTGTAACAGACATTGTACTCTCAGCTATAATATTTTTTTTTAAACCATAAGTTCCTTGGTTCATGCGACTATATACATTAGTCACTCTAAAATCTTCTTTTATGCAATAAATATATGCATAATATACAAAAAACATACTGGACTCACTCGATTTCTTACATATTTATCCTTTTCCTTGGAACCATTTAAAAATGAACGTGTACAAAATTTCAAATTCGTAGCTTGAAGAGCTCAAAAGTTATCGAAAAATATTGTTGAACACGTGTCTTAAGGACATTTTACATGGCAGCTCCCAGAAGGAGTAAAAGGATTTCGCTGATTAGTAAGCCTGAACATCGTTTTTACTCAAAACTAATTTGTAGAAAATTTCCAATTCATAGCTAAAAGATTACTTGAGTTATAGTGAGTTCCGTAAATTAAGTGAAGACGTTTTGACAGGATATTTGTATGGCAGCTACACGAAGGACTAATAGGATTTCCTTCATAACCATACATTTAGCTCTAACTATTGAAAAAATAACACATACAAAATTTCAAAGTCGTAGCTTAAACCCTTCTGAAGTTATCGACCAATATTCTTGAACACGTGTTTTAAGGACATTTTGTATGGCAGCTACCCGAAGGAGTAGGACGATTTTGCCCGTTAACGAACTTAGCCTTACAAATTCAACCAAACATCCAAATTCAAAATTTCAAGATCCTAGGTGAAGGCGTTCTTGAGTTATCGTGCTAACGGACAGACGGACGGACGGACGGACGTCAAACGGATTTGAGGTTTTTGGCCACAAATAAACAAAAAATAATATATATAACTTTTTTTCGTCCGAGGCTTGGTTCTATGCGTTGCAAACTTTTGGGCTGGATTAAACTTATAATACTCTATATGATTTCATCTAGAGTATAAAAATTACGTCTTTACTTTATGTATAATTCGGGGAATCCCACTCAAAGAGAAAATACGCATATAATCGACATAATAGGTATGTTAGGTATTGGAACGTTTTTGTAACATTTGGTTCCAATTTCAATTTGTTCTTATATTTTTACATTAAACTGAGTTGAGAAAAATACAATACGATATTAAATTATATAATTTGTGAGTAGTAGTAGAATAAAAGAAATTCATAAAACATAAAAAAAAATTTATAAAAGAATTTAGAATATTTAAAATCGTTTTAAAGCAAAACAATGCGTGTAAAAAGAGAAAAATGTTAACTTTTTAACTCGTGTTAAATGAAATTCGTGTAAAAAAAGAATTAGGTGTATTGTGATCGACCTGAAATTTCAAAATAAATTTGCCACCCCGAAATTTTGTATTTTCACGTTTTAGGACTAGTAGACCGCAAAAAAGCAAAAAAAAATGTCCGTCTGTCCGCCGAAATTTGTATGGTGGTTAGATTGGGTGAATTCCTACGATTGGTATCATTTTGAGGGTTGGGGTTGTAAGGGGGGCTCCTCCTCCCCTCGTTTTAGACGAAAAATTTTGGTTTCTAGATCTCAGGAGCTGCTTATGGTAGGAGGCTGAAATTTGGAACTCATGTAGTACTATGATAGTAGACCTATTTGCAAAAAATTGGTGATAAGGGTTGATGGGTGTGTGAGTGGGGGTTTGGGGGGGGGGGGAAACAATGTGTCCGAAACGTTCGAAAGCTGGGATTGAAGTATTCTAAAAATCCATATCTCCTGAACCATTGATCTCAGAAGTGTGAAACTTTGTAGTTATCTTAAGGGATACTAGGAGAGTAGACAAGAGCTTAAATTGTTCAGAGGGGAAGTGTAGTGTAGGGGTGGGGGGTGAAAAACTTTAGATTACAATATCTTCCGAACCAATTGTACCAGGAAGATGAAATTTGGTTTCTCTATATAAAATCACAAGTGAAGTCTACTCAATGTAAAAATTTTGAGAGGAGTGGTGGAGTACGAACGTGGAGGGATAACCATTTTTCCAAAAGTTTAATTTTTATATCTCAAGAACCGTACCAGATATGATCTTAGAAGTTTTACAGGAGTTAGGCCCAGTAGACTTCTAGCAGTGCTGGCGAAGGGGGTGACGGTGGGAGGGGGTGGAACGAAAATAATTCTGATTTTTTTTCTCGAAAACCGCAAAGCATAGAAAGCTAAAAATAGACGACTATATAGAGTCACTGTAGAAGTATCCTAGAAAAATAAAATTTTTGATAGGGGTAGCAAGGTACGGGGGTGGGGGTGGTTTTTCGTATCTCAGAAACAGCGTATGCTAGAAAGTTGAAACTTAGTATGTATATGTAGAAGTACTACAGGAGTAATTAAAGCAAAAAAATGTTTTTATTGATGTACAGAGCTGGAGTAATGCGGTATAGGTCACTATGCGACTGATAACCTTAAGATCCTATTTAATCTTTAGGTTATCGGTGTTTGGAACGTTATTTTTTAGGTTATCAATCGCATAGGACCTACACCGCATCTCAGTATTAAACACGTTTCAGACTTCTACCCAAAAAATAATAAAGTTGCGCCCACACCATTGGCAGATTTCCTATGAGGTCTTCCCAAATATTTAATTCATTTTTATTCATATAAATACCTAGAAAGTGTTTTCAGGATTTTTTGAAATTCACCCCTAAGGGGGTGTAAAGGGGTTGTATACTTTTGCACGAATTCTGCCATATCTAAAATGCGTTTTCTAAATCGCGCAGAAAAATCGCGAAAAAAACATTTTCTTTGACACAGTCTAAAATAAAAGTTCGCAAGAAACTACACGCGAATATCGCACACAGCCGATTTGGCAACACCACGAAAAAGACAAGCGATAATAAACCAAGAAGAAGACACATGGAAGCAATTTGAAAGTTGCATCTATGAGCGTTCATTTCATTCCGTATTAAGCCCACTGTGACGTCAATAAAAAAAATTTTCGTACACGCCACGGTGGATGCAATACGCTATTTGCTTCCACACAGTCCTGGCTGCTGCGGTGAAGCTATCAGCAAGCAGAAATCTGATAAGAAATAAGTGCTACCAGAGTAGGATAGGAATTGAATTTTGATCGAAGTTTGGAATTGAATTGTGGTAAATAGTTGAATTATATTTAATTTGATTTTTAGATCTCAGGAACCACTTACGCTAGGAGACTAAAAGGACAAACGACAAAAACTTTGGATTAGAATATCTTCCGAACCAATTATAACAGGAAGGTAAAATTTGGTTTGTGTATATAGGATTACGAATGGAGCCCATTAAAATTTTTGAGGTGGGAGGTGGAGCACAAAAGTGGGGCGATAGCCATTTTTAATAAAATTTCATCTGTACATCTCAAGAACCGTACCACATATGATCTTAGAAATTTTACAGGTGTTAGGCCCAGCAGACTTCTAACAGGGAAAAAATGTTGGAGGTACTGGTGAAGGGGCTGATGGTGGGAGGGTGTGGAAAGAAAATAATATCGATTTTTATTTTTCAAAAACCACAAACTATAGAAAGCTAAAAATTGACTACATGAAGCCAATAAAGTGGTATCCTAGAAACATTTTTTTATATGGGCAAGGCAGTGGGTGGGTGGTGGTTTTTTAAATCTCAGAAACGGCTTATGAAGAAGAAAGTTGGAACTTAGTACGTACATGTACGTAGGCTACTCAAGAAATTAAAGGAAAAAATTCAGATTTTTATTGGCATAGAGGATTTTATTTCTGCGGGTTCTTTATGTGCGCCTAGAAATGTTTTTTTTCCAATTTTTCGATATCCAACCCCTTAGGGGGTGTAAAGTGGTTGTGTAGATTTTGACGAATTTCCATATATTGGGTTTAATAAGATATTCAATTCACTTTTATTTCTAAAGGCTTTAAATTTAATCGAAGAAAAATCTGATGCAAGCATTTTTTGATATTAAACCCCTGGGGGTTTTCACGAATTCCGAAAAACCTTTATGGTTAATGAGATCGAATTCGGTTTTACTTCTATTGACTCTTCTATTCAGAAAAATACGTAAATAAATAAAAAAAAAAAAATGTGCCAATACTCTGGGCGAAACTTTATAATTTTTTTTTATAGAAGTCCGGAACGCGTTTAATGATTAGATGCGGTGTAGATGACTGCGACTGACAACCTTTAAAAATAACGTTCCAAGTAGCCTCCTGGTTTCCGTTCGTGATTGCTGGGTGCTTTTATATTAGTAATGTTAAAAGTAGCTAATGGAGGAGGTTCAATTAATATCCAGTAAATTTATAGGTAGAATAATAATAATAAATTTTGGATATTAACCAATTGCTTCCCCTTGTTGAATTATCACGCCACGCCACTGGTTTTAACTTCTAAGGGATTCTTTTGTCGCCTAAAAACTAATTTTGGAATTTTTTGATGTTTAATTCTCACGGGAACGTACATATTCACAAAAATATGATTGTGAAGTCTACACGTGCTTTTTATATGTATAATAGTGCTGGGAGCTAGGGGTTCGCCGGGATTTCAAGTAAAACACAATTCGTTTAGAATCAAAATAAGTAACATTTTATTTAAATCGCACTTTAATTATATTCGCACTATATGGCAATACCGGCCGCGTATTTATATCGCTTGATTCGATCACACGCAATCGATCGCTTTCCACCAATACGGTCACGTATTCACGCTGGCTGTCACAGTCGACGTAATAAAATTACTATGTCCTCGCTGAAAGCTTCACCTGCTTTTATACTAGCCGGTTGCAGTCTAGGATGTACTTGAATGTTCGCTCGGTGATGTATGTGGATGGTTCTAGAAAGCTTTAGAGCTTTCGATTTTGATCTTCGTTCGGTGGTGTATGTAGAGGGTTCTAGTGAGCTTGAGATCTTTCGACTTTGATCCTGATTGGATTCTAGTACATTGGAGAGCATTCGATAAGAAGGGAGATACAATCGTGTTGTTTCGCCTTATTTACTTCAGCTAGGTATTCGGTTGTTGCTGTTTCCATTATGTGAAACGATCGAGTTGCACGGTTGCGCCAGGTTTGCATGTAACAATACGCTAAGTCAACTTAAGGATTGTTCGATATTTTATTTTCCATGAGCGGCTTATTTATTTCACCGTTTGTAGAGAATACTAGTGAATGTTGAAAGTTGAATCTTACAAGGCGGTATTCTTGTGATAAAATCAACTTTCCTCCTTTTCATTCTTTTGAAGGACGCGACGAAAGACATTGGTCCGTTGCCAAATGTGCAAAGGCGCTTGTCGATATTAATACAATACTTACAAACAGCTGACGTAGCTAGTTTAACTCGCAAACTATTTTACTAACCACAATCTCTTCTGATACTTGTAGCACTTAACATTTTAAAAATACGGTCCGTCGCCACTTTGACTGTTCAACTAGACCCAAATTTTTTTCCACCACTTTGAATCAACTATTTACGATTTCGATTGACTGTAACGAAGTCCTTCAAGCTGTACAATCGCAATAAAGATAATCTTCCTATCTAGATAAGAACTAACCGCCCATCGTCCTATTGTAAAAATATGAGTGTTTCGTAAAAATACGGAAGAAACACTATGAAAGTAACGTATGCTCCCTAGCTAGCAAACTTGCTCCCAAACTGGCATCTTCTGTCTTATCGCTCTATAATCTCATACACAAGTTGTACGATAGTGTAATAACTGATGAATTAAATATATTTTGGTCCATGTATTCCTGTGCTACTGTGGCTATTTATGTATGGTATTAACATTAATTGATGCGGGTAAAATTGGTTCAATATGTTTTTTACGACTAGTTATACACTTGAAAATTTCGAGCCACAATTGAACTGACGGAAATCGAAGTTATTTAAGATCAACGTACTAAAAAAAATTTTGGAACGCTACAATCTAAGGATAGACACGTTTAAATTGCTTTATAACTCCGAACTTATTTTACCTTGAAGCATTAATAACATTACCGAGAACTTATTACATTTCTGCGTAAAAAAATGATCCTCTGAAAGGAATTTAAAAATCTTATATCAGTGGTCTTGAGTGGTTCGAACGGACCGCGTAATCTATAGCAAATCACTATCTACGCTAGGATTACGTAGAGGCGGAAACATCTTTTCATTAAGTCTTATGATGATGCAACCGGTTGTTCTTTTCCTAACTAAAGTGATTATTATGTACTTAACTAATCTAACCCTAACTTACGCTAATGTTCCACTAATAAACCTAATTCATTCATCTTTCCGCCTCTTCTCCGTGTTTACTGCAAAATACACTAATATTTCTTAATTGGTTTACTTTTAGGTGCGTATAATAGGTGCGTATAATAATCGCCCCAGAAAAAAGTGAGCGACATCTACAGAAAAAAACAAACAATTCGGCGGTAAGTACACTCCAGTATAATTCTGAATTCAAACAATAATGATTTGCTTTATTTCTTTTCAGGTCACCATATCATAGTTACGGATGAACCCGTAAGTAATTTTCTGACCAGTTTATCGTTGAAAGTTCTCCATCTTGTAATGAACACCGAAAGGTATGTTTTCACTTTTTTCCCTCGGTTTAATCCACGAAAGATTGTTTTTTATCACATAACAAGAAAGTTTATTTCAGAAGTTAATTTCAGAAATATTAATATTGTTCGAAACTTTCATACCTACATTGACCAATTTTTATCCCCTCTTCAACACGATTTTAACAAGCAATTTTGTGGTACGGTTAAGCGAACAAAAAGAATGAATTTCGTTAATCAATCCTGGAAAATAAAATTTAATAATTTATTTTAATAATGGGTAAATTAGTTAAATTTACCAGGCAATAATTAGTTAATCAGTTTAGTTCATCTTCTCTGCAGATAATTTCAGCTATTTCGTAAAATACCTACACTCACAAAAATCATTTCATTTCAATAAAAATGTTTACTTGTTTCTAGAAAATCAAATTTTCATTAATGTTGAAACTGCCACTTTAAACTTTTATAACACGATCTTTCGTAGTTTCGCGCGATGTGTACCGGTCACATCTACTAGACAGCCTAAGCGTTTTCCGTGGTTCGACGACGACCTGATACATCTGAAAAATTTAAAAACGAAAGCTTGGAAGACATATTGTCTCTCAAGGATAGATTCAGACTACGTTTCCTATTCAACCTTACGCGACCTGTTTATTAGCCGGTCTATACTAAAATATCCTAATTTCAATAAAACTTTCACACTAACATCCGATGCATCAAACTTCGCTCTCGGAGCAGTTATATCACAAGAAGCACACCCTATTTGTTATGCATCTAGAACATTGAATACGCACGAAGAAAAGTACAGCAGTATCGAAAAGGAACTTTTAGGAATTGTTTCGGGTACATTCCATTTGAGACCATATTTATATGGACGACAATTTAAAATTAAAACCGATCATAAACCCCTAACTTGGCTCACAAATTTAAAGGAACCGAATTTAAAACTGCAACGTTGAAAAACAGAACTCGAACAGTATGATTTTACTATAGAATATATAAAAGGAAAGGAAAATTACGTAGCAGACGCATTAAACAGATTAGAAATAAATGTCAACGAAATCGGATCTAGTAATCAGTCAATCATAGCAACCATACATAGCGCGGAGGAAGATAACACAAATTTCATAGGAATTTCCGAAAAACCATTCAACTTTTCTAATTTCCAAATAATTATCCAAAAATCACAAGGGAACAAAATACAAAAAATAAATTATAAAGGAAGAAAACAATTGTTATGCGAATCACGATTACAAAACAAGGAATATATGAAATAATTGATACATAATCATTTGCCTAATAAAGGAAAAATTGGGATATATGTACATACACATACTCAAAAAAGTCTGCGTACATCTCATTAGTAAATTCTGAATGATGTTGGAATCGTATGAATCAATAATGTGATCTTGATTTAATCATTTCGATAAAAAAGCCTAAACTGCAAGAAATGTATTGAAGCAGGTTTGATTAAAAAATTCCCAAATTTAACGAAGATATGGTAATTTCAATACTTGGAAGTCTGTGAGCGGCCCCAAAAAAGTCTACGTACACATCACAAAATTTGGGGATTCCCCGAAATGTGCAGTGGTTATGCCTACATTTTTTCATTGATTCGCGTGACGATACTTCATTGGAAAATTGTTTGAGAGTTTTGCGTGAATTAAAAACTTTTCTGTAATATGGAAGTTAAAAATAAGGAAATCAGTGTTAGTGAGCGTAAAGTGATAGTGAAATTGCGTGAAAACGGGAAAAGTTTTCGTAAAATCGCAATAGTTAGAAGAACCCATTCCTCGGTACAAAGGGTTGTTGCTAATTACGAAGAAACCGGTTTGATTATTTCACGGCATCGATCAGGACGTCCTCCTAAACTTACAGCACGTGAACGTCGGAGTATTATTAATGCTGTGAAAAAAATCCCCGATTAACGGCGTTCCAAATTGTGCAGGACATAAAACAGAAATATAATAAAACAATATGCGGCGTATACCTCGTACGTCAATAATGTAACGATTAGGGAAAAACCTAAGCGGTTCTGTGATTTCGTCAATTCAAAAAGAAATTCCGACGGATACCCCGCTTCTATGTCTTTTGATGATGTGGTCAGCGATGACCCTTCAGTCATTAGCAACTTCTTCGGGAACTACTTCCGTGCTGCTTTCACTTCTTCAAACTGTGATAATAGTTTTAAGGATCATAATCACTTGACAAAGTTTCCTTCTACTTCATTGGAGATGAAGGATCTGCACATAGACGAAGCTACTGTTTTGAAATTTATCTCAAATATTGCAGATAGTTTTTCTGTTGGTCCAGACGGCATCCCTCCAAGCGTTCTAAAATGATGCAGCTCTTCCCTAGTAGCACCCTTGTGCTATTTATTCAATTCTTCTCTTCGTTCAGGGGTATTTCCCAGTTCATGGAAATATTCTACTATTAAGCCGTTATTTAAGAAAGGTAAAAGAATGGATGTACGAAATTATCGGCCTGTCGCCAACCTTTCTTGTATTTCGAAGCTTTTCGAGGCTATTGTTTGTGATGTAATGCAAATTTCATTGCAAATCAATCATAAGTCCATCCCAACATGGATTTACTAAGGGTAGGTCTACTACCACAAATTTAATGGAATTTGCTAATTTTTCCGTTAAAGCGATTGAAGGTGGAAATCAGGTGGACTGCATTTACACTGATTTCAGCAAGGCGTTCGACAAAATGAATCATTCCATCCTGACTTATAAGCTACAATTACTGGGTTTTCCATTCACGTTTATTAATTGGATCAGTTCGTATCTATTTAAACGCACTCAAAAGATGTGTTTTTTCGTGGAGCCCTTTCATCCGATATTTATAATACTTCTGGAGTACCTCAGGGGAGCCATTTGGGTCCGCTTTTATTTATCCTCTTCATTAATGACGTGAGTTCGGTTCTCTCCCACTCTAAAATTTTAATGTATGCTGACGATGCAAAGATTTTTCGTAATGTAACCAATGCGGCTGATTGTTCTCTTCTTCAGAGTGACCTGCAACGGTTTTATAACTGTTGTACACTAAATTGTATGCCTTTGAATATTAGCAAGTGTATAACTGTATCGTTCTCTAGAAAGAAAACTCCAGTTACATTTGATTATAGTTTAGAAGGAAACCCATTATGTAGAACTGACAAAATGAACGATTTAGGTATATATTTTAATAATGAAGTTACTTTTAATGACCTTTTTGATTATGTTGTCAGTAAGGCTAACTCCGTCTGGGGCTTTGTGCGAAGATGGTGCAAGGATTTCAATGATCCGCATGTTACAACAATGTTGTACTGCACATTTGTCCGTTCTATTTTGGAATATGCCTGCCCGGTATGGGCTCCATACTATGACGTTCATAAAAATAGAATTGAGTCGGTTCAGAGAAAATTCTTGCGATTCGCACTTAAAGGTCTTCCTTGGCATGATCCACTGCATCTGCCTCCTTACCATGAGCGTCTTAAACTCCTGCCGATGGAGTCGTTGGTTGATAGACGAGATGTCCTTAGAGCTGTTTTTGCTTTCAAGGTAATTTCTGGTGATATTAACTCCCCGTCATTGCTGGAAGCCGTTACTTTCAAAGTTCCATTTCGATCCTTGAGAGATTATGTGTTGCTGGATATTCCTCACCATCGGACAAATTACGGCCAACATGAACCAATCACATCTCTTTCACGCATTTTACTTTATTATTTCAATACTACAGTATTGTTATCGATTTTTAAAAAAAAAAATTTGCTACCCTCAAAATTTTTTTTTCACGTTTCATGACTAGTAGACACGAAAAAAACCCAAAAAATTTTCAGTCCGTCTGTCCGCCGTACGCCGTACGCCGTACGTCTACCGGTGTACGCAAAATTGTTTGAAGGCTCGTAGCACCCAAACCCTATGAGCTATTTAGTTGAATTTTTTTTCGTGGGTGCAGTGGGTATGCCCCTTAAAGTGACCAAATTTGGAGGGGTGGGGGTGTGAGGGGGGAGGAGGGGGAAGCGTTTTAGACGGAAAATTTTGGTTTCTAGATCTCAGCAACCGCTTATGCTAGGAGGCTGAAATTTGAAATTTATATAGAGCTTCGCAGTGGACCCATTTGCAAAAAAATTGCCGATATAGGTGAAGGGGTTCGGGCGTGGCGGGAAAAATAATGCGTCCGAAACGCAAAAAAGGTGAGATCGACACATTCTAAAATCCATATCTTCTAAACGGTTAATGTCACAACATTGAAACTTAATGAATATCTGTAGGTATACTAGGGGAATAGATCGGAAACAAAAATTTGAGTGGAGGCAGTGGCGTACGGCGGTGGGGGGTGAAAAACTTTAGATTACGATATCTCATGAACCAATTGTACTAGATAAATTTTTAAAGGGGGCGGTGGAGCATGAAAGTGGAGGGGATAAGAATTATTCTAAAAAATCACATCTCATATCTCAAGAACAGTGTAAGATAGATGTTTAAAATTTTTACCAAAAGTAGGCCTAGTAGACCCCTAGCGGAAAACAAAATTTAGGAAGTGAGGGTGTAGAGGGTGAGAGTGGGGAGGGTGAAAAGGAAAAAGTTCCGATTTTAATATCTCGATAACCTATAATGATATAAAGCTGAAACTTGGTATTTGGATAGAGCTATATTAGTAGCATCTTGAAAAAATATAATTTGTTATAGGGGTAGTATGGTACGGGGCTGGGGGGTGTTTTTCCTATCTATAGAACGGCTTATGCTACAAACTTGAAACTCGGTACGTTTATGTAAATCAACTAGAAAACTAATTTAAATAAAAAAAAATTTCAAATTTCTATTGGCGTTCAGAGGGGGGCAAAATAAATGATCAGTGAAAATGGAATGCATATATTTTCACGGGTTTCGTCATATCTATTAGGTCTTCCCAAATATTTAATTCATTTTTATTCTACGGTTTCTTCATATAAATACCTAGAAAGTGTTTTCAGGATTTTTTTAAATTCAACCCCTAAGGGGGAGCGAAGGGGGTTGTAAACTTTTTCACGAATTCTACTACCCACGTCTTATCAGATATCGAATATCTTTTCAGTTTCACGTGATTGCGTAATAATCGCCTAAAACTTGTTTTTAAGTTTTTTCATTTTTCAGCCCCTAAGAGGGTATAAACGGGTTGAACACGTTTTAACGAGTTCCGTCATTTCCTTTAGAAGTGATAAGAAATTGAATTGGTTCCTACTGTCTCGTGCTGTCTTCATATTTATTTATTAACTCCTTTCAGGATTTTTTGATATTCAACCCCCAAGTGGGTGTAAGGAGGTTGCATATCTGATGATACATCGAATTCATTTTTACTTCCTAAGGTTTCCTATATAAAAAAGCCAAAAAGTCAATTTTAGTATTTTAGATATTCAATCCTAATGGGTGTAAGGGGGTTGTATGCTTTTCAAAGTTTCGACATATTTCTTAGGTTCGATGAGATTCCACAGACTTTTTATATAATCGCCTACAAATCCATTTCTCAATTTTTCGGTATTCAACCCCCAAGGGTTTGTATATGTTTTCACAATTTTGGCCATTCCTTAGTTCTGATGAGATATAAAATTGATTATTACGGCCAACCAATTCACGATTTTTCGAATTTCAAAAACCAAGGGGGTGTGAAGGGTTTGCTTACGTTCTCACAAATTTTTCAAAATCCGTCATGTCTCATGAGATATCAAGTTGCTTCTTATGAAATCGTCTAAAAACGTGTTTCACAATTTTTTCGAAATTCAAACCCCAAGTGGAAGTAATGGGTTTGTATACGTTTTAACAATTCGTCATATCTCTTAATTCTGATAAGGCATCAAATTCGTTTTTGCTTCTATGGGCTCTTAGTGTACATAATATACCGAAATTCGAATAGTCTTTCAATGTTTAATCAGCTAAAAATCTCTATTTTAAATATTTTTATATTAAGAACAAAAATAATTTTCCAAGAAATCTAATAATCCCGAAGCAACTCATGATACACTCCGACTTTGACCGCTCCCGAACTTTGACCCGAAAAATAATAAAGTTTCGACCATTGGCAGATTTTTTAATTATAGTTACAGTCAAATTGACTTTAACATTTCTGTTCAACTGTTAAAATCGGCTTTATCAAATAAATAATGTAATATTATATTTAGGCATTTATGAGTGTACGGATATAATGATGTATTTTTGTACTTATTTTGTTGTATTTATTTTTTTTTTTTTTATATTTTGTAATTTTTGTTATAAGTAATCAGTATTTGATGAATTTGAATAATAAATAAATAAAGTTATATGTGCAGGACATTTTCTGTACATTTTTACTTGTTATGTTGCGTGTAATTCATCGGCAAGTCAATTGTCTGCGCTCTTCGAATCTCTGTCGTTTTTTATAAATCAGTGTGATCCTCGCTCCAAACTCATCATATGTGGTGATTTTAATATGCCATATATAAGATGGTGTAATAACATTCCTTCTGCCTTGCCTTCTTATTCTCAACACCTTTTCCACCTCAAATTCTTTATGGAATTGTGTGCTATTACGCAATTAAATTGTGTTCAGAATAAGAATGATTGAATTCTAGATCTAATTTTTTCGAATGTATGCTCCAACGATTTTAATTTTTTTTTCTTCTACTACAGAGCTTGTACCCCTTGACTCCCATCATCCTCCCATTGAGCTTGTGATTAAAATAAATACATCTAACCGGTCATCGTTAACAAGTCGCTCAAAGCGCAATTTCTTTAAGTGTAACTATGATGTAATTTCTTCTGACTTACAGGAGCTTAATTTGCTAGCAACTCTGGAATCTGAGTCCGTTGTCTCTTCTGTTGACTGCTTTTACAGTTCTTTAAACTCAATCATTTCTGAGCGTGTTCCGTTCTACTCCACGAAACGCAGTGCCTTCCCTCAATGGTTCAATAATATCATTATTAAGTTAGTATACAAAAAAAACAAGGCACGGAGAACTTTTCTTAAGAACCGTAATCCTGTAAACGCATCCCGTTTTGCTGATATTAGAAAGCAGCTAAAGAGGGAAATAAAGAAAGGTTTTCGTTCATATGTGGACAACCTAAATTCCTCTCTTTCTACTGGGAATGTTAAGCCGTTTTGGAATTATTCTAATTCATCTCGAACTGCTTCTTCTAACCCCTCCAGTATTACACACTTGGATGTTACTGCATCCAATCCTTGTGATATTGCTGAACTTTTCTCGCAATATTTCCAGTCTGTCTACTCCACCAGTTCACCTTCATCTACGCCTTGTCTCGTCGATAATCAGACCAATCTCTTGCCAGAGTTCGATAGTCAAGACGTTCTTGCTGTCATTAACTCTTTAGATGGTAATGGCAGTGCTGGACCGGACGAAATTCCAAACATTTTCGCAATAAATCTTGGACACATCCTAGCTGAACCTTTGGCGAAACTTTTCACTATGTCCCTCACAGAAGGAATTTTCCCCACTCAATGGAAGGACTCTTACGTTATTCCTATCTTTAAGAAGGGTGAAAAGCAAAAGGTTGAAAATTACCGTCCAATCTGTCTACCTTTCTGCTTTTCAAAAATATTTGAAAAGTTACTACATGAATTCATTTTTCCACGAGTCAGCTCCCTAATATCAGTCAAGCAACATGGATTTTTTAAAGGACGCTCTACGGAGACGAATCTTGTTTCCTTCTCAAACTCAGTCTCATGTGCGCTCGAAAATCGTTTTTCTGTCCACACGATTTATACAGACTTTTCTAAAGCCTTTGACACTCTATACTGCTTAATAAACTGCAATCGTTTGAAATAGATGCTGCTTTGTTGCAATGGTTCTCTTCGTACTTAAGTGATCGTAAACAATACGTTATATTTAATGGAGCTCAATCCAATCCATACTTTGCATCGTCTGGTGTTCCCCAAGGCTCTACCTTGGGTCCCCTACTTTTCGTTTTGTTTGTGAATGATCTTCTTACGGGTTTTCAGTCTGATCATTTAATGTATGCCGATGATCTCAAATTATTCAGAGTCGTGAAATCTATTTCTGACTGTAAAATCCTACAAGATGACATTAATAAATTAAATTATTAGTGCATGCAGAATAACCTCCGTTTGAACACTCAGAAATGTTTTAAAATGATATACACAAATAAGGATTGTTGCCTTAACTTTGATTACCACATTGATAATGCTCTCCTCGTTGAAGTCTCTTGCATAAAGGATTTAGGGGTAATGTTTGACAACAGATTAAAGTTTGATCAGCACATAGTCAAAGTCTGCAAACATGCATTTAGATTATGTGGTTTTATATTGAGAACTGCTCATCCATTCCATAATATACATGTTTATACGTAATTGTTTAATAGTCTGGTTCGGTCTCGTCTGGAGTATTGTTCTGTTGTGTGGAACCCTCACTACCAATTTCTTGTGACTGCATTGGAATCAGTACAACGACGTTTTACAAAATCTGTTTTCCGAAGGCTCAATTTATCTGACATTTGCTATGAAAGTCGATTAGAGTTACTTGGCCTATCACGTTTAAAGGACAGAAGACTATATTTGGACATGGTATTTTTATTTAAAGTAAATTTTGTTTTTAACACTAATCTTCAAAGTGAACTTCAATTGCGTACTAATGTATGTAATACCAGATCACAAACTCTATTCGTTGTACCATATGCGCGGCTAAACGTATATTTCCACTCTCCTTTACTTAGGCTGCCTCGCATATTCAATCAATCTTGCCTTAGTTTTCACGACTTCATTCAAGTTGTATTTAAGATTCACGTTGTCTATTAAATAACTGTATTTAATTCTATTTAGTTTTCATTTTTCTTTATTTTTTTTTTTCTATTTTAATATGAATCTCAATTATTTTGTTTTTATTTTACTTTTTTATCACTTGGCTACATTTATAATTGGTATTTTTTTAAACTTTCTGTTCATTGAGTCCTTAAATAAATAAATAAATAATTCATTTATATTGACATCAGAACCAAAAAACTACCATTGTATTTCAAGATTTTACATATATAATTCATTTACCATACTCCAATATCAGAAGAAAAAAATTATCAAAATAGAAACATGACATCGATAAAAAAAAAATTTTAAATAATAATTTGTAAGGTAATAAAATAATATAATGTAAGGAGTACAAGTCTCAAATGTATCGAGCACCTGGGGTTCTAAAAACGTATTTCATATATACATACTATTACTCAACAACTAAGAACCTATCAAAAAATCTGCCTATGGTCTGGGCGAAACTTTATTATTTTTCGGGTCAAAGTTCTGGAGCGGTCAAAGTCGGAGTGTATCATGAGTTGTTTCGAGATTATTACACGGAGAAAAAAGTACTAGTTAGAACAAATAAAAAGCTGGTTCACTCAAAGATTTTCACGTTTAAAAAGGCGCCAATAGTAAAAATGTTTGATTTCAAATAGGAAAAGCTTTTACTCCGAACAATTTATTTCAAACGTGAAATTTTGTTATATCAAATACTATTTTGTTTAAATCAAATGCACAGAAATTTGAATTAGCCATTAATATTGAAAATATCTTGCTTTATTCCAACTGATAAAACTTTCGGATCAAACGCTTAGAACTTTGAATCAACGAATAATATTTCTTTTAATCCAAATAAATCTTCTTTTATTTGAACTAATGTAAATTTTGAATCTAACACACCGCAATTTGAATCGGCGATCAATATCCCTTTAGATTTAAATAAATCTACCTTTATTTCAACTGATTTAAATTTTTAGTAGGTATGTAAATAAAAGTAAATTTGTATATAGGTATAAACAAAAATTTATTTTTAATCCATGTTGATATTATACAAATAAATTAATAATAACAATTCATAAGTAAAATAATTAAATTATTCATTTTTCAATGTGCCGGTTTGAGAAAACTTGGTAACATTTAAATTGGGCACAATTATATTTATCTACTGTATTTAGTTCATGAACATATTTTAAATGATCTATCAAATTAAAAACTTCAATAAATTTCGATAAGCATAAATAACCAATGTACATTTTGACACAATATTATAGTAAAAACTAGCAAGGAATTTAAGCGCTATTTTCCAAGTGAATTATAAGTCCGAAGACTGTAGGAAAAGGAAGCTCCCTTGGTGTTGAAAATTTATAAAAATAGCGTTGTAAAAAGATTCACACCGCACAGCAATACTGTGGGTATTCTAAATTGAATATTTGAAATATTTTAAATGTGGTATCCCGAGCTAATATAAATCTATCGAATAGGTGCTTATTTCCATCGAAGAATACATAAAAAATAGTAAGTGATTTGAAGTCATTTCCTACTACAACTATAAGAGGCTGAAGTGTTACCCGACTTTTGTAGAATTTGTCTCTTATTTCTGTTAACCGTGATTCAAATTCCCGGATGTTTTTAAGATGAAGCACCAGGAAGTCCTTAGCTTCTTCGATAGTAGTTTTCCGTTTCTTGTGCGGTCGTCCTTCTGTTTCCTTCGAAATTCTAGCTGTTGGAGGAATGACTGCATTTAGTAGAAGTAAAATTGTGCAGTCCCTGGAACCTAAAAATAAATTGAATATTAAATTGATTTAAGCAAATAGAAAATTTAATAAAATTTTTACTTTCAGATAAGTTCTAGTCAATAAAAGATAACAATAATAGTGACTGCTTATCTCGTATAGTCTTTTGTAAATAAAGAACAATTTTCTTTACAAAACGTTCCCAATTTTCGAAGAGGTTGTTAGTTGCTGAAGGAAAACATTTTTCAAAATCAATGTTAATCTGAAAAAAATATGTGAAAATTTCTGAAAATATTCATGTGCTCCTTGAAATGAAATCATACCAATTTAGAACCTAACTCCGCATGCTTATATAACGGCCATTCCTGTATTATTTTTTCAATACAATATATATTGTTGAAAATTAAGGAGCGTCGGAATGACGAAGTTTTTTGCCATTTCTCGATAACCTCTTGCGGTAAGTAAGCGCGATTGATCCATCGACCTCTGGTATATTAATTCCATGACTTTCCACTTCGTGGTCTGTTATTTTCTTCGCCTTATTTTTAACATTGAAGTACCGATCGTGTAACTTAGCACTTAGTCTTGGAGCGTAATAAGTAATCTATAAAAAATATTGAAATCAATTATTAATGCATTTAAAACATAGACATAAAAACATACCGAATTTTCACCGGGAAATTCTTCTACTATCTTTTGGCTCAAGACTTTTAAATCCTCAACCGTTAATTTGCTGTGTTTTGCTAAGGCAGCATCGATTATAATGTTCGAAATGCTTTGCTGATCTGTCGGTGATAGGGTTTTACTGAAGTTATAACTTTCTAACGTAACTTCCCCTCTATTTGAACGTCTAAGTATTTCCTTTATATTAACCTAAATTATTAATAATATATTTTCAGACTGACACTCTTTATTAGGAAAAAAATAGGTATTTACCACATGTGCATTAAAACCTGTTGCGCCTTCGGAAGTAGATGAAGTGTACGTTAAATCACTAGGTAAGGACTTCACCCAGTTTACCACTGCACTGGTAACTGATAACGTATCATCGCTCTTCTGAAAAGTCACAAACTTGATTATAATTTATCACTTTGTGAACTACATAATATGCCATTTATACTCGTAGCCATTTAGATTTATAAATAGTAAATAGAAATCTTGCGGACTTGAAGAGAGCAGTCCAAAAAATATCACATGCTTTAACTACTTAAAAAACCACATGCAAATTTTTCATATTTAATTCGGAAATTTACACTGTTTCGATTTTTTTTCGTTGTAATTTTCTTAATTAATTAAATATGCTCATAGTGTACTTACCAAAGAACTGATCCAATTTCGAAGTTTAGTCCTGAATTTCGCCTTTGTTCCAATTTCTGCATCACCCGGGAAAATTTGTTGAATATGACTTTCTGAAAGGTATTGAATTTCTTCAATGCCGACACCAATTTCTGTAATAGTTCACAACATGTACAACAAATAAGCACAAAGATTTAAATTAAATCACCATTTAAAAATAAATAAACGTAAAAAATAAATGAAATCACCATCCAGTCTTCCGCGAATGTTCTCCATATTCCATTGCTGTAATTGTTTCTGTAACTCGTCATTCTCGAGAAACATAATTTGAATATTGTTTATATCGACGTTCATTTGACACAATTTAAACACAATTTTCACGATTTTCAAGCTAACTTCTTTAGGTTATGAAATCACATTTAATCACACCACATCACATTTAAAACAAAGGCAAGCGACAAGCTAACAGAACAGTGATTCAGTCGTAGCTCACATTAAGCCAGCAGCCGCGTAGTATTTGAAACAAAAGCAACCATACCAGACAGACCTAGTGTATAATTTCACACTGTATCATACCAGACAGGCCTCTACATATTTTGTACGGCGTTTCAAATAAATAATGAAACATTTGATTCAAACATTGAGAGAGTTCGAATTAAAATTTAACAAATTGTCAATTTAAACCAAATAAAATTACGTTTGAATTGAATTTGGTGTTTTTGAATGCGTTTTTCAAAAGCGAACTTTTGAAAAATGTTGTCGATTCAAAGTATGTTTTATTTGAGTTAAGCACAAAGTGTTTAATTCAACTAGGAAAAGTTCAAAAACTCTTTCAAATGTTGTCAATGTTTGTTTCAAATGATGTGTTTTCTCTCCGTGTAGATTTGTTGGAAAATTAATTTTGTTTTTAAAATGAAAATATTTAAAATAGCGATTTTTAACCGATTACCATTGGAAAAGCCCGTGTAGACTATTCGAATTTCGGTATATCATGTACACTAAAAGCCCATAGAAGTAAAAACGAATTTGTTGCCTTATCAGAATTAAGAGATATGACGAATTGTTAAAACGTATACAAACCCATTACTTCCAGTTGGGGTTTGAATTTCGAAAAAATTATGAAAAAGTTAATAAATAAATATGAAGACAGCACGAAAAAGTAGGAACCAATTCAATTTCTTATCACTTCTAAAAGAAATTACGGAACTCGTGAAAACGTGTTCAACCCGTTACCCTCTTAGGAGCTGAAAAAGGAAAAAACTTAAAAACAAGTGTAGGCGATTATTACGCAAGCACGTGAAAGTGAAAAGATATTCGATATTTGATAAGACCTGGGGATATAGTAGAATTCGTGAAAAAGTTTACAACACCCTTTGCACCCCTTAGGGGTCGAATTTTAAAAAATCCTAAAAACACTTTCTAGATATTTATTTGAAGAAGACGTACAATAAAAATGAATTCAATATTAAGGAAAACCTAATAGATATGACGAAAACCGTGAAAATATATGCATTCCATTTTCACTGATCATTTTTTTGCCCCCCCTCCGAAAGCCAATAGATATTTGAAATTTTTTTTTAATCTAAATTAGTTTTCTAGTTGATCTACATAAACGTAACGAGTTTCAACTTTGTAGCCTAAGCCGTTCTATAGATAGGAAAAACACCTCCCACCCCCGTACAATACTACCCCTATAAAAAATTATATTTTTCCAAGATGCTACTAATATAGCTCTATCTAAATACCAAGTTTCAGCTTTATATCATTATAGGTTCTATAGATATAAGAATCGGAACTTTTCATTTTCACCCTCCCCCACCCTCACCCTCTACACCCACACTTCCAAAATTTTGTTTTCTGCTAGGGGTCTATTAGACCTACTTCTGGTAAAAATTTTAAACATCTAACTTACACCGTTATTGAGATATGAGACGTGATTTTTTAGAAAAATTCTTATCCCCTCCACTTTCATGCTCCACCGCTCCCTTAAAAAATTTTACTTTCAGCAAACTTCATTTGTCAACTTTTATACAAAAACCAAATTTTATTTGTCTAGTGCAATTGGTTCGTGAGATCTCGTAATCTAATTTTTTCACCTCCCACCGCCGTACGCCACTGTCCCCACTCAAAAATTTGTTTCCGATCTGTTCTCCTAGTATACCTACAGATATTCATTAAGTTTCAATTTTGCGTCATTAACCGTTTAGGAGATATGGATTTTAAAATGACTCAATCTCACCTTTTTTGCGTTTCGGAAGCATTATTTTTCCCCCCACTCCGAAACCCCTTCACCTATATCAACAATTATTTTGCAAATGGGTCCACTATCAAACCTCTATATAAATTCCAAATTTCAGCCTCCTAGCATAAGCGGTTGCTGAGATCTAGAAACCAAAATTTTCCGTCTAAAACGCTTCCCCCTCCTCCACCCTCACTCCCCCACCACTCAGAGGGGCCTACCCAGTCTATTTATAAAAAAAAATTTCAATTTAATAGCCCGAAGGGTTTGGGTGCTACGAGCCTTCAAACGATTTTGCGTACAGCGGTCGACGTACGGCGGACAGACGGACTGCAATTTTTTTTTGCTTTTTTCGTGTCTACTAGTCATGAAACGTAAAAAAATAATTTTGGGGGTAACAAATTTTTTTGTTTTAAAAATCGATAACAATACTGTATTATTGAAATAATAAAGTAAAACGTTCTAAAATCACCAGTCTAATTTTCAAATGTTAAGCTCGTCAAACAGTGAACAAATACATTATTTATTCGATGTTCTTCATTGTATTTTAAAATGGCGTCAATGAAAAAAAATTGAAACAGATAAGATCAGATAAATATTACCATCAAATTCAGTTTCGTCTCATCGATCCCCTATACAATCGATCGATCCGATGATGTCCCATCGAGCCACGCACTCCTCTACATACGAAAATGACTACATGAACAACAACACGTTGTTTCAAACACGAAGAATGAATGCATGGATAGTCCGCTTTACATGGGCGTCCGCGGGATTTTTGCCATGGTTGGCAAATTTTCAGAAGAGTAGGATTTTACTATTAACGAGGGTTTAAATTGAAAACACATATATCCCAACAAGCCGGGCGCAACTTTATGATTCTTGGATCACTTTAGATATCGAATATGGCATTATTACTATTGCGTTATTCAAATATCAAAATGATTATTTTCGTGCATGATTATTTGGTGCGATTTCGCATTGGTCGAGTAGACATTTCTGTTTTACTGTTTCGGAATTGACGATTTGTATGGGAGGTCCTTGACAGGACGCAGTGCGAAAATCGCGAATAGCGGATTTTGAGAGCGCATAAATCATAGATTCAGCTGGTTAGTTATTTGGTGAAATTTTTGCTTTTGGAGAATCTCAACCTGCGAGTTGTATGGGAGGTCCTTGAAAGGACATAGCGCAAAAATCAGTTGTAATGAATTCTGAGAGCGCATAAATAGCGCATAATTCCTGTGTATTTATTTTTTCAATTATTTCATATTTTAGGGGTGGGGGACTAGCTTGCCGTCTACTCAGCCCTCCCACCTTTAAATGATTTATCCTTACTAAACGAAAGGAGCGCAAAAATTATTTCTTGGTGTTTTGGAGAGCGCATAAATAGCGCATAATTCTGTAATTTTTTCATTAAGTTTGGATGAAGTGGGGGGCCAGCTGGGCGGACGTAGAGTGCCGGAATGTTCTTCGACCAAAAAGAAAAACATGACCCCGTCCTCATATTTCCGCTATAACGGTGCGCGCCTGAGCGCCGCAGTGACCGACCACTGTGCCTTCTTCAACAGTATCACTATGGACCCTCGCGGGTCTATGTGAGGCTTTGGCCGCCACTGTACACCTAACCTAACCTATGATGATTTCAGGTTAACAACTACGGATTCTCAATATGACAACAAACATTTATTTCAGTATTTGACCCGAAAATAATAAAGTTTCGCCAAGACCATTGGCAGTTTTTTTTTTTTATAAGCTAATTACATGAAACACAGGCCACTGGTAAATGTCGACAAGTCCGTATGAGGTTCTTCTGGAGTATTTCTTATAATTTAAGAAAGAAAAAACATCATATCTGAAATAAGCCATAAATTTAAGAAAAAAGGCACTTAATATTTATAATAACATGCATCATAAAACCTTAATAAATTAATTTCTCGGTGGTATTGATAAAACTCTTTGATAAGCGCTGGCGCAGCAGGAGGAGTTTAAATATCTCCTGCAGTACAAGCACGTAAAAAAGAATTGTTCTATTTTTTTGCGCTGAGTGTTTCTTGCAGTAATTTTCTGACCAGTTTTATCGTTGAAAGTTCTCCATAGCTCTTCCCAGCAAACAACGTAATCATTATATTAGCCTTAATTAGGTGCAATCTATTCCTTAGGGAAAGAGGCCTATGAATTGTAAGGGAAACTTCCACTCAAACAAATTACCTTACCTTAAAAATAACATTCCAAATAGCCTCCTGGTTATTCCTTAGGTTGTCAGTTCCATAGTCACCTACACCGCATCTCAGCATTAAACACTTGCGCCCAGTTTCAACTTTCTGGCATAAGCCGTTTCTGAGATATGTAAAACCACCCACCCGCACCCCCCCCCCCCCCCCTTCGAAATTCTCCATTTTTTCACGAAAACTTTGAGACCGAACCGAACAACATACGCGACGTTTTACAAATGATTTTGATTAACCGCTGTTAGGCGTTCGCCGGCGCGAACGCAGGGGGGGGGGGGGTTGTGGGTTTAAACCCTGGTTGAAATCGGGATAGTACGAAAAAATTACTATCAGTGCCATTTTACATGGTATTAAAAGTATGGCAGCAGTCCCCATGGAACATACAGTGAATAGCAAGGTAAAATTGCTATTTATCATACGTTATATATACAAAAAATTGCAAAATTTAATTTGTAATATTTCAATTTCTGATAATAATAAAAGCAGCTAAGATTATTACTTAATAACAAATTTTGCATTTTCCACTTGGATTTACTATTATATTGACTTATAAAATAAATGGTTTGAAATAGGATATTCTTCCATGTACATTGTACACGGTGCAAGCAAACATAGTAAGGAATGTAAAGTGAAAACAGCAAAATGAGCAATTTGCATTGCTATAATGTCGATGAGTAATAGGCAATATACAATAATAACTAACAGAAAACTATTTTTCAAATGGGAAAATATACTATGATGATGGTATCGTCTTCTTCTTAAAACTTTAATTAGACTCAATTTAAAACATACAAAATGAGAAAAAAAATATTGCAAATTAGACAATAATCAGCCCATTTTTTGCAATATACGAGTATTATATTTAATTGTGGAAAAAAATAACGAGTTTGGAACTTAGGTATTATTGGGATTATAGCAGATGATGTGTAATAATTAAATAAGTATGTGCACTTACTTTTAAAGAAACAAAAATATATTTAATTTATGTTATAAACATAACAATTTATTAATACATACACAGCAAATCTTTTTTCTAGTAAAGTTCAACTAGAGACAATCTAGTGAAAATTTTCTACTGATAATCTAGTGAAAAATTTCCTACTCCCAAAAATCTAGTGAAAATAACTAGAAGTACAGTTCACACTTGTCAATTCAACTGTTTTTATAGTGCTTATCACTATGTTTCTAGGAAAAAAAGTATTGCAACTAGAAAACTGGATAAATTTACTCTGAATCTAGTGAAAATAGAACTAGATGTAAAACAGTGATAAAGACAAGTGGTCAGGCATCATTATTGTCTATGCATTCGGAGGCACGAGATCATAAAGTGAGTTATAATTTAAAAATCGGCCAACAGTCTGGGCGCAACTTTATTATTTTATGGGTAGAAGTCCGAAACGTGTTTAATGATGAGATACGGTGTTGGGTACTATGCGACTGACAACCTAAAAAATAACGTTCCAAATAGCCTCCTGGTTATTTTTGAGGTTGTCAGTCGCATAGTACCCAACACCGTATCTCATCATTAAACACGTTTCGGACTTCTACCCATAAAATAATAAAGTTGCGCCCAGACTGTTGGCCGATTTTTTTTATTTACTTACGTATTTTTTTATCAATAGAATAATTCACAGTAGTAAAAGCGAATTCGATCACATTAAACCTAAGAGATTTTCGGAATCAGTGAAAACTTGAACAATACCCCCAGGGGGCTTAGTTGAGAAAACTACTTAAATCGGTTTTTCCCCGACTACGTTTAAAGCTTATAGAAGTAAAAGTGAATTCCAAATCTCAATATACCTTAGAAATATATCAGAATTCGTGAATATGTACACAACCACTTTACACCCCGTTAGGGGTTGGATATCTAAAACTTTTGAAGATCGTTACTAGGCGCTTATATAAATAGCCCGCAGAAGTAAAATTGCTTTGATAGCTCGACATGTCTAAAAGTTTTAACGAAGTTTGTGAAAATGTAGATTCACGGACATTTTTTTTACTCAACCTCTAAACGCCAATAAAAATCTGAACTTTTTTTTTGCTTTAATTACTCTAATAGTACATCTACATATACGTACTAAGTTTCAACTTTCTAGCATAATCCGTTTCTGAGATATAAAAAACCACCTCTCTCCCCCGTACCTTGATACCCTCTAGGATGTCTCCATAGTGGCTCTATATAATCCTAAATTGTTAGCTTTCTATTCATTATGGTTTTCGAGAAATAAAAATCAGAATGTTTTCCTTTCTACCCCCTTTCACCATCACCCCCAACACCCACACCCCCAACATTTTTTTCCCTATTAGAAGTTTACCGACCCCAACTCCTGTAAAATTTTCACGATCATATCTGATACGGTTTCTGAGATATAAAAATTACATTTTTTGAAAAATTGTTGTCCCCCCACTTTCGTGATCCACCTCCCCTCTCAAAAAATTTAGTTTCGGTAGACTCCTCTTATGATCCCATATACAGAAACTAAATTTTATTTTCCTGGTGTAATTGGTTCCGAAGATATTGTAATCCAAAGTTTTTCACCCCCCACCCCCACACCCCACCACCCCTCTTAAAAATGTTAGCCCTTGTCTAATCTTGAAGTATCCCTAAGGACAACAACAAAGTTTCAATCTTCTGACATCAATAGTTCAGGAGATATGGATTTTAGAATGTTTCAATCCCGTCTTTCATGCGTTAAAGACTTATTGTTTCCCCCCCCCCACTTCCACACCCCTTAACCAAGATCGACCATTTTTTTGCAATTGAGTCCATTATCATAGTACTATATAAGTTCCAAGTTTCAGCCTCCTAGCATAAGTGGTTCCTGAGATCTGGAAACCAAAATTTTTCGTCTAAAACGCTCCCCTCTCCTCTCCCCTTGCACCCCCACCACGCGAAAATATACCAGTTGTAGGGGTTCACCCAATCTACCCACCATAAAAATTTCAATTTAATATCTCAACGGGTTTAGGAGCTACGCGCCTTCAAACGATTTTGCGTACGGCGTACGGCGGACGGCGTACGGCGGACGGCGTACGGCGTACGGCGTCTACGGCGGACAGACGGACATTTTTTTTTTTTTTGCTTTTTTGGTGTTTACTAGTCCTAAAACGTGTAAATACAAAATTTCAGGGTAGCAAACTTTTTTGAAATTTCAGGTCGATCACAATACTTTATTATTAAAAAATAATAAAGTAAAAGTGAAGGTGAAAGTGTGAATATTTTACAAGTGCAAATTCTTGTTGCGGCTCGGAATTACGGTAAGGCTGTTGATGATTGTTTAAATGTTTGAACAGTTTATGGACTTTTTAAACGATGGGATTTTCTGCACCAGTTTCCATGAGAACTGAATTAAAAAAAAAATTCAAATTTCGTTTCCATGGAGACTGGCAGGAAAATGGATAAGTTGATAAGATCCTTTCACAGAATATGTGTTTTAAACGGAAAGAATTAATTATGGCCTTATTTTATTGGCAGATTTTTTCTTTGAAATTCATTTTTAATAATGGATATTGAGCAATTTCATCAGTTCCTGCTACAAAACGGAGTGGATGCCGATACTTCGGAAATTATTATAATAAAAGTTAGAATTAATAAAATTTGTAGTTATATGTAGTTTTAATTTAAGTCACCAAAAAAAATGCGTTTTATGTGTAGAAAGGTTTTGCCTGGTTTTATAGTGGATTTGCAGAAACGACAGCCGTTTATTCTGTGCAGGAGCGACAGTAAATTTGATTCCGCATCGTCGAATTACTATGTTATTGTCGACAAGAAAGTCATCGAAATGGAAAATGATTTGTCATATGCTTTCGATACTTTGTTTAAAGTACATTATGTTCTTAATATCAAATTTGAAAGCGCACTGCAAAAATTTTTAAATTTTTTTGAATGTTTTGTCCATAAAATGAAAAATGTCAAACTTGTAGGAGTCGCAAGCATCCTACAAAAAAAATTTACTTCTTGAATTTTGTATGATTAAATATTTTTCATTTATTTGTCTAAAATTATATATATAATATTCGAAAATAATGTAATATATATTATGTAATATGTATGATATAACCTTATATAATATATGAACAATATACATGGTTGGATTTTTGGAAAACTTTTTGTTTACATATTTAATTAGAAATTCATTTAAACATATAGATATCATCGCTCAAAGGACGTTACTAACATTTTTTTGGAGTCAATTTTTTGTCTTTTATGATAAATTACTCTTAAAACACGCCATCCTTAAACATTTTAAAAAGCTTTAATAGAAATACGATGTATCAACCGAAATAATGGATATGCATTTTGTAAGCAAACTATCAAAATTAACCAGAAACTTGGCTTCGAACAAAATGTTACTTACACCCTTTCTGCATTAGAGCGGCGATAATGCCTGAAGTTCTACTAACTACGCAGTTTCGTTTGGTAGATTACTAGTGTCTTGCTTCTTTATCAAAACAACTGAAGTACTAGTAAATAGAACTAGATTATTGACAAATTCTGATAGAAATTCAGTAAAAATATTTCCTGTAATACTAGTAAATAGAACTAGATTATTGACAGGATTCTGATAGAAATCCAGTAAAACAATTCCCTGATATTCTAGTGCAGGGGTCTCCAAACTATTTTTCGAAAGAGCCAAATTTGTGGCTCCGAAATCTTCCAAGGAGCCACTTTTTGAGCAAAAAATCATAATTTTTCAGTAATAAATTACGTTTATCTTGTTTCTTCTTTATTTTATTTTCATCAATGTTTTGAATGAGATGGATGACATTCTTTGGTTTTAGCCATTTTTGAAAAATCTGGTTGATTTTCGCACAATTCACAACGAATTTCCGATTCCAAGCTCTCCTGAGATAACATTGTACGATATTTTGACTTACGGCGCACAAGACTTGAAAATGTACATGCACAAACATACGTAGAACTAAACATGCATACATATTTTGGCACAACATCATTTAAAACTGGAAATGAATTTTCTGAAATAAATCGTTTCCACATTTCAATGTACGTTAAATTTGTCAAATGACTTTCTTGTGCAATTAACCCAATGTCAAATTCAAGGTGTGACTTTTTGACTACAAAAATTTCCGACAATTCTGTGATTTTTGCTGAATCGAAATCGAATGAACTTTTGAGAAATTTAAATGCAAGGTCATGGTTTTTAAAATCAGAAAAACGCGTCTCAAACTCATGAATCAAAATGTCGAGATATGTAACGAAACGGGATTTATCGTAATTTTTGTCTTCAATGAAACAAATTTCAACATGTTCATTCAAAATAGGAAAATGCGTAAAATCGTTCTCGTTAATTTCAGTTTTGAATAGAGTCAACTTAAGCTTAAATTCATTAACACTTTTAGAGAGATCCCCTATGAATTGTTCTCTGCCTTGCAGCTTCAAATTCAATACGTTGAGGTGATTAACCAAATCAAATAAAAAAAATAATTCATGCCGCCATGCACATGTTTTTATGATTTCAAACTGTTTCTCCATTTTTTGCTCTTTGATGAACACCATTATTTCGAGAAGTAGATCTTTGAATTGAACCAACACTTTGCCGCAACTGAGCCATCGAATATTTGATAAAGTACATAATTTCCATGTACTTGGCATCGGATTTTATTTATGATCTAATGAAAAATGCAAACACTGCTGATTAGAGTTTCAAATATTCGCTGAAGAGTAAAATTCGAAAAAAAAAATGAAAGGTGAATCGTTCAAAGAGCCACTCGAAATCGTTCAAAGAGCCACATGTGGCTCTGTGGCTCTGTGGCTCCCGGTTTGGAGACCCCTGTTCTAGTGGGTACTTATTCACTAAATCTGTACTGGAATATCTAGGAGCTAAATTCTAGTGGTGTTTAACTAGAATCTAGTTGAAAAAAATTTACTGTGTACATAGGTGTTATTTAGAGTAATGAAAATTGGAAAAAATAAAAGGTACTTCTTTAACTTTGATCATTTATTAAATTTAATTTGAAATAACATATTTTATTGATGCAAAGCCATTTTAAAAATTACATCCTCTAATGTTGATAACGTTGGAAATGAAATTAAAGATCTATAATCTAAAATCTAAATAATAAAATGTATAAAAATATCAAGAATATATGTAAATGAAAATTGGTATAATGAAACTTCAAATCGAATACCCCATTGCTTAAGATTTCCGACTAATAGCGCTTCCGTAATATTTACAAAAAAGTAATGTCAAAAAACCGATATAAAATAATTTGAAGCCTACTTATTAGCTTCAGAAACTTTATTACACTATAAAAAAAATTTAAATTTGACCGCTACAAACGCTCAATTGTGCCAAGTTATCTGCTCCTGCCGCTCAAGTGAAGAAAGTAGGAAAACGTGCAAAATCTAGATAAAACAACTGTGCAGTTATCTCATATTTAATATACTAGCTCCAGCATACCTAAGCGTGCGTAGCCATCGAACTTACCTTTAAAAATTGGAATTGATTCTTCCAAATTCCATTTTTCAATCTATATGATCTAGACGATTATTTTTTTCACTTCACTTTGTCACTTTTCACAATTTGCTTCCACGGACACCCCGAACAAGAATGATTATCTAGCGCGTATCTTCACCATAATAATGGGAGTATAGTGCAAAAATTGCACATTCTGCTATGCTATTTGCACTATTTGTAATGCAATTTGGACTATTTACTAGTTGTTTCAGTTTACCTGCTAGATGATTTACATTATTTGTATAGCTCTTTTTATTAAACAAATGGGATTTTCTCCCTTATACATCACTCTTATTTTTCTTTATTACATAGAAACAGTAGGAAGAATTGTTGTAAGAGTTGTCATTTGAACATAGCTATGTGTAATTTTAATTAATTGCCATTCTCATAAGCCTTTTATGATATGTAACTATTCGTTTTGTACATGGCTAATAAAGCTATTTAAATTAGGTTATTATAATAAAAAAAAATACTTTTAATGCTATAATTCATCATTAATTATGCCAACATTCGTTTGCTATTTTATTTAGCAAAGGTAGTAGCTGCCAGTTTTTTCAGTGTGTAAGCCAATGAAAATAAATTTTCACTTACATCAAATAGCGAATATTCCCTGACATACATATAGGAAACTTCTCATTATAATAAAACAAACTATTAGCTATAAGGTCAGAGAAAATATGCTATTGATAATACTACCCCTTGGAATAATTCGCAAGTTACAATATAATTGGTGAAAGATCATGTATATATAGGATTTAAATAATATTTTAAGAACCAATTGTTATTTTCCCATATACTATGTTATTATTACCTGTTCAAAAAAGAATAATTTGCCATAAACATGACGTTTATCACCATTAGATGCATTCCCATGTTGAAGTGGAAAATATGCATTGTAAATTTTTTTCCGTGTACTCTTGCAAAAAGGTGGTCAAATGGAAATTCATTTTTATAATAAGTATTCTACTAACGATATAATTTTTCTTGATATTTTTACTTTTTTTGGTTCTGCATCATAAAACCTTAATAAATTAATTTCTCTGTGGTATTGATAAAACTCTTTGATAAGCACTTGCGCGGCAGGAGGGGTTTAAATATCACTAATGCATAAAACAGAATTCTGCACTTTTTTTGCGCTGATTGTTTGTTGCAGTAATTTTCTGACCAGTTTTTCTTTTAAAGTTCTCCATTCTTGTAATAAACACCGGAAGGTGTGTTTTCACTTTTTTCCCTCGGTGTACTTCACGAACGTTTGTTTTCTATCAAGTTTAAGTTAATTTCAGAAATATTAACATTGTTCGAAACTTTCATACCTACAGTGCGCAATTTTTTTCCCCTTTTCAACACGACTTTAACAAACAATTTTGGGGTACGGTTAAGCGAAAAAAAAGACAATGAATTTCGTTCATTAATCCTGGAAAATTAACTTATTTTAACAATGGGTAAAATTGTTAAATTTACCAGGCAATAATTAGTCAATCAGTTTAGTTCATCTTCTCTGTAGATAATTTCAGCTATAAAAGTAAATGAGCCTCGATATACGGATAGAGCAATCATACATTGAGTTAGCCACAACAATTTCTTCGCGGGACACTACAACGATTCATCAAAAGAAAAGCCGCCCGAAAGCAGCTAAATCGAAAAAGACGCATCACCGTTAACACAGTTCCACATCAACAAAATAAGTATTTTAAATTTACATTAAATGAATATATTTGGTATACTTTGCTTATTTTTCACATCGACATACCAGAATTTTATTAGATTACATTTTTATTATATAATATCAAAAACATATTTTTTTTTTAACTCTCAAGTGTAAATACCAAGCAAAGTGAGAAAGTCGAGGTGCTTATTGTGTTTTTCAAAAAATTTCTAAATAGTTCATCGTGCGAAATACCCAAGTTTGTCGTGTATTAGGAGGCTATGGATTCGGGTAGTAAAATGTTTGCATTTATTCCAAAAACAACGGTAATAGTGTTAACTAACTGAATGTTTTAAATATCGAGCGCTAATTTGCTAAAATACATATTTTTTAATTATATATACATATACATACATATAAGTGCAAACCAAGATTCTTCACGGTAGAAGGTACACGATTCGAATAATACAAATTTGAAATATAAAAACAGTTAAAAGCCCAGTACATTTCGGTATACACTAAATTAGAAGTACATAGTCGAATAATAATCTAATAAATATAGTAGACAATAATAGAAACCCACGATCCACTAGATTCTTAATTTCCTTCAAGTGAATTTCGTTTCGATAATATTTATGATACAATGGAAAATTACCACGCAATTGTTGTTGAAGAAGAACAACAACAGGACGCGAAAAAAAACCTTGAACAAAAACCGCCGACCAAAGGCGAAGAGCAATTGGCTTCAATTAAACTCCCACCGTTCTGGGAAAATGCTCCTGAAGCGTGGTTTATTACCGCTGAAGCTCAGTTTCGAATTAGAAAAATTACGAAAGACGATTCGAAATATTGCCATGTACTATCTACACTGCCCGCAGACGCTATAAATTCGATTATCGACATAATTCATAAACCACCTCCCGAGGGAAAGTACGAAACTTTAAAAAATCAATTAATAAAACGTCTTTCCATTTCGGAACAGAAACGCTTGGACGGGCTCTTGCCGTCTGAGGAGCTAGGAGATCGAAAACCATCTCAGTTGTATCGGCATATGATTTCACTTTCATCCTCCATGACAGTTAGTGAACAATTAATTGACTCGTTATGGTTGCGTAAGCTTCCTTCAGCGGTTGCGATACCACTAGCAGTAGCTGCTAATCAAAATTTAGAAAACCGACTCGAATTAGCAGACAAGGTTTGGGAAGTTACACAGAGCACCTCTCCGATTGTATCCCCCATTAACGCCACAATTGCTCCACCCATAGAATCTCAGAATTCTGAATTAGCTAGCATTAAGCTGGAGATCGAACGACTCAACGAGTCCATGAGGAGCTTGCTATCAAGTGGGTGCACTAAATCGACTTCTATCGAAAATAGACGGAAGACAAGCCCTCGATACAAAAGTCCTGAGGCAGAAAAAATTTGTTGGTACCACCAAAAGTTTAAACAACAATCAACAAAGTGTGTAAGCCCATGCAAATTTCATAGTTCCTTCTCTAAAAAAAACTAAAAAATCCGGACGTTAACGCGGCAAACACCCGGATAGCTTTACACTCCACTCGCCGCCTTTTCACAACTTGCAAAAAAAATAAACTTGAATTTCTAAAAGATACCGGGGCGGAGGTTTCGGTGATACCTCATACTTACTTCCCTAAGGAATGTCGTATCAATCCAGAGTTAAATCTATAGGCTGCGAACGGGACTCAAATCAAAACGTATGGAATTAAACTTTTGGACCTAAACTTGGGTCTACGTCGTTCATTTACTTACCCATTTATTTTAGCAGATGTTAACAAAGCGATTTTAGGGACCGATTTCTTAAATAAATATGGTTTACTAGTAGACGTCAGACAAAAAAGATTGCTTGACTCCTCTACTACGCTTACTGTTAATGTCGTATCAAAGAGCTCTGCAGAACAATCCCCGCGCATAAATGTACTAGAAAATGGTTATGGAAATCTACTTAAAGATTTTGCAAGCTTATTGCAGGCTCCGGACTATTCGCTACCAACGAAACACAAAGTCGTTCACCATATTTTGACTAATGGACATTTACCAGTTTCGAGGCCAAGACGATTGGATCTACCAAGATACAAGATTGCCCATGAAGAATTTCGCATAATGCAACACCTGGGAATATGTCGCCCTTCGTCTTCCCCGAATTCCTCGCCATTACACTTGGTACCTAAAAGAGATCCAGATGATTGGCGTCCTTGCGGCGATTACCGGCGTTTGAATGCCGTAACCATACCCGATCGGTACCCAATCCCACACATACAGAGTTTTTCGCTACGGCTAAGTGGTTGCTCGGTATTTTCCAAAATCGACTTGGTCAGAGCATACCACCACATTCCAGTTGCGGAAGACGACGTAGAAAAGACAGCCATAACAACGCCGTTCGGAATGTTTGAGTTTACCCGCATGCCTTTCGGGTTGCGAAATGCTGCTCAAACATTCTAACGCTTTATGAACGAAGTTGTCAATAATCTAGACTTCGTCTTCGTTTATATTGACGACATTTTGGTAATGAGCAAGAACGACTCAGAGCATTTGCAACACTTAACACAGCTGTTTGAAAAACTCACTGAATTCGGTCTAAGCATAAAACCCACAAAATGCGTATTCGGAGTTAGTGAACTAGATTTTTTAGGGCATAAAATCAACGGTCAGGGCATTCAACCATCAGACGACCGTGTTAGATGTATAAAGGACTTTCCAAAGCCCACTACTATGAAACAGGTACAAAGGTTCCTCTGTATGGTGAACTACTACCACCGCTTTATCCCGAGAATGGCATTCCTTCTGGCACCTATACATAGTCATATTAAAACAATGGGTAACAAAAAAGGAAAAAGCAAGAAATTTTGTGGTCACAGGACTGCGAGGAAGCATTTCAGAAAATCAAAACAGCGCTTGCCACGTCGACCTTACTAATGCACCCTCTAGAGAATCCGGAATTAAAACTGACTACAGACGCATCGAGCCTCGCAATTGGTAGTGTATTAGAACAATTCAATGGAACAACCTGGGAACCACTCGCTTTTCACTCAAAAAAATTAAGTCCCGCCGAGCAAAAGTACTCGGCGTTCGACAGGGAGCTTTTAGCGATATATCTCTCTATCAAGCATTTTCGTTACCATTTGGAAGGCCGTTCATTCAAAGTTTTTACAGATCATAAACCATTGACTCATGCTCTACATACTAAAACGGAGAGGAGTCCGAGACAAATTCGACATTTAAACTTTATTGGCCAGTTCACACACGATATCCAATTTGTAAAAGGTAACAATAACGTGGTCGCAGATTGCTTATCGCGTACCACCGATGACGAAGTTTGTGCGTCTGACATCCCCAAACTAATTTTGGAGAACCTGTACAATGCCCAAAAAGCCGATGAGAATATCCAGAAGCTATTGTCACCATCAGAGAAAACCGAAAAATCCTTTTTCAAATTGGAAAGAAAGCATTTTCTAACACTGGATCAAGCCTTATGGTGCGACGTTGCCAACGATAAGGTGAGACCCTACGTGCCCGAAACGCTGCGACGCTCAATATTTAACTCCCTACATACAATGTCACACCCTGGAATCCGAAGCACAAGAAAAATGATAACCGAAAGGTACTTTTGGCCCAAAATGCGTAACGATATAAAGGAGTGGACCAAGACATGTCAACCGTGCCAAAAGTCCAAGATACTCCGACACACGAAAACCCCGGTGGGAAATTTTGAGCTACCGAAGGTTAGATTCGAGCACATACATATGGACCTAGTCGGGCCGCTACCTATTTCAAACGGATACTCATTCGTCTTGACAATCGTAGACCGTTTTACTAGGTGGCCGGAAGCTTACCCTCTGCGGAACATAACAGCCAACACGGTAGCCAGAATATTTTTCAGAGAATATATCTCCAGATTTGGCGTACCTCTAAGAATCACAACCGACCAGGGCACGCAATTTGAGTCCATATTATTTAGTGAATTGACAGCCTTACTAGGCAGCCACAGGATACACACAACACCATACCACCCCGCCTGCAATGGATTAGGGGAGCGATTTCACAGGCAACTCAAGGAGTCATTAAAAAGTCGCGAAAGTAATGGTAACTGGAGCGAGGATCTGCCATTGGTTCAATTAGGAATCCGCGCCTCTTACAAGGGGGACTTGAAGTGCTCTCCAGCAGAATTAGTTTACGGCCAAACGCTGACATTACTTTCCGAGTTCTTAACAACTCAAAATATGGTCAAGAATACGGAACCGTCTTCCTTTATTACTAAACTACGGAGCCGAATGAGCGAATTAATTCCAACAGAAACTCGAAAGTCGAAGTCTGTCTCATATGTGCCAAAAAGCCTATCCGATTGTGAACACGTATTCGTGAGAATCGAAGGCATCAAACCAGGTCTATTACCACCATACGCTGGTCCATTCAAGGTAATACGAAGGTGCCGAAAATATTATACGATAGAAATGAATAACAAAAATACGTCTGTCTCTTTAGACAGGCTTAAGCCAGCATTTATTGAAAAATAACTTATTACTTCAATTTGGAGTTCTACCGAAAGCGTTTATTTTTATTTTTTTTCGTTTTCTTTTTACTTAACGCAGTCATTGCGTTGCTGCTGCGATTGAATTATCCAAAACGAGAAGAATTAATTGGTTGAGTTTTGCCTATATTAAAATGGATAACACTAGTAACATATTTGATAAATTCGATAGATTTTTATATTATTTTTATTTTTTTTATTATTATTTTTTTTTCTTAACGAAGTACTGATCCTCTCCTTCACTCGTTTAGTTTTGAATTACGCGCTTCCAGCTGAAGGGGGGGTGATGTATCGAATGTAAATGATGTAGCAAATGTAATGAATTATATTAACAAACTAGTTTTAACGGTAGAATTAGGTTAGTCGTAAGGTACTTAGAATAAAAACTTTCCTTTTTAAAACAGACACTGTCCGAGGTGGACGTATTCTCATTTTATACCTCTTACTCCCAATTCCTATTCTCGTGGTGCCTACTCACCCAAGTAGGCTGTATACGCAATATAGTGGTTATTGATAGCAATCTCCACACAGCTATTTCGTAAAATGCTTAGAAAATAAAAACAAACAAAATCATATTTTTTTAAGAAGTCGCATAGTAACCTACAACGTATTTAGGCATTAAACACGTTTCGAACTCCTACCCATAAAATAATAAAGTTGCGCCCAGACGGTTGGCAGATTTTTTGTTTTGCCACCAGTTCCTTTTACTACAAAAAAAGATTTTATATCGAAGGAAAAAAGAGAGATTTAATATCAATGTTCCCTTACATACCAGAAGAAGTAGTAAACTTCAATAAAGTAATTATGAAAATATATTAATTTCTACTTATTTGTAAAATATCGAAAGATTTTAATCTCTTTTATTATATTTTCAATACAAAAGTTGTGATTTTTTTAAATTTTTGTTATGTTACTATACATATTATTTTAGTTACTGACCAACTTAATAAACACATTTTTGTTAAATTTTCCAGGCTTTCATTTCCTTTCATTACATTTCTCTTAAGGTGAGAAATAAGCGATGAATTACTATATTAGAAAAGAAGATTTATTTTTGTTTGAAATATTGTAACGAACGCACATGCAAAGGACTTTTCTGCTGGACCAATTCATTCGTGCACACATAATGAAGGATAATGGACCGCTAACACTGGTGCTAGAAATTTGTCTGCTGGGCGAAAACATCCAGACGAGATTTACACAACCTAGATGAAACAAACACATAGGAAAGGCGAGTCTGAGAACGCATGCACGACAGGCTACCTGCAGAACAGACAAAGTGCTGCAGAAGTAAGAAAAGACGCTAGCACCTGTCATCTTGTGGATAGCGAAGAGTCAGGAACTGAATTTCGACCGCGCCGGTCGCTAGTCAAAAGAAAGAAAAAGTGAATCAGCGGCAAGAAGGTAATAATAGAAAAGAAGAGGAATAAAACAAAAAACCGAATAGTCCCCAAGGACTCGCCGTGAGGAGTTCCCGTCCGTAGCACAAAACCTTAGGTACCCCACGAAGAGTTCCAGACCGAAGGATCGGTATAACCTAAACCCCCAAAATATAAGCCTTTATATTCATTTGAAAATTTCAAATTTTGTTTTCTTTTTATCAGCCTACTTATGATTGTTCCATTACTGAATTATTTTTTTTTGTTGTGAGTGTTTTCTCGATGGCCGTAAAAGACGGATAAATAAAATGTGATCTCATATGTAGGGTAGAATGGGTAGCCCTGCACCATAGGTAGAAATGTACCACTCGTCATTGGCGCTCGCCCGTAAGTAAAATCGACAAAGCAGAAGTAGTATTCTCTTTCTCTTTCCTATCCATACTATCGCGTTCAGGAATCGTTAAAATACCGAGTAATGCCGAACAGTTATTCGGAGAAAAAGAAAAACGCAAAGGAAACTAACTTTTATTATATATGCAACATTTTTGTAAGGACAAATTATCGATCGTTTCTAGGAGCGTGTAATCTAAGGTGTGTTTTAGTAAAGTGCTAGTTTATTATTTGTTTTTATTTATAAAAAAAATATAAAAAATATCCATCTGGTCGGAATCGGTAGAATTGCACCACGAGCATATAGGGAGATATGCACCAGATTGTTATGCCTCCTTTGCCTAAATTCATGGCCACAAATCTTAGGTAGGTAGGTAGGTACGCGTGGCTGCCCGTGAGAACACAGACACACTTAGACCTAAAAGGTCCGTTGTGTTACCACAGGATCATCGAATCCGGTCCTACTCGTCGAACCATTTAGAGCTTGCAATGAAGCGTTGGATTCTCGCGACCTCCATTGAGGCAAGGTCACCGAGACAGTTGAAGAAGTAGGCTCCAAGATGAGCTTTCCTTCTGGCTGATAGAGCTGGACAGGTACAGAGAAGGTGAAGGACTGTCTCCTCCTCCTCCTCATCCAGGCAGCTTCTACAGAAGTCGTTTGAGAAGAGACCGAGTCTTTTAGCATGTCGACCTATAAGACAGTGTCCGGTCAGGACACCGACTGTGGTGCTGATATTCGCCCTTTTGAGCAAAGTCAGCTGTTTAGAGCGTTTTAGATCCAGCTCCGGCCAGATCTGTCTCGCAGTGTGACATGTAACACCGTTTGCCCATCTTGAGTTGGTTTTATCAATTGGCCACAAATCTTAATGATATTAAAATTTATGCTGCAACCAGAACGATTTCATGCTACAAGGAGACATCAGTAACATATCGAATTTGCAATCGATTTTTCAAATTTTAATATCCGTTGACTTATCAAAACTTATATAAAACCATTGAATTATTATTATTCGGTACTTTCTATTATTTTTTATTAGTATAAAAATCGAAAAAGGTTTAATATATTTACTGTTTAGTTCGTTATTGTTTGTTACTTTTATAAATATATTTCATGTTTTTGTTACAACTAATTTGGTTTGGGTTGGCTATATATATAAAATGTGGTGCATTTCTCCCGTATGATGGGAGAAATGCACCATTTGGACTGACTACGTTCTTCTTCATTAGTCCTCAAGTTCTGTTTATATTTTGCTCTTTGTTACGAATAAAATATTTGCGCAAGGTGTTTGATCAAATAAAGAAAGAAAAATTAATCAAATTCCACTATTTTCTTCGGAGATATGGAGTAATTAATGAAAAATGGGTGCATTTCTACCTAGTCTCCCCTATATATTTTTTTAGTTCGTTCCGTATATTGTGCGTGATGTATTAGTGCCAAATTTCTGTTGGTTTTTGTTTTTGTTTGTTCGTTTCCGTTCTGCAATTCTTATCGACCACGAAATTAGTTCGGATTAACTATCCGTGGACAGAGGGACGTCGAAAATTTCCCGTTCGGTAAACCGCCAAAGGATTATCCTGGTAGTTCCACAGGAGCCCCAGAAATCCGCAGTGCTGGGTGAGCGCATAAATATATATTCTTTTCGGTCAATTAAGCGTACCGACGTGATGTGCGTTTGTTCATTATACGCTTACGATCATTTTAAACGTACCCCCAAAGGGATTGCACGACAAAACTCACTTGTGTGCAGAAAAGCCCATTTGCCGGATATGCGTGCTGTAGGCTCCGGAGCCCCAGTGAGCCGCATGCGAGCTGGATATGTGTTTATCAGCGCTCAATTGCAACGTACCTATGTGAAGTGCTAAGTGCAATAAATCCGAATTTTCAGTGCCACGCGGTAGATAATTCCGCTATCTGTAACGGTGGTTTTTTTCTCTGTTCGGTTTTCAAACTTTGAACCGACACCGTTTACCTCCTAACACATACCGTTCTGTGACGCTCAACCGCGTGCTTGTGACTCACGCGATTTTAAGTGAAAATTGTGTCTCTTTTCTCATTTTGCCGGTTTGTGGTCCCTTTCATGGGGTTTCCTTAAAGACATTGGTGGGGAAAAGTTGGCAAATTCTCTCAAGAACTCCTTAAGTCGCTGGTATCTTTTGAAGGCCAACCTTGTGTAATGGAATTGCCTGTAAAGAGCAATACGAGGTTTGCCTACTGGACAAAACATTTGATTGTACAAGTCATTGTGAATTGATGGCAAACGATAAAGGATTTTCACCACGCGACTGATACTCGAGTGGTGAATAGAGGATCATCCCCAAAACGTCACAAGTTGAGGCGAGAAAAAAAAAATCGGGGACTGGCTTTTAAACATCAGAACGTCTCGGTCGACAAAAACAGCCGAGTGAACGAAAAAGTTTGGTTTTTTTTTGTACAAGTGGTGGCGCATATTTCCTCGGATATCGATACGGGAAAGCTATGTAACATAGCAAATTTCATTAAGACAATAAAATGGTTTTAGGTTTCACGAGCTATCATACTCTAATGGGGAGCACAACGGACGAACACTAACGTCTATGTGAAGGAGGATGACAACATCACCACCCCACACACCATACCATACCATTGTACAAGTGGTTCAGGGAGGCCAGTATTACAGGCTCATTGGGGAGGACACCCCAGGATACCTGAGTTTTTTTTTCATCGGCTGCTCCAGCCAGGAAGTCTTTCGGGGGGGGGGCCTATTTTTTCAACAAGGAAATTCCGGATAAATTGTCCGGAAAATACGAGTTTGTTGTTATGCAAATTTTTATTTAAAATATATTTTGTTTAATTTTGAAATGGAAGTCGACGAGAGTTTGCCCCTCATTTTTCTTTGGGATTCTTTTACAGATCAATTATAGATATATACGAGTACATATATTTTCAATGGAAAATTATTTTACGTTTTTTTCGTCTTTCGGTGTGTAAATAGTGAAAATAGTGTATCGTCCTAAGTGTTGTCCTCGGAGTTAGTGTTCAAAATTATATAGGGGGTTTTTTTTTGGGGGGGGGGGGGGTTATTTTCTTTTGTGTTTTTTGCTCCTTCTTGGCAAAAATTCAATGAGCTAGTGGCAAGGGCCTTCGCTAATTTCAGACCAGAGTGTTCCTTCCTTTGGTGTTTAGGTCTCCTAGTTTAGTTTTTTTTATGTTGGTTCCACGCTACGTCCGAAGGCCCCCTTTTTCGGAAGTTGTTTTTTTTGGTATTTTAGCCGCGTGTCAAGCGAAAGTGAAGAGCTTCCGAGAGCCCCCTTTTAGTCTACGGCACGGTAAAGTGCGTGATTTGTACAGTTTAAAATCTCCGTTGGTTTTTTTTCCGGTGGTTAAGTAGGCACGCGATGTAGAGTGCGAAAGCGTGTGGTAACGGTAGGGCCACCGAAAACAAACGGCTATTCAGCAGGCACCGTTCGATCTATTCCAGCGGCGTGGTGACGCTCAACCGCGTGTAGTTCGATTACCGTTCGAATCCAATGTGGAATTTTTCTCTTTTTGCTTTTGCGCGTTTTGGTTACTCTTCAATAATTTTTGGGGAGCCCCAATTGATCGAATCCGATTGGAGTTCATCTAATTGGAGTCTTCGTTTCTGGTTCTTAAGAATTTCTACCCCCACTTCTACTTGTTCTTGGAGGTTAAGGTTGTGTTGGTTTGTGGCCATTAGGACCTAAAGCTGCTTTTAAGGACTCTCAGCTCCCTCAAAGTGCCAGGTTATTTTCCGGGAACGCATGACAATCCAAAGGGAAAATTCCGCAAGATGTTGGGCAGAGGTGATTTTGTTTGCACCCAAGATTTTCGGCAAGTTTTAGGTAACTATAGCCATGCGGTGTGCCAAAAAGGAGCCCCCCCCCTAATTATGTTGAAGGATGCTCGACGCAAAAACGGATTCTACCATTTACTCACCTGCGCAAATCGAATTCGTCAAATGGTTGTTCGTTTTTTTTGTTGTATGGTTATGATATCAATGCCGTTTGAGTGTCCAGCTCTAGCTAGAGCCAGACTTCACGCACTAGGCAAACTCTTCTTTAACAACCTTGATGAGATCTCGAAAAACAAGATTGGAGAATTGATTGCCTTCTTGAACAGCTCCTGGATGGATATGATAATCAATTCAAGTCCTTGGTCTCTGCAAAACTATATATCCACTTCATCAGCCCTCAACGACCAGGTTAAATGAGTTGTGATATCAAAACGGCGCTTTCTGTACTAATTGGGCACTGTTTTCGGCAGACGGGCCTCCACGGAAACCAACCAATCAACCATGATATCAATGCCGGTTTGGTTAGGGAGGGCGATAAATCAAGCAAATAATTCTGCCTACGCCATGATTGTCCCTTTTTGCACAGCTTGTGTTACGCAGTGCACCATGGACTTTGGTTTAGAAAGTTCGAGTCAGCGAAGTTAAATCTTCTTTCGCTCCAGTGAATGCCCAAACACATGGGGTATTCCTGTTATCAAAATTAGTATCGGTGCTCGTTTCAAATCCAATTAGAGGGGCGCCCAATATTTCCCGATTACTTCAAAAGCCATCATACTCTGTGAACTTTTCTGAGTAACATGTGCGAAAACAGCTATATAGATTTTCTTCAGTTTCTTACGTTATATTTTTTGGTCGAACTTCGTATTCATGAGTTCTTTTCTTTTGGGGCTATTAACATCCGACGGCGGTGACATACTACCCTCCTCCACATTCATACATGTATAACTGGTATGCTAGTATGACTGGTCATGGAGATCGCTTTTTCTGCCTTTCGCTTTTTCTGCCTCCTTCATTTCCTCTCTCTTCTTTCTCCATCCTTTTCCTATTCTGACTTCCTTTCCTTTCCTTCTTCCTATACCTACACAGCCCTCTGAGGATAGAGTACGGAATTCTCAAACCGGACTTCTCAGCCATCATCATCAATGGCGCGACAGCCCAAGTCGGGCCCTGGCCTCCTGAAGTCGTCGCCTCCCATCGTCTCGATCCAAAGACCGCGTCCTCGAGCTGCTAATTTTCAAGATGGCTTTGCTCTTGTCTTCATTAACCGAGTCTTCCCATCGCTTGCGTGGTTTCCCTACTGGCCTGTTACCACTCGCTTTGCCTTTAAGAGCACGCTTGGGATTCGTCGTGTCTTCCATCCGCTCTACATGGCCAGCTACAGTTTACGTAGTTTGATGAACGTTGAAGCGTCTGGCTCCTTGAAGCGTTGATACAGCTCATGGTTGTATCTTATTCGCCAGGCCGTTCCTTCCTTTACGGGTCCAAAAATTTTAGTGCCAGGTTGAAAAGAATTGGGGGCTAGACTATCTCCCTGCTTCAAACCACATTCCGTTCGAAAGCTGGTTGTGGAATCGGTTTGTATTCTTACTTGGGATTCAGTGTTCGTCATTGTGAGTCTTGTTAGCCGGACTAATTTGGTGGAATTCCAAAATCAAGCATGATTTGGTACAGCAGCCTCCTATGCTTGTTTAAAATCTACGAAGATTTGGTGCACATCTGTGCTATATTCCCAGCATTTTTCAAGCACCTGTTTCACCGCGAATATCTGGTCTGTTGTAGATCGTCCGGTTTTGAATCCACCTTGGTATTCGCCAATTGTTTCGATAGTATAGGGCTTTAGTTTCTGGTCACATAGGGCTGCTTGGGTGTCGTCTAGTGTGGGTAGTGTTGATGATGGTTCCTCTTCGTCAGTTGAAACCTCAATTGAGATGTTATCGGTCGTAATCGGTGCTGATGAAGTGGGATTGAGAAGATGTTCGAAGTAAGAAGCCTTTTAATTTCTTGTGTGTCGCTGATGATGTTTCCCTCTACGTCTTTGCAAAGACTAGTTTTCGGCTTATACCTCCTTTTCAGGTCTTTTACTATTGCGTATTCGTCCCGGGTTTTGATGTTGTCTCATATTGTCGTCTATTTTTTCTATCTTGTCATTATAGTACTTCCTTTGCTTTCGCTTGCAGGTCTTTTTTGCAAATCGCCTAAGCTCGTCGTATCTATCTTTTTTGGCTCGTGTTGCCCGTTCAGTAAACATTTTGTAAGCCTTGTTCTTCTCTATTGCATCGCGACATTCTTGGTCGAACCAGTCATATTATTTTTTCGCCGGGCTTGATATCCTAATGTCTCTTCTGCCGCGGATTTGATGCCATCTCGTATTTTCGCCCACATATTCTCCACTGGCATACTCTGGACGTTTTCGTATATTGGTGTCAAATATTGATCCAGTTTTGACATGTATGCCTGTGCCACCGTTTCGTCTTTGAGCTTGTCGATATCGATATCGGATATCCACGATAAGCTATTCAGCATCGATATTTAGCTCTGACCAGATATAGTGATCAGAGTCGTACATTAAGTACACTAGAAGCAGCCCTTTTCTCAATTAGAACGTGGTCTATTTGGTCGAAGGTGTGACCATCTGGTGATGCCCACGTTCGTTTGTGAATATCGCGATGAGGGAAGCATGTAGAGCTTACTATGATATTTTTGCTGCTTGCAAAATCAATAAGACGTTGGCCATTGTCATTGGTTATTTCATGGAGACTGTGCCCTCCTGAGTTTCCTCCTTTCCGACTTTTGCATTAAAAACCCCAAAGATAATTTTTAGGTCATTCGAGGGCAGTGAATCATAGGTTGTCTCTAGGGTGGTATAAAAGTCGTCTTTAGTTATCTCGCCCTTGTCTTTTGTTGGTGCCTGGACGTAGATATTCAGCTGTGTTTCATTAGCAAATTTATGCTTTCTAAATTGTTTGAAACCAATTAGTTTGTATAGCAGTAATGAAAAGGGAATTTATTAGCTAGTGCAGTCGTTGCACAAGCACAAAATTGAGTTTCTGCAGCATTAAATAGCTTCTTCCTAAGTTTACTTCGACTTCCGCGAGGGTCGCAGTACATGTTTTCGGTTAAACACGTAGTAGTTACGTGTTTTCGTAAACGTCATGGCGCCCCAAATTGATTGCGGCATTTTAGCTTAAATCTGGATCAGAGCAGGTAAGCAGCTTCTCGTATATTTCATTAAAACAATGCAATCCTAATTCTAATTCTTTTCTTCTTTTGCAGATTCAGCCTCGGGTCGGAACGGCCACAAGGTCGGCCGTAACAACGCTTATACTTTCTTTACGGTTCCCAACTGAGGCATTCTCACGAATGCCGGGACTTGCAACCGCCTGACACTCACACAAAATGTGGGTGATGTCCTCCTCAGCATATAGGTCAAATTTTCAGATTAAATAAATCTTCGTTTTTTGTAGTATCTGTGGATACTGCAAATAGCAACTAATTTCTTGAACTCTATTGAGTTCTTTCCACCTCAAAAGCAATATAATTAAGATTTGCATCCGCCTTCCCGCCGAATGTCTCTACTCCTGTGGTTTTCCACCATTCATTTTCTTTCTCTTCTTTTCTATTTTCATCTCCGCAGTCTTCATCTCCAGAGTCCGAACCTCTCAAGTCGGACTTTCAGTCCCAACCGTGCATAGTTACGTTTTGTCCATGGTTAAAGGTAGCCACTCACGCCCCTTCCGATGAGCTACGCACGTGCTACTGTAGGTCTTATTACGATTTTTCCAGTCGGAAAACCGTTATACTGACCCCTGAAACAAGGGGCGAACGGGCCTTGTCCGGCTCAACCCAGAGACGGGTCGTGGGCGCCAGTGATTCAATTTAAGGCTTCCGTTCTTCCTTTCTAGACCGAATCACGAGTCTAGAAAAGTTACCGACACGACTCGAACTACTCTTAAGTGGGAAGAATTCCTGAAAGACGTCACAAAATTGTTACACATAGAGTAAAGCAAAAACTGGCGTTTAAAAGGAAGAATAACAAATATTTATTAATAATAAAGAAAGCCCTATCTACGCTCTCGGATATTTAATAATGAGATAAACCCTGTCTACGTTCTGTTCTACTTATCTAGGACGTCTCTGATGGTCGCCGACCTCCTGCCGCAGACATAACACCAATTATCAGCCGCCGTAGTCGCTCCGCTTCTCTGCTTCAATTGTCAGCCGAATAAATAACTTCTCGCGTTCACCAATGTAACGTAGTTCAAAACTATTTCTCGTAAGTCTTCACCAACTCGTAATTTTCGACTGATCCTCACTTGCATCACTTTTTAAATTCTTTTGTTAAAACCCTTTCGGTTCGATTATACACTATGTCGTCGTTCCGGTTCACGTCCGATCTCTACTCCACTCTCGATCAAAAAGCCTCGATCACACCGTATCTTCTGTCCGCGAAAACTTCTAACCGCTAATCCCGCGGGATTATTCCAATCGAGTCAATGTCCGATCCGCGCAGTATTTCGCGCACCATAACGTTATCTCGTGACTTGCATTTACCCGATTCACGAACCACCGGTCATTCGCAATCACAACTCGCGCCACTGCACTCTATTGGCATATCGCGAACATCACAATCGCAGTAAATGTCAGTTTAGTTATTGTTGATATGTCACTCGCGTTTGTTTTTATTGATCTTGTTTACATGTCACTCGCGGTGGATTTTGATCGATATTGTTTATTATTGTTTTATACGTCACTCGCGTTTGTTGTGATACCTCCGGATAAATGTCAAGTCGTGCGGAAGGTTCTTTCCTTTGAACAAAAGGTCACCGTTTAAAGGCGCGCCGTAATACTCGCGACACTTTGATCGCTCCCGGAAACTCGCATCGTCGTCTCGGTCACCGTCGACCAATAATTTCCTGTATTTACCTGTCTTAACTACTTTCCACCTGTTCAAACCTATTCGCCTTTTCCTAAACCTATCCTAACTCTAACTCATACATAATCCTATCTTTACCCGTCAACCAGTCTTTCCTCCACCACAGAGTCGAAGTTCGTTCCTTAATTTCGAATGTATGTTTCCTTTATTTTTAGTTATGCACCACAAGTTGGGAGAGGCCCAGAGGGAAATGCATCCGCAAGGAGTTCCTCGATGACCAATTCGGTGAGTTAACTCGATACTATACTCAGACTACCGGAAACTAACATTCCTCTTCTCTTCTTTGCAGGATACTCGTATGGCGGACCATAACAGTCTTTTGACTTAAAAAAGTCAAAATAACCGAAGGGAAAGTTAAGGATCGGGAAACAGGGGTCCAATTCCTCCTACGTCCGAATTGATGGCAGAAAATCGAGCGGAAGCGACACGCTTGCTGGCCGCCGGGACTAGCTATGGCAGTTGTGTGGGAGGGGGGGGGGATTCTTGCTCAATCCTCAGACCATAAAACCTTGGCCTGTACAACAAAAGATTTCGTGTCGGCTTACTCCAGGGTGATTTAAAATGGGACTATTTTCCCGATAGGTCGTGAAAGACCAAGAAGCGGTGGAGTTGCGCAACTATTATTGAAACGACGGTAACCAAAATTTTGACACTGGACTAAAAATTCCGTCGCAAAATGCCGGCTACGGCAAGAACACCATTTTACTTCTATCCGGAAACTGTTTAATTTTCACTTTCAATTGAAACTTGTCGTTTTTACATTAAGATGCGTTTTTCGGTTCACTATTTTAATTTTAAAAAATGATATTCTGCTGCAATCTGCAATCACTTCCTCGCGAAATTTTTTTCACCTCCCGTTAGCACGCCGGCTACCCGTTTCCGGCCTCTCCCGAATAACGGTCCTTGCCAACCGGTCTTAAGTTGCCCGCAGTTGTGAGCGCGCTCGATTCTCGAACGGTAATTCGAAAATCGATCACAAGGCCAGGATGGACGCAATCACAGCTGCGTAACAATCGAGTTCGGTTACGTTGTAGTTGCGTTGAGCGGAAGTGAGCTTCTGTGACATATACGCCACGGGAGATTCCGATCCGTCGTCGTTTTCCTGAAAGAGAATGCTACCCACACCTAATTTACTGGCATCGCATTGTATTACGAAAGGCCTCTTAAAATCTGGATTAATCAGTAAGGGGGTTTTCGTCAACAAGTCTTTCTGTAAATGGAATAGCAATATATTTAATTACTTCAAACTTAATTTTGAACTAAGATTTTTTGGTCTAATAAATAAATTATTATCTTTTTCAGATACCGCAGAATTCTGGCTGGCTGCGCTACTTTGTCGTCGTCTTCCCTTGGCTTCCTGCGGCTGCTACGGCTGGCTGCGTTGGCTTGCGCTGGCTACGTTACTTCGTCGTCGTCTTCTCTTGGCTCCCTGCGAATGCTACGTCTTGCTGCGTTGGCTTGCGCTGGCTGCGCTATTTCATCGTGGTCTTTACTTGGCTTCCTGCTACTGCTTCGTCTTTGCTGCGTTGGCTTACGCTGGCTGCGTTACATCGTTGTCGTCTTCACTTGGCTTCCTGCTGCTGCTGTTGCGTCCTTGCTGCGTTGGCTTGCGCTGGCTACGCTACCTCGTTGTCGTCTTCACTTGGCTTCCTGCTGCTGCTGCTGCGTCCTTGTTGCGTTGGCTTACGCTGCCTGCGCTACTTTGTTGTCGTCTGCACTTGCTCAGTTCTGAATCTTAAAATTGTATGCATTCCATTTTCACTGATCATTTTTTTCGCCCCCCCCTCTTTCAAATGCCAATAGATATTTAAATTTTTTTTTATCTAAATTACTTTTCTAGTTATTTTACATATACGTACCGAGTTTTAACTTTGTCGCATGAGCCGTTCTATAGATAGGAAAAACTCCACCCACCCCCGGATCATACATATTACCCCTATAAAATTTTTCCAACATGCTACTACTATAGCTCTGTCTAAATACCAAGTTTCAACTATATATCATTATAGGTACTCGACATATAAAAATCTCTTACCCTCTACACCCACACCACAAAAATTTTGTTTTCAGCTAGGGGTCTATTAGGCCTATTTCTGGTACAAATTTTAAGCATCTATCTTATGCCGCTCTTGAGATATGGAACGTAATTTTTTAGAACAATTCTTATCCCCTCCACTTCCACGCTCCACTGCTCCCTTAAAAATTTTTTTTCGGCAAACTTTATTTGTCAACCTTTATACACAACCCGAATTTTATTTTTCTAGTGCAATTGGTTCGTGAGATATCGTAATCTAAAGTTTTTCAGCCCCACCTCCGTACGCCACTACCCCTTCTCAAAATTTTTTCGTCTATTCTCCTAGTATACCTACAGATGTTCATTAAGTTTTAATTTCGTGACATTTACCGTTTAGGAGATATGGATTTTAGAATTTCTCGATCTCGCCTTTTTTGCGTTTCGGACTCATTATTATGTCCCCCACTCCTACACCCCTTCACCCATATCAGCAATTTTGCAAATTGGTCCACTATTGAAGTTCTATGTAAATTCCAAGTTTCAGCCTCCTAGCGTAAACCGTTACTGAGATCTAGAAACTAAAATTTTTCCGTCCAAAACGCTTCCCCCACCTCCCCCCTCACACCCACTCCACCTAAAAGGTGACCACTTGAAGGGGTCTGCTCAGCCCACTAACAAAAAAAATTAAACTTAAAAGCTCAAAGAGTTTGAGAGTTATAAGCTTTCAAACATTTTGCGCACGGTGGACGGCGGACGGCGTACGGCGGCGGCGTACAGATGGAGTGACATTTTTTTTGGCTTTTTAGTCATGAAACGAAAAAAAAAAATTTTTCAGGGTAGCAAATTTTTTTTTTTTTAAAATCGATAACAATACTTTATCATTTTAATAATAAAGTAAAATGAGTATCAAGATAGCCCAAAATTTGTCGAAATAAAGATAGCCCATAATTCGCCGATTCAAATCAAAAATACCCCAAGTTAGATAAATCAAAACTTTGATTTTTCTGTAGCGACAACAATGTCTGTGTAGCCCAATTAGCGATACATAGCCTGACCTGGCAACCCTGTGTGCAACAAGTGCAAGCGTCGTTTCCAGTTACTGTTCAGTTTCGATTTATTGTGGCCAGTCTAGTGGCTGTGACATTTTAAATTTTGTGGTTTTTTTTTTAGGTTTTAAAGCGCTTTATTTGTGCCAAAATAGTTAACAACATTCTTACAACTAATTCAATAAAGCTAAAATTATAAAATATAGAACTTAAACTAAACCAAATGGCACTGATGTGCTCTAAAGGTTTGATACATATTATTTTTATATTTTTTTTTCGAGTAAGTTAATTTTTTGGTATGTTTTGAAAAACGGTATAACCTACAAAATATAAAAAAACAGAAAAAATTAAAGATACGCATTTTGAGATATTCAAGGATGAAGGACAAAATCGTTATCCTTGAAAATAAAATTTCAAGGATAATTTTTATTCCTATTTTTTTATATTGCGACAACCTTCCCCTTTAAAATAAGCCCTATTTTATAATTCTAGGATAAAAATTTACCAGAGATATGAATTTTCAAAGATGATTCGGACACCATTATTGCGATAACTTTAACATACTATAACTAACAAATAAAATGAGATAGAAACCAAAAATTGAATTTCAATTATTTTTTTCACTAGTTCTTCAAGTACAAAAATTTTCAAAAGAATCGGAAATGGGAAGGCCACACTTTTGGCGATTCTTGGTGGAATGACCCATGTCTAAATCTCCAGTACTCAAAATTTTCTTATACAATATATCTATGTATAATACCAACTCACGGCCTTGTTCATGTAGATATGGTGTCATTTGTCGACCACGTAAACCCGCCATTCAGTCCCATCATTAGGCCTAAGCCTAGTCTGGTTCTTCTTCCTAGTTAGTTAAGGGAAGTACGAATATGCCGAAAGAAAAAAGTTATGGGTGAAGTGTTAATAAAAAAAGAAAACCCAAAGACGTGTTATTCGGTTGAACGCAATTTTATTACTAGATATAAATTTTGAATCTTATAATTTAAAATTTACAATTGCATGGTCCGCAATTAATTTCTTATCGTATATTTCCTTTGTTTCATCTTTTAAGATGCTTATGCATACAAACTTTGTTTTGGCAAGTATTAAGTATCGATTACTGATATTGTTGCTCTTAAAAGATAAGACCTACCCCAGCAAACATAATGATTCGATATCAATTCGAGAGAGCGAACTATGACTTCGATATCGAATTCTATATCGAACCGATTTCGGTACCGGTATTGAGAAAAAAGGAATGCATTTCTTGACAAGAAATCAGATTTGATATCGAATCGAGATTTGAAGAAATCTTAAACTCTGTTTAAGTATTGGTGTTTTTATGTACGCACCTTATGTATTCGAAATTGATACGAAAAATCGAATATTTCTCGATATAGTTGCGAGATGTTCTACAGGGCCGCTATAGTTGGAGGACTTTAACAGATAGAATTATGGAACTGGGTATAGATATAGGTACTCGTAATGCAAACAATTTAAAAATAAAATATTAATAGGAAATTATAAAACAAGTTTATTTAAAAAGAAAAGAAACTGAAAAAATTGGTTAACTAAACATTATCACTTTTTTTTGAGAGTACGCTGTTTTCTTTTGAAAGCGATCAGCTGCATGCTGGAAATGCTTCAAAGCAAATCTATCAAACACTTCATCCGGTGTGCTTGGGAATTTCGCGTGGAATGCTTCTATTAAGAGATTTCTTTCATTAATATAGCTTTAACTTTCTTTAGTAAAATTACTTTTCAAGGCAGCTAATATCCTAAGTGATCTCGCGGCTTTCTTTTCCTTTGTCCCCATCCAGGAAAATTGTTTAGCGACTTCGTCCGAAAAATTTTTTCTAACGAACCCTTTCACAAAACTTTTATTGTCAAAAGGTCCTCTTTGTTGGAAGGAATCTTGCTATAATAAAAAAAATAAAGTTATTCCGTAATCTGTAAGAATTAATTTATTATTACCAGTGCTTGAAATTTTTCTGCACTAAGTGCTATTTCTGACTCATATTTTAAAACCTCTTCCAGTGTTTTAAAGGGCGCCGGAGGTAGAATATCATGATCGCTACGTATTACTCCTTTCACGGTCCTTACTTCTTTCCGTAACGCGATAATTGATTGAGTCAGATTAAGCATGGCCTGCATAATTTGCGAGTACTGGTTTTCCATTTTGTCGATCACATCCTTCATGCAGTTGCAAGTTTTTGTGTCATGATCTAAGGCCGCTATTCAATATGAAAGTATTTGTTTGTGGATCAGTTTAAGATTATATTGTTTAAACAAAGAAATTACCAAGTTCGACGTTTTGCAATATGGTAATTTTCTGCAAAGTATGTGCTTGTTCCTGTGTACATTTTTTAGCTGGGTTAAGAATCTGGTTGTCCACCTGCTCACTTCTAGAAACAAAACAATCATCTTCTTGATTGTCCACTTCCTCCCTTCCTTTGTCGTGTTCCCTTTTGTGTGCATTTGATGCAAGCAAAATAACCCGTATGCCCTTTTGTTCTTAAAATGAAAGATCTAGCTGGGGCATCACATATAAAAGCTCTAACCTTAACGGAATAGATTTTATTATTGAAAATAAAGCCACTTAAAAGTAGACATTTTAATTCGGTGATAAATTCTAAAAGGTATTCTTCAGAGTTTGATGGCTTACTATTACCGGAATAAGCGGCTATCACAAATACGTGATCTGTACCTACAATATTGCTCAATATTGGCCAAATCTGCTTAAGAGAGCTCTTTGCCAAAGGAAGTCCATCAACATTAAAGTCTGAGTTGTCAATCGACAACTCATGAATTTCCGCTGAGCGGTTACGGGTGCGCTCAGAACTCAGCTTTTCGATGAGTTTTGATCGCACCCGCAACTGCCACTAACTTAGCCGCGAGAATCCCTTTTACAGTTATTCGGTAAATGCCGGAAGCGGCATAGCGGTCAAGAAAAAAACGAGTTTGGGTGCCGAGTCTCGCCGCAAGTGCTGAGGAGTGTAGATTTATGCGAGTTTTGTTTTGATTTTGTCGAGCGAGTCGTTTTTTTTGTTATTTACCTGAGAAGTCGCGCGACTATTGTACGGAGAAAAATCAGCGGGTTTTTTTTATAGTAAAAGAAAAAAAAAGGGAAATAAATGCGCAAAATGCACGTCGAGTGCAAGTGACGGTGCTTCGCCTGTTTTCCCTCACGGCATACGACACCACGAACCACGAAAACTTGTTGTTATAAAAAAAAAAAAAAAAAATAAAAATCCACGCTAGTTTTGTGTTGTTCTTTTGTTGGAATCGAAATCGATTAAAAGTGTTCCGGTTCGCATTGTCGCGCGCTCCAAACTCCAACTGGAATTTTGTGAAAATTTTCATTTCGCGGAAAGTGTCCCACATGTGAAAATTGTGTGTCTAGGCGCTAGGTTTTTGACGTCTCGGTTTTTGCGACACCAAATCTGGTGTTCGCGAAGCACAGAATTTGCAAACCTCTTCGCTCGATCGGTATATCCGAAAAGCATTGCATACTTTCGACAAGACGCAAATCGCGAATCCGACAAGTAACCTTGCTGTCGCCTTCGTCGTGTGTGCACGACGCGATTCCCTAGTCCGAAGTTCGACACATTTTTTTGTTTGATCGTCCACCAAGAAACGGAAAGAAAATCCCGGAGCGACATTCGATTGATTGGCAACGAAACAAATTCGATTCGACGACGGAACGAAATTGCCAGGAAATTTAGTTTACGGTCATGATCGGTGCGAGAAAGGAAATTTTTAAACGTCAAGTGAACGCAAAATGCCGTCGAGTTTCTCAGCAAATGGCAACCGAAATCCAATTTTACGTAGTGCGATCGTTTCGCCCGCGCGGCATCCGAAAATAGTTGAGAAAGTGATAAATGAAGAATGTTCACCAGACGCGAATTTAAAATTAATAATTAAAAATAAAAATTCTAAGTTAAAATAAAAACAAAAATAAATAAATGAAACAAAAAAAAAATGAATTTAAATAAAATTAGAACAAAAATGAATTAAAATTCTAAAAAAACAAAAAAAATATAAAATGAAGGATTAGCTAAAATGAAGCAACGTTCATCCAAGAAATAATTAATAAATAATAGAATTATAAAATACAAATTTAAAATAAATTTAAAAATCCCCATTGAGTTAAAAATTATAATGAATTAAAATTAAAAATGAATTAGAGATCTTAAAAATATAATGAAATACATAAAGAAATGAAGTAAAAATTAAATTAAATAATAATAATTAATAAGAAAATATGACTGACAGGACTGACGGACGGAAATAAAATAAAACATATTTTGAAATTAAAAATCTCAAGGTGAAACAAAAAATAATGGGGTGAGTTTCCTTTTTCTATATTTTTTTTTCTATATTCTTCTTCTCTTTCCTCTTTTTTTTTTTTCTTTTCAATATTTTTTTTGTGGTATTATTTTTTGTTTTTTGTTGTTTTTCAGATTTTTGTTATATATTGTAGGGGCCTTATATGGCTGTTTTTTTTTGTTATATAAAGATGCTTAAAGGCTAGAAGAGCCAAGTATAAAATGAATCCGAGCGTTTGAGCTCCCAACCCTGAACCTCAATAAGGGGCCACGATAAAGTTGTTTTTAGGACAGTCATGGCTGAGGTAGGGTGGGCAGGCAGGGCGCTATAACACCTAAGCGCCCTGACAAATCACGAAGTCGCGCACTCCACCGCTTCTTGGTCTTTCACGACCTATTGGGGAAATAGTCCCAATTTTAAATAACCCTGGAGTAAGCCGACACGAAATTTTTTTGTTGTACAGGCCAAGGGTTTATGGACTGAAATCTGGGCAAGAACCCCCCCACAACTGCCGTAGCTAGTCCCGGCCGCCAGCAAGCGTGTCGCTTCCGCTCGGATTTCAGCCACCAATTCAGACGTAGCAATTGGCCCACTCTTTCCAGAACCTTCCTTTCCCTCGAATATTTTGACTTTTTTCAAGTCGAAATATTCACTCCAAGGCCTCCGTTCACAACAAGTCCAAGACAAAAGATCTATTGGCATAGCTGTTACGTAGTAAGAAGTCAGTCAAAGCGTCTTTTAATCCATAATGGAAATATTCTCCTGTTCCCATAGGTCTTACAACTGTTTGCTTTGGAGTAGACTTGAAAGCCCTTGGATCTTTTGGTAAATCAGGTATCTTTTTGGAAAGAAGTTGCAGCAAATCTCTCATTGCATTAAAACCTACTAAATATTTAACTGCCCATGCCGCTAATTTGACTGGAAAATTTGTCGCTTCATTTCCCCGATATTAGCTATGGAATTCAAAAATTCTTTGAACGGAGTAGCGCTCTATTTGAAACTAATAAATACATATAAATTTAAATTATTTGAATTCCACTCACCTTTCTATTGTTTTCTTAATATTTGACCAAAATCACAAATTCACTGTTATTATCCTACGATCCGCACTTCAATTCACTGCAACAATAAATGAGAATCCAGGGTACTAAATGCTGGAAAAACAGAAGAACATCGCAGAGCACGTTTCTAGGACATATCTTGAAGATATCTCGAAGTTATCCTGCAACGATTTCCATGCCAAGTACAAGTTCGAAATCCACGTACGATGTCTCTTCGAGTTCGATTCGAGATCTCGAAACTATCCGGAAACGATTTCCATGCCAAGTATAAGTTCGAAATCCACGTTTGATATCGCTTCGATTTCGATTTTAGATCGTTTCCCTTTGCCCCTTTTTTCTTGCTGTTCGATAATGATCCGAGAAAACCGAGGAGTCCGAGACAATGTTTGCTGGGACTTATATCGTTCCAAGCCAAATACTTGCCGATAATGTGTGGTCTTCGTGGGTGGTGTATTATACATAACTCCTCCCTTCTTAGATTGAGACTCCTGGCTCAATGAAACATTGTTTTTAATTTTGTCATTTTCTGTTATTTTATTTAATTTAATTTCTTCAAATATTTCTTCAAATTTTTCAGAGGTTTCGTTTTTGTGTTTGACTGTAATTACTTTTGTTTTGCATTTAATCCAGAAATATATGATTATTATTATTATGATGAAAGTTACTATAATTGAAATTCCTGAAATCAAATTGTTACGTGCACTGTAGTATTTTATGAGTTTTATTTCTTTTTGTTTTTCTATTTCTTCTAGCTTAATGTCCTCAAATGTGAGTTCTGTATGTGTAATATTTATTACAAAGTGTGGTGCTATAAACAATTTATGGTTGAATGTTTGAATTTTGTTTGTATATACTTCATTCTTTATAAATATTGTACAGTGGTAAAATTAATTATGAAATTTCTAGAAGTAGTGAATTCTTTTTCATTACAGTTGTGTTCTAATTTACCTTTAAAATTTTTTACAAAAATTAGTCCTTTATGTATTTCTTCTGTAACTAATCGATTTGGTATGCGAACAAGTTTACATTGATAATTGCAATTGATAGGATTTTTTAAATTTTTTGGGTGCTTTACAAAAGGATATATTGAATTATTATATCTTACAATTTTTTGCGTTAAAATGTCGAGCATTGTGTTATTAGGAAATGGTACTGTTCTTAGTTGAAATGTTTTCAATTGGTCTTTTAAAAATATAGGTACGTTTATAATAATAATAAAAATGTTATCTTTTTTTTTTCCAAAAATATCTATAGTTATTTCCTTTAGTTCGTTTAATCCTATTTTATTTTCTCTAATTTCGTCAACACATAAATTAATTTTGTCATAATACCTTGTCTTGCTGCATTTATATTATCAATTATCTTATTAACTTCATCATTTATTTCTTCAATTAAATTCCTATATTTTAATATCCTTATTTCATTAGCAACATATATTAGTTTGAAGTCTAATCCTTGTATAGTTTCCTACGTTACTTTTTTTATTGAATCTATTTCTGATTTTATTTTCTTTATATTATTTTCTAATGCTGTATTAATTGATATTTGCTTATCAGTAAAATCTTTAAATTGGTCTTGATTTGCTTCTAATGCATCTAAGTGACCACGTATTTCTATTTCATCCTCATTGTCCATGAGCCCAAATAAATGTTTATAGAATGTTCCTACAGGATTTAATAGTCCTCATTTGAATCGTTTTGGTATGTCTATGTCCAGTTCCTCTTGAAGGCTTCGTATGTCATGAGTATTAGTGTTTATAATCATTTCTATATTTGTTTTTATTTTATTAATCTTATTAATTGTATATATATCAAGATCCATTAGCTTTTGTGTTTTATTGTTTATGTTTATTGTTGTAGTTTCAATGTCTTCCAGTGCTTTTAAGTATTCGTTAATATTAATTTTATGAAATATTCTATAATAATCTGTTATTAAATATGTTGGTTCGTCGCTTATCAGGATAATTCCTGCATCGTCCTGAATCGTTTCAAGTACAATGTCTGCTTTGATTAAATATAGCCAGCCGGCAAATAAGATAATAAAGGGTGATGTCATCTGGAATGACAGGAAAGAAAAGGGGAAGTTCATCAATTAGTCTTTGTAAGTGTGATACTAGTTATGTACGAGTATGTTGTTTAATTATTAATCAGTAGATATGTTTCGAAATGTATATATTATTTTTGAAATTTATGTTTTCGTAGAAACTGTTGAGTATGATATTTATTTTTATTTGTAACTTTAATTTCTTTATTTTTTGGTTCGAATTTATTGATCCTTGGTTCTTTCTTTACGAATCTTGGATTTATTTCTTTTTCTTCCCGTGAAGCGTTGAGTTTTATTATAGATTTATTTTTTGCATTTTTCATTCTTTCAAATATTTCCTTTTGATTTGTTTCGTTGAAATGTACTGCAAAGGGTCGTTCATTAGTGGCTGAATGTATTGTTTTGTTATACAGAGATATTATGTGACTTATAGGATCTAATTTGCTCTTTTCTTTATTTTGCTTTTCTGTTTCTAAAAATATTCTTAATTGTTCATTTAAGTTGTGAAATCTCTCGATATCTGCGTTGCCTGTGTGATGGTTAGCTGTTGTATAGTGAATTTCTATTTCTTCTTTTCTGAAGTAATTTTTTATCATTTCGCTTTTGAAAGATGATTCGTTATCCATTATTATTTTTTTGGTTTCCCTAGTGTATTTAGAACATTGATTATTCCGTTCAGTACATCGTTCCAATTTCGTGTTTTTAATTTTGAAGCAGCAACAAACTTGCTAAATTTATCGATTGCTGTTAAATAAAAATTATTTTTGTCCTTAAACCATATGTCCATGTGAAATATTTCTCTAGACGTTTCTGCACTCAGAAAAATAAATAGTTGAAATCGACTATTTATTAACTTTTTCTATATTTAAAATCGTGGATACCATAAAATAAGTTGAAAGTTAACTATTATGTAGTAAGAGTAAAATAAAAGTTGAATTAATTATAAAAAAGTAGTTTTTTACTACGATATGTTGTTTTCGTAGAATATAACTATTTTGCAATAGTTTTTTACTAAAATTTGTTAAATATGCAATTTACTATTAAGTAGTAGTTATTAACCAGAAAGTAGTCAATTTTAATTAATATGTTACTATTTTGCAGTTATTTTAACTAAATTTTTGTTTACCATGAGTCAACTACAAACTTAGAATAAAATTAACTAAAATTCCTGTAAACCAAAACATGTACATAAATACAAAAACCGACTAAGTAAACCAATCAATTCTTTATTTTATTTAATTATGTTTTTTTTTATATAATTCATTGTAGGTACATAGGTTGTTTTTAATCTTTTAAAATATTTCAGATTTAGGTTTTATAACATAAGTTCTATTATTTATTTTCTTTAATTAATTGAAAAGAATGATTGGGGGCATGTCCCTTGACAGCATATAAATTTACTACAAGATGTAAAACTATGCTGGTACTTTAAGTGATCAATCAGATTATTAATATCTTCGAAATTTTTTTTACATTTAGAACAAAGAAACATTTTGGCGATTTCAACGCAACTCGGCAATTATATTGGCTACTGTTGGAATTAATTTACTGTTCTTGTTTTGACTCTCGTAGAAATAGTTTTCAAAAAATGACCACACCGATTCACATTCAAGAGGATATTTAAGATTTAAAACAGAAAAAATTTTGAAACATGTATCAACAGCCTTTAAAAATCCTTCGACTTTGTATAAGATTGTTTCAAGAACAACAAATACCTTCTGAATATCTAATGAAGTACCAACTACAATAATATAAGGCTGACAGCCTAATCCCATTTTGTTATACATCAAAGAACGACTTTCAATTCTGGATTGTATGTCGTTTTCGGAAGTAACTATGATCAAGAAACTATCTTGTGCGGAAGAAATGCTTGGTCGCCAGGTTTCTTTTTTATTGCCGCACTTCGTTATGGTTAGTCGTCGGTGTGGTAAAATAATAGCGTGTAAAGTCAGGCATAAAATGACATCTCGTGAGTCTGAAAATAAGATCAAATAATATTTATTTCATAACAGCAACACAAATTCATTATATTACCTTCAGAAATACCTGTGGTTATCTGAGTATACTCTAATTTACTTTTTTTGTCCTTTATTTTTCTCTCTAAAATGTGAAATTTAAGGATAAAATCAGGCCACTTCGTAAAAAGTCGAAGTGATTTTTCTTCTCCAAATTTTAAACGAAAATCCTGCTGAATCTGGTAAATAGAGTAAAAATTTATTATATCGCTTTATTTTTATTTGTTTAACTAATCACCAAAGTATATCCTAAACTATGTCGTAGTATCGGCCAGTCGGATATTATTGTCTCCAAGGAAGAACTAATATTTATTTCCATATATTTTTTCCTATAAGCAAATAGCACTTCCCACTTATGAAGACACGCCGGCCAATCGTCTTGGTGAAATTTCAGGAAGTTTTTATGATTCTCAACATCAATTTTTATAAAATATTTGTTTTCTTTAATTATTTTTATATATGTAGTATAAATAAAAAAGAATTTTCACCACTCAATGAAGTAGTCGGTTGTAGGATGTCGGTGTTGTTAGATGTACTATTTGAGCCTTTTAGTTTCTTGTTTTTTTGAAAAGTTGATTCCGGGATAATATTCTTTATTCTGAGCCGTTTCAACCTATTATGGTACTTGTCGAACAATTTTCCTCGGGCTGGCTTACCGTCCATGTAAGGAATATAAAATATAGCCCTTGTAAAATTGACGAAATTAGTATTTTGTTTAGTTAATTCAGTGTAAATAGAATATTGAAATCATACTTTATTTTCATTCGGGAATAAAATCGATATTTGATTAGTAATATTATCTAGCTCCTTGTTACTAATCGTTCTATCCGAAGAAAATATAAAGTTGAGAATACAGTCAATTAATTTTGTTCGATTTGTCTCATCGAGCCTGTCATTGACTTTGTAAAATGCACTTATTTCTTCTCCTGTCTTACAGTTCAAAATTTCCTCAATATTCTATCAATGAAATGAGATAAATTATAAATTATATAACTTAATACATATTAATTAATCTTAAGCTGTACAATTGTTGAACTTTGCGGTGAGCTACGTTGAGATGATGACGATGAAGGTTGTGACAAGTTTGTTATCCAAGAAGAAACTTTTGAGCCAAATGAACCAATTGTTGTTAAATCAGCATAGTAGTCTGGAATAACTTCTGGAAACCCCTATATTGATCCAAATTAATATTTTTAATTAAAAGCCATCCAACACATACGTTCAGTTTTCTCCATAGCTTTAACTCGCCCTTCAATATGGAAAATGTACCATACGATGCATCATCACTTCCAACAATCTTTCGTATATCATCTAAGTCCAATAATCGTAGACCGTCATACCCTATTCATAATGCTATAAAACAAATGCATATTGTAGTTTTTAAGATATTGCATATAATATAACAACGTTTAAGCTTTTCTTTACAAGATTATTATATTAGTACACAATTTTCATAAGTAATATGTAATATAATTTATCTAACTTCACCTATATTTTAATTTTAATTTGACCGTCTCATGTAGACTATGGAATTTTTAGTATAAGTAAAATTATTTTCAGTCGAAACTGGAGCCACTTTCCAAACTTGCTATTTTCCGAAAATCAACAATCAACAATTCCAATTACAAATTAAACTTATCTTACAACAAATCATTATTTTCCGTTTTAAATTTTTTAAAGTTTCTGTTTAAAATAAGATTCTACCGCGAACGCAACTGGATGAATAAAAATTTAAATACGTTGTTAAAAAATCGCCCTTTCTCCTCGGTAAATATTTTAAATCACGGACTGTTTATTTCATAATAAATAAATACTGTTAACAACAATTTTTCTATTTCATTCGTTTAACTTTAAATGTTAGAATTATGTTACAGAAATGTAATTATTATTTTTTTAATGAACATATTACCGAATTGGTTGCGACATACGTACATAATATAGGAAATAAATGAAAAGAATTTGCTTATGTACATACCAACAAATCGTTGATATAGCTGCGATAAATTCCAAGAATCCAGAACTTTCCAAAGAGAAGTACTGCAATCCTGATGTGCTTCTTCCACTAATGACGTTAATGATGTTAATATAAATATTAGTATATTATGTTTATGAGCTTACATACCATAATTGATATAAAAATGCATGTGTTATATTAAATACTTATCGATTGTTTCACTTTGGTTTAAACCACTAAATTCATATTCCTGTAATATATCGATAGATAATTCCTGCACTATTTCTTCATTTGCATCACTCATAATAATAATTGTATTACATTATATACAATATATCACTTACTACTTAATTATCTGAACGCACTATAACTAACTAATGAACTATACACCGCGATTGAAGAAACAGACTGGCAAACAAACAGTTGAAGTTCTTTTATTTTGGCAAAAATTTTTATTTTTCTTTCAACTATAAATTGGTAGAATGTTACAACTGAATAGTTGGAAGTTACTATAAAATATTAGATTATGTTTTGCTCAATAACCAAATATAGTGATACCCAACTATTTATTAGTAATATTGAACTATTTTTCAATTTGAAACAAACTACAATATAGTACTAAAGTACTGATTTTACTATTTGCGAACTATTTCTTTGTTTTTTAACTATTTTTTAGGTATATTTTAGTTATTTATGCTTTTATGCAAGATAACTACGAAAAAAGTTATTTTTTACCAAAATATTTTTCTGGGTGTGGAGTTTCAGTAAATTTATATGGAATTCTATTAGGTTTTCTTTCGTATTTTGATGCCATGCAGATACTGCAGTTATTTATGATCTGTGTTATCTCTTTTTTTATGTTAGGGTAGTATATTTTGTTTTTAATTTCGGCGTACACCTTTTGTATTCCTTGATGATTACTTCGAACGTGTTCTTTCATAATTTCTTCTTTAATTTCGGTATCTGTCGCATTGTATAATCTATAATTTACTTTTACATAGTTTCTACTTTTATTATTTTCTTTCCATATAATGTATATTTCTTGGAATTTTTTAAAGAGATTCTCGTCTTCTATAAGTATTCCTACTGTTCCCTTGTTAGGTGAATGGTTATTAAGGATATATTTTAAGTATGCTGTATCCGGATTTGTTGATATTAATTCTATTAGTTTTTTTCCATAGTTTCTTTGTATTTTGGCACTGTTTTGTTTACCTTTGTTCAATATAATCTGTGTTTTGAAAGTATTTAATGGCTTTTCCGAAATAAATATATAGTATGAGTCATCTTCTTGTGCACTATGACATGTTGCATTTGTTGTATTGATTTCATCTTCTCGCCTAGTATTGTCTTCAGCGACTTCGTTTATATTTATCATTAATTTATCTTTTATTGTGTCTTCTTTAGTTTCATCTTGGATTTCTATTCTGCTTAAGTCGTCCGCTACAATATTTTGTTTTCCTTTTATATATTTAACATCGAAATTATATTCTTCTAACTTTATTTTCCATCGCTGTAACTTACTATTTGGCTCCCTTAAATTGCCGAGCCATTGTAGTGGTTTATGATCCGTTTCAATCGTAAACTTTCTTCCGTAAAGGTAGGGTCTGAAATATTGAGTAGCCCATATCATTGCTAAAAGTTCCTTTTCTATGGTGCTATAATGAATTTCATGTTCGTTTAGTGTCCTGGATGCGTAACTCACTGGATGATTATCCTGCGAAAGGACTGCTCCGATAGCATAATTTGATGCGTCTGTAGTTAAGACAAATTTTTTATTGAAATCTGAGTGTCGCAAAATGGGATCAGTGAATATCAATACTTTGAGGTTTTCGAATGCTTCTACGTAGTCTTGATCTAGTGTGTTAATTTTTGAGTTCTTTTTCAGACGTAAGGTGAATGGTTTAGCAAGTTTCGCGAATTTATGGATAAACTTCCTGTAGTAACCGACTAGTCCCAGAAAGCTTTTTATTTCTTTCATTGTTTTAGGTATAGGGGAATTTTGAATTGCTTGAATCTTATTTGGGTTTGCCTTTATACCTTCGGTCGTAACGATATGCCCCAGCAATTCTGTTGTCTTTTTCATAAATTCTGACTTATTAAGTTGTATCTTGAGATTAGCATCTTGTAATTTCGTAAAAACTTTTTTTAACGAATCAATATGTTCCTGAAGGAAGTTGAAAATATTATAATATCGTCGAGATACACGTAGCAAATACTGCCTATGCATTCATCTAATACATTATTCATTAAGTACTGAAATGTCGCGGGCGCGTTTTTGAGCCCAAATGGCATTCGTAAATACTCATAATGACCATTATTTGTGGAAAAGGCGGTCTTATGTACATCATTCTCGTCAACTTCTATCTGATGAAAACCCTTGGTCAGATCTAAAGTTGTAAAGTATTGGCTTCTTCCTAACTTACTTAAAATATCTTCAATATTGGGCAACGGAAACTTATCGTCCGTTGTTGCTTCGTTCAATTTTCTATAATCTGTAACCAATCGCCATTTTGCTTTTCTTGAAGCATCAATTTTTTTGGTACTACCCATATAGGTGCTGAAAAAGGTGAGTTTGATTTTCTAATTATGCCCTGATCCAACATTTCTTTAATCTGTCTATCTACTTCCGCAGATTTTTGTGTAAATTGGTTTGTTAGTTGTAGTGCTAATTTTATGTTTTAATTTGTGTGTAAATGTTAAGTCATCCCCTTCTTTATAAAATATTCTTTCATACTTTTTCATGACTTTATTAAGTTCTGTTTTTTCTTCATCGTTTAAGTGGCTATCTCTAATCTTTAATCCCTCTTTATCATTTGCTTTATAAATTTCAATTGATTCTGTCATCCATCTGTCTACCTCGTTAATTTCTACCTCCTTCTCATAATTATGTAGTTCGTTTTCTTGGAAAAATAATGTATTTATAACGTTATTTAATGTGATTTTTCTAACAGATATATCAATTTGCGCATTACAAGGTACCAAAATATCTGTACCTATCAAGCCATCATAAAATTTATGAAAGTCAGTTATGTAAAATTCCAGATTTTTGTTTATTCCGAATTCTTTCATTGCTGGCACTATTGCTTTTTCCGTTAAGTATATCGATCCGTGCATCGTATTTAGTTTTAAGGGGTCTCTCATACTTGAGATTAATACCGGATCACAAATATTACGATTTAGTACGCTAGTAGTAGCTCCTGTATCAATCAAGAGTCTAAGATCATTTATATCATTTTTTATTGTTACATATGGCAGTTTGCCGTGGAGGCTCTTATTTGAAAATTTTGAGCATTATCGCTGCTGGTATTATTATTTGAATTATTGCTATTATAAGCAACATTTTGTGTGATATCATCACTAGTAACTGGACTTGTAAAATCGTCGTTATACGCATTATGATAATTAGAACCGTCAATGTCCATTGGTTGCATCCTTGTTGTTCTCATTGATGCGTCTGGAATATTTGTCTGACCTGAGAATGCACCGTTATAATTATGCTGATTTTGATTATTATTATTTGGATTTCTGTTATAATTTTGATTATGATTATTTGGGCTACTATTATAATTTCGATAATAATTATTTGGATTTCCGTAATAATTTTGATTTGGGTTGTTATATTTTTGATAACAATTATTTGGATTTCCATTATAGTTTTGATTACGATTATTTGGGTTACCATTATAATTTGGATTACGATTGTTATTCATTTGCCTGAAATTTGGTCTATAATTGTTAAAGTTATTTTGATTTCTTGGATAACTATTGGAGTATCCATGGTTAAAATTGTTTTTATCATTATTCTGGTGAATTGCAGGGTTCTGTCCGTGGTTCTGATAGGTTGGTGGTGGGTGTCTACCATAGTTGTTATAGTTTGATGTTTTAAACCAAGGCTGGTTATTATAACTCTTATTGCCAAATCTATTATTTTTGTAATAATTATCTTGCCTGTACCCAAAATTATTTTCCCAATTTGCAGTATTATTATTTTCGTGAGTTTTTAAAAGATTGCGTGCATCAGTGATATTATTGACCCCTCTAGCAATCACTATACATGATTTGAAATCGGGAATACAGCTTATGAATTTATTAAATATTAATGCCTCATTCCTAATAGGCTTAAATTCGTGGCAATTATTTTTGTTTAATGTTTGATTATACTTAGTGTTTAGTTTATAAAGTAAATTTAACAAAATCTCATATAAATGTTCTACATCTTCGGTAGGTTTTATTCTATTTATTTCGTTTAATATTGATTGAAAGTTCTGTGTTACTCCAAACACCTGAAGTAATGCCTGGATGATGTCGTTGCACGTTGATATTGTATGCCGTTGGATGGTCCTCAAAGCTTGTCCTTCAATTTTGGACCTTATGATTCCTAGTATATAATCGAATTCAGGGCCTTGTGGAACTAGTTTAAGGATGTTGTCTGTTTCTTGTAGTCAACTCTGTAGTTCGTATTTAGCATTGTTGCCCTCGTATATTGGAATTCTTCTTGCTTCCCTAATAGCGTCCTCGAATGACAGTTTCAATGGTAGGGGGGCATCTTTCACTCCTTCGTTTATCTTTCCTTCTTCGTTGTTCATTTTTGAGTAGTAAAATTCGCTTACCTTGTGACTGCCTTTAGTTGTACTTGAATACGCACTTCTTTTTTTTTTTTTAATACACTGTTTCGGATTTTGGTTCCGAGTGACCTTTTTATTGTTTTTCCTTTTCGAACTTTGTTTGAACCCACCAATTAGGGTTTTTTTTAAAATATCGTGAAGATATTTCCAAAGTCGTTAGTAAAAAAAACATCACTTGCACGTAATAACTTTAACTTTCTTTTTATTTGAAACGTAAATCACTTGTAGCGTGTATGCACGAGCTTTCCGACTGCGCCAGTTATGGGTTAAGTGTTAATAAAACAAGAAAACCCAAAGACGTGTTATTCGGTTGAACGCAATTTTATTACTAGATATAAATTTTGAATCTTATAATTTAGAATTCACAATTGCATGGTCCGCAATTAATTTCTTATCGTATATTTCCTTTGTTTCATCTTTTAAAATGCTTATGCATACAAACTTTGTTTTGGCAAGTATTAAGTATCGATTACTGATATTGTTGCTCTTAAAAGATAAGACCTACTTATATCGTTCCAAACCAAATGCTTGCCGATAATGTGTGGTCTTCGTGGGTGGTGTATTATACATAACTAAAACAACGAAGAAAAATTTGGCGTGGACAACACGTTTGCATCGTTCGCTGTCTAGCAGCGAACTATCTTTGAATTTACAGAATAAATAGTGTTATAGGTTTTCGAATTATTTGAAACGCATACCTATTAAAAATCAATAATTTTTTCATTGATTTATCTTCTAGATATACCAATTAGTTATACTATCTATGAAACTTTTCAATGAAATGCGGTTTTCTTATGTAATTTCTGCCATGAAAATCGTGAAAAATTGCTTCAGTTTGACTTCATACATTATTAACAAAAATTAAAATTTTTTAAAATTTGATTAATGGAGGATATTCTTTAAGATTTTTTCTAGCATTATAGTAATGAAAATGACATGTTAATTATTCACGAAATAGGTAATAAATGCACTTAAAAAACTCGGATTTACGCATTTTAAAAAATGTTCAAGGGTTGTTGTTCTAATAGCAATTTTTCCATATACAGTTTTGAATTTTTTATTAATGGGCGACCTAGTTTACATACCAGCTAATAAAGTGGTGTAATTTCATTTTTTTTTTTTTTTCTATTGAAGTGAAAAATTCACATGAAAACAGCCATAAATCAACAAAATCGCATTTAACGTGCACATGGGGCCTTAAACCGAGTGGAAAACAATATTAATTTAACCTAGAACAAAAGTAAAACTGTACATTGTCCATGTTTTGTATATGAGCATTTCTCACATCAACATAGTTCAACGTTACGAACAAATTTCTAAGTAAAATCATAGCGATTCATTGACAGTTTAACGTTGTAAAGCGTGTTTTTTTAGGTGCATGAGAACTTAAAATTACAATACAAGACAGAAATATTGTTGGAATGAAATTTTTTTATTATATTCTGGTAGATAGTTTCATGGCATTTATTTTTTAAATATGATTTCCGTCATATGTCCGCCGCGGCTACGAGTTACATGGTCCATTCGATTAGTCCAATTTTTGACTACTTTTTCCAATAAATCCTTGTGGTCTGGCGTCAATAGTGGCTTTAATATTGGCTTCCAATGCTTCAAGAGTTGCTGGTTTGTCGGTATAAACGCATGACTTAATACAGCCCCATAAAAAGTAATCCAGAAGCGTTAAATCGCACGAACGACCCCTCTTTCCCCCCCCGCCAGTTAACAGAACCACTTCTGGAAATCAAGTTGTCACCAAATTGATTTTGCAATAAATCGATTGTTAAGCGCGCTTTATGGCAAGTTGCGCGGGCTTGTTGGAACCAAATGTCGGCGATGTTTAGCTGATTAATTTTTGGAAACAAAAATTCAGTCATCATGGCTCGATAGTGCTGGCCATTCACCGTAACGGCAGCTCCTTCCTCATTTCGAAAGAAATAAGGACCGATGATGCCGTCAGCGTGTAAACCGCACCAAACAGTCAATGGATGTAATGGTGATTCGTTAACGGCGTGAGGATTGTCTGCGCTCCATATACGGCAATTTTGTTTATTGACTTAGCCATTTAACCAGAAATGAGCTTCATCACTAAACGACGAAGGGCTCTATGAACTTCGAGAACAGATTTATTTTTTTCAAAGTAAATTTTCACAATTTGGAAGCGTTGTTCTGGCGTTAAACGATTCATGATGACTTGCCAAACCTTACTGAACAGAAACGTCAACACAGTTTGACATTCTCAGCTGTCAAACCACAGTTATCGATATCGATAGTTCTCATGCACCTAAAAAAACAACCTATATAAGTAAAATTATTTTCAGTCGAAACTGGAGCCACTTTCCAAACTTGCTATTTTCCGAAAATCAACAATCCCAATTACAAATTAAACTTATCTTAATATATTCTCTCTTAAATTTTTTCATATTTTCTAATTTCTAACGCGAACGCAGCTAGATGAATAAAAATTTAAATACTTTGTTAAAAAACCGACATCGATTGTTCCCACTTTTTCTCCGCGGTAAATATTTTAAATCATCTACTGTTTATTTCATAATAAATAATAACTGTTAACAACAATTTTTCTTTTTCATTAGTTTAACTTTAAATGTTAGAACTATGTTGCAGAAATTTAATTATTATTTTTCTAATGAACATATTACCGAATTGGTTGCGATATACATACATAATAAAGTAATTAAACGAAAAATGTACATATCAAATCGTTGATATAGCTGCGATAAATTCCAAGAATCCAGAACTTTCCAAAGAGGAGGACTGCAATCCTGTGCTTCTTCCACTAATGACGTTAATGATGTTAATATTGTATAAATATTAGTATGTTTATGAGCTTACATACCATAATTGATATAAAAATGCGTGCGTTACAGTAAAGACTTACCGATTATTTCACTTTGATTTAAGCCGCTAAATTCATATTCCTGTAATATATCGATACATAATTCCTGCACTATTTCGTCAATTGCATCACTCATAATTGTATTATATTATTACAAATTAATTATCTGAACGCACTATAACTAACTAACGAACTACGAGTATACACCGCGATTGAAGAAACAGACTGGCAAACAAACAGTTCTGTTAAAATCTATACTATAAAATATTAGATTATGTTTTGCTCAATAACCAAATATAGTGATAACCAACTATTTAGTAGTAATATTGAAATGAACTAATTTCCAATTTGAAACAAACTACAATATAGTACTAAACTACTGATTTTACTATTTGCGAACTATTTCTTTGTTTTTTAACTATTTTTTAGGTATCTTTTAGTTATTTGAACTTTTATGCAAGATAACTACGAAAAAAGTTATTTTTTACCAAAATATTTTTCTGGGTGTACATAAGAAAACCACTCACACACACACACACATACAAAACAACTTATAATCAATTAATTTCCGTGTATTAAATAATAAATAATCGTTAAGTTTGTTCCTTTTTAAAAAAAAAAAGAAATAAATCATAATTTTCAATAATGCGGCTATCACTATTTTTGAATAACTTGAACTGAAAACTTTTGATCAAAACATTTAAATAACGCTAATGTAGAGATATATAAAGATTCCGAAACTTGAAAAATATATGTTAAGGATACATTTTAAAAAAAATTTGGTTTAAAAATAAATTGGATGAGAAGGTCAGAAATACATAAAGAAAGAAAGAAATTAATTAGACATAGAAATTTAATAATAAGACAAGTTAAAAATGAAATTAATGTTAAAGTATCAAATAAATAAATATTGATATAGAAAATTTAAAAGAAGTCAGCACAGTGAATTCTGCTTTACAGTGAATAAAAAATTGTTAGAAATATCATTAAACTTATTCATAAAGTCATTTAATTAATTATTTGAAATCAATAGAAAAAATAGTGCCGAATTCGGGAGGAATCTCCTCCCAATATACTTAATTCGGAATAAATTGAAGGTCCTGGATAATGCTGAAAGGAGTATTGGCGACTGGGACCATCTGGACCAGCTATTGACTATCGATGCTTACGAGCCCCAGGCCAACCAAACCAACCAACCGTTCGAGCTACCAGTGACTCTAGAGGTACCTACTTTTTCTCTCTTCTTGTCGCGATCGTCGAGCCGTGTAGCCGCAAACTTTTATTTTCTTCCTTGCTAATTGAAGTTAGAATAAATTAAAATATATCAAACATTTCTTATTGCAACTTAAATTTAAAATCAAAGTTAACCAGGTCCCAAGAAGTGAAATGTTTGCGCCATCGCAAAATCGATTTCATCTCCTATCAACTTCGGATAACAACGAAAACAGTAAACGGCAGACAATGACAATCCCACGACGGGAAAGGACCGATACTCCGATCATCGTCATATCAAAACTAGGACAAAGATACCATTACCGATTACGATTTAGTATTAACTAAATCAACTCAAAATAGAAGATTGTAAGGTAAAGCTAACGAGTACAGGAGTAAAAATAACCCCTACAAACAATTCTTCGAACTACTCGTAGCAAAGAAAGTTGAATTCTTGCTCCATCCTACGTCGAAAAGCCGTCCACTAAAAATTGTCCTCTTCAGGCCTTCATGATATGGCTGTAGATGAGCTCAAAAAAGAATTTATGAATATACATACACAAGATTATTTGCGATTACGTCAAACAGTTCTGTCCACCCAACAAAAAATATGCAGATCAGGTCTTCTACCTATTGTACTTTCAACGTGGATCAACAAAACTCGGCGAATTGCGCAAGATTATGCATTCCATAATTCAATGGAACTACCACAGGCGTAACAAATCTGGACCAACACAATGTCGGAACTGTCAACTCTATGGCCACGGATCAACCAACTGTCATATGCCGCCAAAATGTATGATATGCAGCGGGCCCCATAATCATACTACTTGCCAAGCGGACTAAAATGTGCCAACTGTGCTAGCAAACTCCGCCATAGCCGGTCGCAATCCCAGGTTGAGATAAAGAGGAGCGAGTGAACACATCCTGAATGGCCAGTAACACCAGTGCGTCTCAGGAAGTAGGTCTGAAACCGGTGTAGTTGGACTCGCGGCATAGCTGTGAGAACTCCAAAACACCATAACCGGCTGAAAGTTGTTCACATGTCTATGTACTATAGACCTAGCCCTCCAGGTTGGGGGTTGGGCGATCGGCTAACAACTCATCCCCAGTAAAAACGTATTGTTCCGAAAGCAGGACTACAGCCTCGGATAAGATTCGATCAACGGCAACGACTCTGGCAACGCATTAGTGACTATTCTTTTGGATCTTGGAACGTTTGCTCCCTGTACAGAACAGGTGCACTGCGAGACCTTCTTCATGAAGTTTCAGGATACAACATCAACCGTCTGGCGGTCCAGAAGATGAGATTAATGACTTGCGGCCACACACAATACTAACCAGTGGAAAACCTTCGGGGAGCAGGGAATTTGGAGTAGCTTTCGTGGTATATAGCAAATTTAAAAACTTAATCACCTTCGACTTCAAACCCGTAAACGAAAGGTTGTGTGCAATCCGCATAAAAACAAAATTTTTCAATGTATGGCTGGTAAACTGTCACGCGCTCCAACAGAGGAAAAAGATGATACAGTGAAGGACATATTCTAAACAACATCCTAGAACAAACATTTGATTCTTTACCATACAACGACATAAAGATACTTCTAGGCGACTTCAATGCAAAAGTTGGACAAGAGGAGACACATAGAGGAACGACAGGAAGGCACAGTCTCCATAATACCACCAATGACAATGGACAACGTCTAATCGACTTCGCAACCACCAAAAACTTAGTTGTAAGCTCAACATGTTTCCGCCATCGCAACATTCCTACGATGGTCAGTCTAAACTGCCTGAATCTTGACGTCAACTCGTTGGTTCCGCTGGTTCCAAGCTCTATAGTTTCAGTATTACATCCTTGTTACAAGTATGAAGCTCACTACTGGGCAGGGCCCCATGGACGAGTCTTAGCTTATCATTACAACGCATAGTCACAAAATAAGAAATGTGAGAAAGCACTCTACGTAAATTTTTAATAATATGGTATCACTGAAATATCTTTCTTTCTTTCATTTAATTTAACATCATAATAAGCCCAATGAACAAATGGTTAGATAATAACTTAAAAACGATACTTTTATAATAACTATCGATTTAGAATTATGTTTGTAACCAAGACTGTGCATAACATCTTGCTCATTATATCCTGTAAATCTTGCACATAATATACTGTAAATATAACTTGTACGTATAAAAAAACTCATCATGCAAAAGTAAACCTTTTCTGTAAATATGTAATTATAATATTCTGAAAATATGTAAATAAGTACTCTGTAAATATGTAAATATAATATACTGAAAATGTGTAAATATAGCATTCTTTAAATATGTAAATATAACATACTGAAAACATGTAAATATATAATAATATTTTGTAAACATGTAAATATAACTGGATTTGCACCCATGTACATCTGGAATCAATTAATTCGAAATAGAAGTCTGAATAAAAGCAATTTATCATGTGATTACGTAATTTGAAGACATAGTACTTATGCTACACTGAATGAAAAAATGTGATTCTTCCATAGTTGCAGTGACTATAATTTAGTAATTATAACTATATTAAAATAGTTATGGTTGTCCTTGCTATAGCTTATAATTCACACAAACATACTATGGTTGCAATAAACATATTTGATGATTTTAAATTAATAAGGTTGTACTAACCATGCTTGTTACATGATGTAAAAGTATTTTATGATAACAGCAACTATATTCCATAGTCAGTACAACTATAGAAATTTATTGAATATTTCTGACAAACTATGGTTTGTACCATTATGCACGATGATATTATAAACATATTATGGTTATCGCAATTATTAAACAAATATGTCATAAAAAGACGAAAACCACAATTTCTTTCACTGTGAAAGGTATCGTTCGTGAGTTAGGTTCATTTATAGCTTCAGTATTCAAGTGAAGTTGAAATTTTAAAATTGAAGTCTTAATAATTAAGAAATATGTACTATATGTATTGAAATTTCTTATTTTATATAATGAAATTATTAAGTATTTTTCCAGTTATGAAAATATATTTATATCCAACTTATTATAAATTTTTAGTACAATTTACTCTTGAAGATTTGCAAAATAAAAATATTCATAAGAAAATACGCAGTTTTTCCAATTACTATAATTTATTATTACAAAATCCTCTAGCTGTACAGAAATGTGGACTTCATAAATTTTCAGCGATCTGGGAAGACATTTTATCCGGCATTTGACGTGACTTGTCTACCACATAGAGACAAGAAATAAGAAAGTAAGTTTGTAATGACATCACACATGGTCAGCAACTGGAAGGTTTCTGAAGAAAACTCCTTCTCGGATCATCGCTACCTCCAATTTAATCTGAAAGATTACAAACCTATCCCACCGGCCTTTAGGAACTACCGGAGGACCGACTGGGTCAAATACAGGGAAACTCTTAGCGGCTTACTCCCTCCCATACCGCCACTCCAACCGAGTAGCTCAACTGATCTCGAAGGTCTGGTCACCACCCTTACGCGCGCCCTAAACGAGGCATTGTCGAACTCCTGTCCTGAGAGCAGGCCAAGAGGGAAACATAAGCCGCCATGGTGGAACGCAGAACTCGGGGCTCTTAGAAAATGCTGTAGGCAACTGTTTAACAAAGCCAAAAGCACGAAAGACGTTTGCGACTGGGACTCCTATAAAGGATCACTTCGTAAATACAAATATGAACTGAGAAAGGCGCAGCGCAAATCCTGGGGACTCTTCTGTAGCGAAATAGAAGATTCATCCGAGGCATCCAGGCTCCGCAAAATTCTCTCTAAAAATCCAACCACACCATGCTACCTGAGGAGACTGGACGGATCTTGGACTAGCTCAAGTAGGGAAACCACTGATCTCCTCCTGGACACCCACTTCCCTGGTAGCTCTCCTGTTGAGTCGGAGCGGGTAAACATTACAAGAAACCATGCACCGTTCAACTCTGACGCTCTTATAACAGAGACCAAGCTCCTCTGGGCGATAGAAGGCTTTAAACCATTTAAGTCTGCGGGACCGGATGGAATAATTCCTGCTGAAATCCAGCAGACCTCGGACATAATTCTTCCTTGGCTGAAGGTTATCTTGAAAGGCTGCCTGGATCTAACCTACATTCCTGAAACGTGGAAGGAAGTCAGAGTGGTATTCATACCCAAAGCAGGAAAAAGCTCCCATGTCTGCCCTAAGGACCTCAGACCTATCAGTCTATCATCCTTTCTTCTGAAAACACTGGAAAGACTAATGGATGTGTACATCCGCGACAATATTGATAAGCGACTGCTGTCAACATCCCAACATGCGTACTGGAAGGGGAGGTCGGTTGAAACGGCCTTACATTCGCTCGTGCGCACCATTGAAAAATCTCTCAGTATTAAAGAATACACCATGGTTGCATTTCTCGATATCGAGGGAGCTTTCAACAACGTCAGACCAGAAGCAATCACTGACGCAATTTCTATCCTGAAGGTAGAGTCCTCGCTTGGCGCGCTGATCAATTTGATGTTAACATCCAGGATTGTGAACACAAAGCTGGGCGAGTCCTCCTCTCGAAGGTTTGTCAGCAGAGGTACACCACAAGGTGGTGTGCTCTCCCCTCTTCTATGGAATTTAGTGGTCAACAAACTACTATTGAGATTGGAAGGGGCGGGCTGCAGAGTGATTGCCTATGCAGATGATGTTGCAATTGCTGTCTCGGGAAAGCACCTCAACACGCTGAGTGAGATATTGCAAAATGCTCTCTCTATCCTCTCCAAATGGGCAGCTGAATGCGGGTTGGGTGTGAACCCACGCAAAACAGAATTAGTCCTCTTCACCAGGAAATATAAAATTCCTCACGTAGACCCTCCTTCTCTGAATGGTACTAGTCTAGTTTTCACCTATAGTGCAAAATATTTGGGTCTTATTTTGGACAGGAAACTTCATTGGAAACCTAACATTCAGGAACGGGTAAAGAAAGCAACAGTTGCGCTTTACTCGTGCAAAAAGGCCATTGGCAAAAAATGGGGTATGCAACCCCGGATAGTTCATTGGCTCTACGTGTCCGTCATCAGACCGATACTAATGTATGGTGTTGTTGTCTGGTGGACGGCCTTAGACAAAGCAGTTAACTGCACCACCCTAGGGAAGGTACAGAGATCAGCATGCATATGCATCAGTGGAGCTCTGAGAACAACTCCCTCTGCAGCACTAGACATGCTATTCAGTCTGCCACCCCTAGACATTTTTGGCAAGCAAATGGCAGCCAATGCAGCCATTCGACTTAGGGCCTCTGCACAGTGGACTGGCATATATGCAGGTCACTCAACAATATTGAATCACTTCAATAACATTGCTGAAAACACCGACTACACCCCTCCCAGTTATGATTTTGAGAAAAATTTTCTAACAGTCATCCCAACCCGTCTAGAATGGGAAAGGGATTCGGTACGGTTGGAAGAGTCCGCCCACATATATACGGACGGCTCCAAAACTGAAGGCGGGGTAGGTGGAGGTGTTTTCTCTGATATGCTTAACATTAGCAGCTCCTTCCGCCTTCCGGACCACTGTAGTGTCTTTCAGGCGGAGCTTATGGCGATTAAGGAGGCCTTGTCCTGGCTGAGGTGTAATGTAATATCTACTAGGGACATTAGCATTTTCACAGACAGCCAAGCGGCAATAAAATCCTTAGAATCGGCCTCGACAACATCAAAGGTCGCCGCAGAATGTCGATCATCTCTTAAGGAGATGGCTGAACAGTTCAATATTCTCCTGTGCTGGGTGCCAGGACACAGGGATATTCCAGGGAACTGCATGGCTGACGAACTCGCTCGACGCGGTACTACCCTTCAGATTATGCCGGAACACCGGAATCTGGGTGTGCCTCTCTCTACATGTAAACTGCTACTGGGATTGGACTCAATTGAGAAAACCAACTCAAGATGGGCAAACGGTGTTACATGTCACACTGCGAGACAGATCTGGCCGGAGCTGGATCTAAAACGCTCTAAACAGCTGACTTTGCTCAAAAGGGCGAACATCAGCACCACAGTCGGTGTCCTGACCGGACACTGTCTTATAGGTCGACATGCTAAAAGACTCGGTCTCTTCTCTCTCTCTGTCTCTGTAGAAGCTGCCTGGATGAGGAGGAGGAGGAGACAGTCCTTCACCTTCTCTGTACCTGTCCAGCTCTTTCAGCCAGAAGGAAAGCTCATCTTGGAGCTTACTTCTTCAACTGTCTCGGTGACCTTGCCTCAAAAGAGGTCGCGAGAATCCAACGCTTCATTGCAAGCTCTAAATGGTTTGACGAGTAGGACCGGATTCGATGATCCTGTGGTAACACAACGGACCTTTTAGGTCTAAGTGTGTCCGTGTTCTCACGGGCAGCCACGCGTACCTACCTACCTACCTACCTTGTAATGAGTGCCATTTTACTTTATTATTTCAATAATACAGTATTGTTATCGATTTTTAAAAAAAAAAAATTTGCTACCCTCAAAATTTTTTTTTTACGTTTCATAACGAGTAGACACGAAAAAATCAAAAAAAAATTTCAGTCCGTCTGTCCACCGTACGCCGTACGTCTACCGGTGTACGCAAAATTGTTTGAAGGCTCGTAGCACCCAAACCCTTTGTGCTATTTAGATGATTTTTTTTTCGTGTGTAGAGTGGGCAGTCCCCTTAAAGCGGCCAAATTTGGAGGGGTAGGGGTGTGAGGGGGGAGAAGGGGGAAGTGTCTTAGACGGAAAATTTTGGTTTCTAGATCTCAGCAACCGCTTATGCTAGGAGGCTGAAATTTGGAATTTATATAGAGCTTCAGTAGTGGACCCATTTGCAAAAAAATTGCCGATATACGTGAAGGGGTTTGGGAGTGGGGGGAAAAATAATGCGTCCAAAACGCAAAAAAGGTGAGATCGACACTTTCTAAAATCCATATCTCCTAAACTGTTAATGTCACATAATTGAAACTTAATAAATATCTGTAGGTATACTAGGAGAATAGATCGGAAACAAAAATTTGAGTGGGAGCAGTAGCGTGCGGAGGTGGGCGGTGAATAACTTTAGATTACGATATCTCACGAACCAATTGCACTAGACAAATAAGATTTGGTTTGTGTATAAAGGTTCACAAATGAAGTTTGCTGAAGGCAAAATTTTTCAAGGGGGCGGTGGAGCATGAAAGTGGAGGGGATAAGAATTTTTCTAAAAAATCACGTCTCATATCTCAAGAACCATGTAAGATAGATGTTTAAAATTTTTACCAGAAGTAGACCTAATAGACCCCTAGCCGAAAACAAAATTTTGGAAATAAGGGTGTAGAGGGTGAGGGTGGGGGAGGGTGAAAAGGAAAAAGTTCTGATTTTAATATCTCGACAACCTATAATGATATAAAGCTGAAACTTGATATTTAGATAGAGCTATATTAGTAGCATCTTGGAAAAATATAATTTTTTATAGGAGTAGTATGGTACGGGGGTGGGGGGTGTTTTTCCTATCTTTAGAACGGCTTATGCTGCAAAGTTGAAACTCGGTACGTTTATGTAAATCAACTAGAAAACTAATTTAGATTAAAAAAAATTCAAATATTCATTGGCGTTCGGAGGGGGGGGCAAAAAAAATGATCAGTGGAAATGGAATGCATATATTTTCACGGTTTTCGTTATATCTATTAGGTCTTCCCAAATATTGAATTCATTTTTATTCTACGGTTTCTTCATATAAATACCTAAAAAGTGTTTTCAGGATTTTTTAAAATTCGACCCCTAAGGGGGTGCAAAGTGGGTTGTAAACTTTTTCACGAATTCTACTATATCCCCAGGTCTTATCAGATATCGAATATCTTTTCACTTTCACGTGCTTGCGTAATAATCGCTTAAAACTTGTTTTTAAGTTTTTTCCTTTTTCAGCCCCTAAGAGGGTATAAAAGGGTTGAACACGTTTTCACGAGTTCCGTCATTTCTTTTAGAAGTGATAAGAAATTGAATTGGTTCCTACTTTCTCGTGCCGTCTTCATATTTATTTATTAACTCCTTTCAGAATTTTTGGATATTCAACCCCCAAGTGGGTGCAAGGAGGTTGCATATTTGGTGATATATCGAATTAACTTTTACTTCCCAAGGTTTCCTATATAAAAAAGCCAAAAAATCAATTTCAGTATTTTAGATATTCAATCCTAATGGGTGTAAGGGGGTTGTATGCTTTCCAAAGTTTCGACATATTTCTTAGGTTCGATGAGATATTAGATCGCTTTTCATTTCCACAGACTTTTTATATAATCGCCTACAAACCCATTTCTCAATTTTTGGATATTCAACCCCCAAGGGTTTGTATATGTTTACACAATTTTTGCCATCCCTTAGTTCTGATGAGATATAAAATTGATTATTACGGCCAACCAATTCACGATTTTTCGAATTTCCAGAACCAATTAGGTGTGAAGGGTTTGCTTACGTTTTCACAAATTTTTCAAAATCCGTCTTGTGTCATGAGATATCAAGTTGCTTCTTATGAAATCGTTTAAAATCCTGTTTCACAATTTTTTCGAAATTCAAACCCCAAGTGGAAGTAATGGGTTTATATACGTTTTAACAATATTTTTAACATATCTCTTAATTCTGATAAGGCAACAAATTCGTTTTTGCTTCTATGGGCTTTTAGTGTACATAATATACTGAAATTCGAATAGTCTACACGGACTTTTTCAATGTTTAATCGGCTAAAAATCTCTATTTTAAATATTTTTATATTAAGAACAAAAATAATTTTCCAAGAAATCTAATAATCTCGAAGCAACTCATGATACACTCCGACTTTGACCGCTCCCGAACTTTGACCCGAAAAATAATAAAGTTTCGCCCAGACCATTGGCAGATTTTTTTCAAAAGAATTTGAAATACTTGTATGTAAAAAATACCCCGCAAAGGTAAAGATGTAAAGACTATTGTCTAATCTCTGGTTATTAATAACATAAGCCTATACTCGAAATCATCACCGAATAAATATTATTATTATTATTATTATAAATACCTAGAAAGTGTTTTCAGGATTTTTTAAATTCGACCCCTAAGGAGTGGAAAGGGGGTTGTACACTTTTTCACGAATTCTGTCATATCCCTCAGGTCTGACCAGATATCGAATATCTTTTCACTTTCAAGGTCTTGCATAATAATCGCCTAAAACTTGTTTTTAAGTTTTTTCCTTTTTCAGCCCCTAAGAGGGTATAAAAGGGTTGAACACATTTTCACGAATTCCGTCATATCTTTTAGAAGTGATAAAATATTGAATTGAACTGAATTTTACTTTCTCGTGTTGTCTTCATATCCATCTATTAACTCCTTTCAGGATTTTTGGATATTCAACCCCCAAGTGGGTTTAAGATCGTTCCATATGTTTTTAGATTCCTATATATTGCTTAGATCTGATGATATATCGAATTCATTATTACTTCCTAAGGTTTCCTATATAAGTGCCAAAAAGTCAATTTCAGTATCTATAGATATTCAATCCTAAGGGTTGTAAGGGGGTTGCATGCTTTTCGAAGCTTCGAAAGCCTAAGAAATATGGTTTGATGAGATATTAGATCGCTTTTCAATTCCACAGACTTTTTATATAATCGCCTACAAACAAATTTCTCAATTTTTCGATATTCAACCCCAAGGGTTTGCATATGTTTTCACAATTTTTGCCATCCCTTAGTCCTGATGAGATGTAAAATTTGTTATTTCTATTTTAAATATTTTTATTTTAAGAACAAAATTAACTTTCGAAGAAAAGTCATAATCTCGAAGCAACTGATGATATACCCCGACTTTGACCGCTTCCGAACTTTGACCCGAAAAATAATAAAGTTTCGCCCAGACCATTGGCAGATTTTTTTATAATATGATAGTATTTTAGTGTTCACAGAATTATGCTTATTGGTTATAAGAACCATACATCATTGTTTGTCTCAACCTCAGCTTTGTTTGAATCAAACATATTAATCTTTCTTAGGATTGTAATTATAGTTCTCACAACCACGTTCTGTAATTCTGTGGTAAGAAGCGATATGTCGAGATAAGAAAAAAACATTTTTAAAGTTTTCAATTGCATTTTTTTTTAAAAAATTGCCATTGTTTGATAGATTTTTATCTCATATAATATATTATTATTGTGTCCTCTTAATATATTTTTTATTACTTTATTTATCAATTTTGATACACGTAACTGCCTAATTATTTTCTCGACTTAAGCTGTTATCGCTTTTTACCACAGAATTGTTACAACCATTTATATGATTGACGTAATTAGAATATGTTTATCATAGCTCAAGTCATAAGATACTGAATGTTCAACAGAACATAAGTTACGGGGCCGGATTTACCATAGGACTAAAAGGTTCTGTAGCACAGGGCCCCTCAAATTTTAAGGGGCCCCCCAACAAAGATGCTACTAAAACGTTACATTTGCATTACAAAGAGATTATGACAACTCTTAGTAATTTGGCGTGTGATAGCACCCAAAATCAGATAACCAAAAATGAAGCAAATGGCATTCTAAATAAAATGAAAGAATTCGATACTGGTGTCATGGTTATTTTTTGGAACAAAATTTTAGAACGATCGCATGCAACTAGTGAATCGCTTCAGAGCGCTGATATTGACGTACTGACTGTATGAGGTCTTTGTCAGGTTTTCTGAATAAATATCGAGATTGTTTTAATGATATAGAGGCCCTTATCAAAGCAACTTGTGGATGATCATCAATATAGAGGATATAATAGAAGAACAAGAAAAAGAGCACGTTTTTTTGATGAAGGCGATGCAATAGAAACGGAATTTTCTGCACGTGAAAAATTTCGCGTAGAAACCTTTCTGCCAATAATCGACTGTCTGTATCAGGAATTAGAGAAGATTGGTTTCGTTGATGAATTCTTACAATTTTCTGAAATTGTTAAGAATGAAAATATTACAAAAACTAAGCTCGCACGTATAAGCGAATTACGTGAGGACGGTAGTTCAATTCTTCGCACGTTTCCAAACGTAAGGATTGCGTTGCGAATGTATTTAACTATTCGTGTAACAAATTGTGAAGGGATAGATCCTTCTCTACTTTAGCAAGGATTAAAAACTATTTGCGTAATACAATTGGCGAAAATCGTTTGAACTCACTTTCTCTAATGTCAATAGAGTTTGACGTACTAAAATCGATTGACTTTGATGAAATAATAAATGATTTCGCTAAAAGTAAAGCACGAAATATTCCCATATAAATGAGCATATTTTTAAAAGGAGCTAAGATGAGTAAGCAATTAAGGAATTGATAAATATTTCAAACTTTTCAAAATTCTTTACCATAGTCTTCATGATTTCAGATCATCTGGTTCAGTTCAAAATCCACTTTTATCATATAAGGCTGCCCTGATGGTACAGTTCCCAAAAACTAAGTAAAATCCGTTTTGATCTCCACTTCGAAGAAAAGAAGCAGTGAGCAGTTACCATTCACTCCACCAATGGTAATAGTGAGAGAGAAGGTGATATTTTGATGTTTATTTAAATAAATTCGCTGCCAGTGAAATAATTAAAGATCTTTTGATTTAGAAAAATTCAATGGATCCAAAGCTTTATGAAATTTAAGGCCAGGTACGTATTTTATATTGTCATAGTTATAATAGAATCCTTGAAAAAAAATTAATTATTGAAAATAGTGGGATCCTCTAAAAAATAATGAACTATGTGAAATAAATGAAAGTCTGGCAAAGTTTTTGCAGTTGTGGTATTGGCACGCGATGGAAGAAAGCTGATATCTTTGATTAACAAAAATTTTTTTTCGGCATGTGATACAAACACAAAATTTTTTTTCAAATATTTTCCCGATTAGGAAAAAATTTTAAAAAAATCATATGCCTTAGTTGTTAGGGGGCCCCCAAAAGTGAAATAATAAGTTAGTACAACCATAACATCAGTTATCAGAACTATCTTACATCTTGTAATGTGGTTCACGCAACTATAAATTCAACCATAGTAAGGTTCTCCCAAAATATGGTTACCACAGTCATATTTTTTCTTTGAGTGCACTCGTCTTCTTTAAAAAAAAACGATTAGGTGGCGCCCAAAACAAAGAGAAAGGTAGTCCAAGAATTCCCCCCGTCTGTATTGGCGATAGTACGTCGGCGTCCGAGCTGAGTAGTACGGGTTTTACTTTATTATTTTCTAATAATACAGTATTGTTTTCGGTTTTAAAAAAAAAAATTTGCTACCCTGAAATTTTTTTTTACGTTTCATGACTAGTAGACACGAAAAAAGCAAAAAAAATTTTCAGTCCGTCTGTCCGCCGTACGCCGTACGTCTACCGGTCTACCCAAAATTGTTTGAAGGCTCGTAGCACCCAAAACCTATGAGCTATTTAGTTGATTTTTTTTTCGTGGATAGAGTGCGTAGGCCCCCTAAAGTGACCAAATTCGGAGGGGTGGGGGTGTACGGGGGGAGGTGGAGGAAGCGTTTTAGACGGAAAATTTTGGTTTCTAAATCTCAGCAACCGCTTATGCTACGAAGCTGAAACTTTGAATTTATATAGAGCTTTAATAGTGGACCCATTTGGAAAAAAATTGCTGATATGGGTGAAGGGGTGTGCGAGTGGGGGGGAAAATAATGCGTCCGAAACGCAAAAAAGCCGAGATCGACACATTCTAAAATCCATATCTCCTAAACGGCTAACGTGACAAAATTGAAACTTTATGAATATCTGTAGATATACTAGAAGAATAGATCGCAAACAAAGTTTTGAGTGTGGGCAGTGACGTACGGGGGGGGGGGGGTGAAAAACTTTAGATTACGATATCTCCCGAACCAATTGTACTAGATAAATAAAATTCGGTTTGTGATAAAGGTTGACAAATGAAGTTTGCTGAAAGTAAACATTTTTAAGGCGGCGGTGGATCATGAAAGTGGAGGGGATACGAATTTTTCTAAAAAAACACGTCTCATATCTCAAGAACAGTGTAACATAGATGCTTAGAATTTTTACCAGAAGTAGGCCTAATAGACCCCTAGCAGGGGGTTAGGGTGTAGTGGGAAAAAGTTTGTGACAAAAATCATTTTTAATATAGAATATTTTAGCAAAGATCTGTCACGAAACCAACTTAGGTTATAATTACGTGTCCAAGTTTTAGTTGTTTTTGCACGATCCTTTTCTCTCCAGTTTTCCTATGATTCTTTTCGAGTGTATCAGTGCGAATTACCATTCTGCACTGGAATTATTTTCCTCTTTGATCATTTGTTACTCTTATTTATGTATATATTTAAAATATGTTCTATGTTTAATTGTAAAATATAATCACACCACCGCTGTAAATTAATACTCGTAATAATAACTACAAAAGGAGAGCGTCATCTAGTGGCGAAATTCGTTCCCGTGGACAGAATTAACAAAAAAAATAACCCGAAAGGAACATTTTTCACGCCAAAAATCGAAATTGAAAGGACAGTTTTTTTTGCGAGCCACGAGAAAAAACGATGAAAAGAAAAGGAGAAGCTCAGGGACCCTGAAGGAGGACAGTTGGGAGTTGAACATCGGGAAAAACCAAAAAAAAAAATCTGCGGAAAAAAACAATAATTTTTTTAGTGCTGGTGGACAGTAGTGACAAAAAAAAAAACAAAATTGTTATAAGTGGCCACAAATATTCAGTTCGCGAAAACAATAAAAAAATGCAAAAAGTGCTTTTAGTACTTAAATTCCCCAGTGAACAGACTTAGTTATTTATAAAAACAAAAGAAAAGAAAAATCCCCGTCCAACAGAAACCAAATACTATTTTTGTACTTTTTGAACTCCCTAAGAGTGTTTCCTTAACCATCACCTATATCCAAAGTTAAGGAAGAAGGAAGAAAAGATTCGATTAAAACAAGATACAAAGAACCTGCTGCAATCGTAGACCGCCGAAGAACGTATTGGCCCCAACAGGTACCTTAGGCTAAGTTTAAAAGAAAAAACTAATATCAAACTACTCGAATAATGAAAAAAACCCAATTTCTTAATATAATTTTTCAATATGTATAATTCATAATATTTAAACAAAATAGTTAATTTTGTTTCTTTTACTGTGTATGTGGAAGAATTTCTTATATTTTTTTATTTTATTTGGTTTGTGTTCAATTTCAGAGCAGAATGCTAGTATAGTGTAAGTATTCTGTTGGTGTTTCTAATTATTGATTTCCGTCTAGAAGATTTTGTTTGGCCGTTCATAGGAGAGATGATGGGAGAGTAGGGTCCCCATTTGAGGATCCTGGAAGATCGACGCTGCACGGTAAGGTCTCTTGAAGCGTAGCGGTGGTAACTGTGCGTATGGGTCGGTCATTGCTCCAGAGGGACCGGTTGATCGAACCCAGTGATAACGGTATGGTGTATACGTACGGTCCTTTATTACCGGTGAAGCGCGGGAACTGCAATCGGGTCAGTCAACTTCAATCCATTTTTTTTTATCCTCTCCTTATCCCAGTAAAATACACAGCACATCAAGGATGGTGTTTCCTTTGAGTCGAGTTTCATCTCCCCGCTCCCAAGCTCCCGACAAGCCGGCAAATCGTGCTGTAGGACTCAGAGGAGCCCATTAATTCTGATAAGAAAATTTAGGCGACGGTCAACGTCTAAAGAAATTTTCTTACAAGTTCCGATTTTTATATCTCGAGAACCTGTTAAGATATAAAGCTGAAACTTGGTATTTAGATAGAGCTATATGAGTAGCATGTTGCAAAAATACATAATATACAAAATATATAATATAGGGGTAGTATGGTACAAGGGTGGGGGGTTGCCTTGCTATCTATAGAACGGCTTGTGCTACAAAGTTGAAACTCGGTATGTATATGTAAATCAACTAGAAAAGTAATTAAGATAAAAAAAATTTCAAATATCCATTGACGTTCAGAAGAGGGGCAAAACAAATTATCAGTGAAAATGGAATGCATATATTTTCACGGTTTTCATCATATTTATTAGGTATTCTCAAATATTGAGTTCATTTTTATTCTACGGCTTCTTAATATAAGTACCTAGAAACGTTCACGGGCTTGCGTGATAATCGCCTAAAACTTCTTTTTAAGTTTTTTCCTTTTTCAGCCCCTAAGAGTATATAAAAGGGTTGAACAACTTTTCACAAATTCAGTCATATCCTTTAGAAGTGATAAGTAATTCAATTGTATTTACTTTCTCGTGCTGTTTTCATATTTATTTATTAACTTCTTTCAGGATTTTTGGATAGTCAAACCCCAAGTGAGTGTAAGGAGGTTGCATATGTTTTCACAGATTCCTACATATTGCTTAGATCTGATGAATTCATTTTTACTTCCTAAGGTTTCCCATATAAGAACCAAAAAGTCAATTTCAGTATTTTCAGATTTTCAATCCTAAGGGGTGTAAGGGGGTTGTATGCTTTTCAAAGGTTCGACATATTCCTTAGCTTTTGATGAGATATTAGATCGCTTTTAATTTCCACAGACTTTTTATCGCCTACAAACCCATTTTTCAATTTTTCGATATTCAAGGGTTTGTCAATGTTTTCACAAATTTTGCCATCAGTTAGTTCTGACGAGATATAAAATTGGTTATTACGGCATTTGATGTAATGACCTAAAATCTTATTTCACGATTTTTCGAATTTCAAGAACCAAGGGGGTGTGAAGAGTTTGCTTACGTTTTCACAAATTTTTCAAAATCCCTCGTGTCTCATGAGATGTCAAGTTGGTTCTTATGAAATCGTTTTCGAAATTGAAACCCCAAGTGGAAGTAATGGGTTTGTATACGTTTTAAGAATTCGTCATATCTCTTAAGTCTGATAAGGCAACAAATTCGTTTTTACTTCTATGTGCTTTTAGTGTACATAATATATCGAAATTCGTATAGTCTACAGGGGCTTTTTTAATAAACATTAAAAAAACCCCGGTAGACTATACTAAAAATACTAATTGGCTAAAAATCTCTATTTTAAATATTTTTATTTTAAGAACAAAATTAACTGATGATTAACAACTGACCGCTCCTGAACTTTGACCCGAAAAATAATAAAGTTTCGCCCAGACCATTGGCAGATTTTACTTTATTATTTTTTAATAATAAAGTATTGTGATCGACCTGAAATTTCAAAAAAGTTTGCTACCCTGAAATTTTGTATTTACACGTTTTAGGACTAGTAAACACCAAAAAAGCAAAAAAAAAAAAAATGTCCGTCTGTCCGCCGTAGACGCCGTACGCCGTACGCCGTCCGCCGTCCGCCGTACGCAAAATCGTTTGAAGGCGCGTAGCTCCCAAACCCGTTGAGATATTTTTATGGTGGGTAGATTGGGTGAACCCCTACGCCTGGTATATTTTTGAGGGGTGCGGGTACAAGGGGAGAGGAGAGGGGAGCGTTTTAGACGAAAAATTTTGGTTTCTAGATCTCAGGAACCACTTACGCTAGGAGGCTGAAACTTGGAACTTATGTAGTACTATAATAATGGACTCATTTGCAAAAAAATGGTCGATATTGGTTAAGGGGTGTGGAAGTGGAGGGGGAAACAATGAGTCTTTAACGCACGAAAGACGGGATTGAAACATTCTAAAATCGATATCTCCTGAACAATTGATGTCAGAAGATTGAAACTTTTTTGTTGTCCTTAGGGATACTTCAAAATAAGACAAGGGCTAAAATTTTTAAGAGGGGTGGTGGGGTGTGGGGGTGGGGGGTGAAAAACTTTGGATTACAATATCTTCCGAACCAATTATACCAGGAAGATAAAATTTAGTTTCTGTATATGGGATCACAAGAGGAGTCTACCGAAACTAAATTTTTTGAGGGGGGAGATGGAGCACGAAAGTGGGGGAAAAGCAATTTTTCAAAAAATTTAATTCTTATATCTCAGAAACCGTATCAGATATGATCTTGAAAATTTTATAGAAGTTGGGGTCGGTAAACTTCTAGTAGGGAAAAAAATTTTGGTGGTGTGGGTGTTGGGGGTGATGGTGAAAGGGGGTAGAAAGGAAAACATTCTGATTTTTATTTCTCGAAAACCATAATGAATAGAAAGCTAACAATTTAGGATTATATAGAGCCACTATGGAGACATCCTAGAAAAATAAAATTGTTGGTATGGGTATCAAGCTATGGGGGAGAGGGGTGGTTTTTTATATCTCAGAAACGCCTTATGCTAGAAAGTTGAAACTTAGTACGTATATGTAGATGTACTATTAGAGTAATTAAAGCAAAAAAAAAGTTCAGATTTTTATTGGCGTTCAGAGGTTGAGTAAAAAAAATGTCCGTGAATTCACATTTTTACGAATTTCGTTAAAACTTTTAGACATGTCGAGCTATCAAAGCAATTTTACTTCTGCGGGCTATTTTTATAAGCGCCTAGTAACGGTCTCCAAAATTTTTCGATATCCAACCCCTAAGGGGGTGTAAAGTGGTTGTGTACATATTCACGAATTCTGATATATTTCTAAAGTATATTGAGATTTGGAGTTCACTTTTACTTCTTTAAGCTTTAAACGTAGTCGGGGAAAAACCGATTTAAGTATTTTTCTCAATTAAACCCCCTGGGGGTATTGTTAAAGATTTCACTGATTCCGAAAATCTCTTAGGTTTAATATGATCGAATTCGCTTTTACTACTATGAATTATTCTATTGATAAAAAAAATACGTAAATAAATAAAAAAAATAACCAGGAGGCTATTTGGAACGTTATTTTTTAGGTTATCAGTCGCATAGTAACCTACACCGCATCTCATCATTAAACACGTTTCGGACTTCTACCCATAAAATAATAAAGTTTCGCCCAGACCATTGGCAGATTTTTTTAGTTGCTGTCCTGTCAACTACTGGATTACAGTAAATCCATAGACATTAAAATTTTATTTGGCAAAATAAAAATGTAAGTTTTCGAAATTAAAGTATTAATGAATTTATTTAACTAATTTTGATGTCGTTCCAAATGCATCCAGCGAGTCTTTAATTTACGTCTTAAATTGGATGCACCTTCAGTACTCCCCGTTACGGATTGTGTATGTAGTAACATTAACTCACATGCCGCAACTAGTAATGTAAGTTAAACAAGAATATGAATTTAATTCGTAATATAAAACACTTATTTTTATAGGACACATTTTTCAGACATGAAAAAAATAAAAATCTGCCTATGGGATCGATACCAACGTAGCCTTTAATTGTTATACTGGAGAGTCGTTTAAATACTTAAAATTATATGTTAGCGTTCAATTTTGTTTCAATCTAATATAAAAGCTTAATTTAAAATTTGCCGACGAATGTACTTCTACCAAAAATATTTCTTTGGGAATGGTGTAAAATATCCGGTGCTTGAAACACTTATAAAAAAAATTTTCTTTATTATGTAAAAAAAAATTAAAAAATTAAATAAAAATAAAAATCGAAACAATAATTTTTTTTTAAATTGTTTTAAAAATATCATTCTTTCTAATATATGATTTTAGTATTTCAGATTATATTTTAAAGACAAAATTAATGTGAAATTTCAATTTGTTTCATTATACTAAGTTCAACTAATTTAAATAAAATATTAAATAAAATAATACATAAAAAAATTTCCTAATTTATTGGTTCATTTATGTAAATTGACTTTCAGCACTTATGTGATATACACAAGTTGTAGTTTGAATCAACCTAGGCAACTGTGCTAATTTATTATACCAATTAGGTGAAATTCCTAATTGGTATGAGGTAAAATACTTAATTGGTATAACGTAAAACACCTAATTGATATTAGGTAAATAACCTAATTGGTATTATGTAAAATACAAAATTTGTATTAGGTAAAATACCTTATTGGTTTTGGTAATTTATTGTATAGGGGAAGGTGCTGTACCTTGGAATGGTTGTACCTTGAAACGTTGTTAATTTTGTGTTTAAAAAGAGCATTCTGGTGTCTGAATCAAGAACTACATTTACAACAGCTGATATCAAGACAACCTGTTTGTTATCACTTTACGTTATCGGTTATTTTGCGTTTTTGTTGATATTTGTGTTTTGAGGTTAGTGTGAGTAATTTTTTTAACTAAGTTTGTTTAATAATTAAACTATTGTGTTATAGTGGTATACAATCGTTTTATGCAGGATTATTATCAATAAGGTATATATTATCTCTTTTCAATAACATCTGATTGTAAGATAATTAGGAGGTTTAAAAAATAGCTTTTATTCAATTAATGGACCATGTTGTACCTTGGAACGTCACACGTGTTGTACCTTGGAATGGCATAAAATAGCAATCCTGATACATTTTAGCACAAAACTAACGTTTTAAGGATAACTTTGACTGACAACAGTGTTTTTTTTTGTTGGAGAAAATGCCTCGCAGTAAGAATGGGATTCGTAAGGTTCCCATCCATTCCATAATTTCAATGTTAAATAAATTATTATAATATTCGAAAAATGTAATATTAACTAATTTATTTTTGGTATTGTTGAGAGCTAGGGGTTCGCCGGGATTTCAAGTAAAACACAATTCGGTTAAAATAAAAATAAGAGAGTATTTATTCTTCGCACTTTAATTCTATTAGCACAATTATTCGCACTGTATGGCAATACCGCCCGCTTTTACATAGCACTTGTCTCGATCGCACTCTATCAATCGCTTTCCACCAATACGGTCGCGTATACACGCTGGCTGTCACAGCTGACGTAATAAAAATTACTATGTCCCTCGCTGAAAGCTTTATCTGCGTTCAGTGGTGTGTTTAGAGGGTTCAAGTGAGCTTGAGATCTTTCCATTTGATCCTCTACGCTGTTCTAGTACATTTGAGCACATTCGAGCACATTCGATAAGTAGGGGGGTATAATCGTGTTGCTCCGCTCTCCTTATATACTTCAACTAGGTTTCTGATTGGGTTACTTTGTAGCTAGATATTCGGTTGTTCATGCGAAACGATCGAGTTGCGCGGTTGCCAGGTTTACATGTAACAGTATATTACCTAAAGCCTTAGTTGACGGTTAAATGCCGAAGCACTTAGGCAAATTAATATCCGATCTAAGGCATTTTTACCTATGAATTTCTTTCTGTGAAGCTGGAATTGGAGACTAGCCGTAAGTTCACGCTGTACCTACCAAAAACTTTAAACGCATTTTTCTCGAAACTATGTTTTAAGACAGGGTCGGCACGATAACTCAGTCAATTTTCAATATTTTTCAACTTTTTTTTTTAAAATTTTGATAACTATTTTCTCTATAATCTGACGAGAGGTTTTTTTAATTTTTTGCTTGGAAATTTTTTTATAAATTATTAAACGCAAATTTGTTGAACATGTGCATAGCTATCTTAGTTATATAATACAGTATATGAAATGATTTGGTATGTTTTGGTTGGTCGAATCTGTACACAGGTGGTGACAAAATTTCAACTTTCTAGGCCAACGCGTTCTTGAGTTATCGTGCAAACGGACGGATGGACGGACAGCAAACGTATTTGGGGTTTTTGGCCACAACTGAACACAAAATAGTATATAACTTTTTTTCGTTCGAGGCTGTTCTATGCGTTACAAACTTTTCGGGCTGAATTAAACTTATAATACTCTAAATGATTTCATTTAGAGTATATAAAAACATATCATAAATTAAGTTCAAACGCTCTTAAATAAGCCATAAATTTAAGAGAAAAAGCACCAATATTAATTATAATAACATGCATCATAAAACCTTAATAAATTAATTTCTCTGTGGTATTGATACAACTCTTTGATAAGCATTTGGGCCGCAGGAGGGGTTTAAATATATCCTGTGACACTAGTGCTCGAAAAAGAATTCTTTAATTTGTTCGTGCTGAGTGTTTCTTGCTGTAATTTTCTGACCAGTTTTATCGTTGAAAGTTCTCCATACCTCCAATCGTGGTCGCACTTCACTACAGGACGAATTTCGTGAAGGTCGTCCAAAATCGGCAGTTGTGCCCAGAAAACATCGATGCTGTGCGTGAACTGATATTGCAAGATCGTCATGTGACATATCGTGAGATTCGAGGCATTCCTGGGTATTAGTTTCACTCGCATACATTCAATATTGCATGAACATTTGGCTGTCAAAAAGATTTGTTCGCGTTGGATACCGCATAATTTGACAATCGCTCAAAAAAAAGGCTGTTGATCTTCATGGAGAATATTTTGAAAAACAATAAAGCCATTTTTGATTATTTGTCTATATCAAAACTTAAGTAGCAACCTACGTATTTAGAATAGCAACCTGAAGAAGTCCGCAGAAGATTTTTCTCGAAGTTCTAGTACAATGAATATATATAAAAAAAACATTTTAAAAATGTAAAAAGAAGGTGTCGGGTTCAACAAAAAGGGATGATATTCACAGAGTCGGTTTTCTTTTTATTAATATTTCCACTTACACTTGTATACAAATTTGTGATATTCATTTTTCCAAGAAACCCGACAATCGCTCGGAAAAATATCCTTCCACCCCCCCCCCCCCCCCCCAAATTTTCCAGATGAAAAGCAACCAAAAAGTAAACTTTGCACATCATCTTTTTGCCACGACGAGCGATTGTCGAGTTTCTTGGAAAAATGAATATCACAAATTTGTATACAAGTGTAAGTGGAAATATTAATAAAAAGAAAACCGACTCTGTGAATATCATCCCTTTTTGTTGAACCCGACACCTTTTTTTTACATTTTTAAAATGTTTTTTTTATATATATTTTATACAGGTAGTGGAGACAGATAATTTCAGAGCTTTCTTTGTATTGAAAAATTTTTTCCCAGACATTTTTTCCATGGTACCTGTCCTAATTAGTGCAAAAAATATATGTTTTAAATTTCACCCCGATCAGAAAAAAAAAACTTGAGATTCCGAAAAATGGGTCCCGATGTAATATTGACAAAATGGCCAAATAATATTATTCTGGGGAAGATTGTAATTCTAAATATATAGGTTATGTACCATCGGAAATACCATCTAGTGGTCGTAATGAGAAAGTGAAGTTTTTCATATTTAATCGGTTTCGACCGTATTTTGATAATGGTTAATAATACGAAGTTCGTGTCGTCGGCAAAAATATCTGATTTATAACGCTCAATATTATTTTATAGAAAGACAAAACGGCTCAGAAAGTCCTTCACCAAGTACGAAATAAAAACTATTACGGATTAGTGATTAAATGTCAAAAATCATCTTTTTCGGCCTTGCTGAAGGACTTTTTTCTTTTTCTCGTAACATTGAGCATCTGCCGATGACACTAACTTCGTATTGTTTACCGTTACAAAGTTACGCTTAAAAATTAATTTTTTAAGAAAAACTTCAATTGCTGAATTTAAGCACTAGATGGCATTTTTGTTGGTACAGGGTACACCAACCACCTATATATTTAGAATTATATCCACCCACAGAATGACACTATATAGGCCCTATGTCGATATCTTGGGAGTTTACGCAATCTTACACAATTTTGGTTTCTTTAAGGCTCTTGAGGCACGTATTCCCCATACATTATCGAGATGAAACTTTAAGCGTATTTTTTTTAAACTAGTTCGAGCCATTTCGATGGGAACTGTGAAAAAAATTAAAATTTTTTAAATTGAGTGGTTAGCTTTGATTAACGTTTGAACTACCCTTTTTAGTAGAATAGATTTCAAATTCATCCAAATATGGGAAAATTATTAGAACACGTAATGAAAATTGTCCAAGCATAATCCAAATCCAAATTTTTCAAAATTAGTTTCAAACAGTAAAAGCTACATCCTTAACATAACCCAAAGATCGATTATATATATGGATTTATATTCGAAATTTTATTACTTTCCGATTGAAATATTAAAGATTAAAGAAAGACATAAGAGGAAATCATATTTAATTGCATTATACTTTATTAAGTGTATCTATTAATCTAATAGTCTGACATAATTTTTCTTTAAAGCAGACGTGATAAAGTAATCATGGGTGACAAATCTGTTAGGGGGGGGGCCATGGCCACCATGGCCCCCCCTATGACCGCCACTGGGCTGAACCCCCAAAACCCGCCCCTGCGTTCGCGGTTGCCAGCCCACCTTATCGCACATCAAAGTAAAGGTGAAATAACTAACTGCTAAAAAGTCAAACAAAACGAAAATCGGGTCAAAAATAAGGAACCGGTGGTGACGCAGAACCAGAAAATTCGGTAAAAATTGTCAGAAAATTTGAAAAGGGATTCAAAATATTCCAAACTTTTCTTTCGTCGGCTTCCGGTAGTGAGATTCTCGTACTGACAACGCTGGTGCAGTGTTCCGCTAGTCTTTCGATTCGATTTAATTCGAAATAATAAAAAAATGCAGTCGAATAATTTTTAATAGTTTTTTTTAATAGTTTTTATTTTAATGTTTATTTTACAAGACATAATTTGGTAATAAAAATAATAAATTTATGAAAAGGGTGGAGGGGGATGGTAGGAAAATATTTTCCCGGATTACGTCGTTTGTTTTTGTTGGTAAACGTCGCCAAGGCGGACAAGGTGGGCTGGCAAATAGTTTGAACTGGACGGTAGATGGGAAAGAGTGGAGGAGGAGATGGATTTGAGCGAAGCTAGTGGTTTCTTGACAACGGGAAAGTAGTTTCGCTTTTAATGGGGTGGGGACGATACTGCGAACTTTTTTCATTGGGCTCCTGGTTCCGCCTTAGCTGCGAGCAGCCTGCTTCTTTTGCGGAGGTGGTAGAAGATTTTGCTGCGTCGTCTTGCACTTTTCGGCGGCCACAAGACCATTATGTAGGCTACACTCGCACTCGTTAATCAGCTCGGTGCGAGCAATTTGATCGGCCAGCGCGTTCGCGACAACCGTCGGGAATTGCTTGCGCTCCTTAGCTTTGTCCTTATTCGCTTCGAAGTTTTGCGTCGGGAAAATGTAGCCGCCGTCGCGTTGAACAAAATCTACGCCCATGTCCGACGAGTACTTGATGTTGGCGCGAAGGTCGGGCGAGCCAAGATTGCTGCGCTTCTTGAATTCGCCGATCATGACGGCAACGCGTGAATTGAAACCTGCAGGCGAACGAAAAAAAGGATTAGAGTGATTTGAAAATTGGTAGTGAAAGTCGAGCTTGAGAAAAGGGTGGGGGCAACGTAACGACTTACCGACAACGTTGGCCTGCTGTTGGGGTTTGCCAGCAAGCTGGAAGTCTTTAACTGGTCCGATCAAATGCAACGTGATACCGCGCGACTTGGCCACTTCGTTGGAGAAGTAGGCGCCGGTGATCTTCAGCTGGAAAAGAGGTCCAAAATGAGATTTGCAAGCGCCAAGACGCAGAGAGACTTACCGGGGTCGTGTACGCCAACTGATCGCTTCGGACGGCGACAATTACCCGATTTGCATCAGGTCGGAAAGGATAGTCCATGGCCAGGTTGAAGGCTCGGGCATCGGATGGCGCTACAGCCTCGGCAACGATCTTCTCCCAGCGATCCAGGTAGGTGTTAAAGAGGGCCCTGTGTCCGGTTTTGACGCGATCGTTGTAGTTGGGTGCAGTACTCAAGTCGATCTTGTCCAGTTTTCCGGTGAAGTCGAGCTTGCCGTTGGTCGAGTATATTTGTGGGTAGCGCATGTCCTCGCTGTAGCCGATGACGGCGATCTGAACGTCGGTCATGTCGCGGAATTTCAATTGAGCGCGCAATTCGGTCATCACGTTCTGAACGAGTTCGTTGATCAGCTCGTCGACGCTAGTATCGACAACAAAAACAATGTCGGCCTTCTTTTGCGGCGTCTTCGCTTCGAACTCATCGCCAATTGAACGCTCGTTGCGTCCGCACTTCAGGCATTGCGACGGCATTTCAACGGGAATGTGATCATCGCGTGCGGCCGACGCGTAGGTCAGCGCAATGTTACAGGCGGCGTCTTGTTTGTTGGCGGCCTTCTCGACCGCATGATTGCATGCCTCCAGGTAGTTGGAAGGATCGGTAAAAATGTAGCCGAGCATTAGGCTCGAGTCCGAATCAAAGAGTTCCTTACAAGTCGGATCGGCGCTGCCATGTTGATGATTATGGCCGTGAACCTGTTGGCACGACGTCGTCAATCCGTAGGCGTTGCCGAATTCAGCGTAGTTGTCGGTGATCTTGCCGTTCGGCAGAATGAAATCGTCGTACGGCTCGTTGTTTCCGTTACCGAGAAGACCGCGTGTCTTGCCAGTGTAGTAGCCGTTCACGTTCACGTGACATACCCGAAGATCGAGCGAGCATTTCAGATCAGCCCCGTATTCGGTGAGTGCGAAAACCGAATAGTAGCGGCGCCATGCGTGCATGTCCTTGTTATGGACCGGATAGTCGCTTGGCTTGCCGTTCAATTTTAACAGTCCGTCGGCACCAATCTCGATAGAGTTACTCTTGTCGGTCAAAACGATCGACTTCATTTTGCCGTCCTGTAAGTTGGCCACGACGCTGAACTTGTTGCCGAGATCCTGGACGAGAACGTACGCACACGATCCGGGGAAGGTCATGTGACGACCGTCGAACGTGAAGATGTGCTCGCCATCGGCCACGTGACCGCGCAATTCGAATGGAATGCGCACGTGTCGCGGATTAGCTTGCGTGTACAGACCCTTTAAAGTCGACCAGTTTTCGTTACGCAAGTAGTTAATCGGGCTGAACTTAAAGGTCGTCCAGAGCGGAATTTGACGGATTGCGTCAAGCGTGAACGGCACCGGATAGAAGATCGATGAGGGCTTCTCGCCCGCCCTAAATTGCGTGATCAAGGCACGGATCGCGTTGAACAGGGTCTCGTAGAGATCCTGGAGCTGGTGCACATCGTCGACATCTTTTTCCGAAATTTTATTCTCGATGTAGTCGTGAAGTTTCTGCAAGAAGTCCTTCAGCTCTGCGGTGGGCAGGAACTCTTTGGCCTGGCTTAGCATTTCATTGAGAACCGTTGCGACTTGTTTGAATCCTTCGAAGCCGCCTACGTACTGCAAGAAAATAAATTCTAGCATAAAAAAAAAAATATGCACGCCCATCACCAACCTTCATCATGGCAGCCTTGACATCTTCCCAAGCGGGCAACGCTTCGAAGAACTCCCGAACCATTTTGCCGATATCTTCGAACTCCTTCTGCAGAACGTTCCAAAGTTTCGTGAAGGCAGCGCTAAATGACTTGTAGAACTCGCCTGCAGCCTTACCGACGCGATTAAAGTCGGCCTCAAATGTCTTCATCGTTTTGGCAACAGTTTGGAATGCACTCGTCAACAGTTTGATCGTTTCCGCATACCATTCCGATAAAATCGACGCGATATTCTTCATTGTCTTCTGGAAGAGCGGCAGAATTTTTTCCTTGACGACTTCCGACAGCTTCACATACATTTCCACACTGCTCTCGGACAGCTTTTGGTAGTTTTCGGCGAAGGTTTGCGACAAGGTCTTTACGACGCGCGTGATTGCTTGGAAGATGCGTTTGCTGTTAGACGCGCGAAAAGAAAAGAAGAACATTTCAAATTCGGAACCAGTAAAAAAAATCAAGTGGCGTCAACTTACTAGAATTCGATTACATCGCGGAGTGAAGGATCTGCTGATAGTTCGTCGATAAGTTGATTTATGCTGTTCTCGTAGCTGCTCTGCAGCGCGGAAAAGTCGGGGATGCTACCCTTGAGCGCGCTCAATTGATGCTCGTAGTTTTCGCGAACTTTCTTGAAGCGATTGTCGATTTCTGCGCGCGATCGTTCCATGTCCTTTCGGGTTTGATCCTCGACCTTGCGCTGTAAATCCGAACAATACACATTAATTCAGTGGTGTCAACGAGTTAAGGTCTTATTAAAGAATTCGCTTTTAAACAAATGGGGTGTATATTAGCAGAGTATCAGTGAGCGTTTCTCTTACCATAAACTCCTTGATGTCGTCATCGTTGACCTTGTATTGCGTGGACAATAAATGAGCCGGGTCTAGAGACAGTTTTCCGTTGAAAAGTTCCTTGCCGCCGCCGGTCATAACAAGCGTGGCCTCCTTGCCGGCATTGACCTTACCCTCGACGCTGTACAGGTTCTTTCGTTGTAACTGGAAGCTGGCGGACGTTAGTCCTGTGGTCTGTGCCGAAAACTCGACCGGTTTTGTACCCAGAATGTTGAATTCGGCGCGAAGTTCGGACTTTTTAGGCGAAACAGTTCCGTGTGCGTTGAAAACGGGCTCATCGAACGCGACCGTTACGATTTCGAAAGAATTCGAATTGGCCGCCACGAAGCCGGCCAGTCGAAGATCATTTCGCGGCGATTTCAGCGATCCGCCCGCACTCATTTCGTGTCGTTCGAAAGAGATGGCCGTGTGACCGTCGAAGCCGTACTCGAAGTTGAAGCCGTCGCTCTTGATCACGGCCTCAGTTGTGATATTGACGCCGCGTCCCGTTTGATCCGTATTCTGGTACTTGACGGAGGCGATAATCTTCTGTTTCGGCGATCGGAACAGATCGAATTCGATCCGACTGGTCGCAAGCTTACGATCTGCATTCAGATCGATCGATCCCGAAATCGAGAGCGGTTTGATTGTCGGGTGCGCGAACTTAACCAAACCGTGCGCATTGATGGCGGTTTTTTGGACGCGGTTCAAGTCGCCGACAAAGCTAATGGTTGTCTTCTCGTTCGGCTGTGCTTTCTTGTCCAGGTATAGCGTGGTCGAGGTCTCGTAGCGGCCGAAAATCTCGTCCGGAATCGTGTAGACGTTCTCGAGAACGATTTCGCGTTGCAACAGTTTCATTATGGCGCCGCTCTTGGTTGGCTGAATGTACGTCTGAAGCTGGTAGGTGTTGTCGCCCTTGGCCATAATTTTCATTTCGAGCTCATGCTCAAACTTCATTCCGTTGCGCGACAATTTCGATTGGAGCTCGAACTCGTGTGGATAGCCGAGCTCGCGGAGATCGATCAGAACCATCAGTTTGTGCTGCTGCAAGTCGATTTTTTCCTTTTCCACGATCGTAACCGATTGGATCTCGAAATTGGTGCACTGTTTCTTCTCCTCGCATGACGCCAACTTCAAGATGAAATTCTTGTTGGTCATCTTTGCCTCGGAGACGATATTTTTCGGTCCGAAAAGTCCGTTAAACTTGTAGGAGACGCCGATTTCGGTATCGCGTCCCAGTTCGAACGTTTGTCGGACCAGTTCGAAGTTAGCCTGGCGCGGCTTATCGTACAATTGAACGGTTCCTTGGCCCTCGATAACGGTCTTGCTCTTTTCGTGCTTGAGTGTGAACTCGGCACTGCCGCTGAGAATGTTCTTGCCGCCGGCGATTGCTTTGAATTCGACGCCCTTGGCACTTCCGGATTTCGATTGCGAATTGGCTTCGATATGTACCTTGTCCAGTTTTAATTTGGGCGCGTCCATATCGACCTTGAGGTGGAAATTATCGTTGGAGACGTACGCCCATTCGGCCGCTCCGTCGAAACCGTATTCGCCAATGTTTTCGAGCTTCAATTTCGATCGGCCCTTGTTCGGTCCGAGACGTTCGAGCGATCCGTAGAATTTTGTTGTACGTCCGGGGTATTCGATTGTCACGTCGGCCGACGTTTGAATGTCGGACAGGACGACTGCTGTATTCAGGCCATAGGTCTTCGCGTTGTGGATCATTTGCAAGTTGGCGACGTAGCTGCGATCGTCGCTCTTTTCGCCCTTGAAAACGACTTCAAAGTTCCGGACCTGTTCGCTGGGCGTTTGAAGCGTGTAGCGGAACGTCAAGGCTTTGTCGTCGGTACGGCTAGCGTCGACGTTCATTTTGATAACCTTGGACTGCGCATATTCGTAGACGGTGTTGAGCTGATACTTACCAGTACCGTCGCGCTCCTCGCGAACGTAACTACCGTCCAGCTTTCCGGGCCCGACCTTCGGATAGTCGTAGGACAGCGACCACGATCCATGTTGGCCGTTACCTTTGGCTGTTCCGTCCAATTTCGTCGACCACTGGCCGAGTTCTTCGCTCGAATGGATCTTGGCTTCGTAAATGCCGCCGCTCTCGACTTCCGGCCGAAGAAAACTACCATGCGTTTCCCACTTGAACGTCTTGAAGTCGGTCTTCGGTGCGTCCAAGTTCATTTGGAGCTCGTATTTTGCTGGCTTGGCACGTCCACCGACGTGGTAGTTTCCGTTACAGTTGCCGTTCAGTGCGTCACCGTATTTTCCGTTAATTCGATAGACGGCATGCTCCTTGCAGTACTCGTCGATCATCACGCTGAATACTAGCGGATCGTCGATCAGCGATCCTTTTAAAGCGAGCGTCGATTCGGCCATCTTGAAGTGACCGTTGGGCAAATGTTTCAAGTGCGACTCAACAATGCCGTCCTTGCCGTCGAAGTTGATGTACTTGAACATGTGGTAGATGTCGAAGAGACGCGCTTTCGGATTGATTCCGGAAAATTTACCGTCCATTTCGAACGATCGTTGCTTACCGTCCGGCAGACTATCGGTCAGCTTGACTTTAGCATAACCATCGGCGGTATCATCTTTCCTGGTCATTTTTCGATCGAGCTCTCCGCCCAACTGTCGTCTGTTCGGCAAACTCAAGCTGAACCGACCGTTTACGTTGCCATCAAGGAAGACGCCATCGTGGTGTCCTTTGACCGTCGCACTATACTTGTCCGAACCGACTTCAAGCGCATTGTTCGAGTCGATGTTGTGCCGATCTATTTGATTCTTCGTGTTGAGCGTGACCATCTTGGCATTGTCCTTTTCGAAGTCGTAGAAGACGGTTGTGTCCAGGTTGTAGGTGGGTGCAGCGATTGTGTACTTGGTCTCGACCTTGACCTTGCGGTTCAGCTTCTTCAGGTTGACGAGGAAGAAACCATCACCGGTTCCACTCTTCGACTTCAGTTCCCCTTTGCCGGTCAGCACATCCTTGACGGTAACGTCGAATTTCCCGTTGGCGTTTTCGCCGCGTACGTAGTTTCCGCTGAATGCAATCAGATCGGTTGCCCCCCGCGTTAGCTTGATGTTTCCCTGTGAATTTTTCGGACTGGCATTGAACAGAACTGTAGCCCTGCGTGTCAGTAGAAAGGACGAATTAGTTAAAATGACTATTCGCCGTATACACGTTCTCAACTTACCCGAGCGGCTCGTCCTTTTCGGTCAACTGGACGTTTCCTTGGAGATCGACGTGGGCATCGGTCGGTGTGAACCGATGCGAAACCTTACCCTTGAGGCTACCGCTTGTTCCCCAGCTAGTTGTGAGCGTGTGATCTAGTATGGATGCACCATCCTGGATGGCTCGTTTTGCCTTCAAATCGGCCTTGTACTGGTTCAGCGTGATGGACAAGTCGGCATCGTAGTCGCCGGTTGACTTCTGATTTCGGTGCATTGTAAGCGAACTGGCAACTTTCGATTTTCGGAAAGACCCCTCAACGTCATATTCGAGCAAATTTGGAGCGACTTGACCGTTTACTTTGAGCTTCGCCGACGGCTCTTTCGAAACAAAACTGTTCTGGAATTTTAAGAAGCGTGCCTTACTCTTGTCCGGTTCGAACGAAAAGTCGTTGTGAAGCTCGTAGCTGTTTCGCAGCTGAGACCCATGCGCTACGATAAGGTCACTTTTCACCTGAAATTGAAAAGAAGAGACGATTCTCAGATGCTCGGTAACGATTTAATTCACAATGGCCCCGAGTCTTCGGTGATCGTTCGGAAACTAATCAAACGTGAGTTTCCATTCGCGTCGATTTCGCATCAGCCAATCAGGTTGCAGTTGACACGTGCTAACGCTGTTCGGCGTCGTCTTCGTTTGACTCTTAATTTCTTAAATTTTTAAAATTTTGTATTCTAGAGCCCTCTAAGACAACGTGGACGCAAATCGATGCGCATGGAAACCCAAGCGAACTAAAAAACTCACGTTTCCGTCCGGATGTTTCAGCTCCCAGCTGAATGAACCGCTAGAGCTCGGATTGGCACCATTCAAGACGGTCATCGAGGCAACATAATGCTGCAACTGGACCAGAAACTTGCTCTTAATGTCGTAGTTCTTGTTTTCGGAATTGGTGACGCGCATGTCCATACTGAGACCGGGTCCGCCGGTAGCCGAAACACTTCCCGCTCCCAATTCGACCCAACCGTTTAAAGTTGTTGCCACATTTTTCGGACCCAAAATTCGAATATTCTCGAACTTGTAGCGTTTCGATGAGCCCTTATCCTCCGCGAAGATCTTACCATCGGCTTTATAGCCGGCGATGTTATCGATCGGCTTGTTGCCCGTCTGAATAAGGACGAGCGGTCGATACTCATTCGGTCCCGATTTGGTAAGGCCTATCTTTGCCAGCGATTTGTCAGTGTCCTGTGCGTATTCACCGTAGACGGCCAACTCCTGTTCGGTGTTACTTAGGCCCGCTTCGACTGAAATGGTTTTTTTCGGATGCTTGAATGATGCCCGGCCGTACCATTTCGGAGCAGTACCCAATTCGAATTGCAGTTCAGTGTCATGCGAAATTTGCGAACCGGGCGTATCGTAGCGCAACAGCCACGTTTCTTTACCCGCTTCGTGTAGATGTGAACCGCTCAATTGGATCGTTTGTTCGGTCTCGAGAGTCAGCGAAACTTTAGTCGGTCCGCTCAATGGAAAACCGACGACGGCAGACGCAGCGTCCGGTGATGGTCGCGAAATAATTCCGCAAACGGTCAGTCCGAAGAGCGAGAGCTGATCGAAACAGTGTTCGTTGGTTAAGTCGGTTTTCTTGCCGCGGAGCGGCACGTGAACAGTCTCCTTGGTCGGATCGTCGACAACAAATTCGACCTCGTGATCGAAACTGAAGATTTTCTGCTTCTTGAACGGAACGTTGATATCGATTTTGAACTCTTTGCCTTGCATGATCTTGAGGGTCACGTCAGATCCGGTCGAGGTGTAGACGGACGCGTGCACTTTAAGACCGGTGCTCAGAACGTGCGCGTCGACCTTCATCATTCCGGTGACGTCGATATTTACGGACGGTACGAACTTGACGCGATATTCGCTATTCTCCCACTTTTTCGGCAGGTCCTTCAGATCGAGACTGGCGGCCATCTTGAAGCGTCCGACGCCGGTTCCTTGGGCGATCAGTTCAAGCGGGAAGCCCATGCCGGTCGGATAGACAAGCTCCGAATCTAGAAAGATCGAATGCGATCGGCAATCGTGTTCGAAGTTCTTTGCCTTATTCTGCAGATCGTCGAACGCGGTGCCAATTTTATTCGCCAGAGTGTCGCTATCGCGGGCGATTTCATCGCCCAGGCTGAGAAAAACGAGCTCGTTGCCGAACATCTTGAACGAATAGTCGAACAAAATGTCGTTCTCGACGGCATTGCCATACGGACGTAGTTTTTTCGCCATTGCATTTAGTTCATCGCGAGTCGATCGTTTGGATCGTTGGCCAGCTTCGTGTGATCGTTCGGTAAAAAATCCCTTCGGGCCAAGATAGTGTTCGAGGACGATTTCGAGATTTTCCTGTCGTCCTTGCAATTCGAAGAAGTTAAAGTCGTGACCGAAAACTTCAGCGGTCAAATTCAGGCGAACGGCACGCGGCAGGAAGCCACGTTGCGAGTAGATGAGCGAGTAGTCGGCACTAGCACCCAAACCGAGTGATTCGAATGCGTATGAGAGCTCCTGATTGAAGGAATAGCGGCGTGGATCGACCGGGAACTTCTTTGTGACGTGTATGTTGCCGAAATGATGGCGTGCCGATTCGCGGTACGCATCAGTTGAGTCGCGAATGCTTCGCAGATGAGTCGTAATGAAAGAACCGACCTGATAAACCGGCTCGGAATTGATGATTTCGCCGATCTGATTGGCTACGGTGGTGCTAGGACACGCGACGTACGTCAGGTACGCTTCGATTCGGATCTCGGAGTCTTCGTTTCGGTTCTTCAGGATTGTAGACGATGTGCTTTGGGCTTTAGGATCGCAAGCGGTTGCAGCGAGCGCCTGAAGCGCTGCAACTCGAAGTCGAGCTGATTGCTTCTCGCCGGTACATTGGAGGAGTCGATCGACTGCAAAGCTGGCCAAAGGACGCGCATTGCGGATCCCCTTGAGTACGTTGACGATACTGTCTTCCTGCTTTTGCGTCTGAGCCTGACAATTATTCAGTTTGGCCGCGAATCGCCCAGCAATACTCTGAACAACGCGATTTTGTTCACACGAATGCTGACTGCAGTACTTGCTGATCAGATGGCCGATACTTAGGAACGCTTCGTTTGGCGGATTCTTGCCGAGAAGTCCCTGAAAAAAAGAACAGACGATGAGATCAAGCGAGGAATTGGTCACTCTTTCCACTTACATTGATCGCATCGAGCGACTTGTCGTCGACATTGTCGACAAGGTTGAAGGACATGTAAGCTAGACGCTTCTCTCGATCGTCTAGCTCGCTTTCGATGAACTTCGCTACCGTCGAAACGGAATCGTCGGTTCCAACACGGAAGAGCGCATCCAGAAAGACCTTCCGCGCAAGACTCTTATCCGGATGAACGGTACCGGCCCGCACGTCGCGGTACAGCGTTGTTAAGTGTTGCTGACTTGTCGCGCGCATCAAACGAATCAACTCGGTCAATTGTTGAGCGGATTTCGGGCCCGTATGATCCTGAAGTTCGTTAACGGTATTGGTCAGGACTTTTCGCACAATATCTGCATTATCGACAGCAACAGGACGCGGACTCTTGAAAATAATGCTCTGCGAGACGCCACCGTTTAGAGCTGGCGCTGCCATCGAACTAGTCTTTGTCCGTTTCAGCGTGCTTCGGACTTTGGCGCGCACTGCACCGCCATTTTGTGCATTCGAAAGCGGCACGAACTTGTACTCCTCGATCAGTTGAACGCGTTCGATAATACCATTGACGATTTCCTGTTCCTGACTATAGTCACTGGTCAGAAGCGGAGTCGACTTAATGCCCGCC